>CM059042.1:3201388-3841666 GCA_030279155.1 Forsythia viridissima | reverse complement strand
AGGAATGAACTTAGTCTTCAAGGAGAAATGCAAATTGTGGGAAAATGGTACTTAAGAATAGTGGTCTTTATGAAGTAGATTAAATTTAATTTTATCATATGTTTGAGTTATCCATTGTAATGAATTTTAATAAACTAAATTTTAATTTATAAGCATGTTTATATTTAGGTTTCAATCGCCTAATTTTTTAATATTTAATTTTTTTTCCACTTAAATTACCAAATAAATATATAATAAATACTATTACGTTATTGATTAACGAGACACCATGTGCATCACACGTGCTCACACTAGTATTTGTGAGAAATATATAAAGTACAAAAAATATGGATTCTAGTCTTCTAGCAGAGCCGGCTCGACCATTAGCCAACTTATGCAGTCACTTAAGGTCCTGAATTTTAATTATAAGGCCCCCAAATTTCTAGAATTTATATATTTCTATTTTGTTACTGTTTTTATTAATAAATAGTTTTGTTTAAAAAAATAAAAAACAAAACCCATTTAATAGGGGTTATTTGAAGAATTAATAAATATATAATTTTGATTTACTTTTTCTACCTATAATGTTTTCTTGCATCTCAAAAGGCAATAGTTCAGCACAAGTTTATGGAATGAAAACATGATTAGTGTTGATTGAAAAGTGTTTGATCGGTTTTAACTTTGTCTTCTTAATCTTTCAATTTAATTCTTTATTATAGTATTGTTTTCGTTGTCATTTAATAAAATTTTCGCTTTGAGTCTATTAGGTTGCTTAATTTTTTTCGAACAATATGTTTTGTGTCTCATATATTATATTTGAGTTGAAAGTTTTCACTATTGTTAAAATTCATCCTCTTTCTACTTGAACTTCTATTACTATTTTTATTTTTAATGAAATGATACAATATTCCCATAAAGATGAGCATTACTATTTAGTTTTTTTCACATAAAAGTTTATTATTCATAAGAAGGTCCCTTCAAAAATTCGCTAAGCCCCCCAGTTTGCTTGAGTTGGTTCGATATATGTTGATCTTATATCAAATTTTATAATTCTCTTAAAATATGAGTGAGAGATTCTCCAAGTGATTGGGACGAGATCTCAAGTAGTTGAGGAATATCTTTTAAGAGGTTTTAAAATATATTACATGTAATTACAATCTTATATTGCATTAATAAGACTACAGAATCAATATTTTGACATTCGACTTATGACATGATGAGAAGGTAGAGTTCTTATCATTTGATGCTCTGACTTGGGTCGTAGTCTAAAGATATTCGAGCTGTGTTTATAAAGAATTTAATCGAACAATTTTTTCTAGTAAGACAAAAAAAATTTAAAAAAATATCCAATTCGATAACTTTGTCAAGTTAGACGAATATAAAAACCAATGAAGTTCACATCATCCAACCCGACAAAACTTACTGGTAGATCTATATTAATATTAACAAACTCATTAATTTCGTTGATCTCGTAAAAAAAAAAAAAAAAAAAACAATGCATATAAATTCCATTGTAATCAACAAGTTTTGAACCATAAAACTACAAATAAACTACAAATGATAATCAATTAAACTATTTGCAATATTTAGAGGAAAATCTGATGGGCAACTGAAGGGGACACTGGGAAAATGACAGTCAAAATGAAGGTTTGAGGTTAAGGGAATAATATTTTAGGAATAAAATATTGGAGGGTTTTTTTTTTTTTTAAATATTCTATCTCCAGTTTAGTCGTTTTCAATTAAATTCCTCTAAAAATATTTGACGATTAGGTGTCTAGATTTGTAATAGTTGGGCTTTGTTAGCGTATTTTTTTGTTTTACGCTTCGTAACTCTTTTTTAATCAAGCTTAGATAAAATAACAGAGTAAATACAAGTATTGGTAGCATAATAAAAATGTCTTATTCATTAGTACCCTTTTGAATTTTTTCATTTTTGCAAATTTACTTTTCAAGGAGGATACACAACATAATATCCACAGTTCACAAAACTTTGAAAATATATCAAATGGGTCCTCTCGTAAAAAATGAGTGTTTTTCTTCTTGGGGTACAATTTATTTATTTATTTATTATTATTATTATTTTTGTAATGTTTAGCCATATTAGTTTTTTATTTTGCAAAGTTGCATCTATCCCCCTTTACTTTTATCAAATATTTTTCCATCATCTGAACATTTTAGAAATGTTGTATTAGTGATTGTTTGGCAAGTATTTTTTAGATTATATGTATATAAAATATGTAAATAAAAAATAAATAAAAATTGATACCGAATTGAAAGAATGAAGAATAAGGAAAATCAATTAAAAGGGATAAAATAGCTCACCACTCAAACAAACACTTCGGGATACAGATTATCACCACCCAAATGAATTCGACAAGGGATACAGGGCTAGTATAACTACCAATCTCGAAATCTACCAAAGAGATACATAGTTTAAGAGGAGAAGGTTTAACACTTCTCAAATGAACTTGAATATTATTTCAAACTTGAATGCCTTCATGAGTTACATAGGGTGCTTTTTTATAGTTGAGACTTGGAATATCAAAACAATTAAAATAAATGCAAATGAATGAATCTAAGTTACAAATTCATGTGTGCAATGAAAAAATTAACATTTAGTCTTCAATGAATCTTGGAAGATAAAAACCTTCTTTAATTTTCGGGTAGGCAGGCTGCATGACTATTGTGAAGTAAAACAACCATAACTATTTGTAGAAAAGTCCAAATCGAGATCGGTAAAATTATTTGGAATCCTAACTTCAAGACCTTTCTAATGGTATCTCATTTGCCTAGTAAAAGTTGTTATATCATTCCAGATTTCGATAGAAAGTGACCTCCTATCTTCTGTGACTTGAAAATTAACACACCAATAAAATAATTTTGATTTCTCTACGTTCAAATGTTGTAATTGGTGATACTCTTGTATCAAAAACTATGAATTCTGTAAAATTATTAATAAAAATGATATTTGACCAATTTATAAATTAGAAAAAACACACTCAAACATGCTTTTATTCTTTTGGTCAAACTTTTCAAATAACTTGAATCAACAATGTGGGCTTAAGTCTTACACAATCTTATACGGAAAATTGAAAAATTGCTATCTCCAAATTAGTGATTATATTTCTTTTTATGTAAGCCACGTGGGCATGGTTGAGCGAGGATTCAACCACATGGGATTAATATGTAAAAAAATTAAAGTGAATTTCGATAATATGAAAATATATTTTTTATTTAAAAATAATTAAACTACCCCATCTTGAAATGTGCTACAATTTTGACAATGGATTATGGGTATTTGGCTTTGAAAGAAATTATTAAATCAATTAGACTACCTCGTTTTTGGTTGGACTACAACTTATTTTGTTGAGCATGTTTATAAAAAATTAAAAATTTGACAAAATTGACCAGAGCTCTATTTTTATTTTTTTAAAAATACATCATTTTCATTAAAATTAATGTTTTATATTTTTTTTAAAATACATTGTTTTAATTTTAAATAAATATTTTAATTTTTATTTAAAAACAATATTTTTTACACGGGTAACATATGTGTTACCTTATATTAGTTCCTCATTTCATTAAAATCAATTTTTATAATTTTTTAAAATACATTATTTTTATTTAAAATTAATATTTAAAATTTTTATTTGAAAACAACATTTTTACCTAGGTAACATACGTTACCTTATGTTACTTCCTCATTTTCAATAAAATTAGTATTTTATCATTTTTAAAAAATACATTATCTTAATTTTCATTTAAAAATAATATTTTTTACACGCGTAACTGATAAGTATCGATTTATGCTTATCTGTACTATTAAAAGTGGACAATTATATATACTCTCAAGTGACTCTTTACTTAATTGTGTGTTGATTTGATTATTTTATATTGAAACTCGAGTTCGAATAGAATTGGAGAGAAACAAGGCAAAATAGGCAAAGAATAATTGAAAATACATGAAGACTTGAAAATGGGGACCAACCTGCAAATAAAATAGGACTAAATTGAAATGAAAAAAAAATCAAATGACTAAAGTGCAGATCATTCAAGAGTACAAAAAAGACCTCAAGTGCAAATTATGGTGGTTGTTAACCGCAGCCAGCCGGCCACCCATTGGCTGCGGCCCATGTGCTGAAGTTTTTAAGTTTCCTAAATTTCTACGAGGGGCGTTTTAGTCATTTTTTAAATGAAAACAAGAAGGAAGAGATTGGAACTATATAAAGACCTAACCTATCAAAATATGGTTGTTGAATCATTGAGAAATAAATATAGAAAGAGACGAAGAACGACAGCGAGATTGAAAATTGAAACTTGAAGACAAATAATTCTTGGTATAAGATATTCAACGTCTTATCCTATTTTATTCAAGATCCGGTTATGTATTCTGAACTTTCTATATTATTTTTCTATTGAATTATGAGTAGCTAATTATTTAATTTGGAACGATGTAGCCTAGTTTAATTCTTTATTTTCGACTTTCAAATTTTGCTTATAAATTATTTATGTTTTGAATTTACTTTTTTTCATAATGCTTTGAATAATTGGCAATTATTTCATTGCTTTTGTAGATTGTAATGAACTAAGAAGTAAATTATTAATCTAGACCACGTAGTAAAATTCGACAATTAGATAAACGATAGAAATACGTTTTTATTATTGTCGCGGTCTTGAATTAAATTCTTAAGCGATTTAATACATTTAATTAATGATAATTCTAACTTTATAAATTAACTTAATTAGATATGACTAATTTGAACTCGAGAAAGGTAAATTATGTTAAATTCGTGAATTCGACCAAATACAACATTAGGAATAAATTTTGACAGGAAACATTAGAGATGAAAACTATGGTAAACTCGTGAATCCAAATTCTTCAACCATCATTCTTGATAAATTCTTTTACATAAGTTATTATATTATTTTCTTAAATTGATAGTTACACATTAATAGTTAAAATAAACAATTCTAAAGTGTTTTAAACAGATTAATATTAAGATTAATTGAACTAGTATATAAATAGGATAGTCTTCGTAGAAATGATAATCTGGACTCAATAGGTTCACTTTATTACTTGTTTGCAATATTGTTCACTTGCAATCATAATATTTTCATAATAGTAACATACATGTTACCATTATCAATCGTCATGTATTACCACCATCACAACCATATTCATATCCGCTAGCTATCACCATCCACAACCATGACCACTTTCATCACAACCCCGCGCGCGCGCCGGGGGGAGGGGGGGTAACAATGTGTTAACACTACCACCATTTTTCTACACTACCGCAAAACTCTAGTACCACCAACAACACTCCACCACTAATTTATGTGTTACCGAAATTTATATTATCTCATTTTATAAACATTTCAAAAATACATTATTTTCATTTAGTTTTTCATTTAAAAAAATATTTACCAATACTAATTGTAGTGTATTGAAGTTCTCGTTTGAATGTAGGACAAACTCTTCCAAATATGAATCTAGATATGATTTTTTAGGCCGATTCTTAGCTTGAACAAATAGGAATCCCAACTACACGTTTCTTTTTATTTTTTTTATTTTTTTGATATTTTAGTTTATTTAAGTCAAAGAGTAAAATTATCAAAAAATGACCATCTACGTGAAATTAATGAAATGTTGAGATAATACATACTATTAAAATTTATACGAAAACAAAATTAAGACAAAGTAGAAAGGTCATAACCCAAAATGTAATATTTTACCTAATAAAAAAGGAACAAAGAGCCTTTATTATTTGAAAAAGTGCGTGAAATTTGTATGGATGGCAAAATATACCGTCCCGTTAAGTCATCAAGGTGGGGACAAGGATCATGGTCCCCGTCTTAAATTTCTCAAACCGGCCACTTTTCAAAAGTCTCCAACGAGAAAAATATGGTAAGGGCCGCCATGTCATGACAAAGATGTTATTATTACATAAACACCATTCAAAAGAAAATAAAGTGTCCGAGAACTAGTGGCCGGTGGGCATGGTATTCACGTGCATGAGTAATAATCTTTACTACATTTTCCATTTTCTCGACCAAATGTCAATAACGCTACTTTAGCATTCTTCAAAATTCAGTTTTCTATACTTTCATTACTCAACCACAATTGAGACTAGTTAAGAATTTTATTATTATTATTTTATTTAAATTAGAGTTTAAGAGCATCTCGAATTCTCTTTATTCCAATACTCTTTATTTTAAAGATCATAATTTTTAATATAAATAGTACCTTCAAAAAATTTTAAAATAAAAAGTGTGACATTTTATACAAGCCCAACAATAGTCTATATATGTAACTTTATTATTTATTTCGTTTTTCTCATAAACCATTATAACTTAACATTCTCTCTCCTTTTTTCACCAATGATGGAAGAAGTATGAGTAAATATTGAAGTTATTAATAAATACATAGTCACATAATGCATAAGATTTGTGAAATAATATGACAATATCAAAGATTTATTTTATATATAAAGTGGGTGGAGTGTTGTTTTATAGTGAGTGTATTGAAGTTTTATTTTAAATATTTATTTTTAAAATAAAGAGCATTTTAATTTTACTGAATATATTCAGGCTTTGTTTGTAAACAATTAAAATTTTGCTAAAAAGCTAAAGTCAAAGTCAACATTTAATTTTAACCACACTGTCGATATGAGATTGCTAGTTTCTTAATTTTTGTTAGTTTCAATAAACATTTAATTAAATTTTAATTTAACGATGCGATGACAGACAACTAGTTGTTCTTATTTATTGTCGAGATTATTTTTCCTAAAAGTCTCGTATCGAACTATATGCTTCGTTATTTATTAAGATTATTGTTGTTTTAAAAAAGACTCGATACCAAGTATGTGTTATGTCGAGCAACAAATAAATTAATTTTAAATAATATGATATATACTAAAATAATTGTTATAATAATTTAATTAAAATATTTATTATATGACATGAAAAAATATTATTTATAAAAAATAATAATATGAGATATATATTAATTAATTACTGTTTCATCAAATAATATAAAAGTTTATACAAAAATATTTTTATATTTATGCAGTTAAATACTTAATTTAATATTCACGACATTTTTTAGTTTCATAACCAAACATGATTGGATTTTGAACAAAAATAACATATTGCCAAACGAACTCTTACACAAAATGAATGTTTACAAATAGGCTAAGAATCTACGATAGTACTACTTCAGTAAATTTCTCGTTAATAATTCTCCAAAGTTTCTGGCCTGGTTTTGGATCCAAAGATATACACAAGCCACTAATTTTGCAGCCCACTCAGCCCAATTATATCTATATCTACATCTACATCTATATAAAAAGGTATTTGGCATTCATTTGTCTAGGGTTAGGGTTTCACATTTCACGCATAGACTGAGAGGAGGAGCTCGCCATGGGGAGAAGTAAGCTCTTCTTGTTTCATCGTATACTATTGTATGCGCGTGTAATTAACTCATGATATGCATATATTGATATATAAATGTTCAAATCTCCAAAGATAATTTTGTGACTGTCTAGATTATACATTTTTGTATTTTATTTATGGATCTGAGAATATTTTTTGACTAATTTTTTGACATGTTGCTTTGACGTGTTATGATAATCTCGAAAATTGTGAAGATTGAAAAAAAGATGGTTTATTTCTGTTTTGTCGAGAAGGAATTTAACTTAAGACCTCGCGTTAATATATATTGGAAACCAAAACTAACTTAATTTTGTTATTTTATGTCTCAGCTTATCTGTAGTCTAGATTATTCATTCTTCTAATTTATTTATGGATCTGATTACAATATTTTTAAAGATTTCCGTTTTTTTGTTATATTGCTTTGATGTTTTATAATGGTCTTGAAAATTCTAAAGATTGAACTAAGGAATGTTTATAACTGTTTTCTCAACAAGGAATTTGACTTAAGATATCACGTTAATGTATGTTGGAAACCAAAACCAACGTGAATTTGCTATTTTATGGCTCAGCTTATCTGTGAGTTCATTTGTATATTTTTATTTATGGATCTGATTACAAACTTTTCAAAGATTTCCATTTTTTTGGGTTATGTTGCTGCTTATCTGTGAGTTCATTTTTATATTTTTATTTATGGATCTGATTACAAACTTTTCAAAGATTTCCATTTATTTTATTGTTATGTTGCTGCAACATGTTATGATAATCTTAAAAATTGTATAGATTGAATAAAAGAAGGTGTATTGCTGTTTTGGCAAGGAATGTTGCTAAGTCCTTGAGCTAGTATATGTTAAGAAGTAGCTAGATAAATAAAGTTAGTTTGGTGGAACGTTTATATTCAATGAAACTTGATTTGATTGGGCGTTTAATACAAGATACTAACTTGCAAAGGAAGTACAACGCAATAGGTAAAAAATTAAGTGATGAAAGTAGTAGTAGTTTTGAAGGGTGACCGAGTATTATGGTTTACAAAAGCTGGAATCTTTTCCCTTGTCTCATTAAGTCCAACAAGGCTTATTGAATTCTTAGTTGACTGTGAACATCCTTTAGGCCATTCGCATGAGTAAAAGTAAGGGATGGTATTTTTGTGATTTCTCTTGTGAAAATAAAGAGATTTATGGATTGCAATTTCATATCCTAACTGTTTATTATTGGGAAGATGGTTTAGTTTGTTGTTTGTCATACTTTTAACTGTTTATGCATAATATTTCATCTGGTCTGTACTCCAAAAGGAATAATCATGTATTTAAGATGGTTCACTAGTATCATGTTGATATTTATTTTCCACTTGCAGGACCAGCAAGGTGTTATCGTCAGATCAAGAACAAGCCCTATCCGAAATCAAGGTACTGCCGTGGTGTGCCTGACCCGAAGATCAGGATATATGATGTTGGAATGAAGAGAAAGGGTGTCGATGAATTCCCCTTCTGTGTGCATTTGGTAAGTTGGGAGAAGGAGAATGTGTCCAGTGAGGCGCTGGAAGCTGCACGCATTGCCTGCAACAAGTACATGACCAAGTTCGCAGGAAAGGATGCTTTCCACTTGAGAGTCAGGGTTCACCCTTTCCATGTCTTGCGTATCAACAAAATGTTGTCATGTGCGGGGGCTGATAGGCTCCAAACTGGTATGAGGGGTGCGTTCGGTAAGCCCCAGGGAACTTGTGCACGTGTGGCCATTGGACAGGTTCTTCTTTCTGTCCGCTGCAAGGATTCCAACAGCCATAATGCCCAGGAGGCATTGCGCCGTGCAAAATTCAAGTTTCCAGGTCGTCAAAAGATCATTGTCAGCAGGAAGTGGTATAAGATTAATTTTGAATTCTTCTTCTCGCATAGTATCTACTTTAATTTTTGTTTTCCTTTTTTTTTTATTTTATTTTAGGTTTTAGTTTTTAGAATGGGGGTGTGTGTTGAGGGAGAACTTACACGTCCTATTGCTGCTGCACTGTTGTTCCTATCATTGCTTAGACGCGAAATTTATTAGCTAGATGCGCGTGTACATTCGGAGTCTCTCTCAACTCTCCCCCCTCCCCAGAAATTCCCCTTGCATAACAAACATCCAAGTGAATTGGAGGCCCGTCCTCTTTTGTATAGTTTGGTCATTTAGTAAACATAATATTTAGTATGTTGATAAGACATTGTTGTGTTCTCTTTTAAATCATTTAGATTGGGTACAGTTTTATGTTTATGAACAGAAAAAAAATGCTTTATGTTACTCTATTCCAATTATTTTCTCTTTGCTTAGTATCTTACCTGTTGAAAGTGGAAGTTCTTATTTGCTGTTGCTTATTTGAAATATCTTGATTTTCAGGGGATTCACAAAGTTCAGTCGCACAGATTATGTTAAATGGAAATCTGAGAACAGGATTCTTCCTGATGGTGTGAATGCCAAGGTTTGACTTCTAAAACACCAAATATCACTTATTCCACTGCCAATTATTATTTTAATAGAAATCAATTTTCAATCCAAATTAAGCCATTATTCTCGCCAATTCTTTTTGGCTAATTTTGAAAACCTGAAATGCCAATTTTAGGCAGGTTGGCTGGTGTGGGGTGTTATATAGGGATCTGATTTTGTACACATTTTACGTAAATATTTCTTGTGAAAGATATTAATAAACTATTTAAATCGTACAGCTTCTTGGATGTCATGGACGTTTGGCAAATAGGCAACCTGGAAGAGCATTTTTGTCAGCGGCTATTGAAGGGTGAATTTGATAATTGGATCGGGAATATCGCCGCGCTCTGCATTTCTTTATTTCTTCGAACTAAGAATTATCTTTTTGACTGTTCTCTGGAGCAGTCTTGTTGTCAAGACAATTTTTCGAGTAAATTAATCAATTGGATTTCTTAGATATAATTTTGATTTTGGCATAGAACTTGAATGATTGCACCTCTTGAATTCTATACAATTTTTATTTAGCATATGTTTGGTAGTGCAGAAATTACTTTTTAAGTGTTTATATTATAAGTTGTGGGTGAATGTGTAGATAAAAAGTTAGTTGTAAGTTGTGGGTTTTGTGAGATGTGTAGAATAAAAAGCATATTTGATTAATTTGACCAGTTGAAATTATAATTTAAGCAAATGACAAACATGTGTTTAGTTGAGTATGTGCTACCTTGTTTGTGAGACAGGTTTACATGTCTTGTGGGGGCATTGGGGCTACTATTTATTACTAGTCTGAGCATGTCATTGATTTTTTTGTTTTGCGCTTTGGGTGAATCAGAGAGATTTGTGAATTTAGTCAATTTACATTTTTAATGGATTGTTGATGCGCATGCATGAAAAAATTATGGCAGTGTTGGGATGGTGGTGATAAAATTTCAGAGATGTGATGGTTAGAAAAGATATCTAATGCCCCCGGTGGGCATTGTTAATGCCCACCGGGGGCATTAGAACGGGACTCGTGATGGTTAATGTCAATTATTCGATGAGAAAAAAAGGTGGCGTGGGTAGTGGTTAATCTGTAATCTTTGAAACAACATTAGCCCTGTGATCCAGTTATATCTTTCATCATGGTTATTTTCTTACAACTAAGAATGACTGAGAAGAGAGCCTTTTGTTACGACGCCTAAGATAACATTTACGAGTGAAGACTAAGAGCATTTTTGAAAATGATTATTTTTCTAGATTTTCTTTTTATTTACTTGTCATTTAAATTGTATATGTTTTACTTATTTTATTTTTAAAATATTGCGTCGTATATTTTGCACATGTTATTTTAACTGAACTTTTAAAAAGAAATGATAACAAAAACTAGCAACGCAACAAAACTTAATATATGATTATGCATAATTGACACCACAATTAAAACCAATGGGTCCCAATTACCGAAAAAACAGGTAAACCATGACAAGAGATGTAGAATTAATTTAAACGACGGAGAGCGCTTGATTAGTTAGCTCATCTAACTCCTTACCTACACCCGACAAACGTAGCATTTCTCATTGCCGTTAAACCCCTGCCGCCCACAGGGTTTTTGTCCATTCTCACCCACCCCCTCCTCCTCTTTCTCTCACACACGCAATGCATTTCACCACCACTCTCTTCCTTGTTCCCCTTCGCCGCCATGGTCTTTACAACAACAACCACCACCATCATCTCCTCCGGCGCCTCCACTCAAAACCGGTTATAGAATACCCACTTACACACCCCATTTACACCATTTGGGCTGCTAATACTTCCCTAGGAAAAACCCTAGTCTCCGCTGGCCTTTCCATTTCCTTCCTTTCGACCACGCATCCTAAAAAGTTCATTTATCTCAAGCCCGTTCAGACTGGCTTTCCGGATGATTCTGATTCGCACTTCGTTTATAGAAAATTCTACGAGTTTTTAGCTTACAAGCCATTGCCGTTCTCGGTTTTAGCGTCGAACCATGTTCTCAGAGTCTCGGTTCCTGCTGCTAAAAGCCTTTTGGGCACTGGGTTTGTGGGTGGAAGTGGAAAAAGTGATAATTTTGGGATTCAGAATGTGGTTGTGAGTGAAAAAAAGGGGAAATTATTGAATGGCTTTGAGAATGTGGGTTTTTATGAAGAGAGGAAATTGCAGGGGAGTGAGATTGGTACAGATGAATTTGGGAGTTCGGAATTGATTTGTAAGACGATGCATGGATGGAAGGAGTCAGTGTCACCGCATTTGGCAGCCGAGAGAGAAGGGGCCTTGGTTGGGGATTACGAGCTCTTGGAGATTTTGAAGAGATGCATTGGAAGTGATTTGGATGGAAATAAAGAAGAATTGGACATGATGTGTGTGATTGAGACTGCTGGTGGTGTAGCCAGTCCAGGGCCATCTGGTTCTCTTCAATGCGACTTGTACCGGTGCGTGTTCCTTAAACATTTCACACCTTTAGCTTTCCGATATTGTCTAATTAACTTAATGGACGTCAAAATTTGAGGAAAAAGTTGGAATCTATTTTTGAGGGCTGACTTGGTTTATTCAGTTAATGAATACCAAATAACCTGCCAAAAGTATTAACTTTACTTGGCTGATGCGGTGTGCGTAAATGAACAAGAGAAGATACATAGTACTGAGTAAGTCTAAATATGGATTTTCTGCAGCTGGATTACACTGTCTTGTAGGAAGCATTTTGAATGGTTTACAATAGTTATATTACATGTCAATTCTACCAAAAGACTAGATAAACAGATGGAATGCCTAACGCCAGTAGTCTGAGCGTTTGTATGCATATATGAAATTGATATGGATAAAAGAAGTTATGCAGTGGGGCTTTAATTGAATAAATGGACTGTAAGTATGTATGACTTGCTGCCTACCAAAGATATCTATGTTCAATTGTTCGTTACGCATAGTGACATATTTGTCTTTTAATTTGGGTATTTCTGTTCTGTTGTAGCAGGCCTTTCCGCCTGCCAGCTATTCTAGTGGGAGATGGGCGTCTAGGTGGCATCTCAGGGACTATATCTGCTTATGAAAGTCTAAAAGTACGAGGTTATGATGTTGCTGCCGTTATTTTTGAAGATCATGGTCTTATGAATGAGGTGCCATTGTTATCTTATTTCCGGAATAGGTAATGGAAACTCTATATATGTACTATTACGGATTACCTCAAATTTTTCTTGTCAATTTGCATGATACAACAGCGTCCTAGAGGTTGCATTCTCTTGTCTTAGTCTCATGTGCCCCCACACACTTGTTTATGCATATTTGCATCCTCTATAGTTATTTGTTCATTCCTTTGTACTTCTAAACTTGCATTCTTACAGCCTCTGGATATTGCTGACCCTGATTAAACCAAAAAATAAAATTACTCCTCTTGTTTTTTCTAGGGTTCCCGTACTTGTTCTTCCACCAGTTCCACAAGACATGTCAGATGATCTGATCAACTGGTTTGACAAATCTCAGGCTGTTTTCACTTCTCTCAAGGAAATAATGTTCTCTACCTTTATAGAAAGAATGCAGAGATTACATGACATGCCAAAGAAGGCATGCAACATTCTCTGGTGGCCGTTCACTCAGCACAAGTTTGTACCTCAAGAAAATGTTACAGTTATAGATTCACGCTGCGGAGAGAACTTTGCTGTTCACAAGGTTGGTAGTTTAGTATGTCAGTTTCAGCTCTAAGTCATTTTGTAATCTTGCTTATATTCAATAGAACTAATATTGCTCCAAGAGTTTAAGAAAATTTCTATTATATATTTGCAGGACTGCAATTTTTCTTGTTTAGGATTACCGTCATCATCGTACCTTATTCCCCCCTTTATTTTGACATTACTTGCCAATTCACCATTTTTCTGCATAACACAATTGCCAACAAAATGGCTGGCTAATTGTGTTATAATCATCATGTAGGTTCAGAGTTTTGATTTGATTTCTCAACAATTCGATGCTTGTGCAAGTTGGTGGACTCAGGGTCCTGATGCTAACCTGCAGGTCAGACTCCAATAGCTACATGTGTACAGCTGTTATAAATGGGTATCATGCAATTCATACTTTCTTTCTAATTCAATGAAGTTAAACGAGTAAATTTTATGCATAGTCTAGTTTATGTTCGAGCATCACAACATTTAGGATCTTTCTGGCTTTACTCTTTCCTTGCCCAGTACATAGATGGTTATGAATTTTATTTTTCTGTGGGAGTTGGGGTGGGTGGAGGGGGAATAGGGATCTTGTTTTGAGGGGTGGAGATTGAAAAAATGAGCTGAACACAACGTTGAATTGCAAACAAATTTTATAAGCCAGAAAGCATTCTTACCAACTCGATGTTGATATAGTACGTGAGTTTTGCTCTGGAAAATAATTTTCATAATAAAGTCTACGTCTGTTAATTTGTTACAAATACCTGTCATTGATAATACCTGTCATTGATATTATTTAAAGGCATTTCTGCAAGTTACAGTGCCATGCTTTTTTTAGGCGGATTCAGATTGAACTTGCTAGAGATATGGGTTATACTGCTGCTAGATATGGGCATGTAATGTTTCCAGAGAATGTCTATGAGCCAGCTTTAGAATTGGCTGAGCTTTTGCTTGAAGGCGTGGGAAAAGGTTTGTTCAAATTTTTATGTTCTTTCACTTCCCTTTTTTAAGATGAAGTATTATTTTATTTATTTTCTACTGCACTGCAATCTTATCGATCTTTTTGCAAATTTTTATTTATCAATTTTGTTTACAGTGAATTTCTTCAATTATCAGGGTGGTATTTGGCAATAGGAAAACGGAAAACATGAAATATATTTTTGATGAAGAGAGAGGATTTTGAAAAGGACATGAACTATTAGTCTTGTTGCAAGAGATTGGACCATGATACCTTTCTAAATTAGACGAATTGACGGTGGAGAGACATGCGAATTTTTCCATAGATAACTAGATAAAAAAGGAACACAATTTTGTGTTTCTGACTTTAAGTTAAAGTATATGGTGGATCCCCTGTTTATATTGCAGATGTAGGATCAAGGTATCCCAATATTGATAATCTGCTGCTTTGTATCATCTGATAGCCCAAACATAAAATCCATTATGAGCATGTTTGGCTAAGCCATAAAATATAAGTAAAAGTAACTTAAAGGTTAGCCACACATGTTTCGAGCCGTACTTCTTTTGCCAAACATGTTTGGCTTCTCTTCCAAAGTTGTTTCTCTTTTAAAATTTTAGTACCAAATTTCCTTCTTAAAAGCATGTTCTTGTTTACTTTTTCAAAAAGGAAGTTTGCTTATTTGTTAGGCTTGGCCAAACATGCTCTATCTTTGCTGGGATATATTAAATTTTTTGTATCACTTCTGTTCTCTATTGTCATCTGTGCACAACAAAATTGTCAATATTGTATGTATTTACATGTGTTCATTTCATTATATACTTGCATGTGTTCATTTCACTATATACTTGTGTATGTACGTAATTCCTGCGTGTGATCGTTATTTATATATTTTATTTATAATCTTCGATTTCAACGAGTCCGCACTTTTACTTGAAGCTGCTCCTCATAGTTACAATATAGCACTTGAACATGTTCTCTAAACTGCATTATCTGATCTGATGATGCTCTATATCCTGATTGATTAAATAGCATCTATAGTGCATACCGACTACTGCGTTCATCTGTGCGTGTGAAACATAAAGATGATGAGCAACTTTTATATCATCTGAACTGCTTAGATTCTATCTGAATCTCATATATGGCATAATCTGAATGTGCTGTATGCATTGGCAGATTTACCTTGGGCCCAGCCCCATCCACAATTTTATATGTATATATATGAGAAAATAATTAAATCTACTTATTGTGTTTTGAAAAATAAAATTAAACACTTGGAAAGATTAAAAAATTGTGCAATCGGATTGGAGATAAATGTGATCTATCGAATATTTCATTCACACGAGTTTTATAAAAGATATTAGACCTATGAATCTATTTTATTTGTGGTTTTTTTTGAATCTAGAAAGAATATAGAAATAGACTAAGATGCCACTTCGAATTTAAATGAAGAAATAAAAAAAAATTTGTTTGTAGATATATCAATTGGCCAAATTTGAAACAAAGGTCTCCGACTGAACAAAAAAAGCACTTTAATGAACGAATATTATTGAGATTTTGAGACGAAAGAATTTTCTATCTAAATATTCAATATTTTGAAAAAATTTCACCAATTACCAATGGCTAGGAGAAAATAATTAAGGGCTTTGATGATAAAAAAAAAAGTAAGTGGCAAAACAAGACAAATTGTACAGTTATCATATTACACCAATTGTTGGTTATTAAGGAATACATAAGAAATGATAAAAAAATGGTCGATTGACAAAAAAAAATAATTTATCTGCATATAAAGTATCAATTCCAACAAATCTTGAACTTTAAAAAATATATATATTTCTTTCGAAATCGTTTGATATATGAGATTAATTGAAACTATTAGTTAAATTTGTTATACTTGTTATTGACTTATTGAATTGAGTTGCGTGCATTTGAATACGTATAAAAGACCACAAAAAGAGTTTTCTTTTATGGTTGTTCTATATATGATTGAGAAAGATGTTTTTGATAATATGTAATGATGATGTTGTTAAACGATTTAAGAATATAAAAACACGTCATGGACTATTCTAATGTATTGAATTTTTTTAACTATTTACATAGCGCCCCCCTTGAGTAAAATTCTATGTCGCCACGGGCGGTATGTCCTGGCTTTTTGGCTTATTAAAGAATGTTATAGTGACAGTGACACTAACTGCTATTTTAAATTTTTGATGTCTGCTAGAATGGGCTTCACGGGTGTATTTTTCTGATAATGGTTCCACAGCAGTAGAAATTGCCCTCAAGATGGCATTTCGCAAATTCTTGTTTGATAATGAAGTGCTCTTAGACCTTACAAATGCCAGCATGGTTGAAAGATGTATTGATCTGAAGGCAAGTACATTTGTTGCTGACTTCAAATAAAAATTGCTCAATGCAATAAACTCCTTCCCCTGTCCCTAACGTATGCAGCCTGTTCTCCCCCGTCTTGTTTTTCTTGTGAATATCATGCATATCTTTATGCAAGGAACTCTATTTGTATTTAAATAAAACTCCTTCCCCTGTTCCAACATATGCAGCACGTTCTCCCCATCTGGTTTTTCTTGTGAATAACATGCACATCTTTATGCAAGGAACTTTATTTGTATTTAAATAAGCTAAAACATTTTTAGTGCTTGATTTCTCTCTTGAGATATTGATTTATGCTCCAGGAAGTTCTTTGTGGTTTGATTTGATTTTTATAAAGTGCAACAGAAATATCTTATGAAGTGATCAATCTGATTTCAAGAATAAAAACAGTTTTTTTCTTTTTTAATTTTCCCATTCTTTTTCCCCTTCAGTGGTTTTAGGGACTTTGGATGCTTGTTGACAATGATGGCAGACTGAAGGCTTCTGCTCCTTGACTACTTTGATATTTGTTCTAGCATAAAATGAAATGAAGATAAGATTACATCTTTGAAATTAGTTGGACCTAATGATGAGTATACTGTTTCCTTGAATTAGGTCTTAGCTCTGAGAGGATCTTATCATGGAGATACATTGGGTGCTATGGAGGCACAGGCACCTTCCCCTTACACTGGATTTCTGCAGCAACCTTGGTATCAGCACTTCTTAATGAAAGCATTTACACCGTGTTTGCTTTATTAGAAGCATTATATTGTGTGCTGTGGCAGTGCTCTCTGATTTTCATATTTTTGGCTGAAGTTACACTATATGTTGAATATTTTATATGTTGAATATTTATTCTGTCCTTATTGATATGCCTTTAAAATCTACACTTAGTACTTCTGAAGTTCAGCTAAATTTAACGTCTATGCCAATAATTTTTTTCCCCTTGTGGACTGAAACTTGTCAATATGATTCTGAAAAACAATTCCTTATAATAACTTACACAAATCTTGATTGAAGGAAGCTTCTTTCTCTTATCGTATCAATTGAAAGTATTTTGTTGAAATTTACAGATGCTTAGTTCCATTATTGCTTAACATGAATAGAACAGTAGAGCGCGGAAATATCGTGTGATGCATTGCAGTCTAACCATGGGTTGCCAGGGTTATAAGTTAGATATAGCATTCAATTTATCAGGATATATGGATGTACTTGATTTCAAACTCGTATTTTATTGTATTTGACTTATTCATGTTTCTTCAGTAGTGCCTTTAGAAAGCAGGTGTTAGTTTTGTTGGATGTAAATGTAATCTCTAAATTCCCTTTCATTTTTCTATAGCTTGATTTGAGGAATTTGATTTGACATGCCCATTGTCTTTTCACACTCTCTTTCTTTATAGAGCATTCTTTTCATTTTTCTTCCTACATTGAAGAGCGTCTATGGGATGGGATCCCATTCTGGCATTTAATGATATAATATTTTTTGTCATAACTTGAATGTCAATTAGTATTTTGATTTTCATTTCACATGCTTTTTTGTCTTTTAAATATATTTCGACATTGCAATTAGTTTCATAGTAATTTCCTATGAGTTGTTATGCACTATATTTATCAACTTGTATATGCAGCACAGAATAGTTTTATGTTATGAACCCTCCACTTGTATTACACATACCTTCAACTGGTAGGCCTCTGTTCTGGGAAACAAGATATATTAGTATTGCACTTGGCTAAATTCAATGTGATACTGATTTTTGAAATATTACAGGTACAAGGGCAGAGGTCTCTTTTTAGATCCACCAACAGTTTGCATCCACAATGGTCTTTGGAAATTATACCTTCCTGTGAAGATGCAAACTGAAAAGTTTGAACTGGAATATGTCTGTAAGTGTAGCATCATATGTTATTGAAGTTTTTTGTGCGTTTCATTCTTTCTTTCTAAAAGTCGATTGATTTCTTTTTCAGCTTTCAGTTCGCGTGATGAAATTTTTAAGAGTAATCGAGATGGGTCACGTCTGGCTGGTTGTTACAGATCATTTATATCCCAAGAGTTGCAGTTGCATCGAGACTCTAGTGGGTTTTCCCATATTGCAGCATTGATTATTGAGCCAGGCAAGACTATAAATATCTCCCTTTTCTTGTCTTGGCGAGTTCCATGTAATTGTTAATTTACTTCTCTTTTTAGGTTTGTGGTGAATAAATTTAAAATTTGAAATTGCTATTTCTTTGGGGTCAGTTTGATAACTGGTGATGCTTCGACTGGTGAATGGGCTGAGAAAGTGGAGTTGCAAATGGATGAGGATTCTGATTGATTGCGCTGTCACATATAATTTATCATGTTCTTTTTCTCATTTAAGAACAGTATCTTTAAATCTAACCCAAAGTCATAGTTCTGTAACTAGGAAAATTTAATCCATTAGACCCCTATCTCTGAACTTTGTGCAAATATTGTAGTTGACTGCTTTATTCTATTCCTTCTTGGTATCATGATAGACATTTGATTAAAGTTCACTCATTCAATCTCCCCCAGTCAAAGACCTATCCTGTCAATCGATAGGTGAGTATAAGATCAACTCCATCCACCAGGTTTCATGAAGTTTTTGACTTATTTGAGATCCTGGAATACTTCTGAACTGCTGCATTTCATATCCCCAAACCAATTTGTTATGGTGGATTTGTACTTGTATTTTTTAAATTTTATCAACGTCAACTAAATTGATGCTTTCTAAGAGGTTGTATGTATTTTCATCTGCACCTGGTAACATTTTTTTGTGAGTCGATGGAGAAATAACTGTTAGATTTTGCCACTTGATGGGTGCGTTTTTGCTTTATAGGAATCTGGGAATGATTATATGTTTTTAACTGCAATGAATACAGTGATACAGGCTGCCGGTGGAATGCAAATGGTTGATCCACTATTTCAACGCATACTTGTTAGAGAATGCCAAAGTCGGAAAATTCCTGTTATTTTTGATGAGGTTTTTACTGGATTCTGGCGTCTTGGGAAAGAGGTTAGAGTCATACTATTTGTAATTGCACATCTTTTTCCTCATTTGACTTGCAATCATTTGATTGCTGCCATGTACCTTCCGTATAGTCCTCTGCAGAATTGCTGTGCTGTCAGCCAGATATTTCTTGTTTTGCGAAGTTGATGACTGGGGGCATCATACCCTTGGCTGCCACATTAGCATCAGATGCTGTTTTCAAAGCATTCGTTGGAGATTCAAAGGTAATGTACTATATACAAATCAGAGACATTTGGAACACAACTATGACAGGATAGACACTCTTTTCCTGGCACATTTGAATTAAATGTTGGCTTACAATGAAAAATCCCCCAAAGTCCATCCATTTATTAAACAACGTGTTGCGACACAAGAAACTCATTAGACTTGTTTATGCTCGAATGGCATTCTATGTCCGAGCTCTTGTCACATGAAACTATTTGCTCAATGATGAATTTGGTACTTTTTTTTTTTTTTTTTTGGAACCAAATTCAATGAGAAGGGGGCAGCTAACAAAGTCCACTTCTGCTCACGAAACTATCAACATATACTTGGAGTAATTTTATTTGGAGTCAAGCAGGTGGAAAGTGAATATTACTGTAATCCTTTTTTTATGAGGTTTAGTTTTGCCGTCACATTGCTTACATAGTTTCTATGTTGGATTAATAACCACAGCTAACTTTCATTCCGTTCGTCATGAATAACTCAGTGGTGTTTACTTTATTTTCATCATAAGAAATTATGTAGAATGTGTCAATTTGCTTTTAATACAATCAGGATTTTTAATGGGATAAGAAAATGATAGTTTCTCTACACCTGTATCAGCAATTATGTTTCTTCCTGGAAGGAACATGTTTGCACAGATTACACATAGGTTTATGACATTGTGGTATGCTATGAATGAACTTTGACTTGTGAAACGATATCAATAAATTAAAAGAAAAGAAGAGAAATGCATGTTGCTAATTTTTGACTTCTAAGCATAGTTTGTAGTGTCGGATCTATTTGATTTGAGTTTCTAATATTACTTGTCAGATAGTATAATTCTCCTTGCTTTCGGATTTGTCCATTTTTATGTTTATACGTCTTTTGGTCTAAGTGGAGCTTTTCTTACTTCTATAATTGGAAACCTGAAATTATAATCTAATTTCAGCTTAAGGCTCTTTTGCATGGGCACTCGTATTCTGCACATGCCATGGGGTGTATGGCTGCTGTCAAGTCTATCAAATGGTTTAAGGATTGCACAACAAACGTTAATCTGATAGGTGAATCAAGGTTGCTCCAGGAGGTGTGTGAATGTGTTTTAAATTTCTAATTATCATTTATTCTCTATTTGCTCCGTTTTGTCTCTGGTATTATTCCAACATTTAGTGTTGTTGGAAAATACTATCTTGTAAACTTTATAAGAACAGAAATTTAAAATTTTATTAATAATATTATTGTTCTTATACACTGCTTGCGCTTTGTGGCCACTTTGATGTGGTCTCATCGTAATTTTGAGCTTTAACATAAAGTGTAATATTTTGATATCAGATTTGAAGCTCAGTGAGTCAGTTTTAATATAGTATTTTCCTTCTTTAGATGGAGGATTATCTATGGCTAGATGTGCCTCTATTCATTATTCTGATGAACATGTAACATGAGCACATCTTAGATGCTATATATGCTATCTTTTCTCATTTAAAATGCACTTTCCAGTACTTCTAAGTGACGCTAGTGAGATCATTGTCCATGAAAAAAATTACTTTCCATATTCCTTTTATACTAGAAACACAAGTTTATGTTCTCCACAAAGGCAAAAGTTTAACTGATTTACTTGCACTAGTGATCTTATTGTCAGGCAAAAGTACACTTACTGAAAAAAATTACTTCTCCATAATCCTTTTAAACTAGAAACACAAGTTTATGTTCTCCACAAAGGCAGAAGTTCAACCGATTTACTTGCACTAGTGATCATACTGTCAGCATACAGAGGCAAAAGTACACTTACTAATTAACAATACATTTCAATTATATTGGTAATGGAACTTATTTTGGACCTAGTGATCTTATTGCATGAATGACTGTAAGTCCAACTTTTAGTGATCAGTGTCTTTTAATTGTTATACATTTTTCTTGTGTTTTGCAGTTGTGGGATTCAGAACTAGTGTGCCGGATCTCATTGCATCCAGCAGTTCATAGAGTTGTGGCATTAGGAACTCTGTGTGCCATTGAACTCCAAGCTGAGGGCAGTAATGTTGGGTAATTATTTCTTGACTTAAAAATTGTTCTCTTAATGTTGGGTAATTATTTCTTGACTTAAAAATTGTTCTCTTTCAATCTTGGAAGAAGTTGTAGCATTTGAGACTTTTGGTAGTTTTTTCAACAGGAAATGAATAATCCTTTTGCATGTCTACTTCCTTAAAAAAATTCCCTTTTCAGTTTGACATGTAGTTGTGTTGCTTCCTTTGGTTAGTTGAATTCTCATGCCTAGTTCATTTATTGTTGAGTATGGAGGGGGGCGGGATTAAAGAATCTTAGGCCTTTTTTGGTTCACCAACAAGATGAGTTTGGTTAAAAGTGTAACAGTTGGAGCTCAATAAATGGATGGATTGAGTTCAACCATTACCAGCGACCTCTGCCCATTAGCTACAGTGATGGTCATAATCTGGTTGTGGTCAGTGGTATACCCCAATTCTTGTTTCAATCTTTCATCAATGAAGCTGTGAGTGCTTCTACCGTCTATTAAAATTGATACACTCCTCTTAATTTTCCCTGGTATTGTGATGGTTTTGTGTCTCAAATTACCTATCGGAGCATTGATGGATATCTGCATAACTTCCTCTCCCTCCTCAGTTCCTTCACTACCCCTCTTTCCCTCTTCTTCCTCTGTATTTCCATCCTCCTCTTCCACTACTATGAAGTTAAGCATTCTATTTTTACACGTGTCCAGGTGTGTAATTTTCATCACACCTGAAACAGAGTCCAAGGGTCCTTTTTGGTTTGAATATCTATGGGGGGTGATAGTTTTATATTTGCAAGGTGGTTGTTTAGGAATCAGAAGTGGGAACTTTGGAGCTCTGATTAAATGGCTCATTGGGTTTTTGGGTTACACTGAAAGACTTGTAGGGTTTATTGGATTTGTTTAGGGCAGTGATAGTGGTTTCTTGAAGTAAAGCTATTTCAAAAGCTTGAGTCAAAGAAGTAGGCTTAATTATTTTCAACATTGATTTGATTTCTCCCTTCAAGCCAATGGCGAAGATGCTTATGTAGTAGGATTTAGGTAAATTTGGTAAGGCTAGCATGGCTTAGGAGTTGAGGTCTTCAAACTTCTCCATATACTAAGCTGCCCTCCCAAACTGCCTCATCTTGCTAAAGGTCTCTACCACCTCTTATCCTATGTTTTCAGCAAATCTCCTACACAACTCAATGGTTATTAGATTCCAATCAGCATTAGGATGGCTTAATAGAAATTCATGGAACCAGATATCTACCCTACCCTTCAGGTACATTTTAGCAATCCCTATCTTCAACTCTTTTGGGATTTGGTGTATCTAGAAGTACTTGTTTGCTTTTCTTACCCATTCTCTGGGATTCTCACCTCTAAACGTGGAAAATCTATCTTTGGTAGTTTAGTGTTCATCCTTACATCATAGGTTCCCCTACCCATTCTTCCATCTCCTCCAGATCTCAGAGACACATTCAATCCTTTATAACTGGAACTGCTATTGCACCCCTCTATTTATCCATGGATGCACTCATCTTAGCTAACATGGCCACAATGGATTCATACTTCTCATTCATGTCATGCATATAATGTTCAATTTTTTCTTGCTTCCCACATAATGCCTTCAAGAGTTTTATCAAAAGAATCAGCCTTACCAGATTAGTGTGCAAAAGCAGTGCCCAAATTAGTGGCATCCTTGTCAATTCTTTTCCAATGATCTTCGTTGGTTTTCTGCCTTGTTTCCATTTAATTTTCCCAAGAGTTCTGCTATGATACTAACTGTAATGTTGGAGCTCAATAAATGGATGGATTGAGTTCAACCATTACCAGCAAGAAGAAAACTGGACTGGGGAACAAAATGAAAATGGGAAGAGAAATTTAAGAAGAGAATAAGTGGAATTAAATTGAAGAAGAAGAAGTAGAACTTGGATTACAGCAAAATCATCAAAAATCATTCGTTCACTGTCTTCCTTCCGCAGCATTTTATACGCAGTTACAAAAACGCACTAAAAGGACAATGCGACTTTAATAAAAATGTAAAATTAATACTTAAGTCCTAAAGCAGTGAAACAACATCCCTGCAACTTATCAATATGGCAGCGTTTCATTCTTTCATCATATGCTCTTCCAAATGGCATCGTCTTCATTCCTTTTCATTTCAAAATTCTGGTAAGTTGGTTACTCATTTTCTTTCTTCTTCCCCAGCTGGTTGGCTGTCCAATTTGATCATGTCAAAAAGCTCTAATGATTAATACTACAGGAATTTCCCCCCCTTTTATTAGATTTCTCAAGGATTAATTTAGAGAATGAAATAGCAAAATTTGAATTTCAAAAATTGTCAACCATCGTCTCCACATCCTTTCCCAAAGAGAGGATGGCAAAACTCACAGCAAACATTCTGTACACCCATCTATTGGGCTATTTAGTTCACCAAGTCCCCCTCTACATTACCTTCAACGCAGTGCATTATAATGAACCCACCACCCTTAGCTAAAGGGCTAAGGCAATGACTTTCTCGGAGGAGGCCATGTCCTCAAAATAAAGCAATGACTTTCTCGGAGGAGGCCATGTCCTCAAAATAAAGTAACTTGGAATTAATTTATTTATAGAGCAAAAGGAGGCGGGGGATTTGAGTTGCCCTTGTGAATCACCACCAATTCCATCCTTATCAAAGCACGAGTCACCACTAACCAACTATTTTGGGTCCACCAAGAATAACAACCAATTCAATGTATCTCATCAAATTAAGATCTTGCTTTAATTCAATATTGTGTTTTTTTTTGTTTAAATTCTTTGATGATGATTGAAGCGGGAAATATACAAGGAAAAATGTTTATGGGGATTGAGAAGGGGGGTGAGGTGATGGTGGGGATTGAGAAAAACCAATTCAATGTATCTCATCAAATTAAGAACCTGCTTTAATTCAATATTGTGTTTTTTTTTTGTTTAATTCTCTGATGATGATTGAAGCATGAAATATACAAGGAAAAATGTTTATGGGGATTGAGAAGGGGGGTGAGGTGATGGTGGGGATTGAGAAAAACCAGTTCATTGTTGAGGTTGGTGGATGTTAGCACATGGTGATGGAGTTTGGGGGTGGACGGAGCTGAACACAAGGGTGGGGATGGGGGGATATGAAAATAAAAACAGAGTTGATTCCAGTTACTAGAAAACCAAAGCGGGGTATAATTATCTATTTGTTTTATCTCGAGAGAGTTAGAAAAGTTTAGTTTTTCGTTCTTCTTTATTGTCTTTGTTTTACTTGGAGGTTGTATTGGGAATCAATGCTTTCTATAAAAGGTCTAAATTGTGGTGATAAATGTGCAGGTATGCTTCGATGTATGCAAGTTCTCTTCTAAAGAAGCTTCGTGAGGATGGCATCTATATGAGGCCTCTTGGTAATGTCATTTATGTTATGTGCGGGCCTTGCACATCTACTCAGGTCTGCCGCAGTATTCTGGAGAAGATTTTTGCCACAATTCAGGAGTTCAGCCAAGTGAGTGGCTTAGCAACATGTGTAGTTGAGTAATGTTAATATGATCTACTTTGTTCACCATAAAATGTTGATATTTCGACATTTTCTTAATGTCTCGAAGAATATTTATCTTTGAAATAAATCTTCCACCCCCGACTAGTGTAACCCACCATAATATTCTACATATTTATTTGCTTATGAATGAAAATCTTGAAATTCGTGTATATTATTAGCTAGTAAGCTTGGAAATTTAACCCGTGTATTAACTTGTATATTACATGACGGGTAGTATAAGAGAACCAAAAGTACACTGATAAATCTTCAAATTGAAACCACAGAAAGACTATATCAAAACAAAGTTGTGTAGAATATGTTGGATAGTTATATGAAATTTAATGCTGATTTGATTTTAACATATCAAAGGATTTATTCATTATTTATGTTATGTCTTACGCATAAATACATGAACAATTATGCTGCCTATGATTATCAACTCCATGTTCATTAAGGAAGTTCAAACGATGATGATCAAGTATTATGCACTACATGTCAGCATGTATGAATTTATGTATACGGACCACTAATCATACAACTTTTATATTTGAGTATGGAAAGAAACATATCCGATAGGCCCCTATGGGTCACTGAGCGGCTAATGAATAGCATGTTGGTTCCAATCGGTGTATGTTTCTAGTAGTGGGAGGTCTTGATGGTTATTGATAGATAGAATGATAAGTAGAATTTAGACGAATAGTATACTTGGTATTTTATGATTTTGTGCCGTTCTTTTTACGTAATACCCGAACCTAAACGGATGGTGTTGATTCTTCTACTACCTGAACCGAACTACCCGACTCCTGGGCCTATTATTATCCATTGATATCGTCAAAATTAATGTTAGTGCATTGGAAAACTTTAATTAATAGAACAAATTACATGAACCTCCTTTGAGATTTTTGACTATTATGGAGACAATCCATGTCTTTTAAAAAATTACAGAAACCACCCATATCGTTTGTCTTCATAACTGATTCCCTCCTATAATTCAAAAATAAATATGCATTTCCTATTTTACCCTTGTATGCTATTTTTTAACATGTTACATGTTATATATTTAGGCTACATTTTTCCTTTGCTTTCCTTATTTCTTAAGTTTTACCTATTTTTAATTAGAAATGGTATGCTTCTAATTAAAAGAAATCATGTTTCATAAATTTTTGTAACAATGTTTCAATAAAATTTTAGATTTATTTTTAAACCTCCAAAATAATCTTATTATTTAAATAGAACAAGTAAGAAAGAAAAATAGACAAATTTAAATTCAGCATAGAGAAGGGGAGATAAATGTATTAATTTTTGTTTACATAGAAGTTTCTGTAATATTGATTTATTATATTCTCATTTATATATTTTTAAATTTTTTATGATTACTTGTTTCAATTTTATTGGTAGACAAGAAGTTCTCTTTCTAATAGATCATATACGAAGAAGATTTTTTGAAATCTCATGGATAGAGATAATAGAAGTATAATCGAACTAAGATAAACGTGATTCAAAACTTTATTTTTAGCTTTAATTTCACATTCATTCGAAATTATTTTTGCACTTCTACTCACGGAATAAAATGTATTTGACTAAAGAAGAAGTTAAGACCCACTTTAATATTGGATCAAAGATTGATAAAAATCATATTTTTTTGAAAACATATTTCCATCTATATGACTGAGCAATTTTATTTTAAATTTTAAAGACATATACCTTATTATATGTAAGTTTTCACGGTATGGAGTTATAACTTTCCTCCAAGTCCTTTGCTAATATGTCTTTCCTTTATTAGTACTGGAACGTATATATCAAAAGCGTTAGAAGTGAGAGCAAGGAGGGTTTATCACAATTTTATTGGTTTTAAAAAAGCTAGGATGTATATCTCCTTGATCCCACTTTATGTTAATCTGTTTAATTAGAATTCTATGTATCCTTAAATACCTGCGAACTTAGCAAACCTTAAAACAAACTCCAAATATTTAAGTTGGAGTAAAGAAGTTAACATCATTCAATTGCTCTTCTTCATTAGGGTTTTCTAGGAGTCCTACAATGGAGAGAAATCCTATGCAAACTGAAAGTACTGATGCTCTTACAAACCCCATATATCTCTCTCCCAATGTCAACCCTGATGATGATTATTTATCATCACTTACTGATGATGAATACTTTGGGAGGATGCCTCCCGGCTTTCGATTTGTGCCTAGTGAGGAAGAACTTATTGTTCACTACTTGAACAAAAAGATCAAGAATGAGAAGTTGCCTCGGAACAAGATTAATGTCCTTAAGCTATACGACTTCAATCCCGAACAACTTTCCAGTGAGATTAACTGTTTAGTTTATATATATTTGTTGCTTTTGTAGGATGAAAGAGGAATTACTATATCAAGTATTCTTATATTTATTTTCTTTACTGGTACTCGTGAGAACAAATCTAGTGAAAGTAAGTAGGGTTTTAAAATGGAACTTTTCTTTTTAAATATTGATTTATTTTATTTTTTTCGTGCAATTTGTTTCACAGAATACACGCCAACTAGAGAAAATGAATGGTACTTTCTTACCTCAAGGAATAGAAAGTACAAAAATGGGAAACGGCCAAATCGAGCTGCAGATAATGGATACTGGAAACCAACAGGAGCTGACAAGCAAATCAAACTAAAGGGTGAAACTATTGGATATCAGAAGGCTTTGGTATTCTACGAGGGAAAACCTCCAAATGGTCAAAAGACTAGTTGGATTATGCAAGAATATCGAGTCAATAACCCCCCAACCCGCGAACGAAATGGTGAAGATGACATGAGGGTACAACTATTTTATTTTTCTAATTAGTTTCAGATTTTTCTGGCTTCATTAGGTCTAGTCATTTAATTACAACCTTAATGGAATGTTTTCTTGTAGTTGGACGATTGGGTTTTGTGTAAGGTCTACCGTATAGTGGCCAAATCGAACAACACCACTAGAAATCGACGAAGTAGCAGTACTCAAAATCAGATTCAAGAACCAAATAACACCACTGATCAAGCTGCAGAAGGGCAGGTTGGTTTTCCAAATAACGTCCAACTCCCAGGTGTTGATTGTGTTCCTCCAAATCAGAATGCAGATATATACAGTAATCTAGATCCCATTACCATGGTGTCACCAATATCCTCAGTAATACCAGATCATTTGAGGCATGTGCCGGTGGAGATGGGACAATATCCTGAGCTCCCGAGAATTCCAACGTTGGACAGTAACGAATTTTTGGATCTGGATTATTTTATGAATGTGGATAATAGGTATGATTACTCTCTATTATTCCAGCCACCCAGTCCCAATAACTCTTGTTATTGAATTTGCTTTAGACCTTATCTTTTTAGTAGTTTTAGATGCAGTTTGAATTTTGCTTTAGACCTTAACTCTGTGGTCCTTTTTTTATTTTAATTTGGAGATGATATTTTGTGAAACATTCTGTTAATCGGCAAATTTATAGCTTTCTTTGACTTTGGTTGTAAATTTTTATTTTTATTTTTAAATTAGTTCCTGAATTTTTATATTTGCTTCATTTTAGGCAATTTGATTACCTTCGTCCTCTAAATTAACACAATTGTCAACATGGATAATAAAAATCACTGTTCCAAAAAATTCGTCTAAGCTTCGCCTAGGCGTGGAGGCTGTCACGCCTCACGCCTTGCCCTCGTCTTGTATTTATGTCAATCTCGCTTATGTTCGAAAAACTTGAAACTCGACCTACGCCTAACCATGCTTTACACTTTTTAGAACATTGATAAAAATATATGACGTAACCTTAAACCTATTATTTTGTTATCTAGCTTAACAAAAATGCCTAAAGGCTAAAGCTTTGTCAAAAACTATATATTTTGAGCACCTTTATGTGATTAGACATGTGAGTTTTCAATTTTTACACGATGAGCATCTTTGTGCCCTAATATTTGTTCCTTCACGTCGGCTACCTCCCTGTTGAAATTTTAGCCTTCATCTTCTTCCTTCATTAATCTACGTGCGAGCTTATTACTCTTTGTAATGCTTCTCATTTGAAACGTGTTATTTTTTAAGCAAAATTTTAATTTATAGTATGAATGAGAGTTTATTTTTTTAAGCCAATATTTAAACAAATTTTTAATTTATATATACATTTTTAGAAAAATATTATCATCAAGGATGGGGTTAGAGATGTCAAAAAAATTCGTCGGCTCGGCCCATAAAAGCTTGGTCCAACTCGGGCTCGTTGAGGGGCGAATATGAACTAGGGCCCGCCCCCAAAAAAAGAGCGAGCTCGGCCAAAAACGAGCCTGCTCGTTGGGCTCGTGGCTCGTGCAACAGTCACTTAATCGTAACCGTTAGATAATCATCCAATGGTCACACCATTTTTTTTTTTAATTTTATTATTTTCCTATAAATACTCCTATTCTAAACTCATTTTTTCACACTTCAATCTCTTATCTCTCATTCAATTAATACTCAATCCATTAACAATTCTCAAATTTCATTCTCTCAATATTAGTGTTATAATTAGTTTCTACTATTTAATACCCGAAAAAGGAGGAGGGTTTTCAATTTTTAATTTTCAACATAAAGGATTCCCAATATTGTATTTATTTCTCATTTTTAAAATTTTTTTTAGGGCCGAGCCGAGCTTGTGGACAACTCAGCTCGGCTCGGCCCGTTCGACCCACGAGCTCGTGGGCCGAACCGAGCAAGCATTTTGGGGACGAGCCAGATGAGCCGAGCTCGTATTTTATGGGCCGAGCCGGTTCGGCTTGGCCCATTGCGATGCCTAGATGGGGTCTTGTAATGGCTGCTGTGGAAAAGTTTTTTTATGACGTTACCCAAAAAAATAAAAAAATTAGCTTACCTATTTTACATATCCAGCGGTTCAGCCAATATACGTTATCATCATTTCTTATTTAAATATGTAACTAGAATTTGTGACAATTTTTGGTTTGATCTTCCATGATTGCTAACTAAAAAAGACTGAAAGTTTTCGATCAAAAAAATAAGACTGAAAGTTTTTGAAATTGTCAGAAATTTTACACGTGTGCTCTAATTAGTAAGTAAATGGTGTACAAAACAATTTTATTGTACCAACAATTACAATTTACAAACGAGTATAGGTGAAAATAAATATAATGGAGTTTAACCGTGTTAGAGTTATACTAGTAGCTCTGTTTTAAAAAATCTGCATAAACTTCGCATAGGTTCTGCTTAGGCATAAAGTTTAGCCTTCATGCTTAGCCAAGTTTCACGCTTCGCCCTCGCATTACCTTTGTCTCGCTCTCGCCTATGCTTAGCCTAATTTCGAAAAGCTTGAAACTCGGCCTCTACGCCTAGTCACGCTTTACACTTTTTAGAACATTAACTAGTAGTAAAATTATATATGATAGAGTTATATTATCATTAATATTAGAGTGTTTTACCTTATATATGTTAGAGTTTGCATTAATATAATTACGAATTGTATCTATTATTTTATAATTCCGTTTGCTAAATAAAATTGATTCTATAATGTCGTTTACTTAATAAGATTGGTTCTTCTTTCTTCTTTTTTATTCTTTTTTCTTAGTTTAATTTATATTATTGTTAGAACTTTCACGGGTCGTTACTGTTGGAAATTGGTTTAAAAAGTCGAGAAATTAACTAAGTGACTCCGTGTCAACTTAGCCAAATATACAAGACCCGACCCAATCCGTTTAGGCAAATTTGTTTGCCACTTCGACGCACGCTTCGGGGGCAACGCCCCCGGAACGGGGATCGACCTGCCCGGTCAGGTCGCGGGGTTCGACCTGCCCGGTCAGGTCGAGGGGGCAGCGCCCCTCGTGGGGGCTCGGGGGCAACGCCCCCGGACAAAAATTCAGATTTATCTGTATGTTTAAAGGGTATATTTGGCATCTCGAAACCAATATCGAATGAATGAGAAATTACGAAAAAGGATAAAATCGGGTCAAATGTTTGACCATGCGATCGCACAGGTATGTACACCTGCGATCGCAAGTTGGCTAATTTTTTAACAGAATGCATTTTGGTCCTTCCATGCGATCGCAGGAGGCAAAGCCTTGCGATCGCATGGTTATTCTGGACGAAGTTCTGTTCCATTTTTTGTACCTTGCGATCGCAGCTTGGTTAAACCATGCGATCGCATGGGTTTGCGTGAACAGATATGTCCTTTTGAAGAGTTGCACGGTTTGGTTCATTCCTTTTCGTTTCCAACCAACTCTCCAACGTTAAAAAGGGCTGTGGACGTCCATTCTGAAGGATATTGATACAGAAACGATTGCAAACTTAAAACACTCATACATTTCATCTTTGAACCAATTTTTATTGCATTGAAGTTGCATAAAATCTGGTTTTTCATTTCCATTCATCTTTTGGAGTACAAAACCTATTTCAGGTTCGTTGTGCTTGTGGTTTGAAGTGCTTCAACCACGAGTAGGAAACCGTTGTATCTTGGGAGTCATTTGCCAAAGACCGAAAGCACCGTTGCGGGGCAATTTTGACTTAAGGACAAAGAGTTCAACTCTTGCCTCGGTTAATTCATCCTTTCCAGATTTTCGGTTCTTGATTCTTATTGTCTGAAGTTACTTTCACAGAATTCCGCCAACAGTTACAATGTTATCAGATGGGGTTTGTTTGGATGTGGAGGTGTGGGTAGTTCAAAGCTAATGCAGCTTTGATGAACCTGATTCTATAACACGAATCTGTTTGCTCTTCTTGATCCTAAGCAAAGATTGGACACCATGGGGAGGAAAAAAAGGCATCGGGAGATGGCTTTTAAATCACTAGAGTTCCACAACCAAAAATAAATTAAAGATTTAGGTAGGGTTACAATGGTCCGTTAATTTTTTACGAGGAGCCCAAAATCGAGATTTTTAAGGAATTCAAGCTAAATTTTGAGATTTTTAAAATTGTTAGATTAATATTAGAATATATTAGATGATAGTTTTACTTAATATAAACTATAGTTTGCTTTATCATATAAATTAGTTGTACTTAGTATTTTACTTATGTTGTTTGCTTAATAATATTAGTTCTTTTTTTTTTTTTTTTTTTTTTCTCCCATTTGTTCTTCTATTCTTAGTTTAATTTATATTATTGTTGGAACTTTCACATGGTATCAAAGCACGTTTGATTCGACTTGGTTTAAACTTAAAATCACTTCCGTTCTCCGGTGAGTGACCTTGTGCCACTTGTCCGACCCAATCCTTTTTTTTCTTTTAGATATTGTCATCCGGCTAAATTTTATTTTTTAGAGTATTTCTTGTAGGTTCGTCGGATTGCTTTGGTCTGGATTGATTTGATTACTTGGACCCTTTTACTTGTTTGGAGTATTTATGTTCAAGTCAGTTTGAGTTTTGGAATTTGAAATTTGTCAAGTTGTTTTATTCTAGAATTTGGTTGGTTTTGCATACAGGTGATAATATGCAATTTTTTTGATTTTGTTGAAATGGGATTCGGTATTTGATATTTGTATATAGTGATTTGGATTTGAAAGTTGCATCCAAGTAATCTAGATTTGTAATTTGATATTTGTATCCATTAATATGGAATTGGAATTTGGTCCACTAACTTGGAATTTGGTTGGTTTTGTTTTTGGTTAATTTAGAATTTAGTATTTGATATTTAGTTTAGTAATTTGGAATTTGGTCAAATTAATTTGGAATTTGATATTTGATCCTTTATGACAATGAATAAAAAATAACCAAGAAAAAAAGAAAAAAGATGAAGATGAATAAAAAAATAACCAAACATGTTACCACCCGATTTTGGTAAGGCATCCACGTCAGCAAAGTCCCAGTAAAAGTCATATCTAGGCCTAATTCAAACCTCGCTAAGGCCTTATAGGCCCAGCGAGGGCCTTCTAGATTCATAAAGGTCCCATAGACCCGGCGAAGGCCTCGGGGGCCCAGCAAAAACCTCATAAATTTTCAGAAGGCCTCGAAGACCCATCGAACATCTTAGCATTTCTGAATCAGAGTATTGCGAGGCCCATGAAGGGCCTCGATACTCATGGCCGATCTAGAGAGCCTATTTTGAAATAACCAGAAAAGTAATTAAAGAAAGGTTGTGTTTGATTGCCATAATGACTCTCACAAGGAAACCAAATCCCAATCCCCTAAAGATTAGGTAACATGATCTACTCAAAGAAGGGCTGAAATCTGGGAGATTGTATTAACAACTGATCATCCATATCCCATAAGGAAAGAGAATCCAATCAGATTTCTAATTGATTGTTTTCCTAAATCAATTAGAACTCTTGAGCTATAAATACAACGTCTCCAGCTATTTCAAGGTACACATTTTTGAGGGGACGCGATTTAATTATGTGCTCTTGAGGCTTTTTTTACACTTAAATTTCACTCTAAACTTTGCTCAAATCTCTGTCTGCTTGTCCCTCCCACACTCAATTACTTTCGCACCCCATGTATTGTTCTTTATACCGGCAGTTGACTTGATCATCAAAGTACCAACGATCGCTAGACCCATTTTCTCCAGAAATTTTGGTGCCTAACGATTATCAGAATGTGCAGGTAGCATATAAGTTGGCAGAAGAGTGATTGAAGATCTGTTGACATGTGGACGTTGCAGGTTCCAACGTCAACAAAATCTATCTACAAAAAATAAAGAATAAGAAAGAGAAAATCTTCTTCCCTCCCAACTACGACTATCCACCTGAGCAGTCATTTTCTTTAATTCTAATCCCTGGCCTTTCCTCAATCCCCACCACTGCACTTAAATTGACCGTGAGAAAAGGAGAGAAAATGGCAAAATTAGGGAGGGGGTAGGGTGAAATCCCCCATTTTCTTTCATTTTTATGCTGGCAGTTGAGGAATCTTGCTCTTTAACTGTTAAGCATTCAACAACCCATAACTTGAAATTCTAAAAATGGAAAATGAAGAAATGACCCCACTTCCTGATTTTCGGAAAAATTGAAACTGGTTTCCCAACTAGAACCAATTTTCTACAAAATATCGAAAACCTCTGATTAATACCAAAATACTTGAAATAAAATCCCTAATACACTAGTCCTAGCATATTCAAAATATTTCTATTAAATGTCTATTTTTTCTGAGTTAAATGTTTCATTGGTCACTCAACTATTACTTCCGTCTTCATTCACTCACTCAACTTCAAAATGTTTCTGAGTACTCACTGAACTTTCAAAAATATCTCACCGTTACTCACTGAAGACGATTCTGTGTCGACCAAGTGACGAAAAATCTACGTAGCAGATAAAATATACATGTGACAGACAGAATCATTCACCAAGCATATCGAAAACCTCTTTCATTAATTGCTGGGTTTTCAACAAAACGCTTTTCAATTCAGCAACACTATTACAAAAGGAGGGGTGATTGCAGCAATTGGTAGTGAAATCCCCAATTTTTCTTGTTTTATTCATGTACAAATGTAAGATTTGTCAACAGCCAGCATAAAAATGGCAGAAAATGGGGGATTTCACCCCGTGTTCCCCTCCCCGTATCCTCCCCCTGTTTTGTCAATTTCTTCTCCTCCCCCTTGGTCGATTTAAGTGCAGTGGTGATGGATGCGGGGGGTTAGAGTAAAAATAGATGTACGTGGTTGTTGGGTGAAAGAAGAAGATGACTTATTTGTTATTTTTTTTTTTTGTTGATTTATTTGGTAATTTTTTATTCTTATCTCCTTTTTATTTTTTGTTAATTTAAAAAAGAGAGTAATTTTGTCATAAATTATCTATCATGCATATTTTTTCAAACGTTCGAGATGTTTGGTACTATTTTTAAAAGTCAATGGTACATCCTTACATTTAAAGATTAAGGGCCAAATATATTATTTTTTTCCAAAAAAATTCAATGAATTTGAGAATTTAGAGTAACTTGATATTTAAAAATTATTAAATAATGTTACATTCACAACATTTTAATATTAATGGTAAGTAATAATAAATATTGGATAATTATGGGGAAAAAAATCGTAATAAAGCTAACTTGACAATTTAATAAACATAATCTACTACCATTTATTTAATACAAGGAACTGAGGGATTCTAACATCTATAAATCTATAAATAGAAGCTTTTTTCTATCTCTATTCAGTATAGAAGACAGTTTCTTAAGAGGCAACAAGACAATTGTATATATGGATATTGCTGGAAGACTTGAGACAATTCATCAATTTAATGTTATGGTTATGGTAGTACAATTGCAAACATACATCACAAATCCACAATTCGTAAATATCACATGCAATTCGACTCACAACACCTCAAGTTAACAATTGTAGGCAAATTTATCAATCAGTATATAAAAAGAAACAAAATAATATTTACATAATAAATTGGCAAAATTAAACATTCTCATTTGCACAATTCAATGCCCAGATATCTTCACGTGAACTATTTCAAATGGTAATGGAGAAATAAAGTAATATTACCAAAACTAAATATTCTAAAGATTTAAGTGTCTTACCCAATAGTTAAGAAAAAATAGTTTAAGCAAAAGATAGGAATTCATTTGAAAAATATAAAAAAGAATAATAGAAATGAGATCCATAATAATAGTGGATTGAAACTATTATTGAAGTTAACCCACGAAGTTCTTCATCTAAAAAATCTGAAGCCATCCTTTATATTAGAGGCCACCCTTCATTTTTATGTTGAAAAAAAAGTTTAGCCCACTCTAAAAATAATCTTAGTTTGTATCATATCAATTTATCATAATTATTAATTTATTGGTCCAAGTCGCGACAGAATTTTTTATTACTATATAACAGAGGTTATCATTTTATAGAGATTATGCTATACTACAATAATTGCATATTGTACTATATATTGTAATTATAAATTAAAACTAGTTTAATTAGCCAGGAACCAGAAATGAAAAATACGAAGATACGTGAAAATGCAAACATTATACGACACAAAATTTAAATGATAGTGGGTATCAAAAAAAAAAAAAAAAAAAAAAAAAAAAATATATATATATATATAAATGATAGAGAGTAGGTATTAGTTAGCTCATGAATGCTTTGAGACAAAAAGTCTTAAATATTATAGTTTAGGAGTTAGGAAATATTTAAATTCATTCAATTAATGCTTTAAGTTGAAAGCTCCCATCTTAACGTGTACATGCACTTCCATGGCCAATCCTCTCTCTGATCAATCTCTCCTTTGCGTTGGTGCGTGCTGAACACTTGTGAAGAGACATTAATTTCATCAAAATTTGGTGTGGAAATGGGTGTAATTGGGAGAAAGGAGGCTTTTCTGAGGGTTTTTGCGATTGTGTTCTTGGTGTTGACGGCCTGTCTCGTGGGATTCGATACCCAAACTAAACTTCTCTTCTATTCAGTCGTCCGAAAAGCAACATATAGGGACTTGAATGCCTTGTTGTGAGTTCTATCTTCTCTTTTAATTTTGGAGAAATTAAATGCAACATACTGCTTCTAAAATCTTGAACTATTAGAGAGGCTACATGTTACACGCTCCCTCACATACAAACCCAATTAATGTTTTCATCATATAGGCGATGGTTAGACTTAACCCTAGACGGTTGCCGATTTTGATAAGCTTTTAAATAAGGTGGTGCAACACATTGTTATTACATAGTAAATCTTATATATTTGTTCTGTAATTATGTGTTAAGTGTTTTGGTATGGATTGATTCTGCTGCTGCTGCATACAATCTGCTCCAACTATTCAGATGTTATATCTTGCCCGTTTCTAAAGAAGACCTAACAAGCAATTACAAATATCTGGCTTGGGGTTTTTGCTTATTGGATCAGGTAATTACTTTTTTTTTTTAATCGTAAAATCATGTCTAATATTACGTACCAAATTTTTTCTTATAACTATTAACACAAAAGAAACATTTGTTACAATGCTTCTTTGCATAAAGTTTGATTGTAATGGTGCGTTCGCTCTATTTTTTTTTATGTATATGTCAAACTGATACAGAAATTATTAAAGATTAATTTAGTTGTTACAATTGTTATGTTGGAAAATTTTAGTTATTAATATAGCAATTAAAATTCTAAAGATTAAATTAGTGATTCAGTTTTAATAGTTCCAAAAGATAAAATAAATAAGAACAGAATTAGAAAAATATTAAGGAAATTGTAGCATAGGTCCCCAAGCTAAGGGTAATACAACATTTGAGATCCAAACCTTTTAAGATTTATAACATTTGAATCCCAAGTGATAAAGAAAATTAATTTTTGTTGTTAAACAAGATTTTTATTCCTTGTTTTCAATTAAAAATAAATAAATAATAAATATGGAAAAAAAAAAAAAAAACTCCCCCTATTGTCACCCCTTCACTCACGACTCCCAAGCTATTAAAGTAGATGAAGAACAAAAAACTAGAATATTAATTCACCGAAAGATGATTTGAACACGATTATGAATCGTTGTCTTCAAACGATATTTACCACCACCGGGATAAAGTGCTTGAAGGCTTTAAATGCAAATAGTTTGTAGGAGTAATCAAACCTTTAATACAAGTTCAAAATCAAGCAAAAAAGAACTTGAATAAAACTTGAAGAACGCTTTGAGAAATTTTGAGATTCAACTTTGATTTGGATATAGATATATATCTTTTATGTTTTTCTTATATCTTTCAACTTGAAAACTATCTATATATATAGATAATCAAGTCTTAAACACGAAAATATGTCAAAACCAAGCCAAAAGGTGTCAAAAAACCTCCAAAATGTTGCCAAAAATTCAAACCCAACGGTTACTGAATTTTACAGTTTTGGCCTCTGTTGCCAAATGAAGAGGCCGGGCCATCGCCAAGCCTTTCCCAACTTTAAAATTCAAAATGAATTTTGGTTTTTCTCTGTTGATTTCTAGGTTTTGTTTTCACCTAATTAATATTTTAATCACTTCTTATTATATAATTTGAACAATATTACAACAAAAGAGGTGAAAAGGCACGTAGAGTGGGGAAGAAGGTGGAAGCAGAGGGTAGGGTAGCAGGTAGAGTCCTAGAGTTGATGGTATGGGTCGAGGAGTAGGCAGGGTAGACGAATTTCTTTCACTTTGATATGCATGTAAAACCATCCACTAAAAAAATAATGTGCTACAAACTTCAAAAGTTAAAGGACTTAATTGTTATAAAAATAGGTTTGGCACCCGTTTGTGCAATTTCTTCTAGCTAGGGAAATTGTCAAAAGGTTCAAATAGGAAGAGCACAAAAAATAAAAAATAAAAAATAAAAAATAATAATAATAGAACACATACAAGTATTATTGTAATCGCACAAGTCACAAGTCACATTACATTTATTTCCCAACTGTATTTACAACATTTATAAGGATAGGTGGTCTATCTATAAATGATTCACATGATCCCTCTATTTTTTGCTCCGTCTTGTGTCAACCATAGAAAATTAGACCACTCGAGATTTAATTACCTCTACCATTAATCCTCTACTTGGTAAACGACACACGTACTTAAATATAGATAGAAGTTTAGTGTTGGATCTTTATCTCGTTTATTAATAAAAAGAAATTTTGAGCAAATATTATAAGAAAAGTAAAACTCCACACTCCCTCCGTCTCATAAAGCAATATAACCATCGACTAGAGTTGATGCTATGGGTCGGGGAGTAGGCAAGTTTCTTTCAGTTTGATATGTATGTAGGCAGGATAAAGCAATGTAATGAGTAGCAAAAGTTTCTATAACAATCTTGTCACGAACAAAATGGTAATCTCGTTTGATGTACTTTGATCGAGCATCTAACATCAGATTAAACACGTGTTTAAAGTAAGTCAAACTTGCTTTTAACTAAATTTTTATTTTTTATCTTTTTGCAAAGTAAGAATAAGATAGGCGTTAGTTCTAAAGTAACTTATTTTTATTTTGATGAACAAAAAATAGTTATTTTGATACTTACTTTTGACTTAGAAGTAAAATTACCTATTAAGTAAAAATTTTGCGCTTAATTAGCAACGTATTTCTTGAGTGTTCGAGTTCGTATATAGCGTGAAAGAATTCTCGCACGTATGCATTTGATTTTTTCACCAACAAAATAGTTGTAAATTATTTATTCTTCAAATAATCAGCTTATTTTTGGCTTTGCTTAAATAGGCAGCAGTATACATAGTGTTTGCAGCCAATTCAGCAGCGGTTCAGGCATCAATGTTTGCATTAACTGGTGAAAGCAGTTTACAGTGGATGAAGCTTTGCAATAGATTCACAAGATTTTGCATTCAAATTGGCGGCGCCTTATTTTGTGGCTATTTTGCATCTATTTTCATGGCTGTGATTTCATCAATTTCTGCTTATAATCTCTTCAGATTTTATTCTCCAAAGCACTTCCTTTTATTGAAGGGAAAATAAGCTGGTGGTGAATAATGTAATTTTTTTTTCAAGGTTGTTTCTGTAATTAAAAATAAACTTAAGATGTTGTCTAGGTTGTTATGCCTTTCAAGTTGGTACTTTGTAAGAATAAAATAACATGTCCACATGTTTATTTACTACACGGGGAAGTCTTAATCATTCTTGGTCGAAAAACTACAAGGAAATTTGTTAAAGAATGATTCGAAGTTGGTTATAGGAAACGAGAACTAATGATTTTTGTCAAAAGAATGTTAAAAAACAAATGTACCTTCAAAAACTAAGGGTAATTATATCTACATTACACTTTTTATTTGTTGCACTACATTTTAATTGTACTTAACATCTTCAATCTTTCCTTTGTAACACTTGTGTCCCCAATTGTTTTTATTGCATTCTTATCCTCAATTTTTCATTAACTAGAACATCTTATGTCTGGTAATAGTTTCCGTTCTAAAAATCCGTTGTGATGGCGTAAAAAGACATATTTGTCTGCCTTATTTTTAAAAGACCAACAAATACTAAAGTAAGACAAAATATATGTTTTCTCTTCTAAGCGCACAAATAAAACATCTTAACAGAAATTATTAAAGATGAGATGTGCTAATTAATAGAAGTTGAAGATAAGAATTCGACGAAAAAAAAAAGTTAAAAACATAAGTGCGACAATAAACCAAAGTTAAGAACCTTAGTGCAACTAGAATATGGTGCACCTATAAAAAAAATGGTAGTGTCAATATATCTACCCAAAAAGTAAAGAGTTAAAAGGAAAATTTACAAAATATACCCTTATTTTAGAGTGTATTTACACTTGGTATAGTGCGTTTTGTAAGTTTATGTTTTACTTACCACTTTTTACTTAATGGTAATAAAAAATACATTTTGTTGAAAAATAGAAAAAATTACAATATTATCATTATAAATAACTAAATAGACCAAAATAACCTTAATTAAAAATAACAAATCACACCCTATAAATTATATTATATAACAAACATACCATTTGTTTAACTATATTATTATTCTTTAAATTTTCAATTAGTAGAAGTTTTATTAAATGATTTTTTTTTTTTTAAAGATGGCCTCCTTTTTGTGATGTTAACGAATTTATTATCTTCATCTTTTTAAACTACAATTAATTTTAACAATTGATGATGTATTGAAAAATATAGAAAAAAATTCGTTTGATTTTTTTAAAGATATAAAATGGACAACGGAAATTTAGTTGTCATCGTCTAATAAATAAGTTGTGTTAATGAATAAAATTAAAATAAATAAAATAATATTTATTATTATTTTATTTGACACCTTAAATTAATTTTTTATCTATTATAAGCTGAGGTTGTTCGTTTTATACTATTTTGTCATTTAAAATTTTTCCAAGAATTTATATGTAATTTTTTTTTCCTATTTTTTTCTTTGTTCTTTCTTCATTTTTGTATATCGAGAAAACTTTTAAGAGAAAATTGTTGATAAAAATATACATTTTTTTTTATAAAATATGAAAATAAAAAATATCATGTTAATAATTAAGTCAAAATACTTGACTCAGCACAAAATTATTTAAAAAAAAACTACACCGAACATGCCCTAATGTTTTAGATTAATGTTTTAGATTAAAAAGTAATAGTAACTAAATTTGAAGAATAATAAAATGGTATGTGTTACATAATGTATGAATATTTTGGTCTGTTTAACTATTTATAATTTTTTCCGTTTCTTGTTACCATTAAGTAAAGAGAAATTAGCGCAAATGGTCTTTAACCTTTGTCCTCAATGCAGAAATAGTCCATAACATTTATTTTTTGATACATAAGTCTCTAACCTATGTGTTTTAGTGTGCAATTGATCCTTATTTAATGAAAAAGACAAATATGTCCTTAATTTAAATTAAAAAAAATTTCAATTGAATTTCTAACTTACGCAAAAAAAAAATACAAATGGTCCAATACTTAATGTTCTTCTTCAAGTTTGATACATGACATCCATAACATCGTCAATTAAAGCCGTAAAATGTTGAAATAATAATTAAATCAAAGTCAGTATTTTCATGTCACTGGATTTGAACTAGGAGAACATTAAGGTTCATGATTCTTGGATCTTCAACATTATTGGTCTAACATTGGGCCCAAATGTACCAGTTACGTGTTAAATTGTATAATTGTTGTGTACTAAACTAAGTTTTTAGTTACACGACATTATGCTTGATGTGTCAAATCAAGTGACAGTCGGGCACATACATATGCCCCTTTTATGTTCGACTGTTGATACGTGACAGTCAAGCACGAGATATATTGTCCGATTCAAACGATATATTTATATGTGTGCAAGTGGAACATTATCTTTAGAGATCTAGGAAATGACATGCCCAAAGTGGATGTTGATGGGGCACTTACACTTGGAAAAATTGTATTCTTGGTTATTGATAATTTAATGAAAATTTAGACGATTTTTATTATTGGACAATAGATTTGGACATGTGATTTTTCTCAAGTTTTGAAAATTTTCACTTAACAGCTATTTATTTATTTGGAAGAAGATCATGGAGAGTGAATAAGAAAATTGATTCAAATTCCTAGCAAATTGACCACTACATCATGAATACTTTCAAAAAAAATTTCAAAATTTTTTTTCCTTTTAAAATTTAAATGTACAATATATATGTACGCCAATCCAACGTATCTTCCGAATATTTCTCATAGAAATTTGATCCCCAACAAACCCACAAAATTTTGATAGTAACGAACTATTGGTCCTAGACGAGAGATTTTATTTGCTCAAAAAATGCTCGAACAATTAATTTCTAAAAATCAAGCTTTTTAATATTTTATTTGTCTTTCATACATAAATTAATACCATTTTCTTGCAAAATTCAGAGGCCACTCGCAATCAAATTAGAGGCCCCATAGTGGCTAAACTTAAATTTGGACCGGACTAGTTTATCCAAGACAGGGTTATTTTGGGTTCGGTAAAAGAAATTTCTACAATTAAAACTCAAAATAACCCTAATTAAATCATTTTAAATCCAAAAATTTTAATAGGCGCAGTGTATTTTATTTAACTTAAAGATATTTATTTATTTGACAGAAAAATTTATTCTAACTGTCGTGGAATGGCAGGACGAAAATAGATATTGACGAAGCACTCACAACATCCTTACTGATTATGTAATTATATCTAAACCCCTTAAAGCAAGCTCGAGCATTAAGCCACTTAAGCAGTCGCTTTTTGACGATGCTCAATAGATTTAACATTAACAATGGAGTTTGTTGTCATTAATAAATCTTAAAGAAAAAGTATTTCAATAGATTAATTTTACCGATATAATTTTTTTCGTTAAATAAAATATTAGCCTTAGGAAGTTTTGTCTATAGTTAAATAAAAATTAAAAATTAATTTAAGATTACAAACGATTTTTTATTAATAATATTTAAAAAATAAATATTTCAATAAATTGAATTTGATGACGAAGATTTCATCAATAAACAATGTAATTATAATATAAATTTTAACAATATGAAGAATTTTTTTGTCGAAAATAAAATAATAATTGTAATATTATAAATAAAAAATTATATTATTGACAAAATATTAAATAATAAAAAGAATAAATATTTTTTCCTTGGCGGTCAGCAATCGTAGCACTATTGAGGAATGCCCACAACATCACAACGATATTGTCATCCATAATTGCTAATGGATGTGTGTCGATGATCACTGTTGGTACTGCTATTAGTAATTCCGTCCAATTCCAATTGATATTATTTTTCGTTAGGTATTATCAATGACTTTTTTGATGTTTATTTTTTCATTTAGAATTCTTTTGATTATTCTTTAAAAGACCTTAAATATTTTGCCTAAGACTCCCAAATTGTTTGAGTCACCTATGTGGAAGAAGTTGTGCAATAGGCTGAGCAATAACCATTTGATCTCACATCCGATTTCGATTTGATAGTGAATTTGTTGGAGCGGAAAAAAAAAGATTTAAGGTTGAGAATTTTCAGCACACAAAGAAGTTAAAGTATATGATAATCCTCCAAACTTGATTGTCTCTATGTATTTAACTATTTATTTAATAAATTTATGGTTGTATGTGTGTTTCCTTCCAAATGTTTAAGGTAGAACTGAACAGTTGACAATAGACATAAGATACGATATATATTCATAGGGTTGAGTTTTTGTTTATTCATTGCAAATTTGGTAGGAAGTTCTAGTTTTTTTGTTTTTCATATTTGTTCCAAAAGGGACCCACTCAATTACTCAAGCAAACTCAAATGTTCAGAGTTCGTTGATCAGTGATCACCAGAGGTTAGATGGAGGTGTGAAGTACATCATGAATGCTAACAATCATGTTGAGACCCACCGCTACAAGATCAAAATATGGTAGGATTCCTAACTTTTTTCTATGCATAAGGTGGTTGCTAGTTTCTTATCTCCCTCTTCATATAGAGCCTTGGAAAAACAGCTAAAAACGAAAAAAATTTAAAAATTATCAATAAAATATTAAAAATAAAAAAGTTAATAAAGAATAAATAATTTTTCGTTGGTGATCATTGTTCGAAGCACTGCCAATAATTGCTGACGACATCACGTACGACATTGTCATTGGTAATTGCTAACGAATGTATATCGATGATAAATGATGATGTGTGTCGGTGATCATAGGTGTTATTACTATCTGTAGTGCCATTCGAATTCATCAACTGATAGTGTTTTTCTGTGATTCATTTAAATTCTTTTTTTTTTATTATTTTTAAAAAAAGTCTTTTGAAAGATTTTGCCTAAGAACCCCAAGTTGTTTGAGTTGCCTATGATTATCCACTTATAATTAGATGATTATACTAAGTTTTCTTTCTAAATTATTTTCTGCATTGTAATCCATGCTTTTTCTTGGTAGTTAATCCGAGGTAATGAATAAGCTAGCATGATTTTTAATAAGGAGTAAAAAGTCTAATTTTTAAAGGATTAATGATTTTCGACTTGCTTACTCATGAAAGGTAAAGAAAGTGTTGGATGACACGAGAAGGTGAAATATTTAAAAAAAAAAAAAAAAAAAGTGTAAATTATAAAGACCTCTTGAAGTATTTGACAAAAACAAAATATTCTCTCTAACTTACAATATTACAAAAACTTCTCCTTCTAACTGAAGTGGATCTACGTTTTCGTTTTGACCATATATCTAATGCTAGATATCAATCTATATTTTTTTCTTTTTATTAATTTTAATTTAAACAAGAATATATCATTTTTTAACTTAAATTAAGTTAATTTTCTACTTTTTACATAAAGTGATTTCATCTTAATTATATTTTTTTCAAAATTGGTTTTTTATTCTTTAAAGAAAAAGGGAATTTTGGTGCAAATAAGGGAAATTGGCGAAAATGGTCCTTAACATTTGCCCTTAGTGCGGAAATGGTCTCTAACTTTTATTTTTGCCACAACATTCCCTAACCTGTATTTTGGTGTGCAATTGGTTCTTATTTGATGAAAAAGACAAAAATACCCTTAGTTTGTCAATGGTGATAAATTTTGAAGAAGAGAATATTCCATTCTTTGTCTTCATCATCCTGTGTTGAATAAGATAGGGACCTAAATGTGGCACCACAAATAGTAGATGAAGATGATATGTATGCTAAATTTTTTTTGTAAATTATAAGTAGTAAGTCTTATGGAATGTATGTATAACAATTGTAATTTTTACAAAATATATAGATAAAAATAATGTTTGATCAACTTATAAGAACTTATAAATACTAACAAATATATTCGAAGCAATCAAAATGTCCAAACTTGTGAAACTACCAACAATGACTAATTGTATTTTTTTTCATTTATATATAAAGAAAAAGAAAAACATTAAAGAAACCAAAATCTTACTGGACAATGCTTCCAACAATCAAAGATCAAAGCAATACGAATCCAAGAAAAATCAATTTATATATATGTTACCAAAATAATTTCGATGAGATCAAGGTATATAAATTAAAATTGAAATAAAAATAAATTTAAAATGCAAAAAAGTAAAAAGAAAATACCAACCTTATTGCTTCCTGGTAAAACCTCCTCCAAGGCATCCATGGCATCCATGGCATCTAAGCCCTTTACATGAACTCTGAACCTCTTCATTTTCGTCAAAATCATCCGATGATTTCTCTAAAATATCACTATTTTTCTTTATAGATGATCATTATGATGTAAAATGTAAGAATCTAATCTTTTTTTCTTCTTTCTCTATTCAACATCCTCAAAAACAATTTTTTCAGTTTCGCTCGCAGCTGCAGGGTGGGAGTTTGATTCCTACATTTGGTATGAAAGAGGCTCTTTGCAAGCGTAGTTAAAAAACAAGCTCTCAACTATACTCTACTGAGGCACATTCTGTGATTTACATCTTCTACCAAGGCCCCAGAACAGGGACGGTGGAGATCTTCAAGGTTGGAGTTCAACTTTTTTTTTTTTTTTCAAAAACAATTTTTTTCCCACTAGAAACTGTCAATCTCCACCATCAATTGCCAATAAATTCAACCCATGACGTCTCATGCATGCACCCAACACCTTCAATCCCACCGTTGTTCACGACCCTTGTACAAATTTTCTAGAAAACCCCAAAATAATAAAATAAACAATTCTATAGATATACCATGGATACAGATATATATATCTTCAACCTGTATGAGGAAACGAGTTAAATTGTATTGAGAAATAGAATACTTGGTTTGACAAATTTGTTCCTATAATAGAATCAAATAAAAAGAAAATGAATGTTGTGAAAGTTCTAGCAATAATATAAATTAAACTAAGAAGAGAAGAACATAGAAGGAAAAAAAAGAACCTATTAACAAATATTTACTTACCATATTTGATATTTACCTAATTGATAGAATTGTATTTATAGTAAGATATCATATATGTAATATTTCTATATTTAGGTAGATTCATTTCCCTACTAGTATATATACATTGTACTCTTGTAATATTCATTATTCAATCATCAATTGAATCAATACAGAGAATTATTTCTCCACACATATTTTCTCTCATATTTTTACAGAACCAATCTTATTAAATAAACGGCATAACCAATCTTATTAAGCAAACGAGATTATAAAATAATAGATACAACTCGTATATATACTAATACAAATCCTAATATATATAAGGTAAAACACTCTATTATTAATAGTAATAAATTATTAGTATAACTTTACTATATATAATATACTAATATTATAATTCTAACATTCCCACTTAAACTCACGATGCTACAACAAGAGAGAGTTTGCCTAGCAGGAAACGAAAATGATAGACCGGATAAAATTTTGTGAAAAAGTCAGCAGCTGCAACGATGAAGAGACAAAAGGTAAGGAAATAATACCATGCTTAGGATGGTGATGAATGAAATGAAAATTAATTGCAATATACTTCGTTCGCTTGTGGATCGGCAACTTCATTACAAAAATCATAATACCAATCTGAACATATCTAAGTAATCAAATCAAAAGAATGCAAACTTCGAAGACTAAAATTTCAGATTAACTTGATATCAAATTGACGACGGACAATCGTACAAGAATCAGAATTATAGAAAGAATGAAAAGGGGGAAAGAAGAAGAAGAGAAATGAAGTAAGAAGAGAAGATAAGAAGGGGATATAAAGTAGAGGCCAAAATTCCAAAATAATTTAACCAAATATCAAATACCAAATTTCAGATTAATCGAAAACAAATCCAACCAAATTCCAAGTTACTGGTCCAAATTCTAAATCCAAATACCAAATACCGAATCCCAAATCAACAAAACCAAACAAATTAAATATTATCACCTAGATGCAAAACCAACCAAATTCCATAACAGAACAACTGGACAAATTTTAATTTCCAAATTCTAAATTGACTTGGACATAAATAATCCAAACAAGCCAAAGGGTCCAAGTAATCTAATCAGTCAAGACTCAAATATTTAGTCAGATGACAGTATCTAAAAGAAACAAAAAAAGACTTGGCCGAACGAGTGGCACAAGGCCACTCGCCAGAGAACGGAAGCGATTTCAAGTTTAAACCAAGTTGGATCAAAACTTGCTCTGATACCATGTAAAAGTTCTAATAATAATATAAATTAAACTAAGAAGAGAAAAAAAGAAAGAGAAAGAAGAACCAATATTATTAAGCAAACGACATAACCAATCTTATTAAGCAAACGGGATTGTAAAATAATATATGCAACTCATATTTATACTGATGCAAACCCTAACTTATATAAGGTAAAATACTATATTATTAATGCTAATATATTACTAGTGGATAAGTATTTTAATCGAAACAAAAAAAGAGAGAGTGAAGAAATAGTGGAAACTGTTGTGATTAAGGAACAACAGAACGTGGAAGAACCAACTGAGAATGTTGAAGATGATGTTCAACATATAAATTTAAATAAAGAGGGTGGCTTTTGTGAAAATTTCGAGGATCCTGGGAATTGGAAAAATATTGATAAAAAAATAAGAAATTATTTAGTTGAAATGGGTCCAAAAAGAGTCCATGGCATCTTTTTTCCCAAAGATGGTGCACATAGAATTTTTGATTGTTCACAATACACGTGATTACTACCAAATGTGCAGACTATTGATAAAAAATGGCTAGTATATTTAGTATCTTTGAATAGAATATTTTGCTTTTGCTGTAAGTTGTTTAAAACACCATCTACGATGAATAAAATAGGCCAATTGGGTAATGATGGATACAAAGATTGGCATAATCAGCAGCGGTCTATTAAAAGTCATGAAGAAAATGAAGAGCATATACGTTGCATATCTAGTTGGATTGATTTGGAAAATAGACTTCAAACAAAAAATACAATTGATAGAAGCGTGCAATTGGTGATTGATGAAGAAAGAAAACATTGGAGAGAAGTGTTAACGAGGATAATTGCTATTGTTAAAAGACTCGCCAAGAACAGATTGGCATTTCAAGGAGATGATGAACAACTTTATCTTGAGAACAATGGTCTCTTTTTTCAAATAGTAGAAATTGTTGCTGAGTTTGATCCAGTAATGCAAGAGCACATTCGGCGTGCTAAAGCACGTGAGATTCATTATATATATCTCGGTAAATCAATTCAAAATGAATTGATACAGATGTTGACAGGAGAGGTTAGAAATACAATTCTCAAGAAAGTTAGACATGCAAAATATTTCTCAATTATACTTGATTGTACTCCAGATGCGAGCCACGAAGAGCAAATGTCGTTAGTCATACGATGTGTGGATGATTTGGCAAAATCACCGACAGTAGAAGAATATTGGCTTGAGTTTTTGAAGATAGATGATACGTCAGGACTTGGGCTTTCTCTCGAGCTTCAAAATGTTTTAACCAATCTTGAGCTTGATATTGATGATATACGAGGGCAGGGATATGACAACGGAGCTAACATGAGCAGGAGGCACAAATGTATACAAAAAAGATTACTTGAAATTAATCATAGAGCTTTTTATACTCCATGTGGTTGCCATAGTCTTAATCTAGCACTATGTGATATGGTGAATTGTTGTCCTAAAGCTCTTTCCTTCTTTGGAGTGATACAACGGATCTATACATTGTTCGCTTCTTCTCCTAAGCGATGGAAAATTTTCAAAGATAATGTAGAAGGTCTGACAGTGAAGCCATTGTCACAAACACGTTGGGAAAGTCATGTTGAAAGTGTCAAACATATAAAAGAGCAAACTGCACAAATAAGAGACGTTTTACTTGACTTGGCTGACATTAGTGAAGATAGTAAAATAAAGAGTGAAGCTGAGTCTTTAGCGACATATAAACTTGAAAATTTTGAGTTCTTGTTTGGCATGATAATTTGGTACAGGTTGTTGTATGCAATTAATACGGTGAGTAAATATCTTCAAGCTGAAAACATGGATGTGGATGGTGCTATCAACCTCTTACAAGGACTTGTTACGTTTCTCGACGATTATAGAGAAAATAGGTTTGCTATTGTCATGGATGAAGCGAAAACAAAAGCAAGTGAAATGGGAATTGAAGCTGTATTTCGAGAAAAAATGCGTCATTCGAAGAAAGAAGCAGTTTGATGAAAGTGGCAGTGATGAGGTAAATCAATCAACACAAGGATCTTTTAGAGTTGATTACTTCCTTTTTATCGTTGACCAAGCTCGATCTTCACTTCAGACACGATTTCAACAATTTAAACAACTTGAAGAGACATTTGGATTTTTGTTTGGTTTGGAAAAGTTATATCGTACATCTTGTGTCAGTTTGTTGAAGTTTTGTAAGAATCTTGAGCAGTATTTGAAACATAATGGACGTTCGGACATTAATAGAGATGATTTATGTTCAAAATTGACAGTCTTGAAGTGCTATTTACCAAGTGAAACAAAAAAAATAAAACAATTGATGTGCTACATTTTTTTAAGACATTGGATGGTTGTTTTCCAAATGCCTATAGTGCTTACAAAATTTTGCTAACCATACCGGTTACAGTTGCATCTGCGAAAAGGAGTTTTTCCAAGTTGAAGTTGATCAAGACTTATCTCCGATCAACTATGTCACAAGAAAGATTGAATGAATTGACTATGATATCAATTGAAAAAGAAATTGTCGAACAATTAGATTACTCAAATTTGATTAATATTTTTGCTTCTAAAACCGCTAGACGAGTTGTATTTAAGTGATAGTTTAGAATATTTTCGGCATTGTTAAGAATATATTATAGTATTTTTTTTTATAATATATTTTGTTTGTCAATTTTTTTTTCGAATTTTAAGTTTGCAATTTGTTCTTTAGCCTTGTGGATGTTAAATGCATACTACAATTTGGAGGGGGAGGGCTAATTTTTGAACTTTACCTCAGGCTCCGAAAATGTTAGAACAAGCCCTGGATGTTACATTTGATCGAAGAAAAATAAAAAAACTTCAATCAAAATTGCACTACATATTTAATCTGATGTTGTATGTAATCCTTGATTATAGTAAGTAGTACTTGTACCTACAATAATTATTTAATAATTCAATGAGGATAGCATAGCGATGTTATGTAAGTGTTTCAAAAGTCTTATCATGTATTTAAGAATGTCTATTGTTCTTCCAAGATTGACAGTGTAAAACGATGACACAACTTGTGTTGTGGCATTGTGTCTGGACTTAGAGGGAGCATGTTTAGCTAAGCTTTTGTGTCGGGACTTAACTAATTAGTTTTTTTTCTTTTTCTTTTTTACTTATAAATGTAATTCGTACCTTATTTTCAATTTTAGTCAATAAAGATATATTTATTTTAAAATTTACATATTGACTTATATATAAATTTATTTGTAATAAGCTTTAGCTAGACTCAGTGTTCTTTTTTTTTTTTTTTATAAAAGTTTCATAATTCTTTGCAGCTGCGTCATAGTTTATGTTGTGTCGTGTGCATGGGTCACACTGGGAAACAACTCTTCAATGTATGTTTATTAAAATGTTTCCATTTTTAAATTAACTTATTGTTTCGCGCGGAATGTGTATTTTTCGCTAACAATTAAAGGATTCAGACGATGTGTAAGGGACGCCAAACCTTTTGAGACAAAGTCCCAACAAGGGGTGTTTGATTTATGAAGACTACAATAATGACTAAAGATGAAAAAAGCAAAACGAAATGCCTCTAAGGGGCACAAGCACACTAAAATTCACTGTAAAGAAATATTTAAGACTAAATGGAATGAAATTACATTTCTCTGTTTTTTTAGAGTTCCTCTTCTTTTTTTTTTCTTCAATCAATCTCCTTTCTTTTATACCTTGCCAAACGGTTTTATCACACGTTTTCCTTCAATCTTGCATAAAAACTTCTCATCGCCCAGTTTCTTCCTTATCGCCCAGCAACTGCCCATTTCTTCCATAATGATTTCAACTGTTTGTAACTTCCCCATGATGATTTAACTTCTTGTAACTCCTTCATGAAGCAATCACCTCGTCGCCCAATAACTGCCCATTTCTCCCATGATGATCCCAACTGTTTGTAACTTCCCCATGATGATCCAACTTCTTGTAACTCCTTCATGATAATTCAAGTTTGTAACTCCTGACAACGTGGGAACAATGATAAGAAAATGAGAAAAACTACTTATGAACAGTTACTCTTATGCCGCGATTGACCATTCTAATCGCCCAACGCCCTGAGCGTTTTTGATCTGGGCGATGTCCATTTTGGGCCCTTCCTGGCTTGGACAATTTCTATTGGGCCTATATACAAATTTATTTGGGCATCCATTGGGCCTGGCCGACATATTTTCTAAGCATATATGCTTGGGTATTTATTATGGGCCTACATGTACAATTTTTCTTAAGTCTCTTTTCAGGCCCTTGTTATTTCATATGTCAACACTTATTTATGACACTAACTAGTCTTAAAGGTGATCAAAGAGGGATAAATTATTTAAAAGTTGAAATATGAGAAGTTAATTAAATTTTCTAAACACGAGGAATGACTATGATATTGTGAGTTAATTGAGGAGATGTCAATAATATTGTCTCCAAACATTTTGTACTAAATCGATAATTATACTTTCCCTAAAATAATTTTAGGTGGTGTGTTTAATCTAAACTTTTAAAACTTTTTATTGACATTTTTAAGTGACCGACTTTTATAGAATTTAATAGACTTCATTCATAGACTTTTCTATATTTTAATTTTAGATGACTTTTATAAACTTTTATTTTCTTAATTAAATCTTGAATAAAAAAAATATAATATCTCACATTTAAAAAAATTGTCAATATGAAAAAAGTCTAGCAATAATTTATTTAATTGTATTAATATTATTAAATTAAAAAAATTGAATTTATAATATTCTATTTATCTGGTGCAAGTAAACTGCGACAAAAGTCAATGACAAAAATTATTAGCTCAATCTTTTTTCTTTTGGTTAAAACTATAAATTTCCAAATGGCTTGTGATAAATTCAAAAAAAATATGGTATGCAACACATTTTAAAAATATTTTCGAACAAAATGACTAGAGAGAATAATATTTAAAAAAATTTCATAAAAATATTGATAATTAATTATGGCAATAGAGTTCCTAGAAGAAAAAAGAAAGAGAAAAAAAAAACATATTGAAAAAGAGAAAAATATTAAATCTTTTTTTCTAAAAAAAATATTGATAATTAATCTTGATTCTCGAATTCGTAGAAGAAAAAAGGAAGAAAAAAAATTGCTTAAAGGAAAAAATCACATAACAGAAGACTTTTTTTCGAGAGCTTTTCAAATTATTGGGGATAAATGAGAGTGAAATTATAATATCTTTTATTTAGATATTGTTCTTTAAAGTTATTACATAGAAAATTTTATAAATAAGTCATTAAAAGTCATTGACATTTTAAATACCCTTGAATTTCTTAAGATTTTAAAAAGTTTGAATTGAATATCACATGATTTTTAGAGACTTTTTAAGAGGGATGTATTTGATCTAGACTTTTAAAGATTTTGATTGATTTTTTTTAAGTTAATGACTTTAATGAATTTCATTAACTTTTATTGACTTTGACATAAATAAATAATTAAAGTACCATTTTTTTAAAAACAATTCACTGCTATTCTATTAAAAACCTGCCCAACATTACTCTTCATATCAGTAACTATAGTAGCCCTCCACTCATTAGCAATCCAACTATGTCTCATAAGAAAATCCAAAGTTGTTCTCTTGATCATCTAACTCTAACACCGATGAAGATAATGAAACTCAATTATCTGGTTCAATTGAAACTCATTGAAGTATTTCAATAAATAGACACAAAGTAACGCAAATAATTGAAGTCAAATCAAAATAATTTTACGAAAAAAAAGATACGTACTCATCAAGATAAATAGAAAAAATAAGAATAAAAAATACAATAATAAAAGATTAATTTTTAACCTGATGAAATTCATTAATAAATTACAAGCAACCATTAAATAAGAATTTAATTATAAATTTATCTTGTTTTTAATGAAAAATAGAAAAATGATGAAAAAAAAAGAAATAGAAAATAATGATTACTGGAATATTGAAGAATTAATTACTATGAAGTGAGAAAAAAAGTATAATATTCTCTTTAAAAAAAAAGTTGGTAATTGATCATTTGCATAGAGTTCGTAGAAAGAAAATTTTAATATTCTTTTTCATAAAAAAAATATTGATAATTAATTATAGTTATATGGGTCATAGAAGGGAAAAGAAAAAAAAAAAGGAGAATATTGAGGAGAAAAAAAATCACATTGAATAAAAAGAAAAAATATTAATCTTGACTTTAGAGTTCGTAGAAGGGGAGAAAAATGAAATGTTGCAAAAAGAAAAAAATCATAAGATGAAAGATTTTTATTTTTATTTTTCGAAAGTCTTGGAGATGAATGTGGGAGAAATTGTGATATCTTTTATTTATACCTTGTACTTTAAAATTAGTACATAGAATATCCTATAAAAAATTATTAAAAATCATTAACATTTTGAATACTCTTAAATTTCATAAGATTTCAAAAAGTCTAAATTGAATAACGCATGATTTTTTGAAGACTTTTTAAAAGTCATAAAAAATCTATATTAAATACCCCAAGACTTTTATGAAGTTTAAAACGTCTATATTAAATATATCAAGACTTTTAAACTTCATTAAAGTCTTAATTAAATACAAGTGTTTAAAAGTTTATATTGAATATCTCAAAAAAATTGTAGAGTTTAAAAAGTCTATATTAAATACATCTAAACTTTTGAACTCAATAAAATTCTTAATTAAATACACCTCATGCACACAAACATTAAAGAAACTTGTTTAAGTTGAATGAAGTTCAAGAGAGAGTGAATTGTATGTTCAATAGACTCTTTTAATTTAGTAATTATGAAATGTTATTACCTTCTTCTTTCTCCATCCACGTCTATCTTTTGTTATTTTGCTTCTTCGATCCCTCTCCATTTTTGCATCCTTTCTCTTAATTGGCATGTCTCAACCTCTCCCTCTCCCTCTCCCTCTCCCTCTCCCTCTCATACCTTCTCCCTTCCACTCGTTGCTTCTCTACCCCTTTCCCCCGTCATTGCCATGCCACATCTCCTACGTCCTATCACCAACGAGCTCCTATGTAACACGGGTCCAAAAGAGGACATTGGGAGGAGCATAGGTAAGGGGCATGGAAAATGGGATGGAAAGTCGCAGGCATAAGAGTATCTCCAATGTATTCTATAGATTGTTATTTATGTGGCATGCAAAGTGAAATACTTCTAGTTTACGAGGCATTGATGTCTAATTGATAGACATTCAAGTTCAAAATTGATCTCCAATGAGTTTTATTTGCAACTCAATAATGTTGTTTAATGTTTTTTATTTTATTAAAATAAATTAAAAGCACATCTAAATCTACTAAGTTAGCGCGTCTAACAGAGTTTCCGAATCTAGATAGAGTTTTAGACAATATTTGTTTTTTCTTTTGTCACGTCAGCTTGACAGAGTTTCTGTCAAATTGTATTGAAGAAGAATTTTTTAGAATATTATTCATTTTGTTGGTGACAATTTTTTTTAAGGAAGAGAAGGGGACCAGGGTAGTATGGGGATGGGAACGAGATGAAGAATTTAAGTGGTTAACTTGGGGATGAGAATCTCATTTTTTGTAACGACCCAAAAAAAAAATTTTAATTTTCGGCATCGCTACGAACTGGTTTGTACGTTTAAAATATTTTAGTCGCGGTATTTTTGTTGCACGTGCTTGCCTTATTTTTATGTGACGAACATGAAATTTTATCAATCAACAAGACTAATTAAATTTTCTTAACTCGACCAATTTTTTCTTGAGTTAATTTTGGGTTAATTGTAGACCAATCATTTAAATTAAAAACTACCTTCTCGGCCTACTTTCCGGTAATTTGTTTTTAGCTTAGTGTCAATCCTTTTCGGCTCATTTAGTCTCCTATACTTAACCCAATATCCAATCCGCCGAACTACAAGAAAAATACCCCCAAATAGACCATTATGACTTGCCAATTTTTAACTCCCAAACAACCCCTAAAACCCAAGCTGAAAACTGCCCATGTTCTCTCCCACTTTTCAGTCATGTTCATCCCATTTTCAGCACTTATTCACCACATTTGAAACTACTTTTTTATCAACTAAATTAGCCTCATGTATCATGCAAAAACCGCCCTCTTTCTACCCATGTTCACCATCTTTTAACCTACCTAATTTACAGCTAAAGTGCTCTATGAAAACTGCTGGAAACTGTCCCAAAACTGCCCAGCATATTTCGGTCCCCTCTCTTAAGCCTTTCTTCTTTCATTTTTTTGGTCATCCCAAACTCTAGTTTTATCACCATTTTCTCTCCAGATTTTAGCCCCCTTTAAGTCCCACCCCCACCCCCACCCACACCCACACCCAAAAAACGTCCCTCTAGTGTGTATATTTCCCCCTCCAAAATTAGCATTCAACTGAAGCACAAATTTCCATTTCTTCCATTTCTTCCTTTTTAAAATTTCAGCCTCCATATATAATTAAGCAACTGTGTTTTGTGTTTATTTTCCAAGAAGAATACACTTATTTTTCCTCCTAATATCAGCCTAGATTTCAGTTAACACCTCATAGGAAGGAAAAAAATACGTCCCCTAACTCCAGATTGCATTAAGTTTTGACCAGCCTTTTTCCCTTATTTTTCCTTCCCTTTTTCTCTAGCAAAAAATCCTTTCTTTTTCCTTCAATTTCGTGGAGCAAGGAACATTGAAACCTTAGTCTAAATCACCAAAAATACTATAGAATTTATCCATCCATTTGCTTCAAATTTTCGGTCTAGCAATGAGCATTTTTCTAGCATTTTTTATCACTTTCGTTCCAGATTTTGGCCAGCAGAAAAAGGGTCGTAACCTTGCTTTTTAATTCACTAAAGTTCTTTATATATATATATATATATATATATATATATATATGTATATATATATATATATATATATACATATATATATATATATATATATATATATATATATATATATATACGTCTATATATATAGTGTATGGGTCTTAATTTTGGAAGCAGCATAAATGAATTTCGGTCCATCAAAACTTCAGCCGAAAACTCGTTTTCGGTGTAGTTTTACTTGCTACTTTTAATATGATTTTTAAATGACGCTTGGAAAATTATGATGTGATATAAATGCCATGCAAATTTATGATGAAGGAACGTTATGATAGTGATTGAAGGTAATCACTTTAATATGTTAATGATTGAAGGTAATCATGTATGACGTTATGTGGTGCCGACTACCAATTTATGTTTTCTTATGTACGTTTAAATAATGATGCCATGAGCATTTATGTTTACATATAATTTTCTCACATGTTAGTATGTACGACTAGTGAGTGTTTCTTATGAAACACTCGTCCCAAAACGAACAAATTTTCAGATTGAATTGATTGGCGTTGAAGCGATGGCGTAGGCTAGCAAGCATGACGTAGAATTTCCTTATTTAATTTAAGTTTTGACGTCAAGATGATCGAGTCAATTATGATGTAAATACGATATTTTAAGTATTTGATTTTCAGTATTTAGTTATGTAATATTTATGGAAAACAAGATGTTGGTTTCATTGCTGTTAAAAGTTTCAAGTTCGAAATTGCCTAGTTACATTTTTCTGAATTTTCAGCTTACTACCCATAGTTTGAAAAATCATAAATTTTTATACAATTGCTGTTTTTGAGTGAAATCAGTGGCTACGGAAAGTCCTATATGTGGTCTAATAACAGCAATTAGAACCACTTAATTTATTATAAATGTTATAACGAGCTGCTTTAAGGCACACAGGACAGTTTTTCAAGCAAATTCGATTAACATTTTCACATACCAAACGAAGTAGCTAAGATTTGAAATTTTAACATGTTATAGTCTGTAGTCCCAAGTATCTACAGTTCAATTTTATAATTTTTTAAAATTTCTTTAGATGGTCAAATAAATTGTGGCGACGCCTATCACAATATAGGCAAAACATGGAAATTTTAAGAAAAATCCTCTTTCCATTACGCACTTGTTATTTTCCGTAATTGTTATATTTTTTAAACTGTTCAAGGGAATGGAAAATATCATTTAGAGTCTTCAAATATATTTTAGAGATTATTTTAGTTACTTTCCAGATTGAAAAAATTCAAGGCGTTACATTTTTGACAAGCATACGTTTGAAAAAAAAAAACCTTTTAAAATGAGAATCTTTTTAAGTATACTAGCCGGTACTACTTCTCACTTCCATTGGACCATTAAAATATGACCATTTTGGGGTAAAAAAAAAGAATTAGACAAAATTACATGTCCAAGTCTTCTTGTTATTTGTTTATGAAAATTTCAAGTTTAATATTTTTTATAAAGAAAAAAAGACGCAATTTGCACATAAATAACGAGTTGTATAAATAAGTTAATATAAATAAATAAATAACTTTTTATCTATCGATTTAAATTTTAAATTAAAGATTTCATCATTGATATATTGATAGAAAGTTTGTTGATCCCATACATAGACTAGAATAGTTACACCAAAATCATTGTCAAAGTTGACTAATCTTAATTACTTTTGAAAATTGAAAAATAAGACATTTAACAAAACACGAAAACGTTACATTGAAAAATTTCACAATTAACTCATTAGAGAAGGACATTTAAAACTTGTATTTAACACGATTCCTCTCTCTATGACCCAATGATAGGGACATGTCACTCTTGAACATTGGCGCAACCAATAGATCATCTCAACTCTATCCGATCAGAATTGATGGTTGGACCATCAAGACTTGGCCCCTAAGAAGGACGTCATGGACAAGGGTACGAGAGACCAGCAAAAGAGATGAAAAGCACATAGCAGAGCACTAAGGCCATGATCTCCTCGCAATGTCCCACTACGATTGTATATATCGGACTAAAACCCCACTTAGCTCCTGAATCTTGTTATGTGTTTTGAATTTAGCATTAAATTGAAATTATTTTAAATTTACCATTGAATTGTGAAATTAATGTTTCTCCATCCATCGACGTTCTTAGTCAAAACTAACAAACATGCTTTATTAGATGTATAAACATTATGCGTGAGAAAATTAAAACATATACATAGTTTTAAAAAATAGAAAGAAAAAGAAAGAATTAAATTGGAAAACACAAAAAGGAAATATAAAAAAGTAATCATACCCCCCCCCCCCCAATCCACCCACACACACAAATCTTTTCATGTGAAAGTAAGTATTGGTTTGGTAAAGTTTAAAAGTAAGTTTTTAAGAGATTTTGAAAAAGGTCGATGAAATATGTGGTTGAAATGTTGATTATAATTTTTGCGAGTTTTATGAAATATGTAGTTGAAAATGAGTTTAGAAAAAAAAAAAACTTGTCCAAACATACTCTAATGGTCTTTTCAACAAATGTGTTATGTAATGTTTTTACCTCTGGTACAAGTTACGTTGACGCTCTTGTTAGTCAAAGAGTAAACCCGTCAGTATTGACTAAGAGACAAGAATGAAAGAACTGGTGTAAAATATTAATTTCAGTCCAATAATTGATTTGGAATAAAATTTATCAGTTTGGGAATCAACTTTTCAGCATATTTTAATTTGGACTAAACAAGAACTAATTGTATTTTTAACCTTGCCGTGCTCCTCAATCTTACAGATTAATTATTGTAAGTATTCCCAAGAGCGGAGCAATCCATACCATGACATACCACCAAATTTACACTTAATTCTTTTTTCACAAATGATTAGTGGTGAGATTTTGAACAAAAGTTATCATGTTAATTTACCTCGTCTAAAGCTTAAGCCTTTGAATATATTTATTTAAATATTGTATTTAAGCTAAAGAAATTATACACACAACAATTTTGCATGGAAAATCAAAGCCTTAGAGATAAATCAAGCTGGCTGAGCTCTTCTTGAACACTATCAGCTTTATATTCCTTTTTCCACTGATCATAATTCACCTCTCTCATATCACTGCCAGACCTGGGGCTGCTAGAACTCGATCGAGGCCGTTGATTATAGTCTGCGTGAACCCGAAAACTTGAACTTAGTTCTCTGCTTTTCTTGGCTAAGGTTCTCTCGAGTTTGTGAGCATTTTGGTGTCCTCCAAGAGCTTGTGAACTGTAAAACTTTCTCCGGCAGTAGTTGCAGGGGAAAACTCGGGGTTCGACTCGGGTTGAAGACAACGACGATGGGGGAAGAGATGAAGGGTTGGGTTCCGGGTCGATGTTGAACTCATTTGCTGATAATCTTAAAGTGAGAGAAGGATTGGGCTCATAATTCATGGTGTGTATTGAGTAGAAGGAAGAAGCAGGGAATTTGCCTAACCCAGTAGGATTTTGGCTTCTATAATAGTTGAAGAGATTAGCTAGTATTATGGAGCAGATGTTATATAGAGGTAGAACTACTAGAGAGAGAAAGAGGGGAGAGAGGTTGACTATAAAAAATGTTTGTTTGATTTTGTTAAAAATAGTTTTTTAGAAAATTTTGATATAAATTGATGAATGTGTAGTTGAAAGATTAATAAAAGTGTAAGTCTTATAAAATATGCATTATTCTAAAAAGCTTATCTAGGCAGCGCCTACGTGTGAGGCGCGACCTCCACATCTAACCACGCTTTACGCATCGTCCTCACTTCGCCCTCGCCCAGGTCCAAAAAATTTGAAACTCGACTTCTACGTCTACCCACACTTTATGTTTTTTAAAACACTGAAAATGTGGATTAAAATTAATTATTAATTTTGACTTTAATTTTTTAACAACTTTTTAAGTTAAATTAAACAAAGACAAACATATACGAGTTAGTTTCACTAATCGTCATTGAAGTTTGCGCCATATTTCAAGGTTTTTTCAGGCCCATTTAGTCACTAAACGTTTATAATAGCTTCACCATTGGGCACTTAGTTAGAAAAATTAATGTAAAATATGACGTGGCATTCATTAAGTTTCAACTGGGTCCTCCTACACGTGCCGTTTGGATTTCTTGAATAAAATATAGGTAATACTACTTTAGACAAGATTGGAATTTGACCTTTTTTATTTTTATTAATGTGGGATATGTTTGGGGTTAGATTAGATGAAAGATGGATTTGAGAATTTTTTTCTTCTTCTAACAATCGTGGTTTTATTTCAATCAATGTAGTTTGATCAAGTGAATTAACATCTATTACTCTAATTTGGCACTTAACGGATGAAACGTTAGGTTATATGTTTAATTTTTTTTAATTGACCAATAGTAAAATCATTATAAAGTGTTTGGCTTTCACATTCTATATGCCATCAACCTCTTTGGAAGAATGCCGTGCTTTTACCCAATTTAGTGAGGAGAAAGTGAACAAATAGAATGAAAGAAGTCCCAACATTCAAAAGCAAAAGAACCTAAAGTTTCTATCAATCTTTTAGATATAGGATGGTGTCTTGACATGGATGATGTCGATAATCTTCAAATGCTCAATGGTAATTTTCTCTTTATTGTATTTTTCTCGATTTATTTATTTAAAAATGTGTTATCCTAAAGCTTTTTTCTCATAATAGGCACGAATAGCTAGGTGACTGCATTCATATTCAAACACACTACATACATTTATAATCGAGTCCTGCATACCTAGTCGATTGTAGTAGTAAGTGGACCCTGGATAGGACCGACCTAAACCAAACAAGTCAAACAACATTTCATTTTCACACCCTCAAGTGAATGTGGTTAATGTCATAAGAGAGAGGGGAATGACTGCAATGAATCGAAGGTGATAAGCCTTCGATCCCCTTGTCGGTTCATGAAAAATTCAGTGTTTATTTTTCTTTAAAAAAACAAAGATAATACAATTCCTTCAAATTAAATAAATATATTTCAACTTCTTAATTTTTACCTTATAATTACTCCGATTGATCAAAATTGAACATCTAGTCATGAATACAACCACTCTTTGTTTTAGCTCTCTCTTTCTAGGACATATAGGAGTAGAGATCTAATACTTTTTGTTTTTCAATTGCAAGTACTAGATGGAAATTAAGATAAGCCATCTCGATCACACCATTCGCGTGATGTGATATCTCTTTTTCCACTTTACATTAAGGATGTTTAGTGTCGACTAATTGATAATGTCATAAATGAAGAAGACATAAATGTAAAGCATGTGTCTCCATTGCTATAGATAAAATAAATTATTCACTCGATTGTAAAGTAAACAACATTATCAGAATAAAATGTCCAATTTTATTTACTGATTTGTACAAAACTCTTTTTAAGTTATCGATAACGACATAAAACTATTTATGTTGGATAATATTGATAAAGCACTAATTTTAATAATCTTTCATTTGTTTTAAAGTAGTAATGCCGTATGCATTATGCACCTCCATAGTCCATCCTATCAAAGTGGTCCCACTAATCGCGTAATGTGGTGTTCCTTTTGAAAATTTGCAACTGCGGTTCCCAAACTGTAATCTTTGGAGAAGTTGAATTTCCTTCGGACTTTATTGATTTCAAGATCTCTAAACTACGTAACTTCTTTTAAACAGAAACTGCTACATTACGAGCATGTTCAGTAGAACTTTTTTTTCAAAAAATCTATTTTTTTGCCTACAAATTTTGACTTTTCAACTCTTTTTACACTACAAAAAAATTTGAAAAGTCAAAAAGTAACCAAAAAAATCTATTTTTTCTCCAAAAAAACTCTACCGAACAAGCCCTACGTCTTTTTTAAGGGTATTTTGGTCAACACCTCAATAACTAGTGAATAAATTTGGATATTTTCATGGGTAATTATATCACATTACAATTTTTATCAACTGCACTATGTTTTAATTGCAATAATGGTCCTCCAACATTTGATATTTTTATACTTATGTCTTTTACTTTTAACAATCAATTAATTTTCATATTTTGTCTTTGATGACGATTTTTGTCTAAATATTCATTTAATGTACATTGAAATGAGGGAAAAATATTTTGTCAAACTTTTATATTTGTTATTTACTTTGCTTATTTAAAAATACGAGAGGCAAAAAAATTTTTACGCCTTCCTTATTAATTTTTTTAAAAGAAATCATAATCAAATTCAAAGATAAGACGTATAAATTAATAGGTTGATGATAAAAATGTGATAAAAAAAGTCAAGGACATAAATGTAAATATGAGCAATATTTGGATATCTTTATTGTAATTAAAATATAGTGTGATTTACAAATAATGTGGTGTAAATATAATTACTCTATTTTCATAGACTTACTATAGTATGTTTCTCAGTGCTTATAAGTACTTGTAAACTAGTCAAATATTATTTTTATATGTTTGTCACTGCTTAAATTATAATTTCAACTAGTCAAACTGGTCAAACATAATTCTTATCTACACATTTCATAGGACCCACAACTTATAACTCATTTTTATCTACACATTCACCTACAACTTATAATATAAGCACCTAAATAATAATTTTAGCACTACCAATTTATAAAATATAGATAATTTTACTGCTTATAATTTACAAAAAAAAATTATTAAACATATTCTTAATTGGGCTATAAATGATAATAACATCAAACTAAATTGATTATATTCTTATCACTAATTCTAATAAAACCATTTATGTTGATTATGTTCTTATATAACTAATTCTAACAATCTCTAATTCACCCTAAAGTAGAGGTGACACATATACTATGCATCTCCATCCTTTCAAAGTAACCCACCAAACGTAATATTGATATTCCTCGATCCACTTCTCACGAAGAATATTTAGTATCATATATGTCAAGAATAAACAGAATTAAAAAAGACATCAAAACATAAAAATTTGTCTCGAATTCTTTAATTAAGGCAAAGATAAACAATATCAGGATTAAATGTTTATTACTTATTATAAACAAAATTATTTAATTTATTAATTATATATAAAACTATTATGTTGGATAATGGTAGCCATAATTTATCAATATCTCATTTGTCCTAAAATAGAAGTAATGTATATGCTTTACACCTCCATCTTCTCAAAGTCGTTCACTTTTTATTTGAAATATTTAGTATTGCGTATTAATCAAAATTAAACAACACTAAAAAATATGTTAATGTAAATGCCAAATTTTATTTATTAATCATGAATAAAATTGTTTACTGTTATAAATTAATAAAAAAATATATTATCATAAATTCTAACAATGTCTCACTTCTACTAATTAAGTAAACGTGACCTGTATGTTATGAATGCCCATTATCTCAAAGTAGGGAAAATTACACTTCTGGTCACTTAACTTTTACTAAAAATTTAATTGAGTCTCTCAACTTTAATTTGTTGAAATCAGATCACTCATCTTTAATTTTGTTAGATAAAAAATGTAAAGTTCTTCAACGATAAAAAATATAGAAAAATACCTAAGTGTTGTAGCTGTATAATTCACTTCAATTTTATTCATAAACATATAATAAAAGAAGGATAAAGTCATCATCACATAATTTTTGCAAAAAATACACAATGGTCATAAGTATTTTCCTCAAGTCTTGCTCTCTAATAACTGACTTACATTTCTTATACCATTGTCTTGGCACTTGCTTAAAGGCCATATACACTATTTTTCAATTTACAAACGTAATTCTTCTTTTCTTAAAGGTTGAACCCCAACATTGAGGGCCCCCATCACCCATGCCCTGGAGTTTTAGTGGAGAATGTAAATCGCAGGATGTGCCTCAGTGAAGCAGAGTTGAGAACTGCTTTTTAACTGAGTTTACAAGGGGCCAAATCTCTACCAAAGACAGGACTCGAACCCCGACACTGCAGCTGCTAGCCAAGCTGAGACTACCTCACTCACGTCCTTTTAACCACTGAGCTATGCCTTGAGGACTAATTCTTCTTTTCCTTCAAACCTCTTTGGATGTTCTATATACATATCTTCATCTAGGTTACCCTGAAAGAACCTCGTTTTCACATCTATATGTTCAACATCTAAGTCAACACTAGCAGCAAAACTAAGAACTACACGAATAGACGACATTTTCACTATTGGATAAAATATTTCATTAAAATCATTTTTTTTGTGTGAATCCCTTTACAACAAATCTAGCTTACAACAAATCTAGCACCGTGGACGTGATCTATGTTTATCTTCTTTCACCATGTACACCTATATATTCTTTAAAGTTCTCTTTTCTTTAATTTAAGCAACTTTACCAATTCAAAAGCATGATTATCGTGCAATAATTGTGATATCTTTCATTGCACTATGCCGCTCTTCCTCGTGTTCATCTTCTATAGCCTCTTCCAAGCTTTGTGGTTGCTCATGAGTATCATCATTTGCCTAATCATTACCTTGAGGTCATCTTAAATTTCAAACAATTTGTGTCTGAGTTGGTGTCGGTTTCAAAGAAACCGAATATAAGTCAACTAAATGATCAAGAGAATCTAACAACATCTTCTCAATTCTATCAATATACCATATGGTCTGATTTTCCATATATACAACATCTCAGCCTCTAAAGATCTTTTTTTCAATCAAATCATCAACGTTTATAAACTCATCATGACCACAGCCCTCGTACGTACACTATCTAAACTACAAACAATGCAATATCATCAACAAATTCTCTTTTAAAACAAATAATGCCCAAAAGTAATAATGCAATATTTAATGCTGTTTGGAATATGTCTATATGTACTATCTAAACTCCAAACAATCTTCCACTACAATCAACATGTTCTTATTTAAATAGCACCAGAGGAAAGTTCTGAATTCTAGGGATATCATCACAATTCTCCTAATTTAGGTTTTCATTGAATTTACTAATTAGTCCTCCTTTTAATTGTATTTGCAATGGAGCCCTTGGTCCACCTATGTAAGTTTCCGCCCCTTTTTACATTTAAGGTCTTTTTTAAAAAAAAAAAAAAAACAATTTGCTGTTCTTTAATGGCTTTTAAGTCTTGTTGCATCATAAATAAAATGGATTAGACAGTTATGAATAGTATTAGGAAAAATAAAATAATTAAAATTTTGTCTATTAAATTATTTAGTACATTCTAATATTTCTTGTATTCCATAAAAATATATTTATTTTCCTTATTTACATGTTCCAAATTATAGTCAAATTTATTGTTCAAACTATAATAATTAATTTTTTTTTTTAATTTGTGTAAAAATATAAATAAGCCTATCTTTTTAGGATAAATAAAATTAACATATCAAAAATTCACTAATTGGCTTCTAGTTTTTCTAGAGTTTATAATATTTGCTAAATGGCTTTAAAAGTACGTGTCGAGGCCATTATTAATTAGCTTTAGACACTAATAACATATTTAGTACATTAAACTAGATATGATTTGTACTTATGATAGTAATTGACATAGAATGTAAGAAAGAAAGGGGAGCTTAGAGAAAAATAAAAATAAAAAACTCAAATCCTTTAACTGGAACTTTTAGCAGAGAATGATGAATAAAATCAAATCGCATAAAAATAATAAAATATAATCTAAATGAAAGTCTATTTTTTTCACTTGTTTTTATTGGAGTAGACTTTTATTTATTGTCATTTTTTTTTTCTTGGAGGTTAAATTGTGTTATATAGAATGTTCAGGGCTGTTGTCCTCCACCTAGTTGAAAAAATTATTTTGTTCAATAGACACTTATTTAGTGGGTATTAGTAAAGTGTTTAACTTTAATGTCAAACACTTTTTCTCTTCCAATAGGTGGAGGAGATCAAATCCAATAAAATGTTTGGGGGTGGTGCGTGTAGTGGATTGATATAATATGGGCTAGGCTTGTCTCTGATGGATTTATGGGCCGGACAAGTCTTCCTTGGACCAAAGTAAGACGTCCACAACAACAATAAACTGGAAAAGTATCACAGCAGATTTTCTTTTCATTTTATTTTTGTTTCCCTCTTTTTTTCCTCTTTATTCTTTTGTTATTTTTTTTTTCCCTAGGAACAATGAAAATAAACAATGCAACAAACCCTAATTCAAAGCACTACCTCGCCCATGAACAGTTTCGGCGTGCGCAAATTAAAAAAATATTATATTTACATTATCATTTTTTCAACTTTGTAACAATATTATTTTCATTCAATTTTATTCATAGATATCGTCTCTATCCTTTCATTAATTGACACAGATCGTCCCAAATAATTTTTTTTTGACGATTTTGCCCTTAGTTTAAATAAATTAAAATATCAAAAAATAGAAAACTTAATGAAAAAATTACAATTTTGGTACTTTTAGTCTTTTACAAAAGTACTAAATAGTCTCTTTACATTCTATTATTTAAAGCAATTAAAAAAAAATTATCTTCTCCCCCATCCCTTATGCTGTTATGCCCAATGTCCAAACTCAAGTCTCATTTTATAGAACATTGTCTTTAACTCTTAGAGAACTTCAAGATGATAATAACGAATAAAATAAAACACAAAAAATAATAAAATCTAATCTAACGAAAAGTTTACATTTTTCACTAATTTCGATTGGAGTAGACTTTTAGTTATTTTCTATAAGAAATATTATGTAAAGGTCGTCATATTTGCATAATAATTTTTATTTATTACACCACATTTTAATTGCACTTAAAGTCCTCAACTTTTGTTCATTGTAACACATATCTCTAACTTTTTTTTTCCGTCAAATTCTTATCTTCAACTTTCATTAATAAGTACTCTATTTCTTAAAGATAGTTTGTGTTAAATTATTCTGTTTATGAGTTAAAAAAATTGTCTCGCTTTTGTATTTATTTATTTTTAAAAAAATATAAAAGAAAAATATGCTGTTTTACGTCCTCTCAACGGACTTTTTGGATGGAAATTATTATCAGACACAAGATGTGCTAATTAATGAAAAATTGAAGATAAGAATGCAACATAGGGACATTATTACTATAATGAACAAAGATTAAAGATGTTATGTGCAATTAAAATGTAGTTCAACAAATAAAATATGTAGTATGAATATAATTACTCTTATGCAAAAGGTTAATGTTGAAGTTTTTAATTTTGCTCTGTTTAGGATTGATTTTAGCCCCAAACAATCAGAAATTGTTTTAAGTGTATGAGAAACTTCAGAAAAAATTATTATAGAAAAATATGTACCATTTGACAACATAATGTGAAAAGCAGCAAACACGTAACTTTTCATATTCTGCTTTAAAATTCTCCAATTATTTTTATTCAAAATATCAATTTTAACCTTAGTTAATTAATTAATTCCTTTGCTACTCTATAGACTATGCTTTTATTTTGTAATTTTACAAATTTTGATATTTAATCCATTTTAATTTTTTTTTCTTTTTAAAGTAACTATAATGAATACATTCTCTTTAAAAAAAAGTTATAATAATACATCATGTTATAAAAGTAAAAACAAATTTTTACAATAGTATTGATGAATAACAATACATATGGACATCAGGGTATTGATCTCCTACCCACTTATAATATTCACTTATAACGTTTACGCTAAGGTAACATCACATGATTGGTAAAAATAATGAGCGTGGAATCATGAATTACAAATCCTACGATGTCACCTCAACGTGGGTATTATAAGTATGCATTATAAATGGGTAAGAAATCAAAACTCATGGACATCAATATAGTCAATGATCATTTTTATAATTGTACAGAGACACGTCACTTTTGTTTTACTAAATGTTAAAATGCTAATTTTGAAATATAGTGCAATTGTGAAACAAAATTTCACCGAACACTTAACCGATTCTGTATTGATTCTTTCTTCAACACTCTAAAAGTCGATTCTCATAAATTCTTAGTAATACCAATTACCAAACCATGTCTTATAACACTCCTAACCTATTTTCTTAGTGAGTGTTTAGGGTGGAAAATGGATAGATAAAAAATTGATGAATGTGGAAAATTGAATTTTATAAAAAAGGAATTCTACAAATGCTTGTTTCTCATGCTACGTATTTGAAAACTATAAAGAAAATCTACAATGCACTTAATATATCATATATCCTGAAATTATATTATCCTATTTCATGTAACACAGCAAATAACATATTGTTAAGTTCTTGTAAAATAAAACGGGAATAAAGCAAATGAATTTGCAATAAATCTGGCATCTTCTTTTTCGTCCTTTTCGATATATACTTTTCCTTTTTCTTTGGACGGAAATATCATTTTTGTTATACTTTCGAGTTATTTTATTATTGTTCCAAGTTAAAATAAATGTAACTGAGATTGTCAATCATTAGTTGAGTTAAATTTTGATTTAGGTGAAGGATGATTATTAATGACCACCTTTTATAGCCTAAAAGGTCTTGATATCTCACAAATCAACTTACAGAAACATTTTAAAACATTATGAGAGGAGATACATATATATTGTTTGTAGTCTCTATTTTCGATATTCTAAAATTTGGTTCGTATATCTAGTTTTCTTCTACTTCTTCGAGTTGTTCAGAAAGATATTCCAACACATAGCAATCCTATTTAATTTATTTTACATTTTTAGCAATAAATGGCTCCACGTGAAATAGCTGCCTTGTAATTCTTTCAACTTGAAGTAGGGTTTGGAGTTAGTTATTACACTTTACAATAATTAAGGAGGGGTCAGAATTTTCTGAAATGTCAGTATGTACACATGCATGTACGTAACCTCAGCTTCTGAGTTGTAGGGTTGCTTGCTTGATGAACCTGCTTGGGGCGTGGGTATGCTGCACATTGTAGGCTACAAGACGAGCAGTCGGCTAATTACCAAACCCAAAAAGGATTCTTCTTGTACAAAACGAGGCAAATTAAAGGGACCAAACACCACACAAACCTAAGTTAGAGCTAAAATATCCAACCTGTCAATTTATTTGTTACCAAGTGAGATTGGCGAAGATGCCACACCAGCACGCACGTCTCATCGAGGGCCATTTTGGTTTCCAGTCATTTCGTATGTGGCAGTTGCAATTCCATATTGCACTAAAAGCCCTCATTCGGCCATATTCTACCAAGTAGGGGTGGTCATTGTGGGGTCGAGTTCAATCAATTTTGGACCCCACTCAAAATATACATCAATTTGGACGGTTTGGGTGATTTCTAATTTGAACCGACTTAGTCGGTTAGTCGAAATCGAACCGTCCCAAGCCGAATCGATTTCGTTCGGTTCAATTATTAAGTCAATTTGGACTTTGACCTTTTTTTTCTCTTTACAATTTTTTTCTGGTGATGAAGCCACATAATAATTCTTTTAGAATTGAATTCCAACAAAACTACGAGTCTTCAAATTCTTTTTTCCCTTAAACTACATTAATAAACCAATACTCCAAAGTGAAAAATTAAAAATCTAGATATATAAACTACAAGAGACTAAATAAAATGATATTTTCTGAATTAAACTATCTTCATTTCATATTGTCTTTTTTCTTTTACCGGATCGGTTTAGGCGGGTTGAATTATTGACCCGCAGCCCGACTCAACCCAACTGGCGTATGCTTTTATTTAAACTAAACCGACCTTACTCAGTGTTTTCAAATTGATCCAAACCGACCCAAGTCAGTTCAGGTAGGTCGATTTTGTGGGTTTTTTGCCCACCCCTAGTGCCAAGCGAACGCCCCACCCATTTGTTGACAGGCCACATAATCAATCATCAATTTTTGTCAATTTTTATAAAAAATTTAATTTTAATTAAAATCAAACGTATCTTTAATTTCTTTGATCCTTAGTATTTTGTCCTTTGAAAGAGACGATAGTATGAGCGAGTCAAGTTTTGTCCTTTTGCAGTGTACCTGAGACAAACAAGTTGATGATAAGTACTGTAGTAGTTGAAGAAATTAATTAATAAATTATCACAAATACCTACTCTGTCCATGAGATTATTAAACCAATATTTATTTATTAATTAATACATGCTTTGTATCAGACGTTTCAGGCAGACAGCCCATCATAACAAACCCTATAATGAGATGTGATATATATTGAAGGTCAGCAGCTTTAAATTAAACCCCACTTTACATTCAAGATTTATTATATTTAATTTAATTAAGTTTGAAAAGGCTAATCATAAATAATATTAGTTTAGTTAATGCATTTTCTAAGATATATTTAAATAAGTTGTTTGTATAAATATCAGGACGGAAGAATATTTTAATCAAATTTTATTTAAATTAGCTTTTAATATAACTAATTTTTTAAATTACCAAAATATTGTGTAAAAGACCAAAAGGTAAATAGTAATAGTAAAACATAGACAAATTTATCTTCTATTCCATTGATTTGTTTAGTTCAAACCATCAACTTCACATGAAAAAAAAAACGAAATGTGAAATATATATATTAAAAATAATAGAAATAAAATATTTTTATTTTTATGGCCTGAATTTTTCAAAAAAAATTCGATTATCCAGTTTTTGGTCTAATACCGCTAATTGAAAAATAAATATCCGATTCTCGATTCTAATACCCATTATTTGATTTAATCTTAAAAAGAATTACCAGATCGAATCGCTCAGTTTGGTTCAATTCCAGTTCAATTTAAAAGTTTTTTCACCCTTAGTAGATCATATATACCAATTTAAGTGGTTATATGAGATTATCGAACATGTGATAAAGTTTGACCGTCGGTAATTTGTAAAAATTGTACATGTATCAAGTTTTTAATAGAATAATATGAATTTGATTTATACATGAAATAGCATATTGAATACAAGACAATATATATATAAATAAACGTAATTACTCTTTAATAATTTAAACTTTTCTATGTGACCATTCATAATGATGATGATGCAAACTTTACAAAGGGATATATTTTTAATAATTATTTGAGAGGCTCATAGGTGGAGAACTTAAGGTGTTGAGTTGAGTAGAAATCTAGAGCACTCTTTCGGATTTGGCCAGCAAGTCCTATTTGATAATCGGCCAAGTGGGGGTTTTTCTTTTCTTTTTTAAATAAATCAGCCGATTGTATATTCGTTTAATAACAAAAATAAAATACACACTTAAAAGTAGGTTTGATCTGATGACTCTGATCTTCAACTAAAAGTGAAAAAATATAAATTTTCTACGTTCGAAGACGCAGAATACAAAGTAAATGTTAATAAACTATATTTTACCTACTCATATTCGTCGTCATTATATACCGAGTATAATACTTCTTCGTCTCATGGTTACTTTTATATTCTACTTGAAAGAAATTGTGTAAATAATTTATCGAACTTGAAGTTCGGAAAGAATATAAAATAAGGAAAGAATATAAAATAAAAGTGAAAGATGATAACCGTTAAATCTAAAGTAACAAAAGATAAATGCAAACAATAAAATAACTAATATATTTAGATTTGAATAATATGAAATTTGCAACTTGTCAAACTGGAGTAAACCCCGTAGCTTCGCGCTAAACTCAATTGCCACTTTATTCGATTACAACATTTCAAGTTCTAAACATTTGAGATTAGTTTCTTAAATATAGTTAAAACAAAAATTTATTTATAAATAAATTTTACATATTCTTAAATTTAAGAAAACTATCATGTGAAACATCTATATCTATATATATATATATATATATATATATAAACAGAAGTGCCGTCAAAATCCATTTTCTCGTCCAAATGTATTTCCTGATTTAGAAATTCTGTTTTTATTTCTCAGTTTCCGAAAATTGATTTTTGAACAGCCATTAAATGTTAAATGTGAAATGAATAAATTCTGTTTTTATTTCTCAGTTTCCGAAAATTGATTTTTGAACAGCCATGAAATGTTAAATGTGAAATGAAAATTTTAAATTGCCATTAAATGTTAAATTGTACAATACATGTTGGTTCTTGGTACAATACATGTTTTTAAATCTGTATTCACTATAAGGGAAAGTCCAAAGAATTAACAGGTTTTCTCATCATTAAGTTCCTGATTAAGTTCGGTAATACTTTTTTAAATGTTAAATGTGAAATGATTTTTTTAATACCAATTAAATGTTAAATGTATAGGCCTATATTAAATGGCACAAAAACGAGACGTCCATTATAACAAGCAAGTTTTCTTCAACATTAAGTTCCTGATTGGCATATGTATTCATTAACTTCCCGATTAGCATCTGTATTTAAATGTTAAATGTGAAATGATTTTTTTAATACCAATTAAATGTTAAATGTATTGGCCTATGTTAAATGGTACAAAAACGAGGCGTCCATTATAACAAATTTTCTTCAACATTAAGTTCATGGTTGTGGTTTGTTCTCTCCTACATTCGTATGCCGTCCAAATACAGACTTTCATTGCTTTTTTTTTTCCAACTATTTTTTTTCCCATTGAAGTCCCTTCATTTACCTTATATTCTATCTATAAATTCCTCTAATATTTCTCCATTCACACTTTATTTTTTCATTGGAGTCCCTTCATTTACCTTATCCATTGCACTAACATTTCTGCCGCGTCAAAGGCTTCGTTTGCAATAACATAAGTGTAGATGGCACCGATATTTGATCTTGTGCGAGATATCGACACCACGAAAACTAGCTGGGCAATTAAGGTACGCGTTGTCCGAGTATACGAGCAGATGAGGTACACAAATCCGAAGGAAGTGTTCAGATTAGACTTTGTTTCACATGACAAAGAGGTGAGTTTATTATCACTTTTCCAAATTTGTTTTACGTTAGTGTTACATGTACTTTTTTTTTTTAGTCGGACAAAATTAGTGAAGTCAATTAAGAATATTTGATATTTAGCTGAATTGAAAGTATAATGTGTTTGTAAGTGTAACATATTGGTAATGCATAGCTCCCCCTCCCCCCTCCCCCCGGGCGCCCCCGGCATTTCATGTGTGTAAGGCTCTGACCGAGGATTGAAAGTTTCGATCATTTCTCTTGCGCTGTCAACTGAAGACAAGGTTTGTGAAAATAATAATGCAAACTTGAAATATCTGATTGTAAATTAACATATTAACAAACACAAGTAATAGATGGTAAAGAACCTTTGATGCCTATTTTCCAAACCGTGCTCCTGTACTTCAAACCTGATACAATGTTGTTGCTAACCTGGAAAGTGAATTTAAGGTTGTTTCGGCTTTCCTCTTTCAATTTAAACCACGGGCCTTTGGATTTTCAAGCCTTAGGGATTAGACGAAAAATATCAGGCATTTCAGCCTTTGGTAATGCATAACAACTTCGTTATCTTTTGTTGCCTAGTTGATGTCAAATTGAGAACCAAAATTAATAGTTTTCCTCAGCATCAAGATGTCAGTTCACTAGCAAATACGAAGGAAATCTTTATTGGTCTTAAATGATAGAGGCAATCTGAAACCTTTGAATTCATTACTGGTGGAAGTTAGTTTAAAATCCTTAAACATTAATTCTTTAATTTACTTCCATCTCAATTATAGTTTTGAGTTAACGTTAAAGGAAGTTCTTAATGATGGACTAAGCATTACATTGTTTGTATGGTTTTACAGTTAGTTTAAAATCCTTAAACATTAATTTTTTAATTTACTTCCATCTCAATTTTAGTTTGAGTTAACGCTAATGGAAGTTCATAATGATAGACTAAGCATAACATTGTTTGTACGGTTTTATAGTTACTTTGTGATTTTTTTTATTTTTTTTCCATTTATACTATAATTGAAAAACATTATTGTAAGCTTTAATGTAGGGTGATCGGGTACATGGGACTATTAAGAGTTCTCTGATAAAGACGTATAATCTGTTGATCAAAGAAGGACATTTATATGTAATTCGGCATTTCTTTGTTTGCACCAACGACATGCCATTCAAGACTACGTCTCACAAGTACAAAACTAACTTCCTGACTAAGACTCACGTTTTTGAGATCTTCAATGACAATTTTCCAAAGCATATCTATGTCTTCAAGCCTTTCAATGATATTCTGAATGCAACCAATGTTAACAAAACTGAGTTGTTCAGTAATACTTTTTTCCGAATTTAAGTTTTCCTGCATGTTTTTAGTTTGCTTATGTATTAAAAAAAATGAATTTCTTAAATCTATTTTCTCATTTGTTTTTTCATTTTTTGTTTAATTTTATGCACTCAGACATTATAGGAGACATTATAGGAGAGGTAGTTGGCAGAGATGTGCCAAAGACTAAGGAAGTATCCGGGCGAATGTCAAATTAAATACGCAATGACAATCAACAAAAGCCAGGGTCAATCGCTATCTCATGTTGGTCTGTATTTAAAAAAATCAGTTTTTAGCCATGGTCAATTATATGTTGTTGTGTCTAGAGTTACAAATCGCAAAGGGTTGAAAATTTTGATTTGCGATAGGGATGGCGGACAAGACAATTCAACGACAAATGTTGTTTTCAAGGAAGTTTTCCAAAATTTGTAATAGTGGCACATCAGTTTGATTTTTTTGACAATTGTAACGCATATATGATACTTATTTCGTATGCTTTTATAAAAATCTCATTAATTCTTTTTAAATCAAATGAAATTTCTAATCTCAACGTTTATGAATTTATTTTTTTCATTACAATATTCGTGCATTGCATGGGTGACGCACTAGTGTTTATTAAATGTGAGATATGTTGAATGGTACATTGACCGTTGTCCCTTTTCCCGAGAGCCTCTCTAATTTCACAATCATGTTGAATAGTAGTACATTGATCATTGTCTCTTTCCCAGAGAGCCTCTCTAATTTCACAATCTGAGCATTTAATATTTTCCATTAAAAAGTGTACTATACCGTAAAATATTTAGGGTGTGTTTGATTGGCAAGTTTTCATAGAAAATATCACATTCGATAAAAATATTTTCTACTTTGACTGTTTGATACAAATGTATAAAATGAAAATGAATTATAAGATACAACCAATTTAAACTTGTATTTGACCAATTTTATGGAAAATATTTTTTTATGAGTTTGATGGTTTTTATTTTCCAACTTACATGGAATTTTTTTTCTTTTCAACCTTTGTCAATCAAACACATCCTTATATTGCGTTGGATTTTACTAAAAATTAGATTTTGTGTAATTTTTGATAAAAATTAATAAAATATATGTTTGAAGAGTTGATAATAATTGTAAATCGTATAAAATATATAGTTAAAAATAATTATTAATCTTAACTTAAACTTTTTAGAAAAAAAATTAAACAAAATCAAACACCACTTAATTCCAAATTTGTAAGGGTCCTTTCCGTCTATGACCCCCTCCTCCCCAAAACAACTTGCATAATCTTTCGTATATCTTTTTTTTTTTTTTTTTAAATTTTTTTCTTGAGATGTTTTTCTTGTACTAGCTCATCTACCTCTCGTGCATGTCAGTTAGCCAACTCTTTCGCCTTGTCCTGTCTTAAAGGTGTATAGTGAATAAGGCCAATCATATTTGAAATGCTGGTAACATATAAGTGCTTGAATTGTAGCCTGCATACCCAGTTAAGTTTAACGAAAGATTTTCAAGTTTCTTGTTTAAAAATAAGTAACAAAATAAAAAAAATTATTGGATCATGCATGTAGGGCATGTCTGGCCTCACATATTCTAAATGTGCCAATAACCTGAACCTCTAAAAATGAAGCGCTTAATCGGCCCGGACAAATCCAGTTGACACCCATATCCTAAATCCCATTTTGTGCACATGTTGTTGGGTTGTTTGTCTAAATAGTATAATTTTGTTGTGATGAAATGATAATTTTATATTAAATAAAACTTTGATTTGTATTCATTTATTATTATTGCATTTGTTTGATATTGAGTATGTAAATAAAGTGTCAATCATCACTTGCGATAATATAAGTTGGGTGCTTGCGTTGAGAAGTATAGTGTGACACAACTTATATTTTGATCGTCAATAAAATTGTTCATAACTAATGTATAAGGGTTGGCGCATTGTACCAGAATGTTGTAGTGTTGACTATTTAATCATTTGAGTTTGCGATTTGTCCTTATCGCAGAAATGGATTAATGGTGACACTAGTACATTTGGAGTGTATTGAATAGACCACGTGTCGAATTTAATTATATAGCATGACCGTGCGAATAATTAAATTTTATTTGATCACCGGGTATTTAATCTAAATTCCTTAGCATGATTGTATATATTTTTTCGTTAGTTTGATGGTTTTTTGATTCACCAATGGGTGAGATCAATTTAGTTGATCAAATATCTCGGTGAAATTGGAGCTTGAGAATGAGTGAAGTAGAAAAATCGAATTCGTGTCGGGAACTGTTGCCCTGAAAAATGGGTCGAGTGATACCTTAAGTATTTTCTGTTGAACGGTTATAAATCTGAGCTCAGTGTTTAGCAATGGCTAAACTTCGACATCTGTGAATTAGTTCACAGGATCGTTGAAAAAAATATAAGTTAAAGTTAGTAAGAATAATTAGAAAGGCAAAACGGTTATTTATGCTTATACCTAATTATCGGATCTCAGACATGGATGAATTATATATACGGTAGGTCAGATGAATGTATTACAGCTTCTGTAATTTTATATATTGCGATAGTGCAGTCTCTTGCCTTTAGTAGAAAAAGCGAAAGACTAATAATTAGATCGATTGGTCTAGGGTTGACTAGACAGAATCTAATTATTGGAGCTTATAAAATATATGTCCGGACAGGTCCTGTGGTAGCTCTATAAAGTTTTGGGCTTAATCACACTTATTATGAAGAATTTGGACTTGATTGTAATTGTGATATAAGTTCAGGAATTACATGTGTAATAAAATCAATCATAAGCTAATTAGACTTGGACGCAATCAAGATTCATGTCATTGTTTGTAATAGGGATGCTTGTCGTATTTATATCACAATGCATGTGACGTAAATTATTCCAACGATTAAGTAAAGATGAGAGAAAAATTCTTAAGTTTTCACTACTAAAAAAATGACTTTTGGGGACATCTAATTGGGGATAGTTTAATATTTCGTCCCCAATAGTCAATAATTATGGACGCGTTTGAATCCGTGCATCCCAAAAAGTGAGTTAATAGGGATTGTTTTTTCAAGATTTGTCCCCAACAATATATTATTTGGGACGGTCAGATGTTCATTTCATGTTGTGTTCAATATTTGGCGGAAAAATTGTAAGGGAACTGTTGTGTAAAATGTCCCAAACATTTTTAACTGGGACCCAATTTTCCAAAAAATCCGTCCTTAATGACTAAATATTTTGGCGCGCCAATAACCTCCCATACTTTTCACCAATTGCTGAAACCAGAACTGAAGAAATCAGTCGTAATCGAAAAGCCCTAACTGCGATTAAATATTTGAAGAAAAAGCAGCCGTTTTCTCTCCCGTCTCCGGCTAGGTAATTCTCTCATTCTCTCTCTCCTTCGTTTCTCTCTACTTTGAGAATCTCGAGCTTCTTCATTAAGCAGGTACGTGAAATTGAGAATTTTTCTGTATTGTATAATTTAGTGAAGTAGGAGATTCACTATCCAGATGTGGCTGTCATTGTTAGTTGATGCCTATGATGAATATTTGCCTTCTAAATCTATATTCAATCGTTTGATTCACCAAATTTTTGACCTCCGCCTTTAAATGAGCATTTGTCAATTTTAGAAATTCAAATGGCTGTTATTTTCATGGGCGCCTCATTACCGAGTTAGCTTCTTTTACTTTTTTTGAGAAGTTCTAACATGTGGGAGGTGGAAATATAGTGATGTAACAATTGAGTAATTCAATTTAATGATATTTTCATGGGTTCTTCATTAATGAATTAGTCTTCTGTTTTCTGTTTTCCAGTTCATGTTTGCTGCGAAGAGTTCCAATATCAAGGAAAGTCTGTAAGCCAGCAAAGTGAGTATTTGTTTCTTTTAAATACATGTTTGGTATACTAAATTGAATTGTCATATTGTTTTCTAATTTTACATCCATTTTCTGAAAATTGGTGAATTTGAGAATGATTATACCAAGTTTATAATTGAGCATGAATTGATATATTAACAGACAAATTATATATTTGTCTATTTTATATTTGTGCATGTTGCTTGTAATTTACTTTTATAATTGAGTGATTTTGTTTTACTTGTTAACACATCCATTATTTTTTTGTTTTTTCATGAGGTGTCAAGTGGAATATAGAATGAGTTCTACATAAGCTGTGATTGTTTTTTCATATTAATTACTACCTTAAATATATGATCATGTCTGAAGCTTAAGTGCAAAATGACAAACTACTAGTCTACTGTTAATGAGAACTGCAATTTTTGGAATTATGTGGTTGCTTTTTTTCGTATTTGTTGGTCTCTTTGACAAATATATGATAATATTGGAGATATTTGGCATTAATAATCTATAATTGAGGCTTTGACAGAAAATGAGGTTGAACTTGTCAAAAACTATCACAACTGGCCAGGTTTCTAGTGAAAAATGCATATTTGGTTGGTGGGAATCCACAAATACTGCAGATCTTATCTATTATGCTGAATTAATCATTCCTTTTCCCACAAAATTTCATGTTTGGTTTGTTAAACCGATCAGGATTAATCTTCAGTCCAAGCACCAAACGTGTTTTTAGATCATGTTTAGATAGTATGATAGATAAGATTTTTAATTCTTTTTCTTTTTAATACTATTCAGCATTGTTGAATTATCCAAGCAAACATGTCATCATGTCATTAAAATACTAATTAGTAATGAGAAAATTTGAGTTACATATTATAATATGCCTCAAATATTTTTTTCCATATCTCTTGGATCAAATTGGAGTTTAATTTTGTAATTTCAAGCTAGAATTCTTATGCCACGTTTATTTTCAATATTTACATCTTTCGTTTACTAATCTTTCAACATTTATTTTGTTGTTTAGTTATCAATTTACAGAATACAACGGATAAAAGTTGGGTTCATATGCATCCATGTACTAAGGAATTTGATGATGGACTTAAAGCATTGATAGAGCACGCATTTGCTCACAGGTTTGTTTGTGCTAGCAAAGTAAAGTGTTTGTGTATTGACTGTAAAAACATGAACGATGTAAACAAAGAAATACTCTATGAACATTTGATATGTAAGGGAATGATGAGCAATTCTAAGGTGTGGCATCTTCATGGGGAGAAATTTGAGACAACACCTATTCTCGAAACTACTATAGATAATATTGATGGTGAATGTGGCGAATGTAGTGATGGTGGTGATCTTGACTACATAATTGATATGTTGCGAGATAGGTTTGAGAGGCTGATCGTAGACGAAGATACAGATGGTGTGGTAGAGAAAACTGATGGTGTATCTAGTGATGGTGCTGCTACCCAATTTAACAAATTGGTAGAAGAATCGAAGGTACCTTTATATCTTGGTTGCAAAAATTACATGAAGCTGTCATTTCTTTTTAAACTATGGCTCCTCAAATGCCTTGGTGGCATTAGCAATAAGATATTTACTTCATTTCTTGACTTATTAAGAAAGGCGTTTCCTGAGGGATGTACTTTACCAGAAAATTTCACACATAGCAAGAAGATTATTTTAGATACGGGTTTGTGTTACAACAAGATAGATGCGTGTCCAAATAATTGTGTGTTATTTTGGAAGGAGAATTCTAAACTTGAACAATGCACCGTATGTGGGGCTTTAAGATATACTAATGAGAGTAGTGTTACAAAGAAAAAATCATCAGCAAAGATTCTTCGTCACTTTCTATTGATATCGATGCTCCAACGTTTGTACATGTCATCTAAAGTTGCAGTTGACATGAGATGGCATGAAGATGGACGCACTAAATATGGGATAATGAGGCATCCAGTAGACACACCAGCTTGGAAACACATTAACAAGAAATACCTGATTTTTGCTGAAGATCCAAGAAGTGTGAGACTTGGATTAGCAAGCCATGGCTTTAACCTATTTGGAAACATGAGTTCCACGCACAGCACGTGGCCCGTGGTAATTATCCCATACAATTTGCCTCCATGGCTATGTATGAAACAACCTCACATGATATTGTCTTTGCTTATATCTGGTCCTAAAAGTCCCAGTAACAACATTGATGTTTACATGAGACCTTTAATAGATGAACTTAAAGAATTGTGGAATGAAGAGGTGGACACTTATGATGCGTCGACAAAGAAAATGTTCAAGATGTATGCAGCTATGTTATACACAATTAGTGACTTTCCAAGTTTGGCAATGCTTTCAGGGTGGAGCACAAAGGGATACTGGGCATGCCATAATAACACATGCAGCAAGTATTTAAAGAATGAGAGGAAACAATGTTATATGGGCCATCGTCGGTTCTTACCTATGGATCATAGGTTCCGCCGACTAAAGAAAGATTTCGAAAGAGATATTGAAATGAGACAAGCTCCAACTACACTAACAGGGTGCATAAATTGGAACAATGAGAAGATATTCCAAACACATTTGGGAAGGTTCCTAAAGAGGATGATAGTTCGCGGAGAAAAAGAACCCGAACAACAGAGTGGCCAGGTAATTGGAAGAAATTAGTTTTTTGATTCAATTAAAAGGTGCCCACACGCCGATGTAATCTATACTTAGGAAAATACTATAAAAGACTTGAACGTTGGGAGTACCAAGTTCGTGAATCAAAAGTAGGAAGTTCGTCAATCAGATGGAGATTAATATCGTTTATTGATTTAGGTATAATACTAAACTATTAGTATTTAATTATAATAAACATGTGAACACCTGGCAAAGATCCTGATTTATTGAATTAAAGAAATTTTTTAATTCTCGTGCAAGCACGTCCCACATGAAAATTAAAAACATCCCTTATGCACATACGAATTCAAATAATAATAGAAATACAGAATCCTTAGGGGTGAGGCTCGTGATCCATTATTGGGCTCAATTCGGCCCATTCGGCTCGTGGCTCGTGGCTCGTGGCTCGTGGCTCGTGGCTCGTGGCTCGTGGCTCGTGGCTCGTGGGCCGATCCTCTGGCAGTACATTTTTTTAAATGTAAATTTTTTTTAAAAAAATTATAAGTTCTAGTTTCAATTTCATCGCTTTGTCATCCATCGTTTTTCAAATTGATAAAAAATACTGAATTGATATGTACACTTTTGTGTAATCGCTGCACGACATGACATTTTACCATTGTGCCACGTTATAAAATTGTTAAAAAAAAAGTTAACTTTTTTTTGTTATATATCTAAAGACATTATTATAAGCTTCATTTTTTTATTACTATTTTTCGGGTACTACTTAGAGTTCGTTTAGTATAGTTTATGAACTGATTTATTTGACAAAAATAGTTTATTTGATTAAAAAATTTGTCTTCACAGTATAATATTGTTGACTATTCTTGATCAAATAAATTATTTTTGATTGAAAAATTAGTTTATAATCTATATCAAAGAAGCTTTTATCGATTACATTGAAAATCAATTAATGTACGACTATAATCATGTAATTTTTATCAGTTTTTCGGACGATATGTGGCGGAATGTGACGGAGGATTGAAAGTTTCGTGTCCAACGAGTGTTGACTTATATATTCAAGGTCTTCATAATCTCATGAATCTCCTATTTAAGTCTAGCATAATCCATCTCTCCTCTCAACACACACATATGTATCTTCTCTCTCCTTAAACACATCCGAGGAAGAAATAAACATTAAAAGATGAAGGAGTTTTGGACAACCATGGCTTCAATGATGGGGGTGTGGGCATTCTGCCAGACCATTCTACATACAATCTTCCCACCAGAGTTTCGTTTTGCCTTTCTCAAATTCTTCCACAAATTCTTCAACTTCTTCACATCCTACTGCTACTACGACATCACAGAAATCGACGGCGTCAACACCAACGAGCTCTACAACGCCGTTCAGCTCTATCTCAGTAGCTCCGCCGCCACTTCAGCCACCCGCCTCAGCCTCAACCGCAGCCTGAATTCCAGCTCCATCACCTTTGGCCTTTCCAACAACGACCGCCTCGTGGATTCCTACAACGGCGTAAAAGTTGTGTGGGAACATGTCATTACTCAGAGGCAGACACAATCATTTTCTTGGAGGCCATTGCCGGAGGAGAAAAGAGGGTTCATTCTACGTGCCAAGAAAAAGGACAAGACTGTAGTATTGGTTTCTTATTTAGATTTCATCATGGAAATGGCTAAAGATTTACGTAGAAAACACCAAGATCGTTTGCTTTACACAAATTCACATGGGGGTTCACTAGATTCTCGAGGCCAACCTTGGGAATCTGTACCTTTTAAGCATCCCAGTACTTTTGAAACACTGGCAATGGATCCTTTGAAGAAGGCTGAAATTATGGCTGATCTTTTGGATTTTACTCATGGAGAGTCCTTTTATCAAAGAACTGGGAGAGCTTGGAAAAGAGGGTATTTATTATATGGTCCTCCTGGAACTGGAAAATCTAGCATGATTGCAGCCATGGCTAATTATCTTGGATATGATATTTATGATGTTGAATTGACTGAGGTGAATAAGAATTCCGAATTGAGGAAGTTACTGATGAAAACCAGCTCGAAATCGATTATTGTTATTGAGGATATAGATTGCTCTATAAATTTGACTAATAGGAATAAGAATGGGGTTGGAAAAATTAACTATAATGTTCCGTCCCTACCGGGGTCTAATCGGGGTGAGGATGGAGGAAATACGATAACCCTTTCGGGTTTATTGAATTTTACTGATGGATTATGGTCTTGTTGTGGGAATGAGAGGATTTTTGTTTTTACGACGAACCATGTCGAGAAGCTTGATCCGGCATTGCTGAGGAGTGGGAGGATGGACATGCATATACATATGAGTTATTGTTCTTTTTCAGCATTGAAGATTCTTTTCAAGAATTACTTGGGATGTGAGGATGATCAGTTGGATGGAGTAGTGTTGAAGGAGTTGGAGGGTGTCATTGATGATGCAGAAATGACGCCGGCAGACGTCAGTGAGGTCTTGATCAAGAACCGGCACGATAAGGATAACGCCATGAGGGAATTGTTGGAGGCATTAAAGACAAAGGCAGAGAGGAATGGGATGAAACCGAGAAAAAGGAAGACGAATGAGGACGAAGACAAGGAGCATGAGAAGCGGGCTTTGGATAGTCCAAAACAAGACTTTGATCTGTTGCAAGAAAGTTGCAACAAATGCGATGAAAAAGGTGATGAGAACAATAAACAAAAGATTGTAAAACAGTAGGATGCCTAATAATCATGAAAATACAAACACATACATGCCTGCTTAGATTAGTTTATTTGCATGTGGTGTGTTTGGTTATATTTGTTTTGTAATTCTTAAACTTGAACCTATATTGTTGCTTTCATATTATCCTAGTATCTTCATCACATGCCATTTTCATAACATACTGTTTCTGCCTATAATATGCCTTCATAGCTGGCTGATGTGAGATTGCACCTAGGGGCACATGGGTATAGGTGCAAATCGGCCTAAATCGACCCAAAATATACTTTTTAAATTCTTTGGTGTTCTAGTTAAGTTTTGGCAAAAACATAAAAGTCGGGCACGGAGTACTGGCCTGAAGAGCTAAGCTCGACTGCCAAAAATGGCTAGACCATGGTCTATCCCACATTTACACCTGATGGAGGGTATTTCTAGATTAGATATGCTGGGAGATTGGACTGGAGATTGCTAAAATCAGTTTGCAATTATCTTTACAATGACATTTTTCAATTTTCAGTGAGTCCAATCTTTTGCCCTCAGTACAGAAGTGTGTATGCTAAAATCGCATTGAAGGTCAAATTCAAAAAATAAATTTGTCCAGTTTTTAATAGTTCATGTTGTGAATAAACAAATTCAAAATCGGTTTTTTTTTTTTGAAAGATAAGGAAACAAAATTAAATTAAGAAAATTAATGGACACAAAGAAATGAATTTTTCATGTCTACCAAGACTCACACAAAACCCTAATCCCACATTAAGAGCATGTTCGGTAGGGATTGTCCCCGAAAAAATTCATCTTTTAGTATGATTTTTTTGACTTTTCAAAATAATTTGAAATGAAATAACCAAAATACCCTTATAACTTTTAAATAACATTTCAATTACTGAGGGCTATTTTGTCATATTGCAAAAAGTGTGTAAGAACTTTTCAGTCCTTGGCCCACCACATTAATTGCAAAATGGATTTTGGTGACTAAAAAACGGCAGCCGAACAAGCACTAAGTGCATCACAATCTCAACTCCTCCTATGTATTTTTTATGAGTTATTTATATATGGTTAGGGTATCCAAACCCCTCATCCTCTTCTGGTGGAGGCCTGACAACCACACTGAAGATGTGATGGTGTGTTGACTAAAAAAAAACTCAATCGACGCACAAAGGAATATCTCCTCAAGAAATTTTAGGAAGAGAACACGCCATTTCTAAACTTTCAGAAAAATAAATGGCGGGGAATAAACCATTCAAAGAGACCAACAAAAACTGCTGCTGCTGCAAAGAGAGACTCTTTTTTCTTCACGTTTTAGTTTTGATTAGATATTAGTTATATAACCCAAAAATAGGAACTCTAAGTAGATGACCACTATCTTTAAACACATAGATAAAGACGGTTTAAACTAGATTATTTAAGCAACTACAATTGATTACACCTCAAAAACGACCGTTATCCAAACCAACCCAACAACCACGATTCTCCAATTTGAACGGGTCAATGACTCGATACACTAGTGTGGGATTAACTTGAGTCGTACATTTCATTTAAAGCATAAGCCTAATTATGTACGATTAATTTCTCACCACTGCCTTAGAGATTGTTTAACACAAAATACTCAACAGTTCAAATTTTTAGATAGAGAAAATTGCAATCAACCTATAGCCTTTTCAGGAGCATGGTTCTCAACTTATTTTTTTGACAATTCATTTGATTGTTAAACAAATAATATTATGTTTAAAAGACTTTATACTCTAATTTTTAGTTTAGGAAAAATGAAGTATAATATTAAAACAAAAAATAAAAATAAAAATAATTAGTAGAAAAGAGAAAATAGAAAACAATAAAAGCAGAGGAGTACCCCGCCATACCCTCCCTATGTTCCCCACAAGTTCTGCCACGTCTTCGAGATTATATTTTTCACGGGAGGGCTCCAACAAATTTTATTAACTTCCAAATTAGTCGTGTCTCATACTAGAAACAACTCAATCCACTTTACGTCTCTATGAATTAAGGTATATAAAATTTAAATTAGAAATTGCCAAATAGTAATAAATTAATAAATTAAAATATGAAGAATACAGATGTAACTATGTAATTAATAAATGAATAATTTAATTAAATAAAAGTATTTGATGATGATGGTATTCGGAACATGACGCTTCCAAAAAAAAAAAAAAAAAAATCTTGTAACACAATGGTGTTTTTTTTTTTTTGGTTATAATATAATAAAACTAATATTTTCTTTAAGACGTTAATTAGTTAATAATTATGAACATAAACTTTAAGATATTTTATAATTAGTTTTCTTTACCTATACCATTCACACATATTAAGATTACATGCAAAGCGAGCAACATATCAAAACTGAACACATACTTGTATTGTCCAATTCAAACTAAAAAGCGTACCTACGGCTACAAAGAGACTATATGCTATTTTACAACAACCACAAATCTTAGTATTAAAAAATTGAGCTATAGTCAAGCGTTAAGTTTGGTCTAATTTTATCTAATTTCCTTTACTTATTGATGTTTGGTGGGGCTGAAACTATATTTTAAGTGTTTATATTATAAGTTATGGGTGAATGTATTGATAAAAAATGAGTTGTAAGTTGTAGGTCCTATGAAATGTGTGGATAAAAAATATATTTGACCAATTGAAATTATAATTTAAGCAATGACAAACATAGAATTTCTTAATAAAATTGACCTAAACGGGATATCTCATTCATTAGACGTACTATATCATTATTTAGTTTACAATTAATACAATTAGTAATTGATTTTTCATGAAAATAATTATACCTACAAGTTAAAGAAAAAACGAAAGAAATTATCAACTTGGAAAGGGAGGGAGAAAGTATTGTCGATATGCACTAATTAATGTGTGTTGAGTGTTAAAATATTCTACATAAAATTCAAATCCAGTTTTCATTCAAAGAGAGTACAAAATACTGTTCGATTTGTTGTTCTCATAATTTGGAGTGCTAATATTATGAGAAGTGATCGTTGTATCTTTGGGACACGTGTGCAGAAAAATCGTAAGCACTCGTGCGAGACAATTTCGTATTAAGGAGAAAAAGTTCATTTTTTGTCTCAACAAAATTTAATTCTTCATTTATCTACATTTTTGTAAGTCGTGATTTTGTTCGTTTTTACATACGCGTACCAACACATAGATCCTACATGATATTATTAAAGTTAAAATATGAATAAAATTTGTGAGTTCTAATATTATTAAAGATAAAATATGGGATGAAATTTGTTGTTTTTGCGTCTATTAGGACATGAAACGGGACAAAATCCATGATAACTTGAAACATTTTAGGAAACAGCCGAACTGAAGATCTTATTTTGGATATAGAAAGATTTAGATGCAAAAACAGCCAATGCATAGAAGCCTCTTCTTGTGATGATTGTTGAAATATTTTATTTAAAGTTTGATTTTCTTAACAAGTTGTAAATAAATATTTGGCTTTTATCGTTTAAGCCTTCACTTGATCTGGTGCATTAGGATTTGAGGAATTTGGATGGGGATCTCTATTTGGAAAAGTCGGTAAAATTTAGAAATTAATTATTGAATACGACATGTTCAATAAATTTGATTCGACATTGTTTACAATGAAAAAAAGTTAAAATTTTGCTTATATTACTCTTAAATCTTATTCAGTATCACATACTAAATATATCGTGATAATTAAGATGAGCTGCTCTATTTGACTTCAAACCATATCCATTGTTTTGATGTGAAGTTGATGAGATGTCATTTCTTTGCTTTTAAACCATTGGAGTTTTCATCCAAAGTCAAACTTGAACCAATCCATTATCCATACCCCCCCCCCCCCGAACCCCCCCCAATACACACAATAAAACTATAAAAGTAGACATGATGACATCTTTTGGTTCCACTGTCTTTTTCTTGATTTTATATTGAATGAGAACGAGAATGAAAAAACAAGAATACTGACAATTTTTGTCTCTCAACTTGGAAAGCCTCATTTAGGGTTTAGAGGATCATAAAAAAAATAAAGAGGACTAATTAATTATAATGCCAGAGCCAAAATGTATTTTCTTTTTTTATGTATTTTTTTTATCCTGGAAATTTATTATTAATTATATGGATGTAAATAGTTTATTTAAACTTTGAGATGAGAGACGAGAGATGAGAGACTAGAGACGTCCACTCTTATGAAAATCAAATTCAAGTAAAACTTGTAAATATAATAGTTTAACATGGTACATTAACATAAAAAAATAGAGTATTCTACCACTAACCTTTTCCACCGGTTTGCTACAAAGTCATTAACTATGCGACCACCCAAATAATACGAGGAAATTTCTTGAAAATAAAAAATTTAGCTGGATTTCCGGGTCGCTCATGGACTGGGCCAACATAAGTGGGCCATAAATGCCGGTGCTTTATATCTGATCCAATCCAAGTAGTGCGGCCCTTTAGCGAGTTGGATCTTTTCAGGAAATTATGGCCACTGCTACTTAAAATCATCAAATTACGAAAATGCTGTTCGATCATTTGTTTTTCAAAAATATTGTTCACTCATTCTACACGTTACTTGCTGCACTCTTCTCTCTTTCTTCATACTTTGGCTGCACAATTTTTTTTCTCTTCAAATTTCACTACCCATGGATATCCCCCCCCCCCCACCCCACCCCCACGCCCTCCCTGTTCTCCGGTCAAGTCTATTTCTCCAATGACACAACTGTAAATTTTAATTTCTCATCAAATTTATACTATTTTTTCCTTCAAATATTTTTTCTTGAATGTGGTTCTAATAACAATTTTTGATGGAGGTTGTGGTGGGTGTGATGGCGGCGTAGTAGTGGTAGCTATGATTCAATTGGAGTTTGGTTGAAGTGATGGTTGATGGTATTAGGGGCCGAGCCAGGGACGGATCTAGGGTTGAAGTTCAGCTAGGGCGGACGTTGGCCGATGCTTGTAAAAAAATAATGTAAAAATATTTTTAATAAATACGTAACTTATCAAACAACAAGAAAATCATATAATAGTGAAATATAATTCGATACAAGCCATAATAATGCTAAAAATTGTTTAGTACAACTCCAATTTCAATTTGTGAGACTAGATAACTGCATTCTCTGAGGTCGCAAAGTCTGAAACCATTTCAAGATCGCCTCATTCTCTATTTCTTTGAATATCCCCCAATTTGAATTGCAGACTAACAGATTCAATAAAAAAAGAATTGCAGGCTAACAAACTGATGGCGTAGAGGACCTAGCTTTGGCTTATCTGGACGCGATGGATTGTAATCGTGATTTTTTTAAAAAACGGGCATATATTTCACATACAGACTCAGAATTTCTATTATAATATGTTTTCGAGATCGTCTCGACGAGATTTGAAATTTAAATTGAAGTTCAGTGGCTTAGAGCAAGTTTAAGATTTGCACCGCCTATGCTATTGACGCTTAGAAATTGACACGTTATGCACTAACGTGGCATGCTACTATGATTTCGCCTCTAATACTACGTAAGAAAAAACTTAAAATAAAATCAAATATATGACAAATAAAAAAAAAGAGCAAAAGCTCTAATAAATACTTTCTATATTCTTGAATTATGAACCTTCATTTCCTAAATTATGCAATTATTATATTAAAAAAAATAATAAAACCTTACTTAAACATTTATTCATGTAATTACTTTATTTTTTAATTTATCAAACTGAGCACTACAAATGAGATTTTGAATTAAAAATAAACAATCTCTCTCTCTCTCTCTCTCTCACATTTTCAATCAATAAGTTTTAAATATATAATACATATACATACACATCTCTCTCTCTCTCTCACACACACATACTGACACACACACATATACATATACATATACATACACCTCTCTCTCTCTCTCCAACTTACACACACACATATACATATACATACACCTATTTCTCTCTCTCTCTCTATCTCACACACACGTTTCAACCTTTTATACATACATATACATAATACATACACACAGAATGCACACACACAGTGCCATTCTTCTTCTCCGGCTTCATTTATCGGCTTTCCAGCGAGCCTTCTTCACCATTTTTTTGCGAAATTTCAGCTAGGGCGGACGCGGGGTCTCGCCATGTGATGGATCCGCCTCTGGGCGGAGCCAAGATATGGCAAAGGGGTGGACCGGAGAAGGAAAAATCATACGGGGGTTTGCCCCCAAATTTTTTTTTTTTGACCCAATGTTAATGAGAATATAATATTTCCAAATAAGTCATAATTTTTAAAAAGTGATATGCTCATGAAAATGAATTTTTTTTTTTTGAAAGAGATATGGCCGTGAAACTGAAAATGGCTGAGCGTGGAACGGTGGAAGTGATGATGGTTTAATCAAGAAAAATGGGCTGATGGTTTAATCAAGACAAAAGGCCTGTGATGTGGTTATTGGGCTGATAGTTTAATCAAAGACAAAATGGGCTCATAGTTTAATTGGACATACACATTATTTTGGGGAAAAAATTGATACATACCAATGTTTAACTTTGCATTTTGATAAATGACAAAACTATCAAAAAATTGTAAAAATCAGGTGTTTTATTTATCTTCAACATATTATTTATCAATAATAATTAAAACAATATTGTTTGGATAATGATAAGATTTTGTAACCGACATTTGAATATGATTTAAGATAAACATGTGATATAAGTATATATTTATATTATCTCTCATCAATTCTAGCCAAAATATTTAGGATTAGTTACTATCATTTTTCACAATTAAAAAGTTATTGTTCGTAGAGAGAAAAAAAATTGTTACGTCTGTGACTGAATAAAGTCACTGTGACTCAAAACTGTCACATTGTAACTCAAAACTGCTACATTGTGACTTGTGTCTTTGAATGGATATTGCTGCTGTCTAATGTCTATCTGCATAGGAATGAAACAAATTTAGGTATGTGAATGAGATAATGCAATATTTTATATTTCTATTTGTTTTGATTTCTCATTTTTATAATTTAATTATATATAGTTATCTGGTAATAATTCATCTTATCATGATTATGTGGTATTAGTATGTGACTGATTATGTGGTGATAGTTTGTGACATGATAATGTGATGTATGCTTGTCAAAAACTATTTTGTAATGGTTTCTAACCATTGTGACCTGCTGTTATGGTTTAGTAAAATGATGATTAATTTTGTGACCCATTACATGTAGCTGTGACTTTAATTTCATGTGAAGTATTTGAATAATGCTGTTCGGTTGATAGTTTGTAACGTGGTAATCTGGTGTATTTTTGTCTCTAGTTATCTTTTTATAATTTGTGGCTGTTGTTATATGTGGCTGTGACTTTGATTTTCATGTTAAGAATATGATAATTGCTGTTATTGTGATAGTTTGTGACCTGCTGTATGATTTAATAATTGATTATGAATTGTGCGACCAAAAACCTGTGACTATGACTTTACTTTCATCTTAAGTATTTGATGACTGCTTATATAGTTAAATATTTAGTGAAATATTGTTTTGGTTATATAAAAAAAAAATGTGATGACAAAATAATATTCAGTATGTCTACATAAGCAAAAAAAATAAAAAATAAAAAATAATTATGTTAAACATATTTGAATTACACATATTGTGACCATTTTTGGAGACTTTATATTTATCACATGTGATTAAAAAAAAGAATTGAATGTTGTTATTGGATTCCGATATGTGACCGTTCAAGCCTAAATTTGAAAGAATTTCACAGGTCTGTTTCGATTTTGAAACTCGCCTGCCCGGATGATGAAAGAAACCCTCAAAGCGAATGATGAACGAAACTCGCCAGCACGGATGACGATGAAGATGTGTCAGTTTGTTATGTGATTAGAGTTTGGCTATGAGATGACGATGAAGATGGGTCTCTTTGTTCTGTGATTAGAGTTTGGCTATGAGAGGAGTTTTGAATTCTAAAATCAGTTTTTTTCAACAACCGGATATCAATTCCTAATTATTAGGAAGGATAAATACAAATGTTGATATTATTTTATTTTATAATTAATTAATTATTTAGATTTTAATTTATTAATTTAAAAAATCTGATTCTTCCAAAAAATAGATTATTAACTAATTTGTCAAAATGAAAACATAAATGCATTATTAAACCTAATTATCTCTTATTTTGGGCGCCTGGGCCGCTATCAATTCGCCACTGGGCCTTGAAAACATTTTTTTTTTTTAAGCACATAAAACTTTGACTGTGTTGCAGATTTTGTGGTTTAGAGAAATGGTAGTGATAGTGGTAGTGGTGTTGGTGAAGGTTGTTCCTAGCGGTGGGAATGGTGGTAGTGGTCAGTAGTTTTTGTCTCTTTGTATTTTTTCCTTAGTAGAACTAGATTTGAAATTTGGCGACGGTGGCAATAGCGACAATAATGGTGGAAATTGGCGTCGAAATTTGTATAACAAATGTAACATACATTTTTTTTTTGTAATAAAACAAAAAATAAAAACAATATTTTGTAATAAATGCAACAATATAACAAATGTAATATATATATATATATATATATATATATATATATATATATATATATATATATTTTAACAAGCGTAACAAAAAAAACAATTATTTTTATAATAAAAAAGCAGAATAGTAATTTAAAATTATTTTATTTTTTATAGTTATTTGTGAATTTATCCCTTGTCTTTTTTTACCCTTATCTTAAATATAAATTTTAATTAATCCAATCATGGGTTTGTTTGACAAAAGATAAAAGTTTTAACAGATAAATTAATTTTTGAATTATGCAATTTTTATTTTCGAATAATAATAAGACGATAAATTAAATATGAAGAATATAGTTAGGAGTCTAATTTTTGTAGTTAATAAACAAAAAGCTCAATTAAATAAAAATATTTGGAGATCAAATTTGTGACAGTTATTTTTTTCGTTGTTATAACCTTAAAATTAAAATTAAAATTTTAAGTAATTTAATTACTTAATAATAAAATTAATAATCTTATTTAACACGTTTGTTAATAATTATGAGTTTAAATTTTAGTTATTTTATAATAGTTAGTAAAAAGATACAAAATAATTTACGTCAATTATTAATTTGGTAAATAAAATTTTAATTTAAAATAATAAACAAAAAGGAACTCGTTTTTTTTATTTTAATTCTCTATAAAAAAAAATTGAAGGTATTCAACCAGTTTGAATTTTTGTAAATGTTTGGAATTTAACTATAAATTTTTTTATTATTAAAATTAAAGATATCCTTGGGCTTTTTGATTGTTTTAGAGAGTTTCGTGCCAAAGTAAATGTTAACACACCATTTTTGCACTGAAGAAAATATTAGACATGTTGATCTTCAAAAATGGCTGCCAACAGGATCCCCATGCTACCTCTGTCCACGTGTACTTTTCTCCTTACTAGGACGGGCACGTGGTTTATTCAACCACGTAAATAAGCTTCGGGCCGGTTAGAAGAATAACAAAAGGTCAAGGACACTCTTAAGGTAGAGGTTATAGCTTGAGAGCCTCTAACTAACAAATTCCTAGGTGGTTAAGACCCTTAAGAATGGTTAGAATGGACGACTTAATATATGTGTGGTGAGAGTAATATTTTCAACATCCTCTTCTTGTGAGAATAAGATTAGTATTTATAGGCAAACTCTACAATAATGATCCCCTTCGATATGCGACACGTGGTTCCATTTGAAGGGTTCTTAAGTCACATATTTAGTGTCACGTCATTAGCATTAATGAGAAAGTCACTCTCAACCGCAAACTAAGGGGTTATGACTGTGACAAGCCGCATTGGCAGGCAATCCCATCAGTCTTTTCAAGATTGAACTACAGAGAGGCTTCATGGGCACGCAACTAGGGTCGGTCACCCAAGCTATTCGGCTTCATAAGCCTCGGTAACCTATCCCCTCGGTCCATACCGCCTCGGAAAGGGTCCATACCGTCTCGGAGAAGGGTTAAGGCATCTTGGATTTTGATTACGCTTGCCTGGGGCTTGAGTTGGACTATCAGTCCCACGTGGATTGGCAGGTGGGATGGGTGGATAACAAGACATGTGGCACCAAAATTCTAATGTTTGACCATAGATTTATTACTTTTTACTTATTTAATAGTATGTTTAATTTTGACTAAAATTAATTTTTTTTTATAAAAGTTGATAAAAATTGAAAAAATATATAATTGTAAAGTTGCGGTTAAAATTAATTGTTAAAATGAGCGATTAAAATTAATTTTTATTTCAGCTTTTTATCAAATTTGAAAACAAACATTCTGTGAATAAAAGAAGTGAAAAAGTGTACGATAAAAAAAAAAAAAGAAGTGAAAAAGTGTTGAGCTTAGCCGAACATCTCCCTAATGAGTTCACTTTCTCACTTCTCTTCAAGCCGCTTGACACTTGCTTCCCGCATTATCTTTTAGTTCTTCCTCCATGGACATCTACAAGGTAAGCCAAAAATTTACGCGGATACACAGATTTTATATATTTATATATGTAAATAAGGGTCTTTAATCTTTAGAAGAATTGAAAAGAAAAAAGTGATTATTCTTTGTTTTATGCTATTTAAGTTCCATATTCTAGTGGGGTTTTCATTTTCTTTAATTAGGTTTGATTTCTTGCTTATTTATCATTTTCTGGGTGAGAAAATAGTCATATCTTTGTCTTGTCAAATAGAAACTGTAATAAATGAGCAAATTAAAGAAAAAAGTACTTCACCCTGTGGATTTTTCTCTTTTGTTATGCGGGTTTTTATTGATTGAAAAATGTGTGTTGAACAATATATATTTTTTTTTTAATATTTGAATAATGAAGAAGTGTATTGCTAAATTGTTAATGCTATATTTGATCATTTTTAGCAGAATATGATAGAGGATACTTCTGAGATTGACAATGATGTTCAATTGGTTCTTGAGCTTTTGAAAGGTGACCCTTTCTTGGGTAAAAAGAAGGTAGGATTATGAATTCAATACCAAAATTCTTATTTTTGTTTTAAAATTGTAATGAAGCAGCTAGTATCCATTTAAAAGGCTTTTAACTTTTTTCTTCATTGCATAACCTGGTTTTGATTTTTATTTTTTGTTAGAAATTACTAGAGGATATGGGTTTTGATCCGGAAGGATCAATGAGCATTAGGAGCTCCTTTACTCCTGGTCATTTAACATCTTTCTTGGATATGATGCTTCAACGAGCAAGAATCATAAACTTAGACGAGGTAATCCCCCTTTCTAAAACTGCAAACTCATACCAAATTTGTGGGATTTGTTTTTTGTACAATGGACTGAATTACTTAGTCTGCAACTTCTTGTTATATGATGTGGATGACTAAATATGGTACTAAAACATGCAAAGATGCTAGATTTAAAATTCAAACTTGGCAACATCCTCTTGTGCAAGAGAATGCGGCAATCTGTTTAGAAAGCAATAGATTTATGCCACCTCTATTAGCTTAAGCTTTTGGGACAATCGCTGGGTTACATTACAAATGCAGAATTATGGTCTTGTGATATAGTCATGGGAAATGCTGATATTAGATTAATTAGCCACCCATGGAGCATAAAGGCTCTGCCAAGTCCTGCTTTTGACCTCATAAACGTGGTTTACCTTTTCCATCATCTTTCTTGGCTGACAGAAATTTATCTTTCCACCCATGACCCCACATCCAAACATCTTCTCTTGTGTTAAATTTCATATCATAGTAGTTAAAACACCTAGCCAAACCTAGGGATAACCTTGTTCACCACTTAGCCCTATCAGCATTTTCAGGACAAATATGAAAAAAGGAAAAAAATTCTAAAAAGAGATGACATAGTAGAAATTAATTCATATTTACATCTCTCCAACTTTCTAATAGACATTTCTTCCTCTTTCTTTCTCTATCTATATGTTTTGTACCATATATTTGGTACAGTTATTTGCAAATATATGTTCATATGGATGTATAACAGTGCGTGTATGTATAAAATTATAGCTACCGTGGACAATTGTTGGGTTGAAGTTTGACTTCTGCCATGTCATCTGCTACTTGAGCCTCTTCACGTGTTTATGCTGTGCCCAGTTGGCTGCCCTGACTAGTTTCTAGTTATTGTGGTTAAGACTTGATTAATCCTGTTTAGCGATTAGTATAAATTGTAAAGTCCAGATACAGTGTCCTTATTGATTTCATTTTCTCCTTAGATAAATAATATCGTTTGAAGCTTTTCTCTCTCTCGAATTTCATCTTCTTGACTATATGTGTTTATGCATGTATAACATAAGCTCAAATAAGTGGAATTACCTACACACTCACACACATATATCTGGACAACGGTTGCCCAGGTTTGAGCCAATCCTGTACTCCTAGTTGTTGCCGATTGGGTTATAATTCATATGAGAACTAACACTGGACAGTGAATTTATGATGTTGCAGGTGGAACTTTACTTCATTGAAGAAGCAATTGATCTAGGGGTTTTTACCAATCCAAGGAATGAGCTGGAAGCTCTTGATTCAATCCTCAAAGTCATTGACAAGTCTCTGTCCAGTGGCAAAGATGCAACAGCAAATGTACTGCAAAATTTACGGAATGTAACTGTTGATAGGATCCATGAACTTGGAACCAGAATTGGTGAAGAGACGAGAATTCTAGAGAATCTAACAGTGACATGGAAAATTGTCTCTTAGAATGGGGTGTGAAGAATGGTGTCAAGACAAGATTAGATATAGCTCGTAAGTAAGAATTGTTTAGTACTTCCCCCTTTCCTTTCCTCCAATAAACTTTAGGGAAGCAAGTTTTATAAACAGTTAGAAGCTCCTTATATTTGCTAGGTTTTGTTGAAAAAGGAAGTTAGAATGTCAACCTTGAAGTTGTTTTTATTTTTAGTTTTAACTTTTCCTCTCATTACTTGTCTAGATGTTGAAGGAGCTGGAAGAGGGGCCATAGCGAGAGAAGACTTAAAAGTTGGAGACATTGCTCTGGAGATTCCTCTATCTGTCATAATTTCTGAGGACCTTTTGCATGAATCTGACATGGTATTTTTTATTTTTAGTTCTCTTGTATTGAAATCAGCTCTTGAATATTAGTTGTATGCATAAAGGAATATGTATAGATATTACATATTTTGTGTTCTCAGAGCAAGAGGACTAAATTTTGGTCCCTTCTAAGGTTGAATTAATACTGCCTGTTCGAACAACTTGTCACTTCATCAAAATTCGAAAATGCTCAATACCCAGATAACAACAGGTTGATTTTGTGAGATTTATAGGCTTTGAGTTTTGCTTAATCGACGTTGGAATCAATAATGGTTATTCCTTGATCAACATTGATCCCTCTAGGTTTTTCAAGGTAATAGATTGAGAATTTATTGTTATGTAGGGGCAAACATTTAAGTCTAACTTGGAAGGACGATGAACTGTGTTAAAAGGGGACAATGTCTGCAGAGTCTGAAGATACTTTGCCATAAAATTTATTTGGTTTATGTTTTGGCAACGATCACACATCCTTGTCTTTTCTCTTTTCTTCTTTAAGTTAATCATGTTACCTTTCCATTTCCTCTTGATGCATTACTAAGTTGGTAGGTACTCGTGAGCCTTCCCACTTCATATATTTTCCAATTTCCAGCCCCCAAATTTCACATGTTTAACATGGTGCATGAGATTAATCACATTTTATTGAAGGTAGTTCCCAATCTTGGAGCAAATTGATGGGATTTCTTCGGAGACAATGTTGCTATTGTGGAGCATGAAGGAGAAACACAACCAGGATTCCGTATACAAGTTATATTTTGATACATTGCCAGAAGAATTTAACACGGGTAGGTCTTATCTGATTGCATCCAATAACATATGATTCCTATTTATCTTTCTTCTTATCTTAATATCTTTGATTAGTTTTATGTTACGATTGATGTCAACTCGCTAGCACATACCAATTGGTTCTGGGGTGGGCAGATATTAGGTTAAACTGGTTAACTCTGCTAGTTTATGGGCTTTAGAGGTGGAATGGTCGAGGTGAAATTATGGACTCCTAGAAGTGTTAAAAGTTTTATTTGGAGAAGCAAAATTTGGTTTGACATGATTCTATGTGAAGGCAAAATAGTAAATTATTTTGTATATTGGTTAACTAGGTTACAAGAGCTTAATATACACACCTGCCCTCCTGGAGTAATAAAAGGAAATAAACTATACAAAGAAATAATTACCAAGACAATCCCTATAATTACTCTAAACCTCATAAGCATGGACACTCCTACTGGTGTGGTGTGTCTATGTCCTACGCGTATCGGACACCGACACTCTGTGCACTCCAGGCACGTGTCCGACACGCCATGTGGCGTGTCCTATATTGTTCATATTCTTTATAGTTTTAACACGAAGAAAATGTCTTCAAAACCGACATAGAAAGCCCCATTTATAAATTTTGGATCATAAAATCTGGGATATTCTGTAATTATTAAACATTTATGTAAAAGGTCAGAATAATCAATAATGTGAGAAAACACTGTGAACTTCATGTTGAATTTGCTTTATATCTACTATATGCATTTTTGTTACTGTAGCTCTAGTAATATAGAGTTTAACCCTTATCTTAATACAACAACTAGCAACTCTTCTAATTCAAAAGATTTCACATGCAAATGTCAAAGCTGAAAAAAGTATTGATTTATTGAAAAACATATAAATATGAAATTCTTTCTTTCTAAGAGATAAAACTCAATATATATTTGAAGTTTCTTTTCTGCTTTGACCTGTGGAAAGATGTAGTTGGAGTTTTAGATTTATCTTAAGGAAAAGGACATTAATATAACAAAAAATATAGCGAGGCTAAGCACAAATATTCCCATATTCTGCATTCATGAGTTGCATCATACATCTTTATACATACAGAATATGGGAACATTTGTGATTGCAGAAAAGCTGCGCAGCTTTTCTGTTGAGAAACAATCCAGCGAGCATCCATCTGGCCTAAAGCCCTCTCACAGAAGAATGTGGAGATTGTTTCTTGAATTCATAGGGTGACAGTGGAGAGCCAGAAGTGGATTGTAAGGCTTTTTGATTTTTGGAGTTCTGTGCGCTGAAAGAAGTAAAGAAGACGGTCGAAACCACACAAAATGAGTAGCACCTCGTTTAGAAATTGACGGTGTGTTCAGAAAAGAAACAAAGAGCTGGAATGTGCACGTGAAGTCGATTTGGATTCTTTTGGTTCGCAAGATATCTTTCAACGCTTTACCACTATTTAGATGAACTGTGAGAAAATTCATCCAAGTGTGACTAGAGTTCAAGAAAGAAGTCCCAAGTCGGACTGATGTTGGTATTATTCCCAACTTATATAGTTGACTTCTAGTCTACATATTCATAAATTAAGCTGTAGCAGGAAAATATATTGAAGCCGAGATATATGTCTCTAACTTCATATCTTGTTCATCCTTCTCTTTCCCAATCTGCTGAAAGACTAACTGATTTATTTCATTGGTAGCTTAATACGCTTGACGTAAACTGTGAAGTTGTAAATCTTACTGTTTGAAACATGGCTCCATAAATTTCTAACGTGCTTAATGTGTCACCATTGACTGACATGATGTGGCTATTTGATTATGTTTACATCACAGGGTTGAGCTTTGGCATTGATGCTGTCATGGCGTTAGAGGGAACTTTGTTGTTAGAAGAGATTGTGCAAGCCAAAGAGGTTATATAGCGTTTCTATTTTGATCATAAAGACCCCATCTGTTTGAGGTTATCATTCAAGACAAATTGAGCCATACAATAAAAAAGTTTGATTCATTAAGAAGACGCATGCACGTTATTTTTGTTATGCTGGTTGATTCCATTCTAAATTATTGGCTCGGACATAATGGATGGAAGTTAAGATATAAGACTAGTAGCTCGTATATGTTGAATATAAATACAAAAAATCCATGTAGGAGAAAGAAGTGAAGATCTATATATATAGACCTGCTATACTAAAACGAAAAGCCACCTTGTTGTGATTGGATAAGAAAGGAAGGACATTTAGGCATGTGAACCCTATTCATTTAATAAAATTACAAGAAATGGTGGATCAGTCCTTTGCTAAAGTTATAGAAGAAGTAAATAGATCATCTAACATTCTAACAAGAGAGGTCATCATTTTGCTGGTAATGGAAGTTGCATTTTATCAGCTGCTTTACTGAAGTGTCTATCAGTAAGAATATGTCTTGTTTACATAGAAGTAAAAAAAGGATGTGGAAAGGAATGAGAAAAGATAGAAAAGGTGAAGTCAAATAATAGGTTACAGAATTGCATTCTTTATTTAAAGCAGCACTTTTCCTCATTATTTGTATCTTCTAGAATTCAAATTTGTATAATAAAATGATTTTTCCAGTGTCACTTCCAAAGGTTATTGGTAGGATATCAAATATAATTTTCATCATAATTTTCTGTAGTTCTGTTAATACTTTTTTAAGGATGCATTTTAATAAAAACAGGATCAGCCCCTGACATATTGGTCTGGAAATGGGTTTGATTTTTAGTATCACCTTTTAAGGGATTTTCTGTTATTACATTTTCAGAGTTTGACGTAACTCCATTTTGCTTCAGCATCTACGGATCCAGTACGACGAGTTATTTCCTTCATTATGTGATTGCCATCCCGATGTATTTCCACGAGAGCTGTATACATGGGAGCAGTTCTTATGTGCTTGTGAGCTTTGGTACTCTAATAGCATGAAAGTTATGTTCAGTGATGGAAAACTGAGGACCTGCTTAATTCCTGTTGCTGGCTTTCTTAATCACTCGGTCTGCACTTAATTTGATGAATCTCTTCTTCTGTTTTCTGTGTTGTGTGATTTTTAGCAAAATATCATAAGGCTCTTGCAAAAAGTAACAAGCATGATCTGCTAAACCTGATGAAAAGGTCTAAACTTTTCGGGTATTGCACTCCCTTAGGGGGAAAAAATTTATGAAAAGGAATGAAAAGATTACTCAATTAAATTAACCGCTAATGTAAAAGCAAACTGCAACTACAAATCATTAGGACAGAATTTCACATCATTGCTCACTATTTAATATGGTAGGGCAGACACTATCATCATGTTGCAAGTCAGTCTTTTATATTTTTACCTCTCAACTAATTTGTTGCTTAGCTGATTTATTTTTGCCCTCCTTGATAGATTTTTCCGCACATAATGCACTACGGTCGAATAGATTCGACTACAAATTCATTAAAATTTCCTTTGTCAAGACCATGTAATGCTGGAGAACAATGCTTTCTTAGTTATGGGAACTTCTCTAGTCCTCATCTGGTAACCTTCTACGGTTTCTTACCACGAGGAGACAATCCCTACGATGTTATCCCACTCGGTAATTTCCCTAAATTTATCTTCTCTTGTGTATAATGACATGTTTGGTAGGGAGGATTGGAGCACTTTACAATACTGCGCGAAAAAAGAAGCTAATTCTTGTTTGTTGTGTCTTGTTCCAGTACTATGTTCCAAACATACACTTAAATTCTTTTGAGGTGCTTATACATGCATTATATGCATAAGTTGGATATGCAACTTGGCCCAGGATCTTGCTTGGTTACATTTCATTTTTTGGATCATTTTCTTTAATGTACAAGTAATACTTTTTCTTTGTTTCTGTTACAGATATTGATGTTCCGCAGGATGAAGATTGTGAGGATGGAGGAGCAGCATGTGAATGGAACACTCACATGGTTCGGGGCACCTGGTTCTCGAAGAACCATGTGATATTTAATTATGGGTTGCCACGACCTCTATTGAATCATCTCCGCAGAGCTCGGAGTCAAATGTGGCAGTCAAATACTCTTGTAAATTCTTTTAATGCTTATTCTTCAGATGTCTGTAAAATTCATGGATCTAATGGCTAGTAGCAATCTGCCTAATACACGTTTAAACTTTTTATTCTTAACTCCTCTATATGACTATTTCCAGGCAAGGGGAAATTTAGAAATTGAACTAGAAGTGCTTGGAGATCTTTGCTCTACATTTGAAGGTATGATGGAAGCCCTTGGTGAAGCAAGACTTGATGACAGGTAACAACTGGCTGTATGTTATGGGATCAATCTTCGAAAATTGAAGAACTTCTTGAAGAAATGTTCTTTCATCTTGTAGGGAAACAACCCGGTGGGATGTAAAGCTTGCAGTGGAGTTCAAAGTTCTACAAAGGAGGATCATCTCCTCAATTTTAACTTCATGTTACAACGGCTGCAAGTTATTAGAATTTGAGTTGCACAAACATACAGTGGAACACAGGTATGACCTGGTGTGCTGACCGATTTCAAACCGATGAGTCTTATATGCTTATTTCTCTCTCTCTGAATTTCATCGACTTAGTAGTTTGGATGGTAAACTGTTGCTTTTGGCAAATTAACAGTGTCTCATTATCTTCTTTCCATGAAATTGTAGGTGAAGTCAGGTTTACTTCTGTTCCTTGCCATCTGGTTTAACCTTCATACCGATCTCAAATCCAGAATTTAGCACTCAGGTTGAGCTTTGCAAGTTGATATATTTACGTTGTGCTCTGATTATAGTCAGCACGAAACTAAGCTTTATTTGCAATAAATTTGAACTTGATCATAGTATCGTTTTGCCACTCCATTCTATTCACTGATACATGTGCTGAACGATCCACCTGTATCTTGTGCAACTCCACTTCGTCATGTTAATTTTAGTTTCTCTCTCTCTCTCTCTCTCTCTTCTAACATCTACTAGTGGGATCACCTCAATCTTGTTAATTTGTACAAGATTAGCCGATTATACAAACTGTAAATTTTGTGAACTTTTGTCAAGTCAACAAAAAATATGTTAGTATCATCTATGAGAATGCCAATATTTCTATTAAACATTTCAAGCAATTGGGAATGAATGAGGAAATGTGAAGTCCACAAACAATAAATTGAATGTATATTTCATTTTTATAGAAATGTCAATAAAAGGTCGTGATTTCATTTTTTGAAATTTCATAAAATTAACTCTATATTTTTTAAATATCAAAATAATCTTTTATTCATGCCCTAGTCCCATCCACTATAAGTGCGATCGCTCAATTGAATTGGAACCCTATCCCTCTAAACGTAGTGTATAGCTTCTCTCTTTGCTCTAGAGCACCCTTCCATGTTGCTCCATTGATGATGAAAGGAGGTTTCAAGAGTCTATTTTGACTAGATCAAACCCAATATTAACTGGATTTGATTTGACTAGGATGGATGTTTTAAAGAAAAAGAAGATTTTTGGCAATAATGTAACATGGTTTTATGAAGGGAAATAGCAGCAGAGGCCCCCAAACTTTGAATTGTGTTGCATCTTGGTCCCAATCTTCAATTCTCAATCTTTGATTTTGGTAGCACTTACTTCCCCATTGGACAATTTTACCATGTCTTCGATTTACAAGTTTAAATTTTATTAGAAGACAATGTTATCCTTCTCTTTGTGTGTATATATATATATATAAATTAAATAGAGAACAAGAATTCAAAAAATTAAAAACATGAAAATCTTCTTCTTCTCCACTCAAAATAACTATAACTATTGCCATCCACTTTTAACATGAACTTGAGGAATAAAGAACTATTTCCTAACATTCTTGTTTTCTAATTTTTATTTGAAAACAAGGGTAAAACCATCCTTTAATAAAATGTTAACTTGTTAATTATTGGTAAGGGTAAAATTGCTCACTAAGGATCTAAGTGCTACTAAAATGAAAGATTGATGATGTTAAATTGTATGAGCGTTTTGAAGAATGGGGACCAAGGTGCAACATGCTTAATAGTTTTGTGGACCCATGCTGCTATTTTTCCTTTTTTAAAATGGACGGAAGGCACAAATGGTCTCTAATATTTTATTTTTGTTGGAGAAGCCTCAAACTTATGCCTTTAAATGTGCAAAAGGTCATTTTGGATGAAATCACTCCAAAACGTTCGTTAGTTTTTTGTTTTCTTCACTCTTCTTTAATAACAAGGACAAATTTGTCAACTGCAAAATAAAATAATAAAATAATAAAAATATAAAAATATCATCTTCTTGAATCCACCCCACCCACCCCTCCCCGTCGTCACCCCAATGTTGATCTCCCCAAATCGGTAGTTTGGCAGTGAATTGAGAATTAACAAATTTGTCTATACTACTAATACCATTTCTTTTGCAGTGCAATACGACTGTAGACTTTATTATGATAATGGATTGAGGCGGTAAACAGATTTTAGAGATTATTGGTGGAGAGAGATGATCGATTAAGGGGGGTAGATTGAGAGTATGAGTAGATTTTGGAGATGGTCTATTGAAAAAGATGATTGAATGGTAAATTTTAGAAGAAATGAAATTGAAGATGCAGTGACATACGGACGTGCTCTTCCCTAAACTAAAAGTTAAAATGTAAAGCCAATTTTCAAACGTAATAATTGTAAGAAGACTATTTTAAAAAATTCTTCAAAGAAATACTCCCAATATTGAAGGGAGACAGAAGTTTGTAGGGTTGTACCATGTTCATTGATGATTGTACATTGATCAATTTCCAGATTCTTTACTCAATGCTCCGATCTCAGAACCGGTACTGAAATCTCTCTCCCCCCTCCCCCTCCCCCCCCCCCCCCGGCCCAACACACACACACACACACACGCGCTTGCTTGCTTGCGATCGACGATCTGCAAATCAAATTCTCCACGGCCGCCGTCCAAAGGAAAACATTCAGATCTGAGCATCTGAAACAAAGATCAACCAAACCCAGATGTCCTGTCTCGCTCTTTCACTTCAACCCACTAATGGGCCTGACGTCCTCCTCCAAACCCGAGAATGGTTTCCGCCTTCCCGGGCCCTGATGGCCGTGTCCTCCTTCCGCCAAACCCGCCACTCTTTCTCCTCCAAAACCCACAACTCAACCGCCGCCTCCGCCTCCGCCGCAAATTCCACCACCTCTGATTCCATCACCACCGGTCCATCAGACTCGCTTGGAGATGACCCTTTAGCCGCCTCTTCCGGTCAGGTAATTGTCGGTGTTGAGTCACGCTACCGGGTCGTCTACCGCCTCGTCAACTCCATCTATGTTCTTGCTATTACCACCATCGACGATTCTAACAACAATGTGTTTGAATGCATTAATATAGTTAATCAATCTGTTAGTGTGATTGTAACTGCCTGTCGTGGTGTGGATGTCACCCCCGAAAAACTGAGTAAAAAATATGTGGAAATTTACATGGCATTGGACATTGTTTTGCGGGGTGTTAGTAATATTAGGCTCGCAGCAATGCTGGCATCAATGCACGGGGATGGGGTAGCCAAAATGGTGCATTCCGCAGTCCATACTGAGAATAAGATTCGGGGGGCTGATAGTTGGGCCAATGTGGAGCCCAATGCTGTGGATCATGAATCAGGCGTGGATTCGTTCTCGAAGGCTTTGTTTGAGTTGCCTTCCGAGACATTGGAGGCCGGTGATGAGGTCGCTGCGGCGACACTAGGGTTTTTCCAGCAGAGTGAGGAAAAGGAGCAGAGTAAGGATGAGGAAGACGAGGGAGAGAAGGATCCATTTGCAGCGAGTGATAGGATAAATAAGCCAGAGGAAATGCTGATGGAAGGTTTTAAGAAGGACAAGGGTTCAGGTGTTTCTGATGTAAGCAAGGCGCTGGCAGGGCTTGAGGTGACCTCATTACCTCCGGCTGCAGCTACCGATTCAACACATATAGGTGTAGAAGGGTTTGAAGGGAATTATGGTGGGATTGAGTTTGGCACTGATGGTTCGACATTGCCAGAGGATTTTGAGGGTATCAATGATGCTTGGGGTGGTGGATTGGATGCTTCGGAGTTTGTTGGTACTAAGAAGGTTAAGAAGGATCAGGGGCTTGGTGGGCTTGAATTGTTGGAGGCAAGTGAGCCGCCAGCAGCTACCGTGGCTAAAGGTGCTGGGGACAAAATTGAAGATATTTTGGTGAAGAAAACTGAAATGAAGGGTCCGGAGATGTATATCGTGGAAGAGATCAACGCGGAGTTTTGGGAATCCTTGCTTGCTAGAGTTGGGCTAATGGGTGTGGTTTACTTGCGATCTTTGCCACCAAAATCTTCTTCAGATGATAAAGAGACAGAGTTTTCATTTAAGGTTGAAGGTACCAGTGGTGTTAAGAGGTTGGTCGTGCAAAGCTCTCGAGTGAGCAGCCTTGGAAATGGTCTGTTTCATGTGAGGACTGCACCTTCAGAGGAACCTATACCAATTATCAAATATAGCTTGCTACCCCGATTGACTCCATTTCCTTTGAGGGTGCGGCTTATCAAACGTCTCAGTGGGACTTTGCTTTCTGTGATGATCCAGTATGTGTCAAATCCAGATTTACCAGCACCCTTGAATGATGTCACATTTATCCTGAAACTACCTGTAGACCCAACTTTGTTGAAAGCATCACCAAAAGCAATCTTGAACAGGTCTGAGAGAGAATTGAAATGGCATATTGATGAGATTCCTTTGAAGGGTAATCCTGGTAGGTTGAGGGCAAGGATGCCTGTGGATATTGGCGATGATGGTGAGGAAGATCTTGAGGTTGTTGGTTATGTCAAGTTTTCTGCTCATGGGGCTACATCTTTGTCCGGAATTTCTCTTCGGCCAGCTACTGATGGCAAGACGGACTTTTATGAGGTTGATCACAGGTATGCAAGCGGACTTTATATTTGCAGTTAACCAGGAATGATTTATCACATTTTGTGAAATGTATCACCTTTGTTCTTATACTACGATGAGTTTTGTGGTTTTGAGATGTTCTTAACTTTCTTTGAGTTGTGATCTGTAACCTTTATTCATTGTTCTTATACAGAAGTCTGCATTTAAATGTTGTCTGCCATTTGGTTTATGTAATAGATTTGAATATTTTACTTGCATGTATGTTTCAACATGCTTGTAGCAGTCTTTGAGCCGTGGTCTGTAACTTTACTTCATGCCATCTTGACTTCGGCATAGAGTTATAATTTTCTCAAAAATTCACTTATGTTTTTGGAAATTAGGATAAACTTTTGTGTATACATTTTTAAAATGTGCTTCATGTGAGAAACTGGGAACATTAGTTGGATGAAAATTTTACGCACGATCTCAGAAGTCTGAACACTAGTTGGCAAACTACCTTGCTCATAAGAAGTCCTTCATGTGTTAATAATAGTTGCAAAACTACCAAGGCCAAACACCATGTCACTTCAGTGATTGAAAATGTGGAAGCTCATGACGACAATAACAATGAACTAAGCCTTTTTCCTAATAAATTTGAGGTAGGCTACATGAATCCTTTTTCTCCACTCGTTCATTGCTAGATCTACATCTATGGGAAGATCTAAAGCAACTAGATTTCTACAACTATCACATACCATGTTATTTTTGGCTTTCCCGTTCTCTTGTGACATGTTTTACTTAGATTGTGTCTCTCATGTGAATGTGGAAGCTTAACAAAAATTATAGTAGTTATTTTATTTGTTTCTTGAAGGCCACTCTGATATTATGCTTGGTTTTGAAGCGTTTAACATATGATAAAGTTTAGAATTCATTTTATTGCTCTAGCTGCGCCGAATGGTTGCGAGTAGAGGAAACTTGATTGAAAAATTTATCTAGCCCTCGAATAACATATTTGATTATCAGGAAATACTCATCTTACTTTTATCCATGTTAAATATTCTGACTGTTATTTCATTTGTTGGATTTCAGCTTCTCCTTTTCTAACTCTTATCCTTTTGTAACTTTTGTCTTATCAATAATAATCTAAATAAGCAACGAATTCTGCCAAGGAAAAGGCGTCATTATAACTAAATAGAACTAAATAGACATTACAGTTGAAGTCAGCTTTAGCATCAAAAGAACCTTATAGATGCACTGCTACCCTATGGAATCTCAGTACTAGTTGCACATAGCTTCCTCGTTTGTTGATTTATTTTTCAGCTTCAGTTTTTACTGGTTTGCATCAGTGCATCCCTTGTGACTTACCAAGTCTCGCTAATTACTTTGTATTATATTATGTTTAGATATGTGGTAGTAGCGATTGTACAACTCTTTTAAATATATATTGATACTTAAAATGATAGCTTGGTCTATCATTTATGCTTATAGTGTAAGAAATAAGTGGCCAATTTGATACCGAAAATATGAGCTTTTAGTATAACAATAAAGTACTTGTACTCTCTTCCCCTCCTTTCTCTGTTCGTGTGTGCGTCTGCGGCTCTGTCTTTCTTCAGATACATGCACTCACATGCAGCAAGAGAGGTTCCAACAAATGTCAAAGTGTAATCACAACAATGACATTAACCCTCTATATTTAGGGTTTAACCTAATATAATTGAAGTAGGAAACATAAGGAAATAAACCTAATAAACGACGTTTTATGACAATGAGTATTGGACAATGCATGTATCTTTTGTGTGAAAAGGTTCTTTCTTATAGATCAATTCTGATTAATGTGGCATATTTTATATGCATGTTAATTGTGAAATAAATTTACAGCTCTTGCAATGGTCTTTTTATCAAATTATTAATGCTAAATCTCTGATTAATCTGTATTCTGGAATTTTGCATATAAGTTTTTCTACTGCAGATTTTCTTTATGCTTGTGAATTTTTTTCCTCATAAATTCTACATGTCAGTCATTCTCTCTTTCTAACACACAGACTGATAAATCCAAACATTCAAATTTCTGTAAAATAATTCTGCAAGTTGGCTACAGTTGACAAACCTGTGATGGCAATTCTACTTGTAAAATAGATTACAATTTTGTTATGCAATCGCTAAATTGAGAATTTATTATTGATCTTTTTCATGTTTGTTTGAAAGCTAGAATTCTAATCTTGAAAATATTTATTTTATTAGGGTTTTTCAAGATAGTTCATAGTTTTTTGTGAGCAAATTTAGTATTTATATAGTCTCGAATTATTTCATTATTTTGTCTCGAGGCTTTAGCCTTTTTGAAACACTGATGGCAGTGAAGAGTTGGATATCACATGTAGCTTTCATATGATTTGCTTATCTTCTGTCCCGTTTGATTTCCTCAGTGTATATATGTATTCAATGTCAAAGGCTCTTTTGATATTTGTTCTGATTCTCATGGACAAGTTCAATTCTTCACAAAATTGATTGCACTAAAAATTTGATAAAAGTTGATGAAATATGTCGTTATAAAATTGATAAAAATTGTGGATTTCATGAAATGTGCAGTTAAAATTAATTGTTAATTGTTAATTGTTAATTTCAAATTTTAACAAATTTTTAAGTAAAATCAAACAAAGTTTTAGTTGGCACAAAATGTCAAAGTATACTTAAAATAGCCTCACTAGACTGGATCTAGTTGATGTGAGCCCCCTATGTGCGTATGTGTTTGTTTCAAGAGATAAAGAAGATGCATTCTTGAATACGACCAAACACTATTGAGAGACTGATCTGATAAATCTATTGTGATTTTGTGTTAAGTTGGATTGAAGGGTATCAACTAATATTAACAAGAATAAAATTGTCTATTGCACTGAGTTTACTGTGGTTGTTAGACTTTGTGTAGTGTTGTTGCATTTTTCCTTGTATGGTTACAAAGCTGTGGTACGGAGGATTGTATAGTGATTGGCAATATTTGTCGTCGTAGTTTTCAATCTTGTCTAATATTATTGTATATGAGTATACCGCTTTTTTTGCGTTGGATCCGACCATTGAGGATTTTAATAGATTGAGGAGTTGAGAAGAATATGAAAGAGAGAATTTTATTTGAGGGGAGTTTGATTTTGATAAATATGAAGAAAAATATGGAGAAATTGAGAAATTAAGAGAAAAATATGAGTTTTGGTTTGAGAGGATGAAGATGTTGTGACGGTTAAAGAAATGTTTTTTTTGTGTGTGCTTGTAGTGGAGTAAATCTCTTTACGGTCGGTGATAAAATTCTATAGAATGGAAAAATTACGTTATCTTTCCCACCCGGTGGCACGGGCCTAAGACATGGGGATCCTTTGCCCTCCTACCTGTTTGTATTATGTTTAACGTTCAGGAAAATTGTCACATATGCCTATTGTTGAAAATATTGATCAAATAAAGTAGTGGTTTTTATTTCTACTAGTTTAAACTTTTAGATAAAATGATTAACTTGAACAAATATCTAAATTTAAGTTATACTATTGTTCATGTCACGTGTTAGGCTTTCAATAATTTAACATGTACAATGAGATGTGTTACGCACCAATCCCATCTGGCAGTCCACAGTGCCACGTAGGCATTCGCAGGGGCATTTGGTCCGACCCTAACTTTGTTCCGAGGCGTCCGACCGACCCTAACCTTGTTCCGAGGCGTCAAAAGGCGAGTGAAGCAGATTCCCGAGTCTCCAGGCGCCGAGCAGATTGGTTAGCCGACCCCAGTTGCGTGCTGAGAAAGCCTCTCTGCCAAACTGGCAACTCAATCTTGAGAAGATTGATGGGACAGCCTGCCATTACGGCTTGTCACGATCATAGCCCTTTAGTTTGCGACCGAAAGTGACTTTCCCATTAATGCGAATGACGTGACGTCAAAGATGTGACTTAAGAACCCCTCAGATGGAGCCACGTGTCGCACATCGAGGGGGATCGCTTTCACAAAGTTGGCCTATAAATACCAAACTCATTTCACAGAAAAAGGAGGTTGAAAATATTACTCTTTAAGTATACATATAACAAGTCCTTGATTCTAACTATTCTCAAGTATTCTAACCACCTGGGAATCTGTTAGTCCGAGGCCCTCAGGCTCTCACCTTTGCTTTAAGTGTGTTTTTAATCTTTTATATTCCTTTGAATCTTCCTTCCATCCAGACGGGGGGTTATCTACGTGGTTGAATAAACCACGTGGCAGTCCTAGCGAAAGGAAAACACACGTGAGCACAGGGAGCGTGGGGATCCTGTTGGCAACCATTTTTGGGGGTCAACAGATTGGCGCCGTCTGTGGGAACGCGACAAAAAGCTTCTTTTTCCTTGAACAAAGGAATTTCCCTGAACAAGGGATCGACCGACCCACAAAATGAGTGGAAGCAACGAAGAGGAGAATCCAAGAAGAACCAGGCCCGCAACAAACGACGGAGTCAGGGCTGAAGAAGCTCCCCGGCGAAGGCGAGGAAGGAGGCCTCCCACAAACCTGGAACGAGAAATGAGAACGATGGCCGCCAGCGTGAGGCAGCTTGCTCAGCACCACGCGCAAATGCAGGGGTACATCCAAATGATGCATACAAGGGGTGAGAACCGCCTTCAAGAATCTGATCCGGACGATCCCGAGGAAGAACAGGAAGTCAACAGCAGACACCCCCATGATCAGCAGGCCGGGGGAGAAGCCTCTCACGCCAGAACCAACGAAAGAGGAAACAAGACCGCAGCTTCGGAAAGAAGGCCCCAACCCACTATGTCCGCCAGTGTGTTTGAAAGGCTAGGCGAACAAGGGAGTAGGAGATGGCCACAAGAGAACCCACCAAGGAGGGAACTGCCCCAAAGTCCCCCTAGAAATAGGCGAGAAAGAAGGGCGAGGGAAGCCGAGGCTAGGGAAGAGTCGGATTACCAACCGTACGAACCTCAGCCAACCATGCAACCACAACACCAGCCTCAGAACTATGGGGGCGAACAGCAAGCCCAGCACCTCCCCCCATTCCCTCCAAAAGCAAACATTCGGGCAGAATATCCGAAGCCCACAAGATCATTCGAGGTGGATGACGACGACGAGAACCTCCCTTTCTCGGCCGGAATCAGGAGTGCGTCCATCCCCCACGAGTTTCGCGTGCCCAAGATTGCCCCTTACACGGGCAGGGGAGACCCTTTGGATCACGTGAACACCTACAAAACAGAGATGAGTCTTCGAGGAGCCACTCCGGCCTTGAAATGCAGGGCCTTTCACCTGACGTTGTCCGGAGGAGCGAAGCGGTGGTACAACAAACTGGTCGCAGGAAGCATTTCAAGCTGGCCAGAACTGAAAAAGACGTTCATAAATTACTTCTCATCTCAAAAACCTGCATCAGCCCCGGTCCAACGCCTCCACGACGTAAGACAAGCCCCAAGCGAGCCTCTGCAAAGTTACCTAGGCCGCTTTAATGAAGAGATGTTATTCTGCGAAAGAATAACCGATGCCGAGGCCTTGTCCGCCCTTAAGGCTGGACTAGACATGAACCATCCGTTCTGGAGGGATGTACGCAACAAGAACCCGGGCACCTTTGACCAGTTGGTGGAAATGATCACTGAGGAGATAACAAATGAGAATATGATCCTCCACAGGAACCGAGGCGGGTTAGGAGCAAACCCAGCGTCGAGAGCCGGGTATATCCAAAATCCCAACAGAAATGCTCCCCAGCACAATCCCCGACGAAGAAACTACCCGTCCGACCCTAATGTCGGGATGAGTTATGTGGCCTCTGCACAAGAGGGCCTGCTCCCTCCTTACACGGCCCCCTTACCGACGATCCCCGCGGCCGGACTATACAACTATGGCGCGCCTCCATCCACCTACTACGAGGCCGGAACCAGCACGCCTCCAGTAATTCCTCCCACTCAAGGAACTCAGCCGAAATATTGCTGCGTTCACCGAAGCTATGGACATAGCACGGACGAGTGTCGAGAAGTGGAAGAACTAGCCAATCGGAGAATGGTCAACTCAGGAGCCAGGCGCGGAATGAACACCAGGAGAGGAGACCAGGCCCCGGCAAGGGGACGGGGAACCAATTTTCAAGACAGACGATCCCAGCAATGGGATAGGAGGCCTCCGGTTCACGAGCAGCGATCGAGGCGTAGTTCAAGAAGCCCCGCCAGACAACCTCGGATAGAGCGCAATCCCGAGCCCCGCATGATCAAGGGGCCGGAAAAGGCTCCGATTCGGGAGATTGACACCATCCACGGAGGACCTTATATCGGTGGGCAAACACGGAATGCCCAGAAAAGCTATGCCAAGGAGGCCGAGGGAACCCAGATGACTAACTGGCTCATCAATAGCAGGCCATCGGGATCGAATAGAGCAGACCCTATTACCTTCACCGAAGAGGACATGAAAGGCGTGCATTACCCTCACTGTGACGCTCTAGTAGTAAGGGCGGTGGTGGCTCGGAACGGACTGGGAAGAATGCTCATTGACAACGGAAGCTCGGTTAATGTCATCTTCTTAAGCACCTACGAGCAAATGAACGTAGACGTCCCGCTGGAACCATCGACCGAGCCCCTCTATGGGTTCACGGGTGATTGCGTAACCCCGAAAGGGATAGTGCGCCTCCCCGTTAGCATGGGAGAAGAACCTCTCGCGTCCCATACTTTCATGGAATTCCTGGTAGTAGACAGAAGGTCAGCTTATCACGGAGTCTTGGGCCGACCAGCCTTAAAGGAACTTTGGGCAGTAACTTCCATCCACCACCTTTGCGTAAAATTCTCCACCGGAGGGGGGATAGCAACAGTACGAGGCAACCAACCCGAGGCTAGAAAATGTTACCGGAATGCCTTGAGAAAAGCGGAAAAGAGAGAGATCAACATGACGCTGCTAGAGGTAGAGATGACGGAAGCAATAACGGAAGAACCAGGGGATGTTACGATGGAGGAAGCGGTAACCCCCGATGACATCGATCCAAGAATAACGAGGACTGATTCCCAGGCCACATCCAGTGGGGAACTAGAGTATTTTCAGGCAGACGGCAATAACCCTACGAGGAAACTTCAGATAGGAAAGGCCCTCCTTGAAATGCCCAAGGAAGCCCTGAAGAGGTTCCTTCGAGAAAATCTGGACGTCTTCGCGTGGAAACACGAAGATATGGTTGGGATCGACGCAAAGATAAGTTGCCATCGCCTCAATATCAACCCTAAATTCCCCTCCCACAGGCAGAAAAGAAGGCCGCTGAATGCTGAAAAGTACGAGGCCTTGAAGGAAGAAGTGGACATACTCCTGCAGAGCAACTTCATACGAGAAGCCAGATATCCGAAGTGGGTATCCAACCCGGTGTTGGTTAAGAAGCCAAATGGGAAAATGAGAACCTGCATCGACTTCTCTAACCTCAACCAAGCCTGCCCCAAAGACAGTTTTCCGCTGCCTCGGATCGACCAGCTTGTCGACGCTACAGCAGGTCACGAGCTCCTAAGTTTTATGGACGCTTACTCGGGATACAATCAAATCCCGATGTATCCACCAGATGAGGAACATACGTCGTTCGTAACAGACAAAGGCCTCTACTGCTACAAGGTCATGCCCTTCGGCCTGAAAAACGCCGGGGCTACTTACCAGAGGCTTGTTAATAAGATGTTCGCCTCTCAGCTTGGCGCAACTATGGAAGTATATGTCGATGACATGCTGGTTAAAAGCCTTAAATCAGAGGACCATATTCGCCACCTCGACGAGGCATTTCGAATTCTTCGGGCATATAGGATGAGGCTGAATCCCCTGAAGTGCACTTTTGGGGTGTCCTCAGGTAAGTTCTTGGGATACTTAGTCAACCAAAGAGGAATCGAGGCCAATCCCGAAAAGATCCAAGCATTGATTGACATGGGTTCCCCAAGAAAGCCAAAGGATGTACAATGCTTAACGGGGAGGATGGCGGCCCTCAGCAGGTTCGTCTCCAAGGCGACAGATAAGTGCATCCCTTTCTTCAAAATACTAAAAGGAGGCTCCAGGTTCGAATGGACGACAGAATGCGAAACCGCATTCCAGGCTTTGAAGGAACACCTCGGCCACGCGCCACTTCTGTCCAAACCAAAAGCGGGCGAGCCCCTGCTATTATATCTTGCCGTCTCCGAAGAATCGGTAAGCTCAGTCCTGATCCGGGAGGAGGAACACCAACTGCCCGTGTACTATGTAAGTAAAGCCCTAATAGGGGCAGAAACGCGCTACCCCGATATGGAGAAATTGGCGCTATCCCTGATTACAGCCTCAAGAAAGTTGAGGCCGTACTTCCTAGCACACAGCATCCACGTCCTTACCAATTTCCCTTTAAGGCAAGTCCTGCAAAAGCCAGAAGCCTCAGGAAGATTGCTAAAATAGGCCGTCGAGCTCAGTCAGTTCGACATTGTTTATAAGGGAAGATCAGCCATCAAGGGACAGGCCCTAGCCGACTTTGTGGCCGAGTTTACCAATCCCCCCAGGGTGGACGACCCTATGGCACTAGGCGAACCGCCCACGTGGTGCCTATTCGTTGATGGCTCCTCGGGAGACTTGGGCTCAGGGGCCGGGATAGTCCTCATCAGCCCAGAGGGTCACAGGTTGAATTGCGCCATCAGGTTCGATTTCAAAGCCTCAAACAATGTCGCCGAATATGAGGCCCTCCTGGCTGGCATTCGCCTCGCCATTGAAATGAAGGTGCAGAGGCTCTCGGCGTCGAGTGACTCCCAGCTCGTTGTGAGCCAGGTAAAGGGAAGCTTCGCCGCCAGGGAGAAAGGAATGGCCGCATATCTCAAGCTGGTGAGAACCCTTATTCCCTGCTTTGATAAATTTGAAATAATCCACGTGCCCCGAGCCGGCAACTCAAATGCAGACGCATTATCCAAACTGGCCAGTAGTAAAGATTCTGAACTCCTCAAGATGGTTCCGATCGAGCACCTCGTCCGACCCTCCATCAACGCTGTCGAGGAAATATTGTCAATTGAGGAGGGTCCCACGTGGATGGACCCTATCCTCGCTTTTCTAAAAAACCAAACCCTCCCCAGCAATACGACTGAGGCGAGAAAAATGAAAAGGAGGTCAGCGCACTTCCTACTTTCGGATGACGTTTTATATAAGCGAGGCTATTCTTCGCCCCTCCTCAGGTGCGTCAGCCCCAGCGAAGCAGATTATATCCTCAGAGAAGTCCACGAGGGAATATGCGGTAACCACACCGGTGGAATGGCCCTGGCCCAAAAGATCCTAAAACAAGGATACTTCTGGCCCACTCTAAACAAGGACGCCCAACTTCATGTCAGAAAATGCGATAAATGTCAGCGTTTCGCCACAATTCCGAGACAGCCTCACCAAGAACTCACAGTTGTGTCTAGCCCTTGGCCTTTCGCCAAATGGAGAATAGACCTCATAGGCCCAATGCCGAGAGGAAGAGGAAATGCTTGCCACGCCATAGTCGCTATAGACTATTTTACGAAATGGGTCGAGGCAGAACCAATGATGAAGATTACCGAAGCCAACACTTCCAAATTCTTGTGGAAAAATATTATTTGCAGATTTGGGATCCCCCACTCTCTGGTCTCAGATAATGGGAGGCAGTTCGACAACAAGAAGGTCAAAAATTTGTGCGAAGAACTGGGGATAGCAAAACACTTCTCGAGCCCCCATCACCCGCAGGCTAATGGTCAAGTCGAGGCGGTTAACAAAACCATCAAGTATACTCTCAAACGAAAATTGGAGGCATCCAAGGGGGCATGGGTAGATGAGCTCCCTCACGTTCTATGGGCCATCAGAACCACAACCAGAACCCCCACCGAGGAGACCCCCTTCTCCATGGCTTACGGATCCGAAGCTGTGTGCCCGGTCGAAATCGGCATACCATCCCCCCGTCGGCTGTTGTTCAACGAACAAATCAACGATAACTTGATGAGAACAAACCTGGACCTGATAGACGAGAAAAGAGACGAGTCCCAAATCCGTTTGGCCTCTTACCAAAGGAAAATGGCGAGGCACTTCAACAAGAGGGTAAGAAAGCGATCGTTTCGTCTCGGAGACCTTGTTTTAAGAAGAGTATTTTTATCTTCAAAAGAGGCAGGGGTAGGAACCTTGGGCCCCAACTGGGAGGGTCCCTACCGAATCACCAGTGAGACGCGACCTGGAACCTATAATATCGAAGACATGTGTTGTAAACGACAGCCCCACCCGTGGAACGCTGAACATCTGCGTCGATATTATCAGTAGGTCAGTAGTTGATTTCGTTGCAAGCACTTCGGATGTTTTTCGGCCCGACCCCCATTTTTTGTAATTGTATTAGCAACATGTTTATTTTCAAGATATAATCTAAACACCTATTTTGCATGAATGAGGCGTAACAAAATAACGAAGTCCGAAAGGAAATTTCATTTCATTACAAACATCCTATCTATTACAAATATTAGTTATCCTCCTCGCTACCGGCATCGGGCGGGGGAAACTTATTTACAAGAGATCCTATATCTAAATCAGGATACTCAGTTCGGAGAGAGGCAAGTACTTCCTGATGACCAATCCTAGCAAAATAGTCGGAGAAGTTAGTGTAAGCCTCGGTCTTATGAAAATTGGCCACAAAATCAGCCTCCGCGCCCTCCAGTTTCGCCTCCAGCTCACCCTTCTCGGCTGCCAAACGAGCAAAATCTAACTTAGAAGACTCCAAATTCCCCTTCAAATTTTTGAGCTCCTCATCGTGGGACCTGGCCTCGTCCAAGAGTCTTTTCTTCTCCTTGTTGGCAGCCTCTAGAGCCTCGGCAGACACCTTCTGAGCAGCATTGGCGTTGTCCAACTGCTTCGTCAAATTCAAAACATTAGAATCTGACTCCCGCAGATCGGCCTCCAACTGCTCATAAGCAATGCGAGCACTGTCCAGCGCTGCCTGCAGACCTTCGAGAGCCTGCTTATGCTCTTTTTCATGCTTGGAGGCTTGGGCGCTAAGTTTCCGTTGCTCCTGCATGCGCGTCCGGAACTCTCCCAGGACTTTCATCTGCATTGCTGAAGCCCGGATCGCTGAAGCCAGGCTCGCCTCCAGAACATCCTCCAACTCCCCATGAGAAGAAAACTCTTCCCATTTAGGGGTGAAGTATTTCTTCACGGCCTGGGCGCCCATCGAGGGGTAAAAGGGCAGAGGCCTAAGGTCGTTGTCAGGAATCCTGGCTCCAGTACTCCCGATCAACTCCCGTAGCTTCTTCCGGGAGTCATAAGGCCCCCCACCAGTGCCCCACACCTCCTGGGACTTCGGGGGCCCCTCTAGAACCACCTCTCCCGCGGTGTTCACGGCCAGAGTACGCTGACCCGTCGGGGCAAGGCAAATCACATCTTCATCTGCCTCCACAGCCTTCCTCTTGGCCTGTGGAGGTTCGGACGAGGCGGCTTTAGATTTCCTCTTCCTCAGTAAAGGCTCGCTGCCCTCTGGGACGCTCACGTCATCGACCTCAACAACCTTCGAGGCCTCAGTGTCAGCCCTACTTCCCTCTCGGCTCAGGTCCTCGATGACCTTCTTCTGCCGAGCCTCCTCTTTAGATTCGGCGGCCAAGGCCCTCGGTTGTTGCCTCGATAGGCGGGCCAAGGTTGGCCTCGGGCGCTTACCTTGATCTATATCAGCTGCACAAACAAAGGGGTTTTAGTTTCACCTCAATCCTAAACAAGGCTCGAACCAAGCACGAATATCAGAACATTACCTTTCGAGGCCATTAAACCCAATTCACTCAAACACCGTTGCCGGTTTAAAAGAAAACCGTATCTCCTATTCGACGGAGGCGACTGGTAAATGGACCGAAGCACGTCCACCAAGTCCTCGGACAACTCACAACGGGGCAGCAACCCTGAAAAAAAAACAAAAAAAAAACATTAGATTCTATCTTCAACCACTTCGGAATCAATCACGTCCGCATCCACCACTCACTGGCTATTCCGTAAAAACTGGATACATCCAAGTCCGGCTCTGGGTCGTCTGTTACCCTCTGCCAATTACCCGTCACCCAGAACCAGGACTCTTTCCACTGTTTTATGGAGGAGGGGCAGTCCGTCACCAGGGGCTTATGTGCTCCCCATGGGCAGAAGTAGTACCAGCCAACCTCCTCCTCTTTGTCCTTCTTCCTCGGTAGTTTCCGGGGCTGATATAGGGTTTGGAATACGTGCAGAGGCATCTCCAACCCTAAGGAATGCCTGAACCACAGGTACATGCTCCCCGCCATCTGACTCCATCCGTTTGGAGCCACCTGAGTCGGAGCCAGCCCGTAAGCCCGTAGAATCCGTCGGAAGAAGGGATGCAGGGGCAGTCGCAAGCCTCCCACGAAAGCATTGAGGTGCAAGGCAGTGCAGCCCCTCCTCGGAACACAGGCTCGCTCGTTCGCCTCCGGGAGTATAAGTTCAATATCTCCAGGTACCCGATACTGCTCCCTCAACGACACCAGGTCCCCTTCCACCATGATCGAAGGGACATCCATCGCGGTCCACCTAAGTGGGTCGGCCACGAACGGGTCTGTTCCCTCCACCACCCTAGACAGTGAGGATACGTTCATCACCTCACCTGTCGATCCACACACCCCTCGCAGAGGTAATACCTCGGCCAGTTCAGGTGAGACGGGTCGGGACCCCTCGTTCTCAACACGACCAGAAGCCTCGTTTTCACCGAAGTTCGCAGACATTGTTAAAATTAAAAGAAATTCAGTAAATAAAGGGACTCTAGGTGAAGGGTTTACCTAAAACCTAAATCTTCGCCGGAAACGGAGGTGGGAACAAACGCCGGCAAATAACACTGCAATTCTCTCGCCTGAAGTTTTCAAACACAATGCAACACTCTCAAACAGTGAAATGAAAACACATAACCCTTCACACCTACTTATAGGCAAATACGGATGATTTCACACCGTTAGATCAACCAGAGATCCATCTGCACCGTCTGCTGCCATCAGGCCATCTCAGCCCTCGAATCTGAAAAGGCACAATCAACTATTTGAATGAACGCCTACGATGCGGTCGTGCTCAACACGCGCGCGTCATTTCTCGGTACCACCAAAGCCCCCATAATTTAACACCATCATTACCTGCGGCCGTCTTTTCACCATACCCAAAAAGGACATGCGTCAGGTTACCCAATCAATCCATGACCCGTAGATTGGGCCATTAATTGCCTTGCAGCATGCCTCTTCGCCTCCCCTTCCTGGGACTCGCCGTCCCCGCCTCTCCCGAACTTGGGACTCGTCCGCTCCGCCTCTCCCAAATTTGGGGACTCGGCTTATTTGCATCTCCCAAACTTGGGACTCGGCCGCTTCGCCTCTCCCAAACTTGGGACTCGGCCGCTCCGCCTCTCCCAAATTTGGGGACTCGGCCCATACCCTACAGCACGCCAAACCACAACGACACCAGTTGCAAGGCCCGCCACCCACATAAATGAGCGTCCCCGGCCTTGTGGGACTTAAATCCCTACCTCAAACTTTAAAAACAAACATCCAAGTCCAGCATCCCACATAAATGACAGATTCTGAACTTGGGGGACTATTGTTACGCACCAATCCCATCTGGCAGTCCACAGTGCCACGTAGGTATTCGCAGGGGCATTTGGTCCGACCCTAACTTTGTTCCGAGGCGTCCGACCGACCCTAACCTTGTTCCGAGGCGTCAAAAGGCGAGTGAAGCAGATTCCCGAGTCTCCAGGCGCCGAGCAGATTGGTTAGCCGACCCCAGTTGCGTGCTGAGAAAGCCTCTCTGCCAAACTGGCAACTCAATCTTGAGAAGATTGATGGGACAGCCTGCCATTACGGCTTGTCACGATCATAGCCCTTTAGTTTGCGGCCGAAAGTGACTTTCCCATTAATGCGAATGACGTGACGTCAAAGATGTGACTTAAGAACCCCTCAGATGGAGCCACGTGTCGCACATCGAGGGGGATCGCTTTCACAAAGTTGGCCTATAAATACCAAACTCATTTCACAGAAAAAGGAGGTTGAAAATATTACTCTTTAAGTATACATATAACAAGTCCTTGATTCTAACTATTCTCAAGTATTCTAACCACCTGGGAATCTGTTAGTCCGAGGTCCTCAGGCTCTCACCTTTGCTTTAAGTGTGTTTTTAATCTTTTATATTCCTTTGAATCTTCCTTCCATCCAGACGGGGGGTTATCTACGTGGTTGAATAAACCACGTGGCAGTCCTAGCGAAAGGAAAACACACGTGAGCACAGGGAGCGTGGGGATCCTGTTGGCAACCATTTTTGGGGGTCAACAAGATGTGTATTAAAAACAATATTTGAAGAAATATGCTGCTCTATATAAGTCAAGAATTTTAGATAAGAGATGGGATGTCTTAGTTTAACGACTCTATGCATTTCCTTTTGTGGGATGGGGGGAAAGTTTGGGCTGAGGTGGTTGCGATGGCGGTGGCCGCGGTGACTTTGCATCACACTTTTCTTAGGAAGTGTGGCGGCTGATTTTGCGTCACCCTTTCCGTAAAGGCAGTTGACAATTCCTTTGTGTAAATCTTTAATTTGACAAACTACGTTCTCATCACTATTTCATGTCTATATGATTTGTTTATTTATCATTTTCTGGAGTGGTTTTTAGCTTATTTTTAAACTAATTGTTTACTTATTAACCCAACTCAAATTATTTTTTTTCAATTCAATTTGGTTTCGAATCACGATTTTCCTTTTGACACAAGTGTAACGTTTTTCAAATAAATTAAAATATAAATATATTAGTTTAAAATTTCAACACAACCTAAAATTATAATTTTCTAAACATTAACATTTCAAAACATAAATATTGGTCTCGATACAAGCTTAAAACAACAAAAATAATATAAAGTTCAATCATAAAATAAGTACTACCAAGTTCGACCATAAAAGTATGTTAACGGTTCGATTCGGTTTAAACTGATTTTTAACTATCGAAACTTAAACCGAACTATTTCTAAATGGTTTGGCTCGATTCAAAACCAAAAGATTACATGTCCATAGAGACTCAAATCAACAGTTTCAAAATATCAATTTCGATTCGTTTTTACAGTTTGATGATGTTTTTGTTCACTCCTAGTAGACAAAATGGAATATGGGAGTGCATGATCTTAGAAAATGAGTGCGACAATTAGATATTAAATTTTTATTTTTTTTCTAAATTTTAAGAAATTTGGAGTTGAACACGTATTAATTTTAAGAAGACGTGAAACGCGTGAATCATTTATACAACATGAATGATATGATTTACAAAAATTTATCAATATATAATTTTAAACGTCACATATTAAACAACAACTATGAACCAAATACAATAAAGTAAGCACACAATTATATTTTCAAATCTTGTGAAATCTAATCAGTTGGGAACTTTTTACATACATAAAAGGTCAATTCATGACCCACCAATTAATATAATAATTCATCTATTTTATGATTGATTACGTGGGCATGCAATATAAAGTAAATATGTATTATCGAGAACCAATTTGTTCAAGATTAATAAAATAAACTCAACATGACATTAGCAGCCATTAAAATTGACCTATATATGTAATAATATAATTGATATATTACAAATAAGTTAAACAAGATAATGTATGAGTTATGATGTATTTAGTGCATGTTTAGTAATGCTGAAATTATTTTTAAATGATGAAATTATAAGTTGGTGGTGAATGTGTGGATAAAAAGTATATTGTGAGTTGTGAGTTTCTATGAAATGTGTGGATAAAAAGTATGTTTGATTATCTGAAATTATAATTTAAAAAATTCAAAACGTGTATTTATTCTAGTTTAAGATTTTAGAAGAGATGTTTCAACTCTATACATAAAATAATTTAATATTTTCTATTTTTTTTTATTTAATTATATAATATTTACCAACATGATACCCTCGTGATATTTATTGATTTGGTGGCTCCCACCCCACCATAGAAGACAAAAAGGGCCTACAGCTCTACCACAACTATACAATATCCTCTCTTCAAGGTAAAGTTTTACTAATAATGACAAATTTTTTGTTTGAATTTTCTAAAGTGTAAGGCATTATTTAATTGTCACTCTTAAATAAATAGTATATATATTTACTAGTGATTATAATTACTTATAAATTGGTCAAACATTATTTTTATTCACATATTTTGTAAGACTCACAATTTTTATCAATTTTTTTTGTAAAAATCACTGCTTATAATCTACAAAAATATTTATCAAACATACACTTAATTTTTAAGATGGGATAATTAATATAGTATCAGAGTTAGAGGTGACAAAATGAATAGGGCCAGAGGGCTAGCCTGAATAACCCAGATTCTAGGTTGGCTGGCCAAATAAAGATCTATTAAAAAAAAAAAAAAAGCTAAGCTTATTTGGATTGGCACAATTAGCCCACCAGACGAATCGAGTTAATGCCGAGCTGACCCTAAAAAAATCTGACCCAAGTCCTCACCTCCTCCACCCCGTCAGTACTTGCGACCAATCACGCCGGGGCCGGGGCCGGGGCCGGGGCCGGGGCCGGATAGGGGAGGAAATCCCTCCTGGTTGGTCATGAAATCAGGGATAATATCTCCTTGGGGTGGGGTTTGATGGGAAGAAGATGAACCCATTTTATTTTCTTCTTTTTATAATTATTTTGAAATTTTAAAATAAAAAATTAAGGTTGTACTGGGTTGGTGGCCCAAAACTAGTTGGAATTGGCCCATGTAAAATCAAGGAAGATCGGCCCGATTTCATGTGTGGCTCGTCACATGACGGGCCGTGTAGCCTATTTGTAACAACTTATGCAACAGATTAGCAAGCACCTCTTCATCGGCGACTTCCTTCAATAAGTGCATTCATGTACGGTTCTTTTGTCCGATGACCTCTTTCAATATGTGCATCCAAATGACTCTCTGTTTGGAATGTAATGCAGGCTTCTTCACATAGTCAGACGACTCCTTCTTTGCCACCGACCGAGTCATTCTGCGAGTAGGCGCGTATCCACGTAGGGTATCTTTGTCCAACGACTAAAATTTCTACAAATTGGGGGTTAGGCTTTCACATAGTGATGGAGATAAGATGAATGACATTGTTACATGATTACAATTTTCTTGGCATGATACCAACTGACGCCTTCACAGCTACATTTGCATAGTTCTTACATGTTAACACCCTTAGCAGATCATAAACCCAAGTGTTTCTCTGATCACTTCGGCTTACCGGAGCCTTCCCTCCGGCATCATTCAACATGAAAATACTCTCGGTATTGCGTCGAACCTGCCGGTGTTTTATATCTTGAAGATCCATTTCGGGCGGAAATTTTACAAGCCCAAACATGAAAACATACCACCTTGGCTTTATGGCCCTAAACGGCGCCCTAAATCCCAAAGATCTACTGCTCCGCAGTAGTCCGGTGTTTGTTCCGTTTGATCTCATTATCTTTAACTCATCCAATGATTGACATCGGCGTCGATGAATCCCTTTTGATTCCTGAAGGGGGTGCTTCTGAACATCATCAAGAACAGTAACAGGTTGGACTTTGTAGGGCAAAAGTTTACCACATAAAATAATTTCTTCTGCATGGGACATTTCAGAACTGGAATCACTGAAAAACTCAAAGAAATTGGCCGACGATGATAGTACATCATGATTCTTGGAGAAGTCATTGATGATCTGATCATTTTCATCTGTGTTTATAGGAAAATCACATAGGGAAAGTGCTTCATCGGAATCTTCTGCTGTATTTTCTTGATCTTGAATATTTGCCATATCAATCATTTCAAGAGAGAGTAAGTTTGGTGGAGAAAAATTAATGGTGCTGGACAGGGTGTTATATATATAAAATTGGAAGAGAGAAAAGAAAGGAAAAGAATTACTAGTGTATGAAAATGACGGGATGGAATTTGACTTTTCAAATTTTTTTGTAGTGTAAAAAAGGTTGAAAAGTCAAAAATTGTAGGCAAAAAAATAGATTTTTTTGGGAAAAAACTCTATCGAACATGCTCTTAACATTTTTTTTTTGTAAGGGCTTGTTCGGTGTAGTTTTTTTTCCAAAAAATGGGTTTTTTTGCCAACTTTTTTGACTTTTCAAATTTTTTTGGATTGTAAAAGTTTGAAAAGTAAAAAAAAGTAGGATAAAAATGGGGTTTTGGAGAAAAAAATAGGAACCGAACAAACCCTAAATTCCACGTTGAAATTTCTATTTTGTTTTCAATTTGGTAATGGATGACAATTTCGTTACAAACGTCTTTCAAATCTCAATCATATAATTTAAGAGTGTGTTTGATTTTGATTAAAATCAGATATTTTTGTAAAGGTTAATAAAAATTGTTGAAATGTGTGATTAAAATTAATTGTTGACTTTGACTTTAACTTTTTAACAAAATCAAAATTGAAAACGAACGGGTAAATCATAATTTGTGGATTTTAAGAACCATTATTGACTTCCAACACTTGTCAAATATGTTATCTATCAATGAATAAAAAGATTATCATGAATATATATAATCGAAGTTGTTCATATATATAAAAAATAATTAAACGTGGACATTTATAGTTAACTAGTTAGAAACGCTTGCGTTGCACGTATTTTTGTAATCATATTGTTAATTTTTAATAATTTTAAATTTTTTATTTTTTAATTATTAATAATTAAAATATTAAAGTAGTAGTTGCAATAAATAGAAAAATATGGTTGTTGATAACATATTGTTTTGTATTGTTAAATTTTGATATTTTATTTATATCCACAGAAGTACAATTGCAATCAAAGATGAGTTTTATATAGTAGTAATACGAATAGTAACTTGAATTCAGTGAAAAGCTTTTGGTGATTTGAACTTTGATAACCATTGATATCAAATCGTATGGAATTAATGATGTACTATTTATGGATCTTCAGGGTTGTGTTTTACAAAAATATATATATATTAATTTTATTGGAGAGAATGTAATGATTGACTATATAATATTTTACATTTGTTAGAGTAGTGACTCCTTATAAAGAATATTATGTGTTTGTTCTCTTTTTATTTAGCGCGTCTAATTTGACGATGTAAATAATAACAATATAAATGTAAGTAAGAAATAAAAACTAAATAACCACACTCTCTCTCTCTCTTATATATATACTAGTGTTGGCTACGTGCAATGCACGTATGTGAAAAATGCAGGGAACAGTTTTAGAATTATTCGTACAATCATTTTTTTTAAAAAAAAATGAAAATGGTTAATATAACATGTATAAAAAAATATTTGAAATTAAAATATTTATTTGACAAAAAAAAAAATATATATTTGGGTTGCCAAGATGCCCGGTAACCAATTATATAAGTGAAAGGATTAGACGTGGTTGTGTTGTATAACGAAATTCTGAACATAAATATACACTTAAAATATGTTAGAGAATTTGTAAAATTGATGTGTTAAATAAATGAATAAGATGATGATTGTGGAGAATTAATATAATCTGGTTGGAAATTTTTTTTTGTTCCTGTGTTTACTTAATATTTATGGCTACCTGAAATGCAAGTATGAAAAAAATGTAGTGATTTTTAAAATAAAATAAAAATTAAAATGGGTAATTTAATATGCATAAAAAAAATTTCAAATTAAAATATTTATTTAACAAAAAGAAAAAAAGAAAAAAAAAATTTTGGTTGCCGAGATGCTTCACCAAGCAATGAATTTGATTGTCGAGTTGCTCGGCAATGAATTTCATTGCCGAGCACTGTTCACTTTTTTTTATTTTTTAATTTTATTGTGTCAAAGAAAATGAGTTAAAAAAAATTGGTAAACGGTAAAATAAAGTTCATTGTGTCAAAGAAAAAAAATATCCCAACGATTTTAAAATAATAGTGACATTTTGTGCAATTATTCCTTAAAAAAAAAAAAGAGAAAACAGTAAAATACTGTTCATGAACAGTAAAACATTGTTCATCAAATTGATTCCCGAGTTGCTGGCAATCAATTTGATTGTCGAGAACTGTTCACCTTTTTTTTTCTGTGTCAAAGAAAATGGGCTTAAAAAAAAATTGGTGAACAGTAAAATAAAGATCATTGCCGAGTTGGCAATGAACAATTCATTGCCGAGAATTTTACTGTTGATGAATTTTTTTTTTTAATGTGGCAACATTATAAAAAATTAAAAACATTCAATTTGCTTATTTGCTTAAGATAAAATACAAAAGATTAATAAAAAAATTGAATGAAAATGTGTAAAAAAAATAAAAACATTCAATTTGCCACCAACATTTCACAGCGTGGATTTTGAAATTCTTGAATGGTATTTTTTAGCATTTATTTAGAATAATTTGTAAAAGGTAAAATAAAAAACAAGATTAGTAAAAAATTGAATGAAAATTAAGTGTAAAAGAAAAAAAAATAAGAAAAATAAATTAAAGATTTTTTTTTAAGTTGTTGGCGTATCCCAACGATTTTAAAACAATAGGGACCTTTTGTGCAATTATTCCTTTATAATTAAAAAAAAAGGTTAAATACTTGATTGCCGAGCCATCTCGGCAATCAATTGATTGCCGATATGGCTCGGCAATCAATTGTTTGCCAATTTGATTGCCGAGATGGCTCGGCAATCCATTTGATTGCCGAGCAATTTTTACTTTTTATTATTATTATTATTTTTTTAAAATTTTATTGTGTCAAAGAAAATGGGTTTAAAAAAAAAATTTGGTGAACCATACAAAGGTATATATACATTTGATCTATTTCTTTTTTTTTTTATGTTGGATCTTTTGGATTTTCTGGATATGTGGATTATGCAATACTCTTATGCGATTCAATTAAATTTATGGCATGCAAATCATATTGTTTTTGATTTGATTCTCACATTCGCAGGATCTGACTGTTTTTTGTGATTATCAGTAAATTGTAATCAAATTGTGTGTTCATATTTTGCTTCTTTAAAATTCTTTGGTTTGATGGAAGATTATTGAATTCTTTGGCAATTGAATACGGGATGCAGAAAAGATGGAATTGGATCTAAAAAAAAATAAAAAAATTAAGTGATTGCCGAGCCACCTCGGCAATCAATTCTTAAATTTTATTGTGTCAAAGAAAATGGGCTTAAAAAAAAAAATTTAGTGAACCATACAAATGTATATATACATTTGATCTATATATTTTTTTTTTTTATGTTGGATCTTTTGGATTTTCTGGATATCTGGATTATGCAATAATCTTATGCGATTCAATTAAATTTATGGCGTGCAAATCATATTGTTCTTGATTTGATTCTCACATTCGCAAGATCTGACTGTTCTTTGTGATTATCAGTAAATTGTAATCAAATTGTGTGTTCAATTTGCGAGTATTTTGCTTCTTTAAAATTCTTTGGTTTGATGGAAGATTATTGAATTCTTTGGCAATTGAATACGGGATGCAGAAAAGATGGAATCAGATCTAAAAAAAAAAAAAATTTAAGTGATTGGCTCGGCAATCAATTGATTGCCGAGGTGGAACAGTGTGTATTTAATTTTTTTTTAAAGGAATAATTGCACAAAAGTCCCTATTTTACTATTCACATTTTTTTTTCTTTTTTTTTAATGTGGCAACATTATAAAAAATAAAAACATTCAATTTAAGATAAAAAAAAAAGATTAATAAAAAAATTGAATGAAAAGGTGTAAAAAAAATAAAAACATTCAATTTGCCAAGATTTCACAGTGCGTGGATTTTGAAATTTTTGAATGGCATTTTTTAGTATTTATTTAAAATAATTTGTAAAAGGTAAAATAAAAAAACAAGATTAGTAAAAAATTGAATGAAAATTAAGTGTGAAAGAAAAAAAAAATAAGAAAAAAAAATTAAAGATTTTTTTTTTAGGTTGTGGGCATATCCCAACGATTTTAAAACAATAGGGACCTTTTGTGCAATTATTCCTTATAAAAAAAAACAAAAACAAAAAACAAAAAACAATTGGATTTACTGTTCATGGCTCACGTGTAAACAAAACATGGGATTCCACTAAACACACAAAAGTCAAGAATTGCGGCTATGTGAGATTTGGACAAAACTAAGAATAGTAAAATACCAAAACTACGTCGTGTTGGACGAAAAACGCTACAGTAAAAAATTAAGACACTTATATAATTGTATGGATATATAATTATTAATTAAATTGAAATTAAAAAAACTTCATATATTAGTTGTCAACTATAATCACTATAATCAAATGTATTCAAAACAATAATTCTATCTTCATGATTTGAATTTTAATCCGATAATAAAAAAATTTACAATTTTCCCATTATTTTTTTTTAAATCAATTTTTCATTTCTTTCATTTACGTAAGGCAAAAAATATTTGAGATCATCTTTTCACCTTCATATTTAATTTAATATATTAAATATTTACAAATTTTAAATGCACATTTAATAGATTGTTAAAAATTTAATATACGATAATAATGAACAAATAAATATTAAAAGATAATTGCATTCATTTAAGTACAATTACAATTAGATATGAGTTTTACATAGTGATAATACCAACAATAACTTGAACCAAGTTAAGACCTTTTGGTGATTTAAACTTTGATGATTGACGAACAATTGATATCAAATATTATAGTATTAATGATCTCCATTGCTGCATTTTACGAAGAATATAATTAATATTTACTAATTTTATTGTGATAAAATGTAATGATTGACTACACAATATTGTACATTAGTTGGAGTAGTAGTTCCTTATAAACAATATTCTTTGTATATATTTTCTTTTTATTAGACTTGTTTGATTTGACGACGTAAATGAAACGTCATAAATGTGAGTAAGAAACAAAAATTAAAGAAGTGTGAATACTTGTCTATGTTTTAAGAATATCGTTGATAGATAGAGTAAGAATATTATTGACGGACAGAAGTAAAATGAGAAGAACGTTATATATATATATTAATTAAATTAAATTAAATTAAATTAAAAATGAAAAAAGTTTCACACGTTAGTTCTAAACTATAGTATATGTTTGGTGGGGTTTAAAGATTTTGAAAAAAATTGGTAAAATGTGTTGTTGAAAAGATGATAAAAGTTGTAGGTCCCACAAAATATGTAGTTAAAAATGAATTTGAGAAAAAAAAAGAATTTAAAAAATAAAATAAAAAATGAATCAAACATGCTCGTAATCACTATAATTTAATGTATTGAAAATAATATTTTTATCTCCATTTCAGTTTTGACAACTATGATTTGAATTTTAATGCGGTGATAAACAAAGTTACAATTTTTCTCATTCATTTCTTTTTTTGATTGAAATTCATTTCTCATTCATTTTATCTACTTAATGCAAAAATAAAAAAAATAAAAAATTGAAATCATCTTTTCACCTTCATATTTAATTTAATAGATTTAATATTTAAAAAATTTAATTGTATATTTAGTAAATTGTTGAAAATTTAATGTACAATAAGAATAAACAATAAAAGAGTAATAAATTAAATATTTAAAAATAATTATACATTAATGAATACTAAAGGTGAATATGGAATTTTAAAAAATTTGTAAGGGTATAATGGTCCAAAAATGTTTCTTCATTTAAGCCCCTTTTAGATTAGTATGGATATAGATTTATCTTACTAGTACTGCTTTTCAGAATTAAATTTTAAATTTTATTATTTAATATTGTTGATACTATGCGCTTGTCGGTGTAGATTTTTTTTTTTTCAAAAAATTGATTTTTTTTCTACATTTTTTTTTTACTTTTCAATTTTTTTATTGTGTGAAAAATTAAAAAAAAAAAAAAAAAAAGACAAAAAATGAGAACCAAACATGCACTATATAATTCATCTTATCCAATAAGTCAAAATGGGTCGCATCAAGGGCGACCCAATGCGCAGAGCATACGGAATGGTGAGTATTAATGGTAGTTGGCACAATTTTTTTGTGCTCTTATCTATGTGCTTTTAAACACTTTTTAACGTTAATCAAACATGGCCATGATCTGCTGCCCACGAGTGGGCAGCTTATTCGGCCCACGTGCTGACGTGGCAGCACGTGGGCCGTAGATGATAATACGGCCCACGTGCTGCCACGTCAGCACGTGGGCCGAATAAGCTGCCCACTCGTGGGCAGCAGATCGGATCCCTAATCAAACATATTATTAATTAGTATCAATTCTTCGTTAAAGAGCACGTTCCGAAACTGGTTATTATCTACCTACAGAGGGGTGGGGTGTTTCTCTTTGTCAGAAAAATAATCAAGTATTATAGACATGAATTTCGTAGAAGATTCATATATATATATATATACATTAATAATCTATATTAAAATGATCTACATTGATAATCTAGACTAAAGTGTATGTATATGTTTATGAATATTCATTCTATTACATCAAAACGTTATATTTGTAAATAAGAGAAGTCTTAGATTGTTTTCTTAAACAATTGCAACAAATGTTTTATATATATAAAAAAATACATTTGATTCAAAAGAATATAAACTTTTTTTCTCTTGTAGCATATTTGTGAGTTTAGGTGCTTGTGTTCTTGAAAATCCACCATCGTTTTTAACACTCTTGATCACGACTATTAAATCATAGTGCCAATGGTTGGACTAGCACGAAATTAAGAACTTATTTAATGGAGCTTAAAAATCTACTTAAAAAGTTAAAATCAAAATTAACAATTAATTTTAAACACACATTTCATATGACTAATAATTTTTATTAACTTTTCAACTACACATTTCATCAATTTTTTATCAAATTCTGGGTGATGACCTCTAACAACGTTGTGAAATTCCTTGCAGAGGTCCCATTTGGTCCAACAGCCTCGAGTGCCAGCTCTTTTAAGTTGTCAACTCGTGCCTTCATTTTCTTTCCCTCTTCACGGAACAATACTAATTCAAGGGCTTTCACTGTTGCAACTTTTGTGAACACCCCTCCCTTAATTCTTGTACCAATTTTCCACACATTTTCGACCATCCAACCGTTTAGGTGGTGATCCCCGAAAAAGGGCCTGCCTATAATAGGCACACCGGCTGCAATGCTCTCTAGAACTGAATTCCATCCACAGTGATTTATGAAAACTCCAATTGAATCATGGGCCAAAACTTGCACTTGAGGTGCCCATGGAACAATTTTTCCATACTCATTCGTCCTTTTCATGAACCCTTCTGGTAAATGGGACGTCGAACTGTCTTTTAGTGACCAAAGAAAAGGGATTTTTTTTGCCTCGAGTACTTCTGCCATTGCCTTCAACTCCTGTGGTGGGGGTGTTGCCACAGTTCCAAATCCAATATACGCCACTGACCTGTTAAGAAAAATACCGTCACACGAAAAGAAAAATAAAAGCAAATAGAAAAGAGAAAAGAGAGAACACAATATCCAACAGAGAACCTGGCTTTATGGTTGTCCAACCAGGGTATGCAGCCATGATCGTCTGCAATATTTGACGACGGTGGTGGGGATGTCAAGTTGAAGGGGCCAACATTGAGTGCATATCGAAACTTAGCCTTGACGTCTTTCATGATGCTTGGCTCTAATTCGTCGAAGGAGTTTATGGCCAATGCTGTTGCACTTTGTACAGTTTGTCCCATTTTATGAAGCATTATTGCAAATGGTGATTCTAAGTTTCCTGAAAGGATTCCACTGGGCAAATCACTAAGATGCAGTGCAGAAAATCCAGGAATGAAATCAAGAATTTCATCCTCACGTCCAACAATGCCTGCAAATTATTTTTTGAGTTAGAGATATCTTTAATTCTATGTTGTATAATTGAATACTTTAAGGCTAGCTGCTGAGTTCTGTACCTTCGAGTCCAACAGTTTGCCTGATAAGATCAGTGTAAACGTGGACAGAAAGGGAACAAGCGGCTGAAGTCCACACCGGCACCCACGAAACGCCCTTTTCCTCCGCCATATCGCCAGAAAACCACAGAAATGCATCCGCCACGACGCAGCTGACCCTCCTCCCTATCTCCTCCTCCGCCCTCTCCACACCTGTCCTAAAGTTCTCCTGCGCCACCTTCAAAAACAAGTCAATATCCTCCTGTGGCCTCCCCGCGAATACGTAGCCCTCTGGCACTCCATCAGGGACATCATAAGTCTTAATATTTTCCGGCGTTGGCACCGAGAATGTCGAAGCATTTGACTTGGCTGTACTGAAAAACGAGAATGTTATATTTGGTGCAGCACTGGCTAACCTACGGAGGAGGCCTAAGAGGAGTCCTGCATGGGTTGCAAAAGGAAAAGCAAGCACAGCTACGTGATGGTCCATCGAGGTATTAATCATATTATAATTTTATCGTTTTTCAACGGGAATATTATCTTATAGTTATATAAAGTATATTTAGGCAAATTTATAGGTCTACAAATCAGTAGAGGATGTTAAATGGTTTATTAAATGCAGCAACCACTCAACAAGTTAACAACCATTCTTTTATGCAAGGGCACTAGTATCACGTGGAATGGCAGGTGGTAGTAGGTGGCTCAATGCCAATATATGTGCATTGAAAGGTGAGTGAGGTCCATGAGGTTGATGCATGAGCTAACTTGGTATGGCCAATTTATGTGCATTGAAAGGTGAGTGAGGTATATAAGGTTGGGGGCGAAGCCATCAAAGGACAAAAAGGGTCAATTGATTCTGCAAAATTTTTGAAAAGTTGTCCAAACCCAAATACAAGAATCTATATTAGTCCAAATAACTCAAACACAAGTCTCAACCCAAATTACACTACAAGAAACGCTGCCTATAGTGACGATTGTCATCGTTATAGATCGAAAAGTTATTACTATAATATTAGAGCGAGGACAAAGTCGTCGCTAAATGTCGTCACTACAGGCCAGTAGATATAGTTTTATTGTGACGACATATTGTTGTCACTATATACGCATTTTCTTTAGCAACGGCTTTGTCGTCACTACAGAAGTCAAATTTTTAATAATTAAAAAAAATTAATATCATACACTTAGTGGACCCTTAACCCGATCTACCAAGTACGGGCTTGAAACTCGACCCACCAAAAGTCCTACCAGATCCATTATGCTTTGTCAAGCATTTTTAATTTAGAATGATTTAAATGTGATTTAAATCCTTGACTTAAGAGTTGTGAAGTCACAACCAAACCATTGGAGATAAATGAATTCTTGTGATTATATTTGTTTTAATAATATATATTAGTTCAATAAACAACATTTTCTTTAAATGCTTATAAAGTAAAAAGTAAATATTAGTGAAAAATCAAATTCTACACAAAAAATAAAAAATAAAATATCGCCCATATAGGGGCAATAATGTCATCGCTATAGATAGATTTTTTCGTCACACTACAAGACAGAAGATTTTTACTGACTAAACTATTAGTCGGCAATATTGTAAACTCCGTCGGCGAATATTATCGCCGACTGACATTTGTTGGTCGGCACGGTAGTCGGCGAAAGCTTGTGAGCGAATCCAATACCGATTACAATATTTGCTAGTTGGTAAATATTATATATTCACCAACTAAGATATAGTATAGTCGGTAAATATTATCTACCAATATTTTTTGGTCGGTGTTATATTCGCAGACTAAAACATTCTTTGGTCTGTAAAATTCATCGCCGACTAAAAAATTCTTTGGTTTGTGAAATTTATCGCCGACCAAAATTTATCTGTCGGTGTTATGTTCACCGACTAAGATTTAATATAGTAGACCAAAAATTTTATGGACAAAAATTTATTTGGTCGGGGTTAATTTCGCCGACTAACATTATTATTAGTCGACGAAATGTATCTCGGACCAAAACTTGTTGGTCGGCAATTATTTACTGAGTTTTTTTTTAATAATTAATTTTATTATAATTATGCAAAGCTGTTACAATTTATATCTACAATAAATGTTAAATTTCAAAATATAAATTAACAATTTTTGTATTGCCACATAAAAAAAACCTGCACCTACACAAAAGTGTTTTAACATCAAAAAAAGAAAAAGAAAAAACAACAGTGCATGTTTCCTTTCTAAAATAGCTGCAAACATGTGCATGTATTTACAAGAAAAAAGATAAACAAAAGTTTATCAAAAAAAAACAAATATTCATTTAATCTATTAACTACTTCTCTGTGCATGAAGCTTTTTAATTTGACATGGTGTCCAAAAATTTGAAGTGAGTTTATATTTGTAAAAACGTATGATCTCTCGAGTATCTGAAATGAACAGTCAAATGTTGTCAGCAATCCCATGTTAAATACTAATAAAATAATACTTTTTATTACATTTTTGTTTAATATAAAAATACTAATAAAATTTAATTTACATATTATGTGTTTTATTTTTTAACGAGAATAAAACGATAGATTAAAATATGAAGAATATAGTTGGATGTCTAATATTTGTAGTTAATAAACATATAACTCAATTAAATAAAAGTATTTGTAGATAAAGTTTGTGACAAATTTATTTTTTTATACAATAATAAAATAAAATTTTAAATTTTAAATAATATAATTACTTAATAATAAAAATAATAATTTTATTTGACATGTTATTACTAAAGTGTTAATTCAAAAAAAAAATCATTAGTTTTCTTTAATTTTTTATAAAAAATAAAAGTATTGGACCTATTTGCACATTTTGTAATGATTAAGAATCCATATATAATTTCTTCTAATAAACTGAGGGCATATTTATCTTTTTCATCCCATAAGGACCAATTTCGTATCAAAACACATAAGTTATGGACATGTCTGCCAAAAATAAACGTTATGGACCAATTCCACACTAAGAGTAAATGTTAGGAACTATTTGTGCCAAAATTCCAAAACAAATTAATGGCTAACAGCCCAATTGAACAGACTCGGTCCATAGGAACCATTTTTGCAACCAAATACATACGTTAGGAAATTTTAGCCAAAAATGAAAAGTTAGGACTAAAACCGCACTAAGTGCATACATAAGGGACCATTTGTGCAAAAATCCCAAAAAAGAATGGTGGGGACATAGTTATTAAATTCAGATTGGACTGATGGGTTTTGCTTGGAAACCGGCGAGCCAGTTTGTATTATTGAATCGTTTGGCTTTCGAACCGGTCAAGACACCCCTGAACCAATCAAAATCCAATAGATTCTGAACGATTTTGTAGAAACCCTATCCAGTTGGATGAACCGATCCAGCGACAAACCCTATTAAGCAAAGTGCAAGTGAAATTGGTGGGTTTCAAGCCATGGTGTTTAGAGTAGTCGATCCAGCGGCTTACCACTAGGGGTGGCAACAACGTGTTCAAATTGATCAACTCGTCCAATTCAACTCAATTTGATCCGTTTAGATTGATTTTCGTCTTAAATTGAGTTGAGTTCAATTTTAAAAAAGATTTTTTCAGAAATAATTACAATAAATAAAATATTTCTTAAAATACTATCATATTTTTTTAATTCTAAAAATACTGTTTATTTTTATTTTTATAACACCTACTGTTACATTTGTTACATTTATTATATTTGTTAATAATAAATGTGATAACAAATATAACAATAAGTGTTACAAAAATAAAAAACAGTATTTTTAGAATAAAAAAAGTTAAATAATATTTTTTAAATCATTTTATATTTTATAGTGTATAGTGAAATTATCATATTTTAAAAATCTATTTTGTGGCTGGATTAGGTTGAGTTGTGAATTACATCATAAAAATCGGTCCAACTCGACCCACTTATTCAAAAATATTTAAAAAAAATAAAACTTAGGCCTCATTTGGAATTGATTTTGTAGTCCAACTTCTGATTCTTAAACAATCAGAAGTTGATTTAGGCGTTTGACAAAATTTTTAAAAGTGATTATAAAATAATCTAACTCACCTTGCAGTAAATTTTGAGAAGTAGCAAAATGGTGGCTTTTCAGATTCTGTTTTTAGCTTTTTCATTTATATATTATTAAAATACATATTTTACCCCTAATTAATTAAACTAATTCTTTTAATATCATATGTTTATTTTCTATACATTTCAGTGATTTCACGATATTTGGAATGGAGAAATTGAGAAACCAAATCACTACAAGTTCGACTATAAAAGATAATTTAAAATTATTTGATATTTTTTTATTATATGAAAATAGAGAAATTGAGAATATGGATTTCTACAAGTCATTAATTAATGATAATTTAAAATTATTTGACGTTTTTCCTATTAAATGAAAATGAAGAAATTGAGAAACCAAATTGATGCAAGTTTGATGTATAAAAAATAATATAAATTTAATTAATTTTTACACTGTATGATTACATTTTTATTTTGTAATTTTTATAAAATTTGAAATTTATTGTGTGTGTATTATTTTTATTTTAAAATAATAATAGTGAATGCATTGACTTGTTAAAAAATATTTGACAATACTACATATTACTATAAAAGGAAAAAAAAATGAATTTTACCACTCGTGATAATAATAATAATAATAATACAAAATAACATTATTATAATCAATGTCATTTTTAGTAATTTATTCCAGCAATAAATCATTTTTGTTTACCAAACGCTTAAATGCTACTTTTAAAACATTCAGCAATTTTAAAACAAGAGTTTACCAAACACTTATTTGATTCTTTCCACAGCTGATTCTTTCTGTATCATAACAGAAGCTGATTCTCTTTAAAGTACTGCAATACTAAACCAAGCCTTGATTAAATCGGGCCAAAGCTTTTCAAATTTTTAATTTTAATATAATTAACATTGTCCCAATTTGAATGGGTTCAAACATTAAAAAATTTCGACCAAGATCAACAAAAAGGCCCCAAGGTATAATTGGGCCCAAAAAAATTTACCCAGCGTAAATTAGGTCAAGCCCAAACCAACAAATCCAAATTGGTCAATTTGGGTTGAGTTTTTGGCCAGTTTATGTTGATTCGGGTTTCAACCCATGCTTGGGTTGGACCTAAAATCGACCCAACTTAACCCACGTTCAATTCTACTTACAAATATGAACTACTAAATTGACGAGTTTAATGATGTCAATATATATATATATATATATACAATTTTCACTATTTAAAGATTTCAAATAATACCTTTAACACTTATATTTCGGGAGTGAAAATATTAAATAGTGCATTGTAATCAAAATTTTGATAATGATCTATATATTCTATTGTTAACATATAGAAGAAAGGTACCAATGATCCACTCATCCACCAATTATGTAAATAACTATGTATAAATCATCTTGTTATTTAACATATATTTTTCTTTTTATTTATAATTCAACAATGACCAAGGTCAAACTTGAAATTTTCAGACCTAAATCGAACTCTAAAAGTTACTTTCAGATCGTAGTGTGTATTCATTTACTTGTATAAAGGAAATCTCATTGTCATTAATATTCATTCACAATATGCACATAATATTTATACCTTCAAATCGAAATTGAACTGTCCGAGTGAGATATGCCACCCCTTTCTCGATGTGCCTAAGCTTGACTGGATCTTATTTTGCAAGCATTCTTACAATAGTCAGTCGACGCAATTGATGAATATCCTTGATGTTCAACATCAACACATTAGATTAAGAGTTTTTCGAAGCGCAAAACCCACAAACAGACAATGCACAAAGGCATGCAAGTTGTTCAATTGCATAGCATTTACAAAGGGATGACAGGAAAAAAAACACAAGGTAACACAAACTATATAGGTTCTACTTAGAAATGAATACAAGGACCAAAATCAAATCCCCCTCGGACTTTTGATCAATTCTAACAATGCTCTGAAATTTTTAGTTGAAGTCCCATCAAATTTAACAGCATTTTGAGCCTTCCGTTTCAGCTTATTTATGTTCTCTCTTATTGCCTTCCCTGTTTCATTTAACATTACACTATGTAAAGCTTCAATTGTTCCATTTTTAGTGAAAACCCCTCCTTCAAGTCTGACTCCAATTTTCCATACATCTTCTACCATTTTGCTATTCAAATTCTGATCGCCAAAAAATGGCCTGCAAATCATGGGGACCCCAAATGATATACTCTCCAAGATAGAATTCCACCCACAATGAGTTATAAATGCTCCAACCGAAGGATTTTCGAGAACTTTCAGCTGAGGAGCCCATGACACGATCATTCCAAATTTGCTCGTCCGGTCGAGAAACCCATCTGGCAGAAGTTTCATGGCATTGTCTCTCAATGACCAAAGAAATGGAAACTCACCAGTTTCAAGTGCTTCTGCCAATCCAGCCATTTCTCTAGGCTGTGGTGTTATTACTGTCCCAAAACTAATGTATATGACTGATGCATGCCTTTGTTTTTCGAGCCACAACAAACATTCCTGACCTGAATCTCCATTCGATAGAGTGGGAGATGAGAGGATTGAAGGGCCAATATTGAGAAAATTCTGGAACTTTGATTTCAGATCATTTGTGATTACTGGATCAATTTCTTCAAAGGAGTTGACCACAATAGCAGTTGATTTTGACAACTTTTGTACCATTTTGTAAATCATAAGTGTCAATGGGGATTCTAAATTATCTGATAGGATTTCTTCGGGCAAATCACTGAAACGTACTGATGTCATTCCTGGTACAAATGATAATGTTTTTTCCTCTGTTTTTGCAGTACCTGTTTGCAATTGTTGGGCAAAATGTCATGAATTGTATAAAATATAATATAATTGTTCTAATGAACGCTTGGTTAAAAAGCATTAAAGAACATGATTGAAAAAGCTTACAAGTACGTGAAAAATTCGTTCCAAATGCATTAAGAATAGCTTACTTTTGAAACTTACCAGTTGATCTCATCAGGCTCCAAATCTGATCTGTGTACATATGTGCAGAAAGAGAGCAAGATGCTGCAGTCCAAAATGACACCCAAGGGATCCCTCTTTCCTCAGCCAAATCACATGTAAACCACAAAAAGGCATCACTCAGTAAGCAGCTTATTTTCATACCATTTTTCACTTCTGCTTCTTTCATTACTTTCTCAAAATTACCAGGCGTTGCAGCAAGGAACAACTGCATGGCCTCCAAAATATTACTACCGGTAAAAGCTTCGCCTTCGTGCGTCCCATCCCATACGTCGTAAGCTTTAATGTTGTCAAACTCCTGCCCAGAAAAAATTGCGCAATTGGATTTTGCCGTATTGAAGAAAGAAAATGTTATGCCTTGTGACGACGAGTCTAACACTAGCCTTCGCACAAGGGTGAGGAGAGGAGCAGCATGTGTGCCAAAAGGGAAAGCTAGAACACCAATATGGGAGTGAATAGCCATGCTCAATTTTTGTCTAGACTCTAACCAACCACCACTTTAGTACATGTTGATTGATAGATGGTATATTTATTTATAGTACAAATTGAGAACTCTTAGCAGTGAGTCTCATCAAGCTAAGGGGAGAGAGTTTGGTTCCATGTACTAAAAGTCTAAAGCTTGTGCTTATCGAAGAAAAATTTTGTTGTAAAAAGTCTTTATTTAATTGTTTCATAAGCAAATGATGGTCGAAAAATTTTCTAATATAGAATTTTTATTCGTTAAAAATAAAATTTATTGTAATAAAAAGTTGATGAAAATATTGTTGACAAGTGAGAATATATATAAACTCAACTTCACAACTTGATGACAACTTTTGACACTAGTACTGGAGTAGGTAAGGAGCATGGCCAAAAGTTTACCACGACATCATGCTCAATTAATATTCCCACTGGCCATATTGAATAACGTTGGGCTCTGATGTAAATATGGGACGATAATGAAAGCATGTTATATCTTGGAAAAATTATGTATACATACTAATTTGTCACTTAAAATTGAAATTTATTGGACTTTAATTTATTTATTTTTCAAAAATACACATAACAGATCGAATTAATTAGAAAATACTGGATAAATTCTTGCTTTTAGCAATATTAAAATCCAAATTATCAACTCGGCCTTTGCAATTTTATTGTTATCTAGTATCATTAAAATTGAAATTCAAAATTGAAATATTTTTCAATAAAATCACATCAATATAAATTTATTTTGTTCAACAAATATGTTGAAATGCAAATGCACCCGAACTGTCCAAAAATTCCAATTTGGAGTTTGATTCTGCAAATTGCTACTAGATTGAATATAATAGTTTATCCGATCTAGTATATCATATTAAGTAACATTAATACGGCACACAATGTATAGCATCAAGAACTAGCATCAATATAGAGATTGTTAGTTTCTTCTTTTTGTGTTAAGTGACTTATTTATGGTAATATTTGTGCTTAAATTTAGGGTGGAGAAAAAACATGTACTCTTGATTTTTGGTCTTAGTTACAATTGCGAGTAATTGTCAAAGCAAAAAACATAAGAAAATATAAAATGGGATTATAAATTAGAGAACACTCGAAACACTATAACACAAAAATGAGTGAATTCAATAAATTGCAAATTTTGGCTTAAAACAAGGAATATAAATTTTACCTTCGAATAATTAACCTTTCATATTGGTTTATCTCCTTCTACAAATTAGTGCTGACAAGTAAGTCCCTTTGTGGAAATGATCAATTTTTATTTCTGTTTGTAGTTGAGGAGATCGGGAGGTGATTTGTTACTTAATATTCCGTACAACAGTCACGAGATATAATGGTGAAGCATTTGATACAAACAAATGGTGTGAAGACAATAAAGTGGTTTAGATGTCACGAGTCGTACGTTTGTGTTATTAGAGCCAAGTTAACGATCAAGATTAATGTAATCTAGAGGGAAGAGATTAAATTAAGAATTAATTTTTTTAAAAAAGGTAATGGCACAAAATTTGTAGAACTATTATATTTTTCAAAGCACGATTTAACTTTAGGTACATAATCTATGATTAAATAGAGCTCATCATTTTTAACCTATGGAAATACAAAGAGATACATCCCAAATATGTCATGTAACTCCCGGAATTGTAAGTCATAAATAAATGTTAAAAGTGACTTGAATAAATTTAGTAAGGTCGACAGGTTAATTTTGTTAAAAGATTAGTACAAATTTGATAATTTCACACATTTGAAACATTGACTTCAAAAAATAAGTGCAGGCGAACTACGTAACTATTGTACTTTAAGCTATAAGCAGTGTTATAGAGAACACGAAAAAAACTCAATATTAGTCTAATTCTGCCAAAAAATTGGAAAAATAAGAATATTAAAGAAAACAAGTTGCACGACGTATTCTCTGAAACGCTCTGAGACTTGGCAAGCTCCTATAGCCCCCAACACACCTTTACAATTAAGACAAGTGTACTTAGTAGATTGGCCGTGCTCAAAATGATTTCGAGCAGCTTGGTTGTCTCCTTGAACAACCATAAGAAAATGCTTGGCTGATATTTCACCAATATTTAAGTTAATAGAAAGGGTTTCTCAACTCCTAAAAGAACTTGCAGCCTATTCTTCTGGGGGGAAATTTCGAAAGCGAAGTCATCTACCTATGTCAGAGGTTCCTTGATCAGACGAATTATAAATCGAGGAATGTACACGAGTGGTAGGGACCTGATAGAGAAAGCCAACATGCCAACCTCCAGGACAGACCCCCACAATATTTTAGCGAAAATTTGTCCCATACGAGAATCGAACATGTGTTGCCGGAAACTTACAGTCTATTCTTATTATACTAGTAAGAGGCACATTCTATGTAATTGATGTCGTTAGTTGGACTGGTCAGTCCAGATAATTTGAGTTTTGATCGGGCCGGTCAATAAAAGTCTGGCCCCAAAAAGCCCCAGCCTAGTTAGATAAGCCGGATTCGCTGGCCAATCATTTTTTTGGTTGGCCCATTCGCATCCCGAATCGTATGCCAATAAATAAACATATTTTATAATTATATTTATAAAAAATACAAATATAAAAAATATGATAAATTCAAGGCCGATCACTGTTGTTGTACTTATGAACTTTAAAGTTATATGGCCAACTTAATTTAATTAAAGTTACATTTTAGCGCTAAAAGACCAACATACTCCTAAATTTTTTTAAAATACGTTAATTCAATTATACTGTTTTATTACGATACTATTTTGTATGATACTGTTTTATTATGATACTGTTTTATCTATGATACTGTTTTTTTTTATATAATGTGCATTGATATATTTACACTATGTTTTTATCTTTGATATGTTTCAACTTATAAGATACTGTTATTGAATGCAAATAGTATCAATGATCTTGTACCACTAATGGAGTATTTTAAGAATAGTATCATTACTTTAACTATTAAAATACCTTGTATTTGTTTTATCTATGATACTGTTTTATTTAGATAATGTGTTATATATGATACTGTATCATTACTTCAACCATTAAAAACATCTTATACTTAGTTTTATATATGTTACTGTTTTATTTATGCTTTTATCTTTAGTACTGTTTTATTATGATAATGTTTCAACCTATGATATTGTTTCAATCTATGATATTATTATTAAATGCATACAGTATCAATAGTCGTGTACTACTAATAGAACATTTTAAGAACTATATCATTACTTCAACCAGTAAAACATCTCTACTTAGTTATATATATGATACTGTTTTATCTAGATAAAGTGTTATATATGATACTGTTTCAATACTTCAACCATTAAAAACATATTGTACTTAGTTTTATATATGATACTGTTTTATTTATGTTTTTATCTTTAATATTGTTTTATGATTATAATGCTTCAACCTATGATATTATTTTAACATATGATAATGTTATTGAATGCATATAGTATCAATGGTCTTGTACTACTAATGTTTTAACCTATGATACTGTTATTTAATCTATGATAATGTTATTTATTAAGTTGTAGTTTGTGATACTGTTTTATTAAGATACTTTCATCTATGATACTGTTTTAGCATGTATGATACTGTTTACACAAAAAAAAATAAAGATTACCATTTTAAGCTAAAGAGACTACTTCAAACTGTTAAAATCTATCATACATAGTGGTAAAGCGACTGGTCTTGACCGGCTCGTCGAGACGATTCCGAAAATATATTATAACAAAAATTCTGAGCATGTATACGAATTCTATGTCATTTATGTTATCATACTATTTTCTGTAATAATGTTTTCTATAATACAGTAGGGTAATGATCTCCTCCCCATGGTGGGGAGGAATTATAAAAGCCACATGACACGTATCATGTGGCCATTGAAGAAATAAAAGTGATTAAAAAAAATGTCAATCACTTGTGCAATGACCACATGACACGTGTCATGTGGCATTTATAATTCCTCCCCACCATGGGGAGGAGATCATTACCCTAATACAGTATCAAACAACACATACGATTAAGGCACAAAGAAATAATCTAATGACCAACTTAATACATCATCAAGCTACGTTCTATAATACAGTATCAAGCTGTTATTTATAGCAGTAAATCATGACCACAACTAATATAATAATATTATTTTATATGATACTATTTTTGTAATACAATATCATCTCTAAAGAAAATTCAAACTGTTATTTACAGCAACAATCATGGCTACAACCAATATACTCCTAAACATTCACTTCTATACTCATCCCATTACAAACAATACACTTATACACTCATTCGTTGTTGTTAAGTTGATAAATCTATTTAAACTTGTCAGAGAATATCATCTCCATGCCGCGTAGAATCATTCTCCACTAGCAGAACTCTAATGGATCTAATATGAAGAAACCTCTCCCATCAGACCAGACCACTGTACCTAAAAAGAATAACACATCAATATCTCTCTTTTTGCTAAAATTTGAAGAAAATGTTAAAAAATAAATCAATTAATTAATTTTGTAATATTCTTAAACCAATTGGTTCTTCAACTATAGTTTTCAACAATGGCTTATTTGATCTGCACATAGACAGCTGGTCCTGAAATTTCGGCGCCGAAAATTCTTCAATATCATCCAAATTCAGTTTCGACGCTGGTTTTTCACTACATCCCACCAAGATTCTTAAACTTCTGATTGACGCTGGTCGTTTTGCAGCAGTATTAGCTGTTAAAAATAGTGCGCCTGTGTTGGAAGCTGTCACTGGAGTATTCAATCTCTTCACTGGAAAAAATACATAAAATTCGAGGTCTTCATCTGCATTTAATGCAGAAAATCTTCTCCCAATTTGAAAGGATTTCGTGTTTAATGGAAAGAAATATGATTTAAATTATTACAGGGGTAATTAGGGCATTGATTGAATTAATATGACTTATTCACAATTTTGGAAAGTGCTTGAACTTAATTAAGAATAGATCTCCTATGGATAATTTATTGGCAATTTCCCCTAAAAAATATACTAATGAATTAAACATTAATTAAAAACCACAAATCTACTCCATGACCCATCGAGATATAAAATTCATTATTTATTTAATATTTAATAATAAGTTGGCCAACTACTCCATTTTATAGACTCTATTTCAACACATTTACTTTAAAAAATCGATGTTTAGCAAGTAGTCCATAACCTTTGTCTTTACTACGAAAATGGTCCTTAACATTTTTTTTTTTGCACAGAAGTCCTTGATCTATGTATTTTGGTGCGCAATTATCTTTATTTGATGAAAAAAAAAAATGCCCTTAGTTCTAATTCGAGAAAATTGCAATTGAATTTCTAACATTTACAAAATGTGCAAATATGTCTGGTACACTGTATCTAACTCATTTGTACTTTTTTACAAAAGTTAGAATTTCAATTGCAATTGTTTTTAAGATTGAATGAATAAAAAATTGATACTAAGTTGGTTCGCAAAACTACCACTGGTAATGAGCACCACCAGCCCTCAACCATCTGTTTGTAATAACCAAATCGCAGCTCAGATCGCATAACTCAAATTTCGACTGTTGGTTTTTATCTTCTTCTTTTTTTTTTTAATTTTTTCTAAATTAATTTTTCTAAGGTAATGGTGCCATCGCCAATGTGATTGCATTCATGAGTGTGGTGTTTGGCTGCGGGTGGGTAGGTGGGTGAGCTTGGTTGTAAAAGATGAAATGTTACTTTTTCTAATTTTGGTGGTGTTGTGTCAATATGTATAAAAAGTAAACTTTTTTGTAATTTTTTCTTATTTTATTGCTTTCTTTTATTTTCGTTCATTTAAAGGGTAGGACAAATCCATCATTTAATGACAAAAATAGAAGAATGATGAGTTTTACTACATAGTTGAAAGGTTGAGAATGAATTGTACTAAAAAAAAAGGCTGAGGTAGATTTGTTACATTTCGCAAAGATTGATGATGAAAAGTGAAAATTTTCCTTATCAATAATATTAAAATGAGTGGTTTTATTGACACTATAGTTTTTTTTCCCCATAAATGCACGACATTCTAATTTCATTAAAATTCCTTAACCTTTATTAATTGTGACATTTATGTCCTCACTTTTCTTTCTTTGCATTCTTATCTTTAACCTTTCATTAATTAGAACATATTGTTCTCAATGATGATTTTTTGTCCAAAAATTCCATTAGCATGCTTTAAAATTATGGACAAATATTTATTCGTAGTTTTGTATTATTATTTTTTGTTTATTTGAAAATGCAATGGACAAATGAGTCTTTTTATTTCTTATTAATGAGATTTTTAGACGGAAACTGTTATCAAAGATAAGATGTGTTAATTAATTGAATTGTTGAGGTTAAGAATGAGAACAAAAAAGGTGGGGAGATAAGTGTAATAATGAATAAAGATTATAGATCTTTTATGCAATTTAAATATAGTGCACTTAGGAGAGGGCATCCAAACCGTAAAACCGCTCAAACCGACCGAACCAACCCAATTCGGGTCGGTTTGGTTCGATTTTTCACACCTTGGCGGTTTGGTTTGGGTTACTTAGCTAAAAAATAAAGTCGGATTGGTTCGGTTTTGGTTTGTAATAAATAAACCAAACCAACCCGAACCGAACCGAATTATAAGAAAAAAAATTAAATTAAATCCAATTGGCCCAAGTAGCGAACCCAGCCCAAATGTCCAATCCATTTAACATATCAGACTATTAGTCCAAAATGTCCAAAATCCAATTGTCCAAATAACAATTTCAGATTCAGTTAACCACAATTTCAGATTCAGTAAATAATAGGTTGCATACTTGTATGTCCAAAAATGGGAGTTATATTTAAATGTTTTGTAAATAATATGTTGCATGTCCAAAAGAAATTTTGAAATGGGAGTTATTGTTTTCTTTTTTAAATACAAATACAAGTCAAAATCATTCAAGCCCAAATCGCCTAAACCAAACCAAACCGACCCATGATTAGTCGGTTCGGTTTGGATCAAAAGAAATTTTGAAATGAGAGTTATTGTTTTTTTTTTAAAAATAAATACAAATACAAGCCCAAATCATTCAAGCCCAAATTGCCTAAACCAAACCAAACCGACCCACGATTAGTCGGTTCGATTTGGATCGGTTTGTCCAACAAGGCGGTTTGGTTCGATTTGGGAAAAACGCCAAACCGAAATGGTCGGTTCGATTTTGGTTTGGGCCCAAAACCAAACAAACTCAACCCATGCCCACCCCTAAGTGCACTTATAAACAAATGTAGTGGGAATATATTTACCTTATTAAAAATAATATGGCTTTTTAACAAATATATATGGGGAATACCATTAAATAACCTTTGCACACAAAACATTTTGGCAAATAACCTTTGACCAGAAATAAGCAAATAAATTTAATGTCAAAAATTGAATAATAAGTAAATGACATAAATCTCCTCACTTTATTCCAAATATATGTACTCACCTTTCTCTCTCCACTTTGCACACTTTTTTCATCTCTCTTCTTCCACGTGGAAAAAAGATCTGGACATTATGTGGGAGCGCCCCCCCCATCCCCCCCCCCCTCCCATGCAAAAACCCAAACAAATTACAAATGTCCCCACCCTCCACTCATTTATTTATACTTTAATCCCCTCCCCTCATTTATTTATACTCTAACCCCCCACTTTCTTCAATCACAACCTATTTATTTACCACCAAATTTATATCCACATTATTAATATAATTAAATTTATTAAATTAAAAATAAATTTTTTATTATTATATTAATTGTATTTGTTTTTTAAAAATATAATATATAAGTTATATATTATTTATATCATATAATAAATAATATAGTTAACGTTAATTTTATTATTAAGATTACACTGAGACTAATTAATTAATTTATATTTGAGTAACAAATTAAATTTTACTTAAAAATAAAAATAAATAAAGTGTGCATAATAAATTTGCTCCAATTGATAATTTACATATATAAAGAAGAAAGTAATATTACAATAGAAATAATAAATTAACGACGAGAGTTAAAACGTACATCATATGTTAATAAAATAACGTGCAAATTGTTAAAAACATAAAAAATTGTTAACAATGTTACAACTAACTCGCAAATTACAAAAAATAAATCTGTACAAATAAACCAAAATAAAAAATAAATTAATAATTTATTACTAACATTTGAAAAATATGAAAAAAAAAATAAATAGAAGACAAATTTGGTAAAATAAATTTAGAGAACAAAAGTGATTGAAAACGTTTGTTGTTGGCTAAATTTGGGTAAAGTAAATAAAGCGATTATGTTGGCCAAATTTCAAGAAAAATATGTATTCTATTGAAGAGGAAAAATGTGTATTCTGATAAAAAAAAATTGTTACGTTGAGTGGTGTATAAATAAGTGGGAAAATGAAGAAAGGAAATTGATTGTTTGGGGTGGGGGAGGTGTAAATTAAATGAGGGGTGGGGTGTAAATTAAATTGATAGATTGCTCAATTTGGTGCTATGGTTTATTGTCATAATTTAGGTTAATTTTCATTCTATTTTGTTGCTTATTGGAATAGCTTTCATCTTTTTGTAGTTCTTTAATCAATGGTAGAAAATTTGGACTCTTTGTTTTTTTATAATCTATTGTTAATGTTGAAGGTTTGGACTACCTTAATTGTCTTATGAAATTACTGGGAAAGAAAACAAATTCTCTCTAAATTAAGTCGAGTTTTGGTTAAGCTTATATTATAATTTAAGCTCGTTTTGTAAGATTTACAACTTACTATTTGTTGACCACTAATACTTAAGTAATTTTCATAACGGTAGTCATGCCGTTTTAGTGATACCGTAACGGCATGCATGGCCATTATGCCTATAAATAAACTCGAAATGAACCCGAACATGTTCTAACTTCTTAAAGTAGTAAATTTCGCTATATTTGAATAGCAATATGATTTTTGGGAGGCCCGAAATAGAGAAATACTTAAGTAGTTTTCATAAAGGCAGACATGCCGTTTTCGTGATACCGTAATGGCATGCATGACGTTATGCCTATAAATGAACCCGAATAGGTTCTAACTTCTTAAAGTAGTAAATATCGCTACATTTGAACAGCAATATGATATTTGGGAGGCCCGGAATAGAGAATTACATAAGTAGTTTTCATAACGGCACGCATGCCGTTTTAGTAATATTGTAACGGCATGCATGACGTTATGCCTATAAATGAACCAGAACAAGTTCTAAAACGCTGAAATACGGAACAAAAAATGCGGAGCGCCGAAAATTTGTGCCATGCGATCGCATGGAATAACCCAAAACTTTTCTGCTCAAAAAATAGATATGTTGCGATCGCATGGTATTTGGCCCATGTGATTGCAACTTACCAAATTGCCATGCGATCGCATGGTTTTATGTCTTGCGATCACATGGAATAACTCAAAACTTTTCTGCTAAAAATATGGGTATGTTGCGATCGCAAATACCAAATTTTCATGTCATTGAGGTTTTGATCTCGACTAATAACAATTACAGTCCTTAAACTTTGTGGAATACTGACTTCAGTCCTTGAATTTTTTTATTTATTTCGGATAAGTCCTCCATAAATTGTAGCACACGTCCTCCATATTTTTGCTTCTTTATACTTCAGTCTCCAAAATTTATAAATAAATAGTAAAATACTTCAAAGAACTCACAAATATCAATTGTAGTATCTAAAATAAATGCAAAATCCGCACTTATCAGCGTTATGCCTATAAATGAACTCGAACAAGTTCTAACTTCTTAAAGTAGTAAATTTTGGTACATTTCAACAGTAATATGATGTTTGAGAGTTCCGTAATATAGAAATACTTAAGTACTTTTCATAACGGCAGACATGTCGTTCTAGTGATACCGTAACGGCATGCATGACGTTTTGCTTATAAATGAACCCGAACAGATTCTAACTTTTTAAAGTAGTAAATTTAGGTACATTTGAACAACAATATGATGTTTGAGAGTCCCGAAATAGAGAAATACTTAAGTAGTTTTCATAACGGCAGACATGCCGTTCTAGTAATACAGTAACGACATGCATGGCGTTATGCCTATAAATGAACCCGAACAGGTTCTAACTTCTTAAAGTAGTAAATTTAGGTACATTTGAACAGCAATATGATCTTTGAGAGTTCTAGAATAGAGAAATATTTAAGTAGTTTTCATAACGGCAGACATGCCGTTCTAGTGATAGCGTAACGACATGCATGACGTTATGCCTATAAATGAACTCGAATAGGTTCTAACTTCTTAAAGTAGTAAATTTAGGTACATTTGAACAGTAATATGATGTTCGAGAGTTCCGGAATACAGAAATACTTAAGTAGTTTCTATAACGGCAGGCGTGCCGTTCTAGTGATACCGTAACGGCACATGTCACGTTATGCTTCAAATCTCTTTCGCAAATATTTTTCAAGCGTTTTATATGCTTATTCAATGTTAGAATAGTTATTATACTAATTCATAAGTAATCTCTCTACCTCTAAAACTATTCTATGACATCTTCTCCATTATGAACACAATATGCATGAATTCTTTTCACATACTAAAGTTCTTTGCTAACAAATCAACTAAATTAAGTATCATTAAGGTCATTATAACAAATATGACACATATTAGCTTATTTGTTAAAAAAATAACATCTTTATGGCCGAATTAAGCGAGAAATTAGTATTGTAGGACCATAACGGCAAGCGTGTCGCTTTAGTGTACCCATAACGGCATTGCTGCCGTTATATTTTTAAATTGTTCGGAATGACTTTGAAACTAATACACTAACTTGTTACAGTGATTTTATAAAAAATAAGATGTTCAATGTCGAAGTGAACAATAGATAAGAACTTTTAGGACCATAACGGCAAGTATGCCTTTTTAGTGTACCCATAACGGCATTGTTGCCGTTATAGATGAGTGCTAACTACTAACCTACGTCCAATAACACTTAACTAGTTTATATATTCAAAGCCAAATATCAAACCCAATGCTAGGTAGATGGTGATAGTCAGTAATTAGATAATGCCACTGGTCCCGTTATACATTGTGAATAACGACATACTTGTCTTTATTTTAAATTTTTAATGCCCTCACATATTAACTCACTAAAACAAACATATATTTAACGAAAGTTATCACATTAAAGATTATAAACACGCTGAAAGTGGAAAAATAAGATAACTGTATGGGTGCCATTATAAATCATAGATAACGTCATATATGGCGTTATGACAAATTCTTAGGCAAATGCATATATCAGCAACAATGTTGTAAATGCCCAATGTTATATATATGCTGACAGTGGAAAAATAAGATAACGGCATGGATGCCGTTATAGATCACAGATAACGGCATATATGACGTTATGGCAGATTCTTAGGCAAATGCATATATCAGAAACAATGTTGTAAAGGTCCAAGGTTATATACATGGTGACAGTGGAAAAATAAGATAACGGCATGGATGCCGTTATAGATCATAGATAACGGCATATATGACGTTATGGCAGATTCTTAGGCAAATGCATATACCAGCAACAATATTGTAAAGGTCCAATGTTATATACATGATGACAGTGGAAAAATAAGATAACGGCATGGATGCCGTTATAGATCACAGATAACGGCATATATGACGTTATGGCAGATTCTTATATAATTTTATAAAAAAAAATTAAAATCAATATGGCCTTTGACCAATATAATTACCCGGAGGATAATAATTACAGGTCATGAACACATCTCCATTGTCACAAACCACTCTAGCGCACCCTACCTGCCTTGTATTTTTCCAAACAATTTGTGTATAATGTCCACATTGCTGCCCTTCTTCGCACGAATTGCTCTTATAACTATAATATTTCTCTTCATCCGCCCATGCTTGCACTGCATCTGCCGGGGTCCATGCCGTGCCACTTCCCCAATATATGTTCTCGCCGAGTGTAAAATCGCCTTCCGGGAAAGAATGAGCTAGTCGACAGCCCGCCCGGCACCGTCCCGCCCACCACATTGCGTATTTTTCCAGTTGATAGTCCCAAATGAGTGGCGCCTCCATTTTTGCTGCCCTTACCAAATTGTGTGCATACAAGAATTGCCTGGACTCCCCCATGCAGTTCCAGCAGAGCTGCTTTGAAACTTTGTATATAGTTTCATTATCTGGCCTTTCATTTGTGGTGAGAGATGGCTCTGATGATACTATCTGGGTTTTGAATGTTGAAATGACTGTGAGAATCAAGAAGAAAACAAGATGATTATTCTTCATTTTCCCCCCACAATCAAGACAAGCAGTAACGGGTTCTCTACCACTGCAGCAGCGATGGAGTGACCGATGTTTTGGGATTTGAACTTTGGGCAGTGACAGTGGATAATGTGACTAGTGAAGTGTTTTATATGGATTTCAAGAAACTGAAAATTTTATTAAACATAAAAATAATTTATTGGACTCAAAACGTTAAACACTCCAGCTAGATACTGTATCTATCATTGAGATGGAACGTGATATATGATAATATTTATACATGAATAAAAATAATTATATAATAAATTTTTTTTTCAAGATCTCTAACTCAACAATTTAAATTTAATATTATATAGATGAGCAAAACTTTTCAATTTTTAGTAAAGACGAGAAATTTCATGCCCATGTTTGACTAAGTTTAAATTATAATTTAGGGTCCGTTTGACAGAGATTATAAACTAGTTTATAAATCAATATTGGTTTATTTGAGTTGAAATTGTTGACTTTTCATGTTAAAAGTGGGTTGAAAAGTCAAAAATAACGGCTAAAATAAACTAAAATTGGTTTATAAACCATATCAAACAGGCTCTTAAGTTAGTTAAACATATTTTTTATTTATACATATGATATTTTGTAGGACTCACAACTTACTATTCACTAATTGTTTACATATTTTATAAAATCTATAAATTATAAATATTTAAAAAATAATTTTATTGATATTCGACCTGACCTGTCACGGTAGGCCAAATAACTTCCCTTCTAGATGTGGAGGTCCTATCGAATCACACGAAAGAGGTCATATCAAGTCAGGTCCTACCAAACCTATATGCAGAAGGGTTCCCTCGTCAGGGGGGGTTCTACCACGTTAGGTCTTACCTCGTCAGCTCCTACTCAACCTATTTCAGATCGAAGGTCATGCCACAGTTGTCTACTGCTAAGTTCACATCATCAATGACATGTCTTCTCACGTGTCAGACGTCAGACCAGCCTCTCATCAATTGTAATTAATGCAGATGTTACTTCATATTAAATATTCAAAAAGAGAATGTCTTGTAAACATTTAATGCTCAGCTTAATATTAAATGCATGTAATCATCACGCATCTTCCTATAAATAGGAGACATAAATGTCCCAGAAAGATGATATTTAGGGCATGTTCGGTGTAGTTTTTTTTTAAAAAAAAATGAATTTTTTTGGGTACTTTATTGACTTTTCAAACTTTTTTGTAGTGTAAAAATATTGAAAAGTCAAAAATTGTAGACAAAAAAATAGATTTTTTTTGAAAAAAAATGGCTACCAAATATGGTCTTAATGGCTGATAATCACTATCAATATAAAAATTTAGATAAGATACACTGATCTCATTCAAATTCTCTATATATTATAATAAAAAAAATTGCATGTTACCTGGGCCCCACCAGCCAACCATATTTATGTTGTTTTGTGGGTGGCAATTTGGTATGGACAAAACAAATGTGTTAAGAGGGTATCGTGTGACAGACCCATTTGCTTATCTCGAGCCTCTAGGTATGCCACACATTCCCATGTCACAGCCATTTGCTTATCTCGAGCCTCGAGGTATGCCACACATTCCCATTTAAAAGTAGTTCAATCATTTATTTATAATATAAATTGATTTATTTAAATTTTGTCTATAATGTATTCTTTTATGTTAAGGTCAAATTTATTAATTAATACTACATAACTTTTATTAATAATTATAAGACTTAAATTCAAAATCTTTGCATATCATATTGAAATATCTTGTTAAAAAAATTTAAATTCTTAAAAAATTCAAATATTTATTAATCATAATTTTATCTTTATTAAATATTTAAGAACTCTTACATCCCTTGTATATTTTGTCGACATTTGGGTACAAGATAAAAAAAAAAATTGAATAGTAAAAATTTAAAAATTGCTCGTATTATTTAAAGAACCCGATGAAAATAATTTTGTATCGGATGGCACGGAAGATGAGTTAGATAAAGAAGAAGAACTTGACTTAGAATCCGATAAAGAGTTAGACAAAATTTAAGCTATGTTGGTATGCAAAATTTAAGCTATGTTGGTATGTAATAAAATTGTAGAAAATTATTGAGTAATTTGTGTTTATGTTTGTGGTAGTTAAAATTTACTAACTTTTGAAAACTATTATATTGGGCTTTTATTTTGTAATCCAATTGTAGACTATGGTATTAAAATTAGTCCTGCAATTTTGATTTTGAACCACGTTGAATGTGATATGTTCAACCATGATATGTGCCTTAATATAAATCTAATTTTTCTTCATTGTTACAGCGTGCATCTAATTTTGAAAACTCATGTATTTTTTGTGTTTTTTGAAAACTAGGCTTGTAATTTTGTAATCTAAATCAGTATATTCTATGCTATGTTATTAAAATTTAAAATTTGAGCATTAAAAAAAAAAATTTCTTTGACAATGAAACTACATCTCTCGTTACATACCAAACACGTACTTAATAATTGATTATAGTCCATAACTTATACATCAATTTATTCATTCAACCTGTAAATTAAGGTGCCCACAAAGCTTAGTTTATACTTTTTGTAATATACTCTTTGATTATCTGTATTACATATCAATCAAGGTATCATTCATCAATCACCCTTCCCCACCCCACCTCACCAAAAAAAAGAAAAGAAAAGAAAATATTAGATGATGGACAGCAAATAACATACTTTCAAGTCTCAACTGCTATACAGTGAATTTTCTTTCAAGAATGACTTGATAAAACATTCAGTAAGGTCTCTCTCCAATGTAATTCCCAGGAGGGTCATAATTGCAAATCATAAAAACACCCCTGCCACCATAACAGCTCACTCTAGCACATCCAATTCTTCTTGTTTCTCTCCAAACAATTTGTGTATAATGCCCACATTGCTGCCCATATGCACAAGAATTCGACCTGTAGTTGTAGCTCCGCTTTTCCGACACCCATGCCGCAGCGGCCTGTGCCGGCGTCCAACCTTTGCCACTACCCCAGAAAATATTTTCTCCATACGGCCCGTTCGAGTGCTCCAACACGCAGTCCCGGCGCCTCAGATTGGCGTACCACTCGGCATAATGGGCTAATCTGGCATCCCACACCATTGGAGGCAGCCTTAGGGCGGATCGGGCTGCATTTTGAGCAGCCAAGAATTGCTTTACATAATTTCTATTCACTGGGATTGCATCAGTGCTTGAAATGAGGAGAAGAAAAAGGATGATGGAAATATTGAAGGGCTTCATTGTAGAAGCACACAATATTTTGCTTAGTGACTATAGTTTATGTGTGATCATAGTATATATTTATGAGAAAGGTACAGAGTAGTTGAATTAAGGAGGTTTAAAGTGTCAACTATGGAGTGGCACCCATGTTCGATAATGATTACCACACCTTGTGGGTGGGGTAGAGGTTGTCATTTGTCAAAGTATTAAGCCACCCGACTTTAATATTTTATTGCGGGTACAAATTAAATTTTATTTTAATATATTTAGAGTTGATTATACAAATTATTTACGTTATTCGTATCAATTAATAATTACATGTAATAAAAGATATGAAGCAACTAGATCTATTGACTATAATTTCTTCAAATATGATAATTGTTTTATTTTCTTAATTAGCATATGTTTGGCTCCACTTAAATTACAATTTCAGCTGGTCAAACTGGTCAAACATTATTTTCATCCACACATTTCATGGGACCCACATCTTACAACCACTTTTTATCCACACATTCACCAACAACTTATAATATAAGCACTTAAATTATAATTTCAGCACCTCCAAACATATACTTAATTAAATGGACTTGTCAGTATTTCATTCTTTATACAATATAAAAATCTAGATCAATATATTTATTGGAGATTCTGTTACTAATTCAACTATTATATGATTTTAAACACTTCAATTAAACCAAAAAAAAAAAAAAAAAAATTAAACGACACAGGTACTCAATCTGCCAGGTATATAACCTAGAAAATCAATAAATTTGGATAAAAATTTCAACTAATTTGGCAGCTATTCTTTGCGGACATACGATGTAATTGTGGCTGTATAATCTTTCGTCCCCACCTATATAAATTGCAGCAGTTACATTTTTATCGATCGTGAATGATGGACCTAACCATCTTATAAAATCTTGGGAAATTTGTTTATTTGTGTGACAATTTAAATATTTTTTAGCACATTAAATTCAAAAATTGTTTTGATTTCAATTTTTTATGTATGTATTTTTTTATAATTATAATTTTGCCACATAGTTGAAAAGACGGCACATGTATAATAACAATTTTAATATAACGGAACGAGAAACAAAAATGTAAACAACGTACATGATAGTATACGGTAGAAGTGTACTTAAAGATGAAGTCTAAAGAACATGCTAGCAAAGTCAAACATCAATAATAGATGTATACAAACTTTTATCAAATATAAACTACTCTAGCATAAATAAACTTGAGAATTTGTTCTTTTTAAAAAATATTTGTAAACATTTCCCTCCCTAGCTAGAAGAATGGGAATTAAAACTAAAAATTCTTAAAATTAAAATCTTAAAAACCCAATATAATCGACTATGAACAAATTTTCAACGACTTAGGCATGTGGGCATGACAGCATTAATAGATGAATATGATGACGTGGACCATAATTGAAAATTATGTAAATCATTACATTCTTTGACTTATCCCTCGGAACATGTCATTATTAAAAATAGTAGTGTCGTGTTTATTTACATAATTTCATTGCGTAACGACTTTTAACACAATCCACTAAAGTCTCTCAAACTACCGCCTGAATTGGCGGGGAGCCATAATCTCCTTTGACCTTTCGTCTCAAAACACAACCCTGATTTTTTAGTACCAATTTATGTTGATTTTGTACATAATCGTTTTTACTTATAAAAGTAAATTTGACAGTTCAATTGTTTTTATAATGTTACCCTCAATGAAACCCAATTTGGCATGTGGAATATATTTGTGGATAAAAAATAGATAAAAATTATGGGTCATATAAAATGTGTGGATAAAAATAATGTTTGACTAGCTTATAAGTTTTTATAAATACTAACATACATGATATTAGTCGTTGATCACCAGTGAAGAAACATTTATTTTTTATTCACCTTTTTAAAAATATTTTGTTAGTAATTTAAGATTTCTTTTTGTTTTTATATTTATAATATTACGACTGTTATTTTATTATCAGTAAATTTTTTCTTCATTAACACTAAAATTTATATTTTAATTACATTATTTATTTACGAAATCTGTCACCAAATTAAATTTATTGAAATATTTACCTTTTTTATATTACTAACAAAAAATTTGTTTTTAATCTTAAATAATTCTAACTAGTGGTCACTTAGCGATTTTTTGGTGAAGTATAAAACCTTTAATCCACTAGGTCGATTGATCGACTTAGTAGATTACAGATTTTATACTTAGGCAGAAAATAGCAGATTGATTGATCTACTTAGTAGGATCAAAGTTCTACACTTAACATAAAAATGGCTAAGGTTTAAATAAGGTGACCATGCGATCAAATATGTTCGTCCAATAATAATCATACCAACCCGTTAAAACAACCAAGTACAAGGGACTTATCCATGATACATGTTGGATAGGAGTAACGAGAAATTAGGTTACAAAACCATGTATATCCACGTTCTCAAGCTAAAAAGATAAGATGTTAATCAGTTAACATTGGTTTCCTCTCAAGACACAATTTTAAAATGCTCAGGAAAACAAAAGGAAATGTACAATCACTCCTGCTAAACTACATCATCATCACCATCTCCCTTAGTCGACTTCTATCCTACCTTCTGTCTTTGTCTGCTTAGGCTCACGACAATGTGCCAATAACCTATCATACCCTAGAGTATCGATAGAAGGATGTTCAGCAACTTTAACTGAAAGTTCACTTATTTTGATCACAAAAATAAAGGATTTGGAGGACCAAAGTGTAAAGATGTAAAAGTTGAAGGACCTAAGCTGCAAATTTTGGAGAACTTAACTGAAGATAATTGAAAATTTGGTGGTCAAAGTATAAAGATGTAAAAAGATTAAAGACCTAAGATACAATTTTTAGAGGACTTAACTGAAAGATAATTGAAAATATAGGGACTAAAGTAGATATTACATAAAATACAATGACTGCAATGCAATAAATAACGGTCTATCGTGTGCAATGTCACCATTTTAGGTTGAGAACTTAACAGAGTGACCGTTTGAGAAATAGTTATATACTTTAGTGACTAGCGCTGCAACTTTTGAATTTTTAAAATTTTAAAGTAAATTCAATGACTGTTAGTAAAATTAATTATATACAATGCATATAATTAAGGACTCCATTGTTAGGTATTCGGCTTGATGATGAATTTTATATACAACAACCTATACCATCATTATTATTTTCATCTTCGTATCCATGTTTCTGATTATCACGCCAAAATTAAAATGGGAGATGAAGCCCCCCCAACCATATTTTGCAGGTTTTTCAGTAGACAAACAAGGATTATATCGCTGTTGTGTGGTTAGAGCAGTGGCCGGGTTGTTTCACCATCAAACAATAGATCCGAGCAAATGAACAAATGACGCCAAGAACCAATAATACTTTTGGAGTATAGAAAATGGGCCAAGTGATTGGTCATTAATTTTCTTGAAGACGTATTTAAAATAACATCGAGAACAAACATATAATCTCCTTTTCAAAATTTTCTTACCCAAGCAACTAAGACAACTGCACATGTTTAATAAGTTAACAAGAAGAAAGGTCATGAACAATTGCAAAAAGAATTTTACAAATGGATCGATTTACTAAGAAAACTCAGGCAAATCAAGATTTCGATAACAAGTTTGTTACCAACTAAGCACCTAAGCATGTTACCAAGATTTGTTTTGAATATTGTTTGCAGTTAGCAACTAGCTAGTTTAATATTGTAGAGTTGTTCCAAATAATTTCTAAAGTTATTAACAAAGTTAACAACCTTGTCGAACACAAATAAAGATGGACATTTTCCTTAAAAAACATGTGGGAACATGGGAAATGCATTAATGGATCAAGGAAATGAAGTAGGCCATGTTTGATAATCTATCAAGAACTACCAAAAGAGAACAGAGATATTGAGTAGTTTAATATAACCCTTGGATATGTGGAACAGAGTGCATAAACAAATATTTGATTTCTTGGGCTTCCTTAATTGCAGAATATACTAAGTGACATTTCATTTGGTTCCTATCAAACTATTTAGTTAATCGAACTAGGCAAGATCGAAAAAGTTTGAGCAAGCCATAGGCTGCTAGAGCTAGATATGATAGCTCAGCTTCAAGAGTGGTCCAGGTCGTGTCGTCCCGATTGTCTATTTTTGGTGTACTGTACCAAACAAACCTCAATGCTTAGCCTAATTCAACTCTAGTTATACCTCTAAAATGTAATTCAAGTAGACATTTTAAAAAACAAAAGTCGGTGCAATATCTCTTTAGGATCGATCCACACATTTTGACACCCTTACAATTTAACGCATTTTAAAAGATAAAAGGCAGTATAAAATCTCTATTTAGGTTATTTAATGATTCTTTAAACATGACACTCAAAATGGACAATTAAGTTATTCATCCTTAAATCTCTAAAACCCATCAGTTTATTATTCTCACTCACTGTTAACACTAAATTCAATTGATTATAATGTTAGGGCTGATCTAACCCCCACCATGGGGACTTATTATAACTCCCATAGCTGAGTTGGCATGGCTGATTGGGATTAAGTAATGCCAAGTAGATAACAAATGTTTAGTCAACCAAAAACTCCCTCCCAACCCACCCATTGCAGACATTACTCTCTCTCTCCCCCCACGAATTTGGCCCCAAATCGCGCCCTAATAAACCCCCACCCAATCGCCATCGCCGATGAACGCCATCGCCGGTGAGCACGCCATCGACGCGGACCACCATCGCGACTTACCACCCTATCGCCGCTGACTAACAGTCGCCACTCTCTCTTCGCGCTGTGGGGCTTGCTCTGTCGCGCGCCTAACTCCTCCCCACCGTGTACTGATAGTGGTACTTCCTTCGTGGACAGCTCTTTGCGTGCTCTATCTGTTCGTTGTACTCCCACGCGTTGAACTTCGCGCACTGAAATTGCGTCTCCGCCGTGACCCACCATTTGCGCCGTGACCCACTGTTTGTGCTTCTGGTACTGATAATTTTTTTACAGTTTTCTGAGGGTGTAGTGAGATTGCGGTACAACTATGTTGTTGCCAACTCAGCTTTCCTACCCAATGATTTCATTGAATCTGAAATTGGCTCTAAATTTGTGATAAATTTTGGTACTGATAATTTTTACAGTTTTCTTATGGTTTGGATGTTTTCATTGAATCTGAAATTCGTGATGAATTTGTGATGATTTATGAATAATTCTGATGACTTGGGATGATTAGGAGTATTGTTGGTTGATTAATCATTTTTGCCTGATTTGTCATGCTTTGTATGAAGTAGAATTATGTCTCCATCTCCATCTAACCCAATGATTTGTCCTGTTTATTGTATGAGGAGAGATGGAGATAGGGTATATGATGCTAATGTGAGTAGTAGACCAGGCCTGATAATTTGATGAAGGGGCTGTGATGATCAATGTTGTTGACTTATTGTGATTGTTTGAATTCAGCAACTACACAAATCAGTCCCGTATCTTAGCTTGGTAGCCCGGATGGCATGAGCGATGGGGTAGCCCATACGTTCATGCAACCGGTGTTTTGCAGCCATGGCGGTGCTAATGAATGTAGACCGAGAACATGATCTGAGCCTCCAATGAATATGTCAATTTGTAAAATAATGTATACCGTTTGGAACTTATTGGTATTCTTGTGATATTGGTATGACATTCGAATAACAGATAGGTAAGGATCGATGTCTTCTTCTAGTGAAAATGTTATCCAGGCATGACTTAGATGTAGATGTGGTGGGTATATGAAGATACATACCTCGCACTCCAAAAGGAACCCACACCGTCGATATTGGAGATGTCATAGTGTGAAGGTAAATGTGTTTTAATTTGTATTGTTTGGATTGTTTAATTGGATTGACTAGAATGATATTATGTTATTGCAGGATGGTGTCATGTGCGGAGCCTTTAGTTGGGACGACGAGGTTGAATCGAACTTTGGATCGCAGTTAGCAGGACCTGAACAAACACGTTCAGAATTTGATGAACTGAAGTGTAATGTGCACAGCTTACTAGAGAAAGTAGATAAGCTAGAAAACAAAGTTCATTCTTGTCGGCGTTTTAGAAATAGGGGTTACAATTGCGCAGATGTTGTAATTATTACATGCATCGCCGTACTTGTGTTTTTTGTAATGAATTTGTTGGTGTAATTTTTAATGATAATCGTTCATGCATAATCGTTCATACAATTGCGCAGATGTTGTTATGTGTACCACGATCAAGATGACAATATATTACCAAACATGATCATTCCACATACAGAAAATCATATAATAGCCAAAATGATTCATGTCATTAAATCAGTAACAATTCATTGTTCCAAATACACAAAAATAGAAACATTGGCTAATAAAATACACTCGATAGGATTGTTTGAATGACATAAGGTAAACAGATACAAAAGATTTGTTACAAACCAAATTTAAAATTCATTGCATCACTAGTCGAACTAAAAGCATTCGATGTGAAAGTGGCGTCCTCTCTCCAACTACCTTGCAGGTCATCGTAGTCATGATGGTTCTCGGGTATGGTTGGTACATGTGATCTACAAAAATAACGATATTAGTATAAATATAGTAGTTTCATAAATAAATGGTAAAGCAAAAAATAATATGCACAGTTACCTATCATTAAATCTCGAGCAAGTTCTTTTGTCATGTCCATTTGCTCCACAAATTGAATATTGTCTACTCATTTTGGAGATTGCTTTCTCTTTTGAAGACTTCAATTGTTTTCCACATCCCTTTGCTCGAACATCATTTGGATCTTGTATCTCTTGTTGGACCTCACGACTTTTAGAACTGGACTTGCTTTTACCGACATTTCCACCATTGTCAATTTGGTCGACTCTCAAATTCAACCTTTCAAACTCATCTAATAGAAACGTACTGCGGGCATCTGTTAAGGCCGCATTATCTACTAACATAGATACCTTGTGTGATAACAACCCATGTCGGCCCATTAAAGATTAGATAGATGAGTCATCCATGTTGGAAGGTGCATTATTGTCGCAGACATTACCCATTTTGGCATTCTTTGTCCAACGTCGAAGTATATAATTTTCTGGAAGTAAAAGAACTTGTTTTTTCTTCAAAAAACATACCATGTGGCGACATGGATAACCTTCAAACTCGAAAGTTCGACAATTGCATGATACGTAGTCATTTTTCGTGAAATATGTAAGCTCCCATGGCCGATCAACAATTTTGCCAGATTCATATCTCTGCACACTGTAAGATTTCCCACCGATGAAAGTTGATCTCTTCGAACAAATGTATACATTACTCTTATCAACTTCTGTCTGAAACAACATGAACACCTTCTTCGTGTAGATTTCAACCATTTGGTGTTCCATCACAAGACTGGACATCAAGCGGGGTTGTTCATTTAGATCAACATGGTTAGCTACTAGTTCTTCGTGGCGTTGATGAGTAAGTGCCCTATTGAACCTAGTAATGAATCCCATCAGTGAGTTCTTCTTATTCACGTACTTCTTCAGAAATAAGTGACCACTCTCAGATCGTTGGCTGCTAGACATTCCAGCACTGAATATGTGCTTAACATATGATGGCACCCACCGACCCCGGATGTCATACATCGATTGTAGCCATTCATTACAATGTAAGCCTGTATTTACCATTGCATCATTCCACCGTTCCTCAAATTCAGCCGGCGTCTCTGAATTTTTGATAATGTTAACTAACCTATGGTACTACTCATTGTACACCATAGCGTTAATTTTCTCTGAAAACTTATTTAGAATGTGTCAGATGCAAATCCTATGGAATGTCAACGGCATGACTATTGATATTGCCTTCGCAATTGCAGCGTCCTGATTAGTAATAATCAACGGGGGAGCATGATTGGAGATCGATTCCATGAACTTCGACAACAACCACACAAATGACTCGATCGTTTCGTCGCTAAAAAATCCACACCCAAACAGAATAGTTTGACCATGATGATTTACGCCTACGAAAGGGGCGGCTATCATTGAGTACGTATTCGTGTTATATGTTGTGTCGAACATCACGGCATCTCCAAAACAACGATAAGACCGTATAGATTCAGCATCGGCCCAATAACAACGATTCAACTTATTTGCTTCGTCTATCTCGTAGTCGAAGTAGAAGTTCGGATTTTTCTCTTTCTCAAATGTGAAATGCTCTATCAATGTTTCAGCGTAATGACCCATTTACTCTTCTCGAAGGTTTCTTTCATGGTTCCTAATATCTCTCTCCACACACCCAATCGATGATGGACCACCAGAATCTATCTCCATAAGCCTTAATTGCTGGCACGTTGGTATATTAGCGTCAGCAAATTGTTGAGTAAGTACTTTCTTTGTAGTCGACACCGTCCGGTGAGATCTCAACAAATGAACTCGACTAGGAGCAGTAAGGGCATGATTGTGTTCCTCGATAAAGTTGTTAACTATCCACATCTGTCCTGTTTGTTGCTTGACCACAGTTAATCTAGCCCCACAGCCAACTCGTGTTTGCCCACGCTTTCTTTCCCCAGCACGCGGCACAGAGTCTTTAATGTTCCTCTGATATTTATCTTCAGTCTTCCCCTCCTTTGAACATACAAACATTTTCCAGTACGTCTCACCGATTATCTTATTCTTTTTACTGTTCTCCATTCGTGTACTAAATCTAGCCTCCCGAACATAATTATTGTAGAAAATGTATGCTGTCTCATGTGATTGAACTTCTTGTCCAGTTGCAGGGATACGATGAACTGAAACTTGAGGAATATACACATTGTCTGTACTTTGTGATTCCATTGCAGCTAATTCTAAAACAATAAACATAACAAAAAATCAATTATCGATACCGCCACTTATTCTGTATCCAATTGCAGCCATTAGATATAATAAACAATGATGAATTGCAATTTCTGAAATTACAGCAAAATCTTAATCCCATTGCATCTAATTTAGAAATAAACAATGAATAAACCACTTTCAATACAAATGTATTGATTACAGCCACTTAATGTTAATCTCATTGCAGACAATTTTGAAACAATAAACAATGACGATTTTCAATTTTTGAATATACAGCCAACTCCCCATCCCATTGCATCTAATTTTGCAACAATCAACAATGATGAATTTCAATTTTTGTTAACATACATTCACTTTTACCAGTGTTAATCCCCAAACTATCATTACCAGTGTTGCAAACTATGGGTCACGATGCAAACAGTGGGTCACGACGCAAATGGTAGGTCACGACGCAGTGGGTCACGGTGCAAATGGTGGGTCACGGGACAAATGGTGGGTCACGGTGTGGGAGTACAACTCACAGATAGAGCGCGAAGAGAGCTGTCCACGAAGGAAGCCCCACAGCGCGAAGAGAAAGTGGCGACTGTTAGTCAACGGCGATAGAGTGGTAAGTCGCGATGGTGGTCTGCGGCGATAGCGTGCTCAGTGGCGGTGGCGTTCACCGACGATGGCGATTGGGTGGGGGTTTATTAGGGCACGATTTGGGGCCAAATTCGTGGGGGGGTGGGGTGGGGTGGGGTGGGAGTTTTTGGTTGACTAAATATTTGTTATCTACTTGGCATTACTTGATCCCAATCAGCCATGCCAACTCAGCTATGGGAGTTATAATAAGTCCCCATGGTGGGGGTTAGATCAGCCCTGTATAATGACTTGCTAAATCACAATGCCAGATCTATTTCTTTTGAATTTTTTAAATGACTAGAAAAATAGCAATTTAATATTTATATTGTATTTTTTTTTTCTCCCTTCTATTTTCTATTCTCATTTATTCCAACCAAAAGATGGGCTTCAAGCCCAATTCTAACTAAGACCAAATTAAAACATAAAAAGACGACCCAACCAAGTTGGGCTACAAGCCTACAATAGCCAAATGGGCCCACGGGTTAAACAATTTTTTCTTGATCATCTTTAATTAGTTGTCTCGATCCATAGACTATCCCATGAACAAAGAACCCTTAACCAACTCAAAATGCAATTATACATTGTTGCTTAGACAATTTTATTGTTACAAATTATATTTCAATATTAAGAAATTGAATTCCACAATAAAATTAGAATTTTGTTAAACAATTATGACTTGCTTAATAAGATGTATAGAAAACGAAGTGATTTAAAAGTCTAGTCTAAATTTAGCGGAAATGATTTCTATTTTTGCTTTTAGTGTGCAAAGGGTCCCTAATGTTTATAAATTGGCATAAACGTTTTTAACCAACATATTTTGGTCTACGTTTTTATGATATAGACCAATATGCCTTTTATTTTAATTAAGAAAAATTGCAATAAACTCTTAACCTTCGCAAAAGTTGAAGATGGGTGTTCTACCTTTTAAAAAAAATAAAGAGATTATTTATTTATTCAATTTGAATTAAGAATTTATTGATCAAATTGATAATAATGTAAATTATTTTGTATATTTTATGATCAACTAACATGCTAAAGAAAAATTATTTAATTTTATTATTAAGTAATTACATAATTTAAAATATTAACTTTTATTTTTATGGTTATAACATAAAAAAAAAAAATTGTATCACAAACTTGATCCTAGATACTTTTATTTATTCGAGCAATTTGTTTATTAATTACAAATACTAGAGTTTTAATTGAATTATTCATATTTTAATTTATCATTTTATTATCTAAAGAAAATAAAAAAATCGTAAATTAATTTCTTATCAGTATTTTCATGTTAAACAAAAACACAATAAAATTAGTTCAATGTCATAAAATTATATAAGTCATTTTATTATTTATTTGTCTTATTTTTTATTCAACTTTTCCACGTCATAAAGCAATTACATGCACTTAAAACATGATAATTTAACTTTTGTTCGTTACTTAAATATTATAAAATATATAAAAATACATCACCTATTTGCACTTTTTGCAAAAATTAGAGATTCATCTGTAATTTTCTATAATTAAAATTAAAGATATCTTAATTTTTATTATAAAAAGCAATGTTTGCAAACTAAAATATATAAATTAGGGATTTATATGCTAAAAAATAAATACAAATGACTATTTACACACTAAAGACAAAGATAAATACTACTTGCACCAAATTCCCTATTGAAAGTAATAATAGAATTGTGTTGGGTTTCAACTAATCTAATTTAGAGCTGGTATAATTTCATTTAAAATTATATTAAAAAGTTGAAGTCAAAATCAACAATTAATTTTAACTACTCATTTCGTTAATCCACCATTTTCTACAATTTTCCAACTACATATTTCATCAATTTTACCAATATTTACAAAAAATTCGATTTTAATCAAAATCAATCACGCCATTAAAAAAGTCAATAGCAGAAAAGGAAAGTAAAAGATTTTTGGTGTCATAGATAAGATGGACACGTCAATCTAAAGGAATGACTAAATTACCCCTAATTCTTCACAACATACCAGCCAAAAGTCCCTTGATAGGAAGGGCAAAATTGGAAAATGACAATCACAATCAAAGCCACATATATGACACGTGTAAGAAAGACCATTGATTTTTGTCTTATCCAATTTTTAAATATATTAATCCTAGTAAACAAATAAGTTTAAAAGATAATCCAATTTCGTCAACTATTCTTAAATTACAACCGTATCCCCAAAGGACTAGGAGTCCAGTGCTACATAAACTCCATGTTCCTCTACTGACTCTACAATAAAAGCGAGTTCCGTTTGGCTGATCTATATATATTGAGTGATTCTTGGGGTTTTCAATAATCTTTGAACTTTTATTGCGAGGCAAAAAAGGGTATTCTTTATTTATTTATTTATTTTTTGATTAGCATAATCAGGATTGTCATTATTTGAGGCTTAAAGATTTGTTTTTTAATTTTTCTTTTGTGTTTCATGAGTATTATTTACTATGTAGGTAGTGTTTGATAAAGGGTATGCACCAAAATCACTAATTTTTCTGTTGCATTGAAGTGTCAGTGTTCTTGGATTTTCAATAATCTTTAAACTTTTCTTGACGAGACAAAAAAATGGTATTCTGTTTTTTTTTTTTTTATGGGCTTAGCATAATCTTATTAGTTTTTGCAGGATAGTAATTATTTGGGACAAGTTTTAATTTTTATTGTGAAATTTTGTGAATATTAAATGAATGAAAAAATAAAAATCGGTGGTGTTAATATGATTTGAACTTTTTTCTTATTTGTGAGTTTTGGCAGTGTATAAGGGTGTGCACCAAAATTTCTAATTTATATATTGTTATTGGAATTATATTGATTAGTAGTTGTATTATTTATTGCTGACTGACGTAAATCCAGGTTGCAGAGATAGTTTGGTTGCACGAGATGATAAGAATGAAGGCTGGAAAGATTATATTTTTCCTTCTCTGTTTAAATTTGGTGTCCAATCTAGCGGTAAAATAGCTTTCTTTTTGCTTATATCGTTATGAAAATATATGTAATATAAATTGATTTATTATATGTTGATGATTGCATGTATGTATGGTTATATAAATTAAAGGTGTTTAATTTGTAATCTCGAATTGCAAATAATGCAGATTGCTTCCGGCCCACCGACATGTCCTGCAGATGTTGCTAGTGATTGTGCCAGTGATTCGGGTGAATGGAAAGGGGAGTTCTTCCCTGACATTCCCAAGATCAAGTATGAGGTAACAGAGTCGACATGCAGTTTATTGGATAATTAGAATATATGCTGCATGATTATTATCATCTAAAATTTGGATATGTTTGATACAGATTATTAGACTGGTTTAGACTCTATAATGGATGTAAATTTAACTTCTTTTTATTCTTTAACAGCGTTCCGTACTCTAAAGTCCCCCTTACCCTACGGGCTATTTGTGTTTGTTTTTTCAATGCATATGCAGGGACCTTCTAGCAAGAACCATCTTTCTTTTAAATGGTATAATGCCGAGGAGGAGATTCTTGGGAGAAAGATGAAGGTGAGATCTTTCTTCATGAATATTATGTGTCTTAACTATTTGAGAGGCTTTAATTTGATGGACGTCGATAAATCAATTGTCTACCATAGGATTGGATGAGATTCAGTGTTGCGTTTTGGCACACATTCCGCGGGACAGGGGGTGATCCATTCGGTGCACCTACGAAGACGTGGCCTTGGGAAGATGGCACAAATTCCCTAGCCATGGCTAAAAGAAGAAGTAAATGTTTTTCCTCTGTATATTTGCAACATTATCCATGAAGAATTAAGTTGTTTAGTTTTATGTTCTTTGTTGATGATTCAGTGAGAGCGAATTTTGAGTTTCTGAACAAGCTTGGAGTAGACAAGTGGTGCTTTCATGACAGGGACATTGCTCCTGATGGTAAAACAATTGAGGTGAGTAAACACGTCGTTTTTTTCTCTAGCTTCCTTGTTATGCTTTTGACTGAATTGCAAAAAGTTAGGAAGGCTAACACCAAGTCCATTTCTTCATTGCTTACATGCCTGATTAATACGAAAATTTTAAATTTATTCTCTTATTAGCAAGGAATCTACCATTATGTTTGCATTGTGACGTCAACGAACTTCTATTGTAGTTGATATGAATCCAATATCTTGTTGCAGGAAAGTAATGCTAACTTGGATGAAGTAGTAGCTCTTGCCAAAGAACTTCAGGTAATTTTACACTGATGAAGGTTATGCAGATTGTAATGTTCTCTCTTATTCATATTGAATGTTGATTATAAAGTTATAGATACATCATATTATAAGACAAGTTTTCTTTGATATCTGCATATGATTTATCTGTTTTGCATCATCAGGGAACAAAGATTCATCCTCTCTGGGGTACGGCTCAATTGTTTCACCATCCCCGGTACATGCATGGAGGAGCAACTAGGTAAGTTATACTTCATTGTAGGTTGAAGTTAATTGCTTTTGAATTTCTTTGGTCCTTCATGCATATGCTGAATTCTTAAAATGCAGCCCTGAATTAGGAGTATATGCATATTCTGCAGCACAAGTCAAGAAAGCCATGGAGGTGGGTCGCCACTTATTTGTGCATATTCCATTTCTTAAAAAATGAGATTACTTGTCAACTTTTCAATATCATTACCTCTGATGAATGTTTGGGGTTCAAATTTGTGTAATTGTGTATGCCTACAGGTTACACACTACCTAGGTGGAGAAAACTATGTGTTCTGGGGTGGTCGAGAGGGTTATCAGACTCTTTTGAACACAGATATGGAAAGAGAGCTTAATCATATGGTAAGATACTTGCATGTCTTTTAGATGCAAGTGTTATCTTCTCTGTGTATCTGCATGTAATTGTAATTTTTTAAAATGGATGTCGAATTATTGATTATTTCTGAATAAATGAAATAGAAGTATTACAATACTAGAGCATATTCGGCTTGTATTTTTCAATCTTTTTCTTAAAAAGTTATACAGTGCTAATCACATGAAAATCTATGCAGTTTTCTTTTGTTCTTTCGTTGAGACAATGTAATCCGAAATTGTTATTTATTTATAGTTATTTCATAAAGTATGCTGAAAAATATGGTGTATGTCTTCACAGGCAAGGTTTATGGAAGCTGCTGTTGCCTATAAGAAGAAGATTGGATTCAATGGTATTTTAAACTTTCTGGAAAAGTTATACACTGATTGGTTTTCTTCCACTTTAATTCTTTTAGAATCACTGTCTTGCCACTGTTTTAATTTTAATACTTTTTCAGGGACGTTACTCATTGAACCTAAGCCCCAGGAGCCAACAAAACACCAGTATGTTTCTGTTTCTTATAAGTTGGTTTAGACTGGAAACTGTGTTTGTAATTACTTTCCTCATGACACATTTTGATCATGCTAGGTATGATTGGGATGCTGCAACAGCAGCTAACTTCCTGCGAAAATATGGACTCATAGGTATGGCAGTCGGTCTGAACTTTTTAGAAGTATCAAGTTAGGCCAGTATATGCTCATATCGAGCATCAAAGTTCGCTGTTCCGAAGTGTTCCATTCCCATTTTAGTTATCCCCACACTCCTATGGGTTATATGCATCTAATTGAATGATTGGGGGTTTTTTTGGGGGGGGGGGGGTTGGAAATTTCACTTCGTTTTAAGTGAAACTTGGTCTTCTCTATTTGGTTCCATTCATTCCATTTCACCCTTTCCTGAGTAAAAGATATGTATATTCACCACCCTAAAAATATCAATGTGTTTAGTGAACTAGAGGTAGAGCATAATCATTTGTGATCCACTGCTAGGAAAGATATCAATTGAGCGCTGCTAATTTGCAGTGCCTTTGACCCATGTTCCTAGTACTATGCTTAAAATTTAGCTAAATTTTCAATGCTAAGTTGCTAACTGTACACATGACACCTTATTTCCGTCAGACCACATCCCTTTTTCGTTCACAGTGCCTTCCTATTCCGTTTCAATTTAATTAAATGTTGTTGAATCCTACATTCTTTTCTAACTGATATATACCCATCATTATGAAAATGGCATCTGAGTTAGTTGTATTCATTTTTTTTTGCCTCCCTTATTTTGTACAGATGAATTTAAGCTGAATATTGAGTGCAACCATGCAACTCTCGCCGGTCACAGGTTTGTCACATTCTATTCCTGAAACTCGTGATCTGAACTCTGATTGTCTAATTCTGCTTTGAAAATTAATCACTGTAACACCTTCAAACATAAATGAGTTAAGCTCCATCTGACACTTCATTATTATTGCAGTTGTCATCATGAGCTCGAGACTGCAAGAATTAATGGTTTACTTGGAAACATTGATGCAAACACTGGCGACCCTCAAATCGGTATTTTTACTATATAATTTTTTTTGTAGAATTCTGTCAATTTCTCCCGTTACAGTTGCAGACCTCAGCACTTTGATGTCAAAGACATTTTAAGCTGCAATAAAGAGACTTCTTGGTGGTACAGGTTGGGATACAGATCAGTTTATGATGGATGTAGGGGAAGCAACATTAGTTATGCTCAGTGTGATTAAAAATGTATGTAAAACTTTTCCGAAGTGTAATTTTACGGAAAAAAATCTGAATTCCTAATGAGCATTTACGGTAACTGTGTTCTATTGTTTTTGCTTTGTTTTGCAGGGAGGATTGGCACCAGGAGGATTCAATTTTGATGCAAAACTGTTGGTTTTCTTTCCTCCTATCTTTTCCTTTAAAATTACATCCTGCACGAGCACATCAGTAAATAAAGTAGATCTAGTTCATCGAGTCACTTGTTCTTTAGATTTTTAAGCAACTCCATTGAGGCAAAAATATTCTTGAAGTAACTTAATGTGATTTAAATTCATCATGCAATGATTAAATAAACAATTAAAGACTTGTTCATACATTTTGACATGTAACAGTCGAAGAGAGAGCACGGATGTTGAGGACATATTTATTGCTCACGTAGCTGGTATGGATACTCTAGCCCGTGGACTTCGTAATGCTGCCAAACTGATTGAGGTGAGCTTTTGTTTCCCTCTTACGTCTTTCCAGTTCATATTGTTTCCTCTTAGCAATGAAACTATTGAATAATGAATAATAATCGCACCATTTGGTGGCTAAAACATATTCTTGTCTTAAAATAGGACGGTTCTTTGGCTGAGCTTGTCCGCAAGAGATATCAAAGTTTCGACTCAGAAATTGGAGCCCAAATAGAGGTCAATTTGCTTTTGGTCCCTTATCCAATTTGCTGTAGTAGATTTCTGTACTTCCTTCCATTGTAACTCTTATACATAAACTATGAAATCCCTTAACAGGCTGGGAAGGGTGATTTTGATATGCTTGAGAAGAAGGCCATGCAGTGGGGAGAACCTAAAGTTTCTTCTGCTAAACAGGTAACACGCAAGTATATAATGAGTTCAGTTTTGGCATTTTTTGGTCAAATTTTAAGTGTCCTAAAATTTACTTCAAAGTTGGGCTGCGGGTTTTTTCTTATTCGAGTCTTAAGTTAATTATGATTTTCGTATCTTATCGTGGAAGGACTATATTTCTTACACAGCTCGCTTGCATTGTTTCAGGAATTGGCAGAGATGATCTTTCAAGCTGCAATATAGACAATAAGAGTTTAATGTATTTAGTTTCCCATTTCTTTCTTAACTTCTGTTAAAATAATAAATAGTGGAGAAAAGACTGCCTACTCAAAGCAGCCGCGGGATCTTTAGTTTTGCTGCTGTTTCAAATCAACTTATGTAATTAGAAACACTTTCAAGATTTCCTTATTGGTTAGTAAATCTCTGGACTAATATCTGAATGTTGATTTGTTATGCTATTTGAGAAAGTGCTTCAAATACTTGAAATCCAAGTTTTGATCGAATTTGAATTCTATATCCATGCGAGTGTGAAGTGAATGAAGAATAAGAAACGAATGTGATAGTTAGGAGAAAAGAACATAGTCAAGATGAATTAATGCTTTTATATTAAAAGTTATAGACAAAGGGTCGATTGATGGAATGTGCTAAGTTGATTGTGCACCTAATTGTAGTCGTTTGATCGTTGGTCATTAGCAATGACTTCCTCTTTGTTTTACTTGTTAGAAAAGAACACCAATATTGAAACTAAGTATTTACCTTTTCGTACCTAAAAAATTCATTACATGGCATTTTAACTCTAAAATTGGATGGACTACATCCACAAGTAGGGGTGGCAAAATGGACTAGTCCACTAGTCCGGTCTTTGGGCTGGGCTGATCCAATAAAAAATTGATCAAATAAAAATTAGGTTAGTTTAGTCCAGTACAACAAACACATCGGACCAATCGAGCTGAAGCTGAGTTGGCCTGATAATTTATTTTTGGCACAAGTCCCTACCTCCACTTTAAACACCCCACCCACCCCCACCCCCACCCCCACCCGAACCCGACGGCAAATGGGGGAAAGATTTCTCCCCCTTGTTTTCGACTGGAAACGAGGGGGAGAAATCTTCCCCTCTCCCCGCAGCAAATAGGAGGGAGAAATCCTCCGTCGCAGTAAATTGGGGGGCGGGGGATTTCTCCCTCCTTGTTTTCGGTCGCCGTAGCAGCAAAAAGGCTCGGCCGGAAACAAGGGATGAGATCCCCCATTCGCGGCGAAACCAGGGAGAAATTCTCCCTGGTTTCGTGACCAGAGGGGGGATTTTCTCCCCCCCCCCCCCCCCCCGGTCGCCGCCAGAGACTAGAAGGGAGATCTCTGGTCGCCGGCGACCAGGGAAGAGGGGGATAAATCTTCTCATCTCTGGTCGGGTTCTTATTTTGGGATGGGAAGGGATGAGGAGTGGGGTGGGGTGGGGGAAGATACCAATTTTTTTTTTAAATTATAAATAATTATTTTAAAAAAATAAATTAAATATTTAAGTTGGGGCAGCTTATTAGCCCGATGGCCCAAAGTCGGGCTGAGTTGGCCCATCAATAACCAGCCCATGTAAAATTGAGTCGGGCTAGTCCAATTCAATTTTTTATGTAGTCCGTCTAATTTTGAGTTGGGCCAGCCCATCTGGCCCATTTGCCAGCTCTATCCACAAGGACCCCGACTACTACAAAAACAAAATTTTGTATTTATGTGCACTTTTTGCAAAGGTTAAGGTCCTCTACTACTATTTTCTCTTTCCTTAATATTCCAGCTCCTCAATTAATTCCTTCAATGTACTTTTATATTTCTTTCTTCTTTGGGATAGTTTCCCCATATATTGTAAAATATAAAATAATTTAAAAAATACTATCTAATTTTTTTATTCTAAAAATATTGTTTTTATTTTGTAACACCTGTTGTTACATCTGTTACGTTTCTTATAAAAAAAAATTGTGTGTTACATTTGTTACATTCGTTATATTTGAAATTTAAAATATTAAAAAATAATTGTAAATTTTTTATATAAAATCAAATATGTGACAAAATTTTCACACAATTTTGACCACTACTCTACTTTTTGTTAAAAAATTGAAAAATACTACTTATTCATTAGAAATCAATATTTTATCATTTACTTCTCATTATTATTTTTTTAAATATATTAATTTAATCTAAAATCAATATTTTATTTTTTCAGTAAATAACTAGTTGCATGTTAGATAACATATGTGTTACTGTATTACTTGTAGAATAATATATATGTTATTATGTTAATTCATTTTAAGCCCTCCGGCATTCTTTTCCACCATTGCCCCCGCTTTTCACTGCTAGCATCACCTCCCAATGCAACCAATTAGTGTCGAAATTTTCCAGTCTCAACCACTCCCTATTTCTTGTTTCTTTTTTCCAACCAGCACCATTTTCTCAATTCAATAGTCTTCTATCTTCATTCACAATCCAAATTCACATAATAACAACTTATGTTATATTCAAGTAACATATCATGTTACTACTATTTTCATCATCAGAACCATGACTATTATTAAGTAGTGGCTTAAAATTGAAGCCCCCCGCCCCTTTTTTTTTTTTTTTTAAAAAAAAATGAAGCCTAACTCACCAGTAACTCTGCCCATAACTTATCAGACTTTGCCTTTAAGGCCTAATTTTTGAACTTTGCCTCGAATTTTGAAAATGTTAGAACCGGCCTTGTCTACACTCAATAAGAGGAATTAGTACCCTTTTCTTTTGATTTGTTCACTAGGTTGATAGATGATGTGGATCCATAGCTAGATCTAAATCAACGTGGTGCAGTATGATAGTGGTACAATGGTGGCTAAACGTTAATCGAGATCACAAATAAGTGGTGATGTAATGGTGGATCTCATGGAATGCAACTTAATTTGCTTTGCTGGCTTCAACCTTTTGGGCAAATATTTTTTGGGTCAACTTCAGTCATTACACACACACACATATATATATATTTTAATAAAAATAGACTCTCTTCGATTTTGGGCCCGATGCAGTTGTCTTATTCGTCTCGCTCTAAAACCGATCTTGAGTGCAAATCTTGCCAACATTTTTCTATTACACTTGGGGTTGGGCAAATTAATTGCCAAATCGTCAAACCGACTTGGGTTGGTCTGGGTCGGTTTTTTCCTATTTCGGGTCAGTTTTACCCAACCCAAAACCAATTCGATTTTTGAAAAAAAAAAAAAATTTGCTTTAGTTTGGGCTCAAAACCAAAACCCAAACCGACTCGAATCGGTTCGGGTCGGTTTTGGCCCCGAAATTTTTCCTACTTCAGTTCGGTTTGATTTTTGCCAAACTGAATTTTTGTTGATTTGGATTGGGTTGGGTCAAAAAACGATCCAACCCGACCGATACCCACTCCTAATTACACCTAAAGTGAATATCACATCTAGCAGGAGTGGCCATTGGTGGTGGTGGTGAGGAAATAGGTCGGTTTCTGAATTTTTTTTTTCTTTTTGGCTTTTGTTTTCGGCTTTTTTATTCTTTTAATGCTTAATTTATAATAACGGTATAATAGTCATTTTAAAGAAATTTAGACTTTTTAACCGTCAAGTTGAATGTTTCTGTGAAGTACGGATTCAAACTCACAGAGTTACATAAATAGAGAGGATCCATATCCACACTACCAAGAATATTATGAATTACAGCTCTAATTTTCCCCTCTAAAATAACGTTTGTACAAAATTTAATTTATATAGAGGGATGACAATCGGTCGGACAGGATCAGAATTAAAAAATCCCTATTTCTCGCTTTATTTTTCAATTACTTGTTTATTTAATTTTAATCTTAGTAATTTGTTTTTAAAAAAATACATTTGAAATTTAAAAATATAAAATTAAATAAAAAATAAAAGTCAGTAATGATAAAAACGATGACAGTTATTATATGTTGTCTGTCAATAGTGGCACTCCCGTCTCAATAATTCGTCCGCCTCACCGGTTCACCAGTCCCAATTGTCTCATAGCTCACCTCCGACAGGTAAACAACAATAAATCGATTGTCGTTGAACCAGTCATACACATAACTCATGGAGTGACAGTTACGATTGACGTTTGAGAATCTATAGCGTCCCTCATTAACTCCTAATAATAAGAGAAATAAAAGGGTACTCGTCATTAAAGATAGACTCCCCCAATTACCCCTATAAATAGATGTTGATTTCTCCAAGTAGAAGAGGCTGCCATATTTTATATATTGCTATTCTGCATACATAATTCGATAATCTACTTATTATCATATCAGAGTGGATACGGGAGATAGGAGCCCCGCTATCATTTTGCAGATTTTTACCACTGTTGTCACCGTGCTCAAAAAAAGGGAAAAAACGATTATCATCAATCAGAACAGGTTTGCAACGAAGCTCTATATTTTCAATCCCCTCACCAATTCTTCTATTAACTAAAATCCCGTCTCATTTAAAATAGGACAATATAAAACAGAAGTAGATATTATGTCAAAATCCTTTTCAAAATCTGCTTTACTCCCCCAATATCTTTCCTAACATCAATGAAACATGTGATATAATCCATCGTGCTCCATATCATGCTGGCACATTGGGACCCATCACTCTATATTTTCCAAAATATCCCCGGTACTCGTACAAACCAATAAATAATTGGTCAAAATCAAGAGAAATTAATTTGCGTGTCAATTGGTGCAGCTATTGAGAATATCTAATGCAATAATGTAAATTATTATACACGTGATAAGTAAAATAGAAATGAAGAAAAGAACATTTCTAATGAGGTCGTGGATTGAAAAAAATCATGGTACAATTGTACATAAGAAAAGATGTCAATAAATTATAAAAAATAAAAATAAATGATGATTAACACATATATCGATAGAAATAAATTATAAAATATTAAATAAAATATGCTTAAACATTTCGATGGACATAAATGATAAAAATATAAAATGTCTTGCCATATAAAGATTTTAAGATGATATGACACATTTTTTAATGTAATTCACGGTTGCATTGGAGATGCTCTAATAAGAATTGAGTAGGATCGATTATTTTCATAAAAAAAGCTGAGAATCAAATCTAAAATGCAATATATTTATACGTAAACAATGTATTTTATCTACATATTTCGTAGAATCCACTGCTTATAATCTAAAAAAAAAAAAAAAATTACCAAATAAATACTTAATTTATTTTCAATACATCGATATAACTTCATTTCGACTCTAACTTAACCCTAAGCCAAAATTTACCATCTAGTCGGGTCAGGGTTATTATTGTCCATATAACACTCCCAGCTCGTGCACTATACACAAAATGACTAAATTAACTGAATTTTAGCTAGCCTAATTTTTGTAAATAATAACATTCTATGAATTGAATTTGGTACATGAATCTAACATGTACCCACTCCATTAAAAACAAAGAATGTATAATGAATTCGAAAGTGATATTGTTTAAATATAAATTAAATTTATTTTTAATTTACTTATCAGTAATTTATTAAATTTAATTTTTAAAGTTATATTTTTACTAATGAAATCACTTTTAAAAAAAATAAGTTAATACTAAGCACAATCAACAATGTATATATTAGAATTTTGTTATGAATAATTAAAAATCTGAAAATTTTGGTAGAAGTGGTTCAATATTTTAGAACAGAATAAAATAAAACCCATTTAAGAAATGTATTAATTAGTTGATTTCAAACAATCATTATTTACAGGATACTTAATTAATCGGAAATGATCTCCTCCCCATGGTGGGGAGGAGTTATGAAGGCCACAGGACACATGTCTTGTGGCCATTGGATAAAAGAGAAGTGATTGATATAAAAGCCAATCACTGATCTAATGGCCACAGGACACATGTTCTGTGGCCTTCATAACTCCTCCCCACCATAGGGAGGAGATCATCTCCCCTTAATTAATTAGTAGTATCTCTACTTTATAACTTTTGATTATGAGTTATGTCATGCTATTGATTAAACGTCCTGTGGCCTTCATAACTCCTCCCCACCATAGGGAGGAGATCATCTCCCCTGAATTAATTAGTAGTATCTCTACTTTATAACCTTTGATTATGAGTTATGTCATGCTATTAATTGTTTAATCATTGTCATTACTATTCCACCAATACAATTTTGACAACTCGTCACATAATTTTTTTTTGCAAATGGTAAGACATGAAGACTTTATACACGTCTTTTTATTTACTAAAAAAATGATGTGTCGAAATGTCAAAAATGTAATAAAAATAGTCAAAAAAACAATAAGTTCGAAACAAAATATGTCAATTGTCAACTCAATTTTTGTATAAGAACACAAACACTTCCTACTTGATTATGATTATAATGTTATAAACGAGTACTTTCTTAAATATTTTGATTTACTTTTTTTTTTTTTCATAAATAATTTTGTAAAATCATATACTTTTAATCATTCTTACATCGACGATAAAGATTTTCTTTATACGGATGGATACTCGTAACAATTTCATGTACCACCATTAAGGAGTAGACAATATTTGGAGGAGGATCTATATTTCTTTTGATATACACTTCATTACATTAAACTTGTGGTTCAAAAGAAATCAAGTTAGAACTATCCCAAAATAACCAGGAGCAAATTATGAGGTACGTAAATGTTCTCGATGCAATGATGTATTGAATGAATGATGGAAAATGTTTGTAACTAACTTTATGAATGTAATTGAAGTAAAAATAATAAATAATAATTAAAATTAAAACTTCATTTGATGTAAAAAAAAAAAAAACTATACAAATTAACGGCTTATTTGGCATATGGACAATGGTTAAAGATAATATATAAAATTTATTTTCTCTTGTTTGGACAGATTTGATGTCTAGATAAATTTAAGTCAAAAAATGAAGATAAGTTTTGTTTTAAGAAAGATGAGGACAAATTTTTGTATTCGGATAATGATTCACTCATTTTTTAGAAAAGACGAAAGTACCATTTATAATATAAAATAAATCTATTTTTGAACATTCATACCTTAGGATAATCACCACCACGCAACCACCCACTCGCCCCGCTCTCTGCCACCACCCGCCACCGTCCTCTAGCCATAACCACTGTCTTTGCCGCCTCGGCCTCGTCACCACCATTTGCCACTTTATTTTGATGCCACCTATATTTTTTTATCTTTTTATTTTTTTATTTACTTCTTTTCGTTTAATTAAGGAAAAGGTGGAACTATCTTTTTTATTTATTTATTAAAATCTAACTTTTTAACGATAATTTTTTTTCATTCTTATACCTAATTTGAACCAAACAAAATAATAAAAAATCTATTATTTAGATAATTTTTATCCAAATAAATAGTTTTATCTATTAAGTAAATGGCACAAAAAAAAGGGAATTTTGCAAAAAAATTATAATATTTAATTTAACAATGATATTTTCAGCTGGATGGTCGGTCGAGAAAACGAAATCAGCAGCTCAATTGGTCCAATAAACTGCTCACATGTTGAAACCATGACATGCTCTGATAGATGGGTAGTTATACTTTTAATTTAAATATTTTATTGGAATTAATGATTCATAAGATTTAATTAATGAAATGATTGACCATTTTTAACATATTTACTCACTAAAATAATCTCAATACTCTTTTGTGTTTTTGCTTTGTCTACTTATCAATTTACGATTACCTGACATCGAAGACTAGTGAGAAGAGTAATTTCAAATAAAATTAAAATTAAAATTAAAATTAAATGTATATTTTTAACACGAGTAGAAAGACTAGTTGAGACGTAATTTAAATATATTACAACTTGACTTCTCTCTCTCAATATCTAGTCAATATTTCAATTTAGAAGTGTAAAATGAGCAGTACTTTATGGCTTAATCAAACACAAATGGCCAATGTAAATTTGGTGCATATGTTAAAAAGTGGAGGTGTCAAATTCATCGAGTTAAATATTCTCAATGTCACTATAATTTGTCAAACATTCTTAGAATACTATTTTACTTTAAAATATTTATGAAATGTCATTGAATTTTTAAAAGTGAATTTCATATACTATTCTTTTTAAAAATATTTATGAAATGTAACAGAATAGCACATGAAATTTACTTTTAAAAGTTTAATAGTATTTTATGAAAGTTTTAAAGTACAATCGTATTTTAAAAATATTTGACAAAGTATATTAGTATAGTGATATTGTAGATATTTAACTCCAAATTCATCAAACCTGAGTACCTGACCAACGTCTAACCTACCCCACCAGCACCTCGACCTCCACCCCCACTCCACCCACCGGGAATGGGCCCAAGTCGGCACAGACATATGACAACAACTTGACACAAAATATCATTTCTTTGTCATCAAACCATCTTTGTGGCTTAAACCCTCTCCACGTGTCACTTCTGGGCTTGGCAGCAACTATATTTCTCTATATGACTTGGATAGACAGAGAGAAGAAACTGTGATTGGCACACACCCCACTATAACAAGCCTAGTCAACGTTTTTAGAGAGAAGATAAATATAGTATTGAGAGAGAGAGAGAGAGCAAAATGGGAATGATGCAAGATGGTGGTGTTGGTGGTGTTTCCAGAACAAAGTGTTTTCCGGCAGGGTGGAATGCGGCGGCGAAGCCTTGTGACTACTGCAAGTCCGCGGCTGCATTGATATTTTGCACCACGGAGTCAGCCTTTATGTGCATGACTTGTGATGCTAAGGTGCATAATGTCGCCACATCTTCAAGGCACGAGCTTGTGTGGATGTGTGAGGTGTGCCAGCAGGCCCCGGCCAGCTTCAGTTGCAAGGCGGATGCGGCGGCATTATGCGTCGCGTGTGACCGGAATATCCACTCGGCCAACCCATTAGCTCGCCGCCACGAGCGTGCCCCGGTGGTACCTTTCTATGACACGGCAGAGTCACTGATGAAGTCCACCGCCGCTGCCACCCTCTTGCTGCCCGTTAACCATCTAAGTTGCACGGAAACGGAAATGGAAAACGTGACAGATCACTTGATATCTGCCAACCCATTTACAGCCAAACTTTCTGCAGATGCACCAGACATGAAATCCATGGAATTATTGATTTCTAATTCTGATCAATTCTTGGATTTTGAGTATCCAATTTCTGCTGACAGTGTTGTCCCTGTACAAACCTTAAAGCCTGCTGTCCCAACACAATTAATTGCTAATTATTCATCAGAAAATCCTTTTGAGATTGACTTCACTAAATTTAATATGAATTCTTACAACAGGAGCTACACCGTTACCACCCCGTCCTTTAGCAACAGTGTGAGTACAATTCTTGATTCTTCTTACTCTATAGTCGTTTGTTATAGATTTTTTATATCATTTAATGCCCAAAAGGGATAATTTGGATGTGGGAGTTGTGCCTGGAGTGGGCTAGACAGATAATTTAATTGATTCTTGGTTAATTTTTCAGGTTTCATCATCGTCATTGGATGTGGGAGTTGTGCCTGATGGGAGCTCCCATTCAGATATATCGTACCCTTTTACGCGAAACACAAGCACGAGAGGAAACGAAGCTTCCCAAATGGTGGGAATAGATAGGGAAGCAAAAGTCATGAGGTATAAAGAGAAGAGAAAGAAGAGAAAGTTCGACAAGACCATACGTTATGCCTCCCGAAAGGCCTATGCTGAGACAAGGCCAAGAATCAAAGGGCGGTTCGCTAAAAGAACTGAGGTTCAATCTGATACTCATGATAGACTCATTTACAGCTCTTTCTCAGCTAATTTTATGGCTGATGGTGCCGGATTTGGCGCCGTACCCTCATTTTGATGCAAGAAATAGTTTGAAAAATGTTGTAAACACAAGCAATGTGTGGATAATGTAAGTTGGTCTACGAGTAATGATCCGAAATAGATTGGAAAAAATGTTAGAATTGATTTGCAGGGACATGACATTTTGTACGTGTTTCTGCAATCTAAAAGCCCAAATACTTTTTTGTTGAAGGGCTTGCTGTAGCCTGTAATATTGTTTGTACAACAAGAAGTTGTTCTAGATATATTTTTAGTTTACACGAAATTGTTCAACTTACAGAGCACGTTAGGCTAAGCCTAGAAATAATTGAAGTACTTTTGTAGAAATTATACGTTTACAAAAACCTTTTAAATTAGAACTTCTTTATAAAGTCCAAACATATCTGGCAAAAAAAAATTTACAAGCAAATCACATTATGGAAACTTCCTATACACTTTGATATTTTGTTTGTAAACTATTAATTTTTATTTTCTTTAGAAAGTGATTGTGATGTTTTATCTATCTTCAAAAATGTGTCCCAAAATAGTGTTGGTCAATGATGAAATTGATCTTATACTGAGCCTGATTGGACGAGGGGGCCATTTCATTGCCCAAAAATGAATTTTCTTTCCCTTTTTAAATGAAGTTAAATGGAACCATTGGGTAATGTTTGGGAGATGACATAATATTTCCGGTCTCCAGCTAAGTTGCATTCTATACGTTAAAAGTCGCTTCTTGTTTGCTCTCGGATTAAGCGGCAATCTTTAATGTGGATATGAACTCCTAATTTTTTCAATTCAAATGAATCAATCCAATTGAAAATTGGATTTAGATAAAAATAGAAAAAGATTGGTACATTTTCGTATTGTTAAGGGATTGCTAGTGTATTCTCATTTAACATATTTCTCTATGTGCTAAGCCAAGTAAAGCTTTACACTCTTAAAAGGGATTTTGGCAAAACTGGTCCTTAATCTTTGCTCTTCATTTTTTTTTTGTCTCGAACCTTTATTTTTTGACGGAGGAGTCTATAAAACTAGACGCAACTAATTATGCAAAAATCAGATCTGGTTTCACCAGATCGTGACGTGAACCACCAACACCACCCAACTCCATCCTATTCCTAACAGACCCCGCCATCACCTGTCATTAGTCTCCCAACTTCTTCTAAGAAATTTTTTTTAGGTCTCCGACACCCTCTTTTTTGGATATCTTTATTTACTCAATTTTTTTTTAGAGCTTTTTAGGTCTCAAATTTGTTAAAATAATTCATTTTTCACGTAAATTGCATATTTTTCGAGATTACGTCCAAAATTTCTGTTAATTGGGCACGTGCACTGCATATTAGAAGAGCAAGTTTGTCATTTTTTATATAAATAATAATAAAAATGAAAAAAAAATCACCTTCTTCACCCCACCTCACCCACCATCTTCACCATCTGCTTCTTTTCAATCCAGAAAGGCAAGAAATTGCTAAACTCTTTGAACTGTGCTGTTCTGAAAATCCTCTTGATCCAAACATCAACAAAGGAACTTTCACAGCAAAAATTGAAATTCTTGATGAATTCAAAAATAAAATCATTCGTGCCAAGGCAATGGCATACAGCCCAAAAGATAGAGAAGAATTCTCTATTCAAATCAAAGAACTCCTAGAACTAGGTGTCATAGAACCTAGTAAATCTCATTTTTCTTCTCCAGCCTTTATGGTTAGAAAAGAAGCAGAAAAAAGAAGAGGAAAAGCTAGAATGGTCATTGACTATTTACAACTTAATAAAATCACAAAAGCTGATGGTTACATTCTCCCAAATATGCAAAGCCTTATCCACCTTATAAAAGGGAAAATGATATTTTCATCATTTGATCTGAAATCTGGCTTCCATCAAGTTAGATTTGAAGAATCAACAAAATCCCTTACAGCCTTTAGTTGTCCACAAGGACACTTTCAATGGACAGTAGTACCTTTTGGCCTCAAACAAGCCCCAGGTATCTTTCAAAGACATATGGATAATACTTTCAAAAGCCTTAATGAATTTTGTTGTGTATACATTGATGATATTTTAGTTTTCTCAGAAAACGAAGAAAATCATGAACAACATGTTTTACAAGTTCTTAAAAGGGTCCAAAAAGAAGGAATCGTTTTGTCAAAGAAAAAAGCAGAACTTTTTAAAGAAAAAATTGGATACCTAGGATTGGAAATTGCTTACGGTTTTAAACAACTAAAGCCCCATATCCTTGACCATATCCAAAACTTTCCAAATGAAATTACAGATCAAAAACAACTCATGAGATTTTTAGGTTGTTTAAACTATGCTGAATCATTTATCTTAAACCTTGCAAAAATGAGAGCACCTCTTCAAAAGAAACTCAAGAAAAATTACAAATGGAATTGGACTAAAGAAGATAGTATTTACATACAAAAGATTAAATCAAAAATAAAAAATATTCCATCTCTTTATCATCCTTTACCAGCTGATAAAATGATTATTGAAACTGATGCTTCCCAAGATTTTTGGGGGGAGTATTAAAAGCCAAAAACAGTTTTTCTGAAGAAGAAGAAAAAAAAAATTATGTAGTTACTCTTCTGGAACTTTTACAGATTCAGAAAAGAACTATCACATTAACGAGAAAGAAATCCTTGCTATGAAAAAGGCAATCTCAAAGTTCAGACTCTACATTATTTCCAACAAATTTCTGGTAAGAACAGACTCTTCAGTTTGTAAATCTTTCCTAAATTGCAAAATTCACCCTGATTATAAACAAGGTAGATTAATCAGATGGCAAATGTGGTTTAGCCATTATGATTTTGACATTGAAATCATTAAAAGTAAAGATAATTATCTTGCTGATTCCTTAACTCGTGAATTACATTTGTGCAGTTAAAATGTCAGACATTGAGAAACAATTGAAAGACCTTGAAGAGCAACTGGAAATCAAAGAAATGGAAATACAGGTAATTAAGAAAAAAATCTCTAATTTGAAAAAGAGATTAAAAGGCGACATTACCAAGAGTAATGAAACCAATGAAACATTACCACAAATTGTGAAGGATACATTTGAAACAAGTTCGCAAGAACCTGTGGATATTCAAAATCCAGTTTCAAATCCCCAACAAAAAGACACTACTCCTCTTGTAGGATTTGGCACTTCAATGCCTGGCAAAAAATTCTATGTCATCTTTGATGGCCCAAACCGTGGTTTTTACACTAATTGGGAGCAAGTTGAACCACTTGTCAAAAACAAACCATACAAACACAAAAGCTTTAAAGCATTCATTGATGTCCAAACAGCTTTCCTTGAATTCCATAAAAACAAAGGATCTGAATTAGAATCAGGTTGAACTAGTTTGTTCAATTTGCTTTAATTAAAATTTAACTTCCTAATTCTTAGAATTAATAATTGATTTGAGGGGGACTCCCCCTCCCCCTCCCCCTCCCCCTCCCCCTCCCCCTCCATTAATGGAAGTCTTTTGATGGGGGACTCTCCCTCCCCAACAATTTTCTGCCATTAATGGCAGAAAAAAGGGGAGAGAAGTGTTGGAAATTGGTTTAAAAGTTGAGAAATTGACTAAGTGACTTCGTGTCAACTTGGCCAAAATATACAAATCCGACTCAATCCGTTTAGGCAAAATAATTTGTCACTTCACCGCTTCGGAGAAATGGGGATTGACCTGCCTGGTCAGGTCGCGGGAGTCGATGGGGGCAGCGCCCCTCGTGGGGGCTCGGGGGCAACGCCACCGAAAAGAGAATTTAGATTTCTCTGCATGTATTGAATGGTATATTTGGCATCTCGAAACCAATATCGAATGAATGAGAAATTACGAAAAAGGACAATTTTGGGTCAAAGTTTTGACCATGCGATCGCATGGGTATTTCCACCTGCGATCGCAATCTGCCTAAATTTTAAGCAGAACATTTTTGGGTCCTTTCATGCGATCGTAAGAGACATAGCCTTGCGATCGCATAGTTAAACTGGATTAAGTTCTGTTTTTAAAAATGCACCATGCGATCGCAGTATAATAAAACTAAAGTATGATAAAACCAATGTTTGGAAAATCGAACCGGACCGACTGGTTCAACCGGGAAAACCGGAAACTGGCCTTAAAACCGGTCTGGACATTACAATTAACCGGCCAGAGAAGAACCAGACCAGGAACCGGGTTTTTAAGCAGTTTAACCGTGAACCGGGTTTGCACTTTTGGGCGGTTAAACCGGTGGTGACTGAATTAGGTCAAAATCCGATTTCATTTCACCGAAATTTCAGCCATTTTCTTCCTTCCTTCCTTCTTCCGCAACTCGAACTTCTTCTCTCCTTCTTTCGATTTCTTCAAATCTTCACCATTTCTTTTTGGAAATTCTTCCTCACCTTGTCATTTTCAACATTTCTTGTGGTTGTGAATCCCGAAAGCGCCGGTAGAATTCTATAGAACACACCAAAAAGAAATAGAGAGAGGAAATAAACACAGCTCGCTGTCTCAGCACCCATTATACTCGTATAACTCGGCCCATAACTCACCAGAAATTCAGGGACTCGGAGATTTAATGATGGGTTTATTGCCATTTTTGAAAGAAGACATAGCTCGTTGTACATTTTTCCAGCCAAAGAAGAGATGTTAAAAACCATTTTGGATATTTGGGTTATTTGCTATTTACACTTTAGTTGGCGGGTGATTTTGGAGAAAAGGAAGGACAGAAGGACAAGATGAAAAGTAAAAAATGGGATGAATATTTGAGATTTTGTTTTTAGCCTCTCTTGCTTTACTGATCATGAATAGTTGCAAGTTATTGGGGTTTGACCATCAATTATTACTTATTTTTTCTATATAAAAAATTAAAAAATTATGAAAAGTATATTTGAAGTCAAATTTTGAGATTAATTTTGTCTATAAATATTAGTTTATTTACAAGTAACTTATTTTTAAAAAATTTGTGAAATTTATAGATTAAGAGCCCGTTTGGTGTGGATTATAAAGTAATTTATTTGACAAAAATAGTTTATTTGACCAAAAATAGTTTATTTGACCAAAATTTTTGCCTTGTAGCATGACATTTTTGACCATTATTAGTCAAATAAAGCATTTTTGTCAAATAACCTAGTTTATAATCCACACCAAACGGACACTAATTTTTTAATTTTTTAATTACAACCGGTTGAACCCCGGTTCGACCTTTTGGCCCTTGACCCGTTACCTTTTCCGGGTCGATGACCGGTCCAGTTTTCTGAACATTGGGTAAAACCATGCGATCGCATAGATTTTCGCGCGAACAGGCATGTCCATTTGAAGTGTTGCATGATTTGGCTCCACACCATTTTGTGTTCAACCGTTCATCAACGTTAAATAGGACCTTCTGGACGTCCATTAACATATAGAAAATACAGAATTGATATGCTAAACCAATCCACTCATATTCTCATATCTTGAACCAAATTTCATTGCATTTGTTGCATGATTTCTGGTTTTTCCTTTTCATTTTCATCTTTGGAGTACAAAAACCAATTTTGGTTCGCTGTACTTGTGTTTTGAAGTGCTTCAAATACAAGTAAGGAGTCGTTGTATCTTTGGAGTTGATTGCTATAACCGTAAGCACCGTTGCGGGACAAATTCGACTTAAGGACAAAGTGTTCAACACTTTCCTCGACTTTCAATTCATCCTTTTTCGGTGTTATTGCTTTGGAGTCACTTTTCACAGAAATCCGCCAACAAGAAGTCCACCCCAAAACCCACCATGCAGCTAGCAAAACAATAAATCAGATGAACATGAAAATTGAACTCTCAAATTCGTAACATTTACAAGTCCTACCACCTTCATCTTCCAGTCTCACTATCACCCCCCCTTCTCTTGACCAACAGAATCAATAGCAAATAGAGCAATCACAGCAACAATTTCAACAAAAAAGGGAGAACTACCCCCTCAAAACTGTTATTAAGCAAATTTGAGGGAGACTTCTCCCCCTCAAAATTGACATTAATGGTAGGAAGAATGGAGAAGTAAGTATTCCCCTTAAACAACCATTAATGGCACAAAGATGGGAGGAACTTCTCTCCACATTTTTCTTCTATTAATGGCAGTAAGGGGGGAGAAGTTCATCTTCAAATCTACTATTACAATGGCAGTGACATGAGTGGAGATGGTGAGTGGGGTGGGTGAGAAAAGTGATCATATTTTTATCTTTTTTGCACCCACCCAACTAGCACAGAATTTGGACGTAATCTGTCTATAAGAACCAATTTCAACAATTTCAATGAGCTGAATTGAAAATTTGAGTATCTTTGTTGCCTTGAAAGGTTATCCTATATTTCCATTAGAGGTGGAGAGAGGGCTGGACTTTTCTTGGATCAGAAACTGCAGTAAGCTGCAGTTATAAAAAAAATTATGCCATGGCTCACCTCATTTTAAACCACGGCCCAACTCGATGTTAAACTATCTGATTATGTTAAAAGTGACTGCAGTTATCAAAGTGGGCTTGAATTTTTTAATTTGTTGCATCTTCCAGCATTTGGTGTTGAAATATTATTTTATTTTCTAGCTTGGTTGTAATATTATCCAGTCGTGTTTGGTTTATTTATATGTTGTTTTATTAAGTATAGAATTACAATATAATTGTATATAACAGTATTAAAAGAGTTTCAATATTTTGTGCATCAACTACGTATAGCTTAGTTTTAGATAAAATAGATATAGATTCTATTATAAAACAATTTTTATGCATCGACTGCATAACAATTTTTGTTGAGAAGAATTCGCAGCTGTAAAAGATCGTACTTTCTTTAGCTAGTTTTAGATATTGAATATTTTTGCGCAATGACTCTTTGTAAGCTTTTTAAAAATTATGACTTATAAAAAAAATTAGATTCTCGTAAAAATTGGCTCAATAATTGTTGTTTGAGAAACCCCCTGTGAGGGGGGTTCCTCCTCTCCCCATTGGCCCACTCCTTTGCCATATCCTGGCTCCGCCCCTGATTCCCATGATGTTTAATTCCTAAAGTAAGTAGAAGACAATAAGAAATCCAAAATTAATTGAACTCTAATTATTAGTTCCTCTCTTGAAGACAAATCGCGCAAGATGATTGCTATTGGAAGAGATGTTAATATGAATGGTGCTTGTTGTTTAGATTTTATTTTCTATGCCATAAACTTTGATTTTGGATTAAAAATTGTACATGTTCAAGAGATCAAGCCTCCTGTACAGTAATGTAATGATTGGGCGAGTTTTATAGGCTCATACAGTTTCCTAATTTGTCTACGATATAAAAATGAAAATACGTAGTCACAGGATATTACCATTCACCAGTGTTGAGATTGAGATTGAGGCCACAGAGTGCAGGAAATACTAACGATATGCATTTAGTTATGGATTTGGATATGACAATGTTATCGATGACCACAAGGATGTGAGATTGGTTTTTGATCACAATAGTGGCGATTAATGATTATGAAGTTAAAGTTTATAGCCTGAAATTGGATACTTGGAAAAAGATTGAAAATTTTCCACTTAGCATTGGTCGGGTGAGTATGCCTAGTTTTGCCAATGGTTCCATGAACTGGCTTGTGCTGGAAACGAAACCAAATCCTACATTTTCTCTTCTGGTCCTCTGTCTTAGAACCCAAGTGTGTCAATCAGTGCTGTTGCCCGAGGGTTCTCATTTGTTTCGTTTGTGGGTTCGCCATCGTCCCTAACACAGACACGGTCATAGATTACGGACGCTAATGGATTATAAAATGATTGATTTTTGGACTCATTTAAGGTTAACCACATTCTCATCGTCATGAAGGAATGGTTCCTGATAAAATATACCAACACCTTAAGTGGATCGACGCCAAGGAGTCGTTGGAGAAAAACCTACATTCTGAAGTTCAATCATGGAAGAAAAATCTAAATTCTGAATCCATAGAAATATTCGCTGGGGACACATGTTGTTCGAATTGAAAAAACAACAATAGGTCGATAATGGAAAGAAAAGCACGAGATCAAGAAACAGAGTATTTCCTTTTCGATTAAATATTTTACACAAGTAGATTATGATTGACTTTGCCTTTACATTCCCTTCTACTAGGAAGACAACTTTGCTGTGTTTCATACTTTTGACAGATTAGTAATTATAATAGATAGGTGAAGGCTTGTATTCTTATTATAAATTCTTAATTTGTTAGTATTACTATTATTATTATACTATCTTAGACATGTTTAGCACGTTGATGGCTTTTTTTTTTTTTTTTTGTTTCCCCAATTTATTCACCAATGCAATGGAATTTATAAAAAAATCCTCAACTTTTACATGAGCTTCACTTAAACTCTAGCTCAAGCTATTTTTCTGTTATTTTTCCTTATAATTCGAGTCAAAAACCCAACAGGCCCAGGATCCCTAGGCAGCTAGGCTACCCTACCTCCGCCCCTGTAATGGAATTAGTCGAAGTTAATTAATTTCGATTGGTCAATAGTTGACTTAATTGAGATGTAATTTATTGGAGCTTGAATCCAGTGGGTATGCATTAATTGAATATAAAGGACAAATTGTAAGAACTATAATTTGTCGAGCTAAAACACAAATGAGTTTTACTTTGAAGACCAAAGTGAACTTATGACAATACTAGTAGAACCTTAAATCTATAAATAGACATTTTCCAGTGTGCACTCATAACAAGACCAGGGCACAAATTCTTAGGGAATTGGGGATTAGGGTTTGATATATTCTCTCCCAAAATAGCTTATCTCCTATAAGTAATTCTAGTATTGCCTTGGGTTACCACCACTCATTTAAGCCAACATCTCAAGGAGGACACTAGAGAAGACTTGAAAATGTAGAGCAAATGAGCATTCAAGTTTGATAGGGTTGAAAGCTCACTTCGAAATTATAACTACGTGTAGTGCCTGGATTGCATTCTTGAATCAAGTGATATTGCTAAAACATAATGATGTCCAATAATAATAGTCCGCGATTATCGTTCTAACAAGTTATACCGCTTAATTATTTTACCCAAAGTCCTAAAGTACCAAAGTATTTATCGTACATGTGAGAACTCACTCATTGACACCTCAAAGAACTTGAACTAGTAATCAAACTTCATTACTCGCTCAGGATTATGGTAACTAGTTCGATAATTAATTGAAGTCTTTCAAACAGTCACAAATAATATTTCATTTGTTCTCATTTAATGTATTCCAAATACAAAACTGTTCTTACTACTAAGTCTAGACAAACTCAAAGTACGAATAATATGATATTATCAAAACAAAGCCTGCAACTTCATTTACTGATCGTAGACAATTTCTTTTGATCACATTATAAATATATCTTTCTTTATATACTTAACAACCTAACTACAAGTGTGATCATGGAACCTTATAATTGTTAGCTCACTTTCAAATATAGGACATGTGATAATAAAATCATACTATTAATCAAAAAGTCGCTTGATATTCAAAGTAAAACTTATTTGTGTTTTAGCCGGACAAATTTTAACTCTTATAATTTGCCCATTTTCTTCAATTAGAGCCATTAGAGGAGGCCCAACTGACCCACTTGATTCAAGTTCTAATAAATTAAATCTCAATTAAGTCAAATCTTAACCTATTGAAATTTATTTATTAATCTCAACTCATTCCACTGGAGAATCGAGATTGCACTCTTCAATCAAGTGCTATAGCTGAAACTTAATATTATCCATAATAATATCTTTGATTATCGTTCTAACAAGTTACCCTGTTTGATTGTCGATATTTTGGAGTTGGTCAAGATGACCATTTTATCCCTCTTATTATATTTTGCTTCTTGTGTTTTTTTTTTTGGTCATTAGGCAATCAATTGAACTCAAATTTCATTGGCCACTAGAAAAACGCTTGAGATGACAACCGTCTTATAAAGTGACTAAAGTATCCGATATTGCAAGTATATGTTTCTAATTATTTCGTCCAAATTCTCAAAGACTGAGGTATTTATTGTACAGGTTAGATCTCACTCGTTCGCATCTCAAAGAATTTGAACTAGTAATCAAACTACATTACTCACTTAGAATTAATGTAACTGATTTGATAATTAAGTGAAGTCTAATTTTAAACGGCCACAAGAAAAGATTTTTCAGTCTCAGTCAATAAATTCCAGATACACCGTTGTTCTTACTACCAAGTCCAAACAAACTCAAGTATGAACAATGTAGTCTTAACAAAATAAAGTGTATAACTACTTACCGATCGTCAACGACTTCTTTTGTTCACGTTACAAATGTGTCTTTCTATATATACTAACTAATTAAGTATATAATTTATAACTACAAAGTGTGATCTGGAACTTTATAAATGTTAGCTCAATTTTAAATTAATATGAGACATTCGATAATTATAATGTAATATTAATCAAAACGTTGCTCATTACAAAATAGTACTCTTAACAGACATAAACCTAACACCTTGTATATTTAATTTTAACAATATTTGAACGTTCATTAGGAGTACGGTGGAAGGAAATTGAAAGATTGATGACCAACTTGATCCGTTTTGTAAAATAGAGATCAAGCTTGCAACTCGATCAAAATGGTTAGATTTAACAGTGCAATAGTAAAATAATGTGAACTATATATTAAATACTTCAGAAATTAAAATAATATGAAGGCATCCATCAATGTTTTTATTTTTATTTTGTTCGAATATGAAACTAAATTAGACAAAAAAAAAAAAAAAAATCAGGAAAGTAATTTGCCGATGGCAAGAAAAGTGTAAAATAGTAAATACCCAGAATTCCTTAAAAACGATAATTCAATCATCGAAACTTTTGCAAAAACCATCTCTAATTAATCGACCTGAAATTGAAAAATATGTGCAAAATGTGTTGCTAACTAGTATAAAATACAATATTTATTTATTTAAATTGTACCTTCAAAACTCTCAAATTCACACGTTCATAATTTTCCATCAAAAGGAAAAGATATCAAATTGTTTTCACTACTAGTGCTACAATTACAATTGCTCTTACTTCCAAAAGATGATGATCTACTGGATATAGGGGTGGCCAAGAAAGTTGGCTTCTGTTGCCCAGCCATGATCACAAGGTACTTCTCTTCAAGCACTGGTTGTGCCAATTTAAGGCCACCGGACTCAGAGCCACCATTAACCTCACTTGCCGCGGCCTCAAGGTCTGATCTCTCGTTTTCACGGCGGTTTTCTAGGTACTCAGAGAGTTTCAAATAGGTGCATGACAGGATAAAGATAGCCAAAAAAATGAGTCCTAAGAGGGCAGCCAGTCCTCCAAAGAGGTACGTCACCGGTGTGTGCCACGATGAGTGCTGTGCAGGAGAAGAAGAAGGTGCTGTTGCCGGCCCCTCCATTGACTGTATGAATATATACACTATATTATTAGCAAACTGAACTTTGTCTAGTGAATAATTATATATACATAGAATGTTATAGTACAGTGACTGGGTGGAGGCGGCGGCGGCAGCAGCGGCGAATGTAAATGACGAGGTAAAGATGGATTCAGATTCCTATTTATAGTGGAAATTAGAAAGAGAGCAAGATGTGTACAAGTAACAATGATCTTTATTTATTTGTTATTTGATCTTTAATATAGGTCATTATATGATGGGATATATGCTTCAATTTATAATGATGCAATTATAGATATTTATTGTAATTGGACCCAACGAATTTATCTTGTCTCCATTATCTTCCAAATTAATATTGTTGTGTTTGATTATCACAAGTCTTAAATCCACGAAATAGTTTAATTGCAATTGATTTCAGACAAGGCTAGATTGCATGTATGTCACCACTCGACTCAATAGTTAAAATCAAATAGTATTTAATTAAGTTAATCAAATATATTTTTATTTATTTACAAAAAATTATTTAATCTCAACTTCAAAATAAATAAATTGTGTTTACATGATTATGTGGCAGAAAATTTTAGCAATCCAACGCGATGCTCTAAATGAATCTTGGCGAATTCTCTTAATTAGGGTTTTCTTTTTTTATCTAAACTATTTCAATAATTGTTACCTCAGTTACATCTTTGACGACCTCAACGTCAAAGTAGGTAGACAATCATAATCTTCACCACCATCTTGAACATTACATACAATTTCAGTTTTCAAATGTGAAATATACAGTATCATCCAGGACAGAAAATGTCATGATGAGGAATTCGCTAATGGAGTCTTCGAGGTCAAGTTTTTCCTTCACATGTCCTAAGAAAAATAATTCATAGCGGCAATTAAGGAAGAATGCATAATAGCCTGAATTAGGATTAAAGAGAGTGACAGGATATGTATTGGATTCCGTCTCAACATCATATCCAAAATCAATGGGCTCATTGCCATTCGCGGCATCCCATTTGTGCAACCCATTGTTGGCGGTTGCTCTGCTCGCCGTCGCCTACTCCACCGAAGGCATACCCTCGCGCTGCTCAATTCCCCTATTACGTGTATTGCACATTCTATCGATTAGAGAACTCATCATATCTTGTTCTTGGGTCATCACCACAATTATTTAATTTGTTGTGTCAGCTAATCAATGTGCTTACGGACTTGTGTTATCTCTTCTTTGTGATGTACTTCCTCCACATAAGATTCACAAACGGCAAATGACCTCCCGATAGCCCGACCAGGTGTAGACTAGCTAGTACTTATACCAATATGATGCAGTTGGAAAACGTGAGAAATAAGTAGCACAATTCAATATCGTTGATTCATGCAGAATACCGAGATGGATGGATCAATTAGGGAAAACTTCACAAATTTTATTTAATTAATAAAAATCAATCAAATAGCAATGAACCTTAATTCAAGTTTTTAACAATAAAAAAATGTGAACATACTTTTCTAAACAAAAACAAAATATGGAAAAATTAATGTAGATAAATATCTTGTTAATCTAAATATAGAAATAAATTATCTTGACAATAAGTCAATAAAATTAATTTTTGCAGAATGACAAAGTGCCAACTTAAAAACTTAAACCGTTGGCCACAAAAACAGTGGACTCAACGACATCGACCTATGAGAAAAGAGTAATGCTATTTATCAGAATTTGTAATAATCACATGTTGATTTGGTATTAAATGATTGATCTATTAAAATAAAGTTTATATCTTCACATTTCATTCGATCTATCATTTAATGTCAACACATGCACTGCAATTTTTTTATTTTTAACGATGTAACTTTTTGTCGTAGAAAGTTATTTTTAGATTGTTAGTTGTTACGTCGAAAAAATGGTCGTTGCAGAGATTTTACAAGACCAAAATTTTCGTCGTTAAAAGTGAAATTTCTTATAATGACAATTATCACAAAGACTAATAATACACCTGCACTAAAGATAAATAGTATTATTCATAAAAAAAGAGCTATAAATTTCATTATTAGAATGCTTTAAATAATTGTTTGTAATACTTTTCATGATTTTCTATGATTACTTCTACTTTTTACTATTACATATTATTTCTTTTCATATAGTTGTCTGTAAATCCTATAAATAAAGTTTACTTTTTGTGTAATTTTTAAACATAAAAGTAATTCAAAATTCTTTTGTCCTTTTCAATATTTTCGACTCGTTTATCTTTAATCCTAATTTCAATATATATATTAATTCAACAAGAGAAAAACAAATTGTTGTCTCCAATGGCTCCAACGCGACATTGCCATTGTCCAATAATAATATATATATCTCCAATCACAAACGATATGTCCAAATTATGATGATTCAAATATTTTGACAAGGCATGAAGGCACTACCTGATTGCATTCTAAAATCCAATCATTAATTGACAAAATAATCGAACCGAATCCCACTCATCAATTCATTAAACTACAATTGTTGTAACAATAGATATAGATGTTGATGTGAAGTTCTCAACTCACATTTTAATAATGTTTTATAAATTTAAATAGAATCTGTATAAATCATATTTTTTTTAAACATAATTCAATATTATAAATTTTTATGGATTTAAAATATTAAAATTATTTTTTTATTCATTTTAACTTATTAAATTTATATGAGTATATTGTGTTTTTATTTGAAATTAAATAAATTATTTAACGTGCATTCTATACAAATATATGAAAAAGAAAATATTTAACTTTTTTTTTTTTTTTTTGGAATTTGTAGGATTTGTATAAATGTGATGTGACCGATGATAGGGTTAGCGAGAGAATTTCTATTTCTTGAGCGCATATTTAAAGAGAAATCAAGAGAATGTTGCATTGATTAAATTAGGAAATAATTTGTATATTGAAAATGCTATACATTCTGGTTTATAAAATAGAGTTTTGATTTCCTACCCACTTATCCTACCAATTTATAATGCGCACGCTGATGTGACATTATATGATTGGTAATTTATGGTCCCACACTTATTATTTTTATCAATCATGTGATGCCACTTCAACGTGGGTATTATAAGTGGATAGGATAAGTAGGTAAGAGATCAAAACCCTTATAAAATATTGCTATATCATAAATATAGAAGTTTAATTATTTTATTTTAATAGAATTCGTAACATGTATTCGTGGTTTCTTTATTTTGATCCTTAATTATGTACAAATTGAATATGAATTTTTGAAGAAGTTAAAAACAAGTAGTAGGTTCGAACTCTACTAAAATCTATATTAAAATCATTTCCAATTAATAAAATCTTTAGAAATCTACGAATTATTAAGGATATCTAGAATTATAAAGAATCGATTAAAATTCCAAAATGGAAATCCTTAAATTTTAATAAAATATATTAAAATCTTAATTGAGATGATAATGGTGTAGGATTAGTAGAAAGTGAAGTTTTTTGGCCCCTCCATGCCCTCGTCCTCCTACTTTGAAAGCGCATGCATGCATATATATTCATCTTCTGAATTCATGTTATTAATAATAATGGGAAATGACTCTGATATCACTTAATTATTATTAATCTTATAACAAATATTAGAAAATGCAACAAATAAAGAAATGATAATAAGCTGATCATAAATTTAATTTATTTGGATGCCCTCTAATTTAAAATTACTTGACGTAACCTCACTCTATAATTTAAAATATCTACTTGGAGTGGGATTTCCACTACCTTAATTTTATTAGTTTCTTGAATACTTTATTAATTAATAATTAAATGGGTTAGTCACCGTTCACTTACAATTTTAGGGAATTATTATATTAATAGAATAATAATAACTTTCTTAAAGTTGAAACGAATGGATAGGATCGATTTTTTTCACAAATATACAATTTTTTATTTTATTTCATGCAGATCAAATTCATACATATATTTTATTTTTATAAATAGACAATACTAGAAAGAGGAGCAATAGAGACGGAATTTTAGCAACGGATGACTTCTGTTTTTATTATCGATGAAATATTAATTTTTTATTTTTAAAAACTAAATGTTATTTTATTCCTATTAATATTATGTTAAACTACCTTATTACTAAAATTTTAAATTATGTAACACGAGAACACAATTACATATTAAATTGTCGTATCTGCTTTACTTTTGTGTTTAATTATCTCATCTAAATGTCTAAATTGTTAAAAAAATAATTTTATTTATTAAAATAGTTTGAGATGGTAGAATTGGTATATATATAATTAAGTTCCCCAAATTTACCAGGAGGCCTTGCAATGGTTGGATCAATCAATTAATTAAATGGGATAATGTTGGATTCTATTAGCAAAACAGGAAATATTAATGAAACAAATTAAGCCACTGTGAAGGATATTAATCAAACTTATCTCAATATAAGTGCTTTTTAGATACAAAGAACAGTATTAGATAAAGAAAATTATGACACATTTCAACTTAATTATTGGTGAATGTCGATTACCATATCAAGATGATGTAATATCTACAAATGGACACACTCGAAGATATGGAAAAACCACTCTTTTGTTTCAAAAGAGTCAAAAATTAAGGTGGCCTTTTCTTCTTGACAATTGTGCGTACCTTGTTTATTGCTGAAGGATCCTATTTGATTGCAAATTGGAAAAGTTTCCAAATTATTGTGCAATTGGACAGTCGATTCCAGGAAGGAAATTAGGTCAACATGCATCCATGAGTGTGTTTGGACGCGTGTATAAGAATTTTAAAAAGTTTTAATAGATTTAGATCGTTAAATTAGCTTAAATTAAATATTGTGATTATTTGTCAAATACATTAGTAAAAGGACGTGCGCGCGCGCGTGTGATGGTGTTTTCTTTTTTGTAGACATTGTTTGACGATTTTTTTTAGAGGAAAATTACAAGTCTGGTATCATAAGTTTTTTCTTTTTCTTTTGGTGGTTTATACAAAGAGTATAAATTAGGGGTGTGATAAAGCTTAGGGGGTTTGGGTGGTAGAAAATTTTACATGATTGTAAGAATTTTTCATATAATGAAAGTTTTGACAGTCTTTAAATTTTTGTTTCATCTTTTTATATTTTTTCTATCTACTACTTTTCTTTCGACAAAGAACATATGGGGCAAAACGAAGAATTTGATCTCAATTCCCAATAGATCGACACTAATGAATATGCAGTATTATATATAAAAGAAAAATTATGTTTCTCCTCCTCGTTTTGTACTGAGACGAGATTATGATGAGATAAAATAAATAAATAATGGAAGTTACTATTGACAATGATAAGCTAGACTTTGGGACAAAGCATGGACAAAAAGATAGAATTGTTTTACTTATGTTTAGTTTTATACAATATATCATACCAATCATTATGTACGTAAAAGTTACACATTTTAAAGTTCAATTCGATTAGAGTTGACATGAATAATATATCACTAGTTAATTATGTTTGGAGCATGTCTGCCTAAGCTTAAAATTTTGAAATAGATTTAAAAATAAATAAAAATTATTGGATAAAGTTAGAAATGAGTAAGTTATTTATTTTGACAGTAAAATAAGAATTAATTTCAAAATAAGCAAATTTATACTCAAGATTTGACCATGACAATATAGGACTCAAGATTTGACGATAACAATATAGGACGATCATTCTCAAATAGTAATTCTGAACTTGACAATAAGTATGCTATAAAGATAATAACTCTAGTTTGTGTAATTTAATATTAAGCATGCGTTATTTAAGGTTCTAATTTTTTTTTTCTTCTGTTTTGTGAATTGTACGTGAACCGGAGTGGAGGTATAAATTTTTTTTTTTTTTTTAATTTTACCTACAAGCTACATGATATATATATATATGTATATTGTGAAGGGCTGGTCTCTTACCCACTTATAATATCCACGCTGAGATAGCATCACATGATTGTGTTATCACACAACTAACACAATATGTTACATAGAGAAATCAATTGGTGGCAGAATGCAGCGACAGAAAATAGTGTTAGACTTGATGATATTAGAGTTTGAGATGAGAATAATACAATAACACATATGTTACTCTAAAAAAAAGTAACACAATGTGTTACATAGATAAATCAATTGGTAGTAAAAGGCGGTCGTGAGAAACAGTATCGAACTTGATGATGTTAGGATTTAGGATTGGCGTATCACAATAACACATATGTTACTATAAAAATAGAACGACAGAAAAAAGTAAAACAGAAACACACATGAGTAAAGATTTATAAATAAGTAAAACAGAAACACACACCGGTTTTGGACGTTTATGAGCGGTCCGATTTTGAGTGGTTTTTAGTAGCGGTTTTAGAAACTGTCCAACCCATGCTTGGGAATTTGTTATCCAGCGGTTCTGAAAGTTTTTTAAAACAATCAAATTACATATATGTCCATATATATAGAAAGCAAAGAAGATCTGTATAATAATATGGTATTGTGTAATTTTTCTCTCCACTTTTTTTCCTATCTTAATTTTTTCTCATAATCAAAATTATATTATTGAACCAAGTTAATAAAATTAATTGTGATCATAAACCAATTTTCCAAATTTTTTCATCTTTAATTCATGACCCCCACAAAAATATGGAGCACATATATACGCACAAACAGATATATGGAGCACATATATACACACAAAAATATGGAGCACATATATGCACTATTTAACAGAGGAGATTAACTTTTTAAAATTGGTCAATTTGATTTTCACTGTAGCAGTCGGATTTGAAAGAAGAAGCGTTGGTGGAGAGAGGAGTTGAAGAAATGGTTTTATTTTTTGCAGATTTTAATTGTTTAGGAAGGGTAAAGTTGAAGAACGGCCAAAAACCGCCGATTTGAGGGGTTGAGAAGAACACCCAAAATTACACTACACCATTTTTGGGTGGTTTTTCAACCACCCAAAACCGGTGTTCCAAAAAACTAACAAGCACGGGTTGTCCCAACCCCTCATAAACGGTGCCATCCAAAATCGGTCAAAACCGGTGAAAAAAAAACTCCCAAGCAGGCCCTTAGAGTTTGTTTGGTGGATTTTAGAAAAAGTTGAAATCAAAGTCAATAATTAATTTTAACTACATATTTTATCAATTTTTTATCAATACCTGCTAAAAAACTTCACCAAACAAGTGCTTAAAAAATTGGAAAAATTGCCTATAAGTCGCATGTAAGTGACTTGTTCCAAATTAGGTAAAAATATTATTTAAAATTGTCATTAAGTTATATTCTTTAGCAATATTTCAAATCAATCCCAAAATTACTCATGTAATCCATATTTGCTACACTCATTACCCTTGGCACTGTTCCCACCATCTCCTCAAGCATCACCACCACCATTACCTCCTTCTATCCCACATCCGACTGCAAGTTCACCACCAGGGTCCCAAACTGGCGGTGCTTTACTTTGCTACAGCGGGAAATCTGGTGTTCAGTGGCTTAATTGATAAAACTATATACGTGTGAAGGAGGGTGGCTGTGGTTCACACATTGTATGTCGATGTTGAACGGACACACCGGACCAGTGAAGTGTCTCACAGTAGAGGAGGATAAAGAATCCACTAGCAGCGGCGATAAAAAATAGGTGGTGTATAGTTGGAGTCTTAATAAATCTGTCAAGGTGTAGAGTGATTCAAAAATGGCGTCGAATTCACAACATATCAAAGGGGGTATTAACTGGGAATCAACGCTATCAGCAAAGTATTGACCAAAATCAAATAATCAATTATTTTTATTTTGAATGGTTGATCCATGTATGGACTGCTAGCACTATTTTCTGGCTCATGGTTATTATCAAAATATATTTTTATTTTTATCTATTTTCTGAGATACTTGAGCTATTATCAAAATATTTGTTTCACATACATCAATATTTTTTGTGTTTCGAGATGTTATAGTTACACATTTATGTGTGTTGTTTGATATTGTATTATAGAAAATAATATTTTAATAAAATAATATCATAATAAAACAGTATCAGAAGCACATTTGTATCAATATCATAATAAAAGTATCATATATAACAATATCGTATGGTTAAAAATAGTAAATATAACAATATTAGAAACAAATTATTATCAAGCACATGATTATGTGATCACATATGTTATGTTTTAATATAAACCATAGTACATTATCTAAATAAAATAGTATACTGTACCATAGATAAATAATGTATCTTAATATATCAGTACCATACATGCAAGTATCTTAATAAAATAGTATCATGTACAAAAATTACAACCCAATAAAATAACAGTATTATAGATTGAAACAATATCATATTTTTTGAATGAAAACAATATCAATGATCATGTATTACTAATGGAGCATTTTGAACAGTATCATTACTTCAATTATAAAATATTTAATTTTGATTGTGTGTTTGTTTGGTGAAGTTTAAAAGTAATTTTTTTGGAGAATTTGAAAAAATTGGTGAAATGTGCAGTTGAAAAGTTGATAAAATTTGTAGATCTCATGAAATATGTAGTTGAAAATAAGTTCGAAAAAAAAGAGTTAGTAAACTTGGCCAAACATGGTATAATGTAACAAAACTAGTGTACAATATTAAAAGTAAAACACTATCAATCATTTTTCTCAAAAAAATATCTTAATAAAACAGTATCATAGAAAAAAAATATCATAATAAAAACTATATCATATAAAATAGTATAATAATAAAATAATATCTTGTTTGAATTAGCATTTTTTACGATTGCAGGGACACATTGGTCTTTTAACGCTAAAATGTGACTTTAATTGAATTAAGTTTGGACTATATGACTTAAGAGCCTGTTTGATTGAGATAAAAAACTCGTTTCTTCAATAGTAATCAGATTTTTTTCTTGACAATGGCCCACAAAAAAGTTCTTGTACAGCAAAAGCCAAAAATTAAGCGAGTTTATTCCAAAACTGCCCCTGTTTAGATTTCTTAAGAAAAGGTTTCAAAATTATTTTCCACGAACAGAATTTGGTCAACACTTGCAGCACCAATTCCACACCCATGGTCCTTTTGGTCATTTTTGTTTAGGCTTCTTTCACGTAACCTGCTTCTGTCAGTTGATCAAAATAAGAAAAACCAAAAACCAGTTTAAAATCTTTAACAAACAGGCTCTAAGAGTTCATAAACGTATCAACAGTGACTAACCCTGAATTTACCTTAAAAAAATATAGGGTAGTTTTGTACAATTATCCCTATATTATTTACCAAACATTGCGTACAACCAACTACTGTCCGAAGGCTGGCCCGAACCCTCTCACGGGCTGTGCAGAGCTTAGGAGTTCCAAAAGGCCGAGGTTTTGATACCCCTACTTTGGGCCTTTGGCTTTGAAAGAGGAAATTGAAAATTAAGCCATAAGTTTATGGGAAAATTTGATACATACTAATATCTAACTTTGTATTTTGATAAATGACAAAACTATCAAAAAAATGGAACAATTAGTCACAAATTGTAAAAATCAAGTGTACCGTGTGTTTCACTTATCTTCCATATATTTTTTAACAATAATAATTAAAACAATATTGTTTAGAAAAAAGATAAGATTTTGTAACTGACCTTTGAATAGGACTCAAGGTAAATATGTGATATAAGTACATAACTATATTATCTCTCATCAAATTCTATCTATAAAATTTAGGATTAGTTATTATCATGTTTTACAATTAAAAAAATATGGTTCATAGAGCGAGAAAATAAATTCTGTCTGTGAGTGAAGAAAGGCGTTGTGACTCGAATATGAAACATTGTGATCAGCGTCTCTGAATGGACAGCCACATGAAAAGAGGTCACATAATTAATCATCAAATACTAAACCATTACAGCAGGTCACAACAGTCACAAATTATAACCAGATAACTAGAGAGAAAAATACATCAGATTATCAGGTTACAAATTATCATCTGAATAGCAATATTCAAATACTTAACATGAAATTAAAGTCACAACCGCATGAAATGAGTCACATAATTAATCATCAGATACTAAACCATAACAGCAGGTCACAACAATCAAAACTATTACCAGATAACTAGTGACAAGCACACACCAGATAATCAGTTTACAAACTATTACCAGATAATCAGTCACGTACTATCACCAGATAATCATGATAAATGACACACAAAAATCAGTATTACCATTGAAGATTTAGAGTTAGAGTTTTTAAAATTCAGGGTTGAACATAAATTGAAATTAATTTTTGGGTTTTTCCCAAGCCTAATTTTGAAAGAATTTTCCAAAATACCTTCTTGAATTAGACTGATAATGAAGGTTTTGGTAAAATAGATTATCTCCCTGTTTCGATTTTGAAACTCCCCTCGCGGATGATAAAGGTCAGTCAGTTTGTTCGGGGTAGTGTTTGGCTGTGACAGAATTTTGAATGCTAAAATCTCTTTATCTTTAACAATCTGATATCAGTTCCTAATTATTAGGAAATATAAATACAAATAGTGATAATAAATCATTTTATTATTAATTAAATATTTAATTAATTATTTAAATTTTAATTTATTGATTAAAATAATACACGATTCTTCAAAAAATAAATTGTTAACCTGATTTATCAAAATAAATATATAAAAGTAGTGTTAAACATAATTATCTCTAAGTTTATACCCTTACCTCTCACATTAAGGCATTAAGGCTCCATTTGAAAATGCTTTCAGATTTCAATTTTTAAATATCAAATAATTCAAAATTGTTTTAAGTATTTGATAAACTTTGAAAATATTAATTAATTATAGAAGAAATTATACCATTGACAACAAATTTTAAAAAGTAAAAAACAAAAAACTTTTAAAATTCTGCTTTTAACTTTTTTTAATTATCCACTGTTGAAATATCAGTTTAAACTCTTATGAATAAAATTAATTTCTTTTCTATGCATTTATTGGAGTTAAATGTTTGAATAATCACTGAACTTTCATCTACGTCTTCGATTGCTCACTGAACTTTAAAATGGTGCTCATTGCTCACTAAACTTTGTCACATCACTCACCGTTACTCACTATTCACTGTACACTAACACCCATTGGACTGATATATACACGTGTCAAACGAAAATCCCATGTGTCACCAAACGTCTGCCAAAAATGTGACATGGCATGCCATGTCATATAATTGCGTCCAAATCACGATTTAACCGATGGAAAAAAAAAAAAAGCGCTAAACTGATCTTCCCATTTCCTCTAATCCACTGTCATTGACGGTGCTTGCAGCAGCGAAACCACCAAACTGACATCATTTCCACCTCTATTTTTTCTGGGTTTCAACTGAAAACAAAAACCCTTTCATGGCAATAAACTAACAAATCCAGAATTTGGTTGTCTTGAAGCTAATGGGTTCTGCAAAATTTAAGATTTTGGTGAAGAGCACTGCGAATTTGGTTCTCTTGAAGCTAATGGGTTCTCCGGCGAGTTTGTTGGTGTGGTGGACGCGGTAGTCACAGGCAGTGCAGAGGGATAGAACTTCATAACTGAAAAAAAAACTACCATCTTCTCTCTCTCTAGAATGGAAACCGCTCACATTAAATAAGAAAACCCTAGCCCATTTTTTACACTTTTTTTTTTCTCTTTTCTTACAAACCCACAAAGAGATGAACATTAACAACAATGTTTCTTCATATTTTTAGTCATCAATGTCATTTTCTGGTCAAGAAACTTGCACCAGAACTGAGTCCGAGATCCCTCACAGTGGTTTCCATACTTTTAACCGCCACCAGAATCTCATAAAGAAGCGAACCAAGTTTATGGTGTTTTCCAGCGAGTTTGTTGGCGTGGTGGACGCGGTGATCACAGGCGGCGTAGAGGGGCGGCCTCATTTTTTCACACACATCACACTGGATCTTCATTTGATTTGGTCAGACTTTATGACATGGCATGCCATGTCACTTTTTTTACAGACGTTTGGTGACACATGAGATTTCTGTTTGACACGTGTGCAGATCCGTCCAATGGGTGTTAGTGTACAGTGATCAGTGAGTAACGGTGAGTGACGTGGCAAAGTTCAGTGAGCAATGAGCACCATTTTAAAGTTCAGTGAGTAATCAAAGACATAGATGAAAGTTCAGTGATTATTCAAACATTTAACTCCATTTATTGGTACTCTTTTTATAAATTTTGAGATTTTAATATATATTAATTTTTTTGAACAATAATTATGATGAATATATTGTCTTATATATATTTAATAATATTACGTATAAAATAAAATTTATAATACCACTAATGATAACAATAATACAAAAAAATATTATAAAAATGTCTATTTTTGTAATTATGTATAACTACAACAGTAAAACACTTTTATTTACTAAAAAATTAAATACTGATTTTGTTTCGTACAACTATTTTGAAATAAAAATTGGCCTAGTTTCATCATATACCATGAAAAAAAATAAAAGAATTTAGAAAATACTATTTTATTTTTTATTCTAAAAATATTATTTTTACTTTTATAACACTTGTTGTTACATTTGAAATTTAAAATATTGAAAAATAATTTTAGAATTTTAATATAAAATCAATAAAAGTTTATGCAACGCTTACAACTTGTTTGGCTAAGGTTTTTAAGCTAGTGAAACATAAATTTTATCGTCACATTTTATACGAGCCCACAATTTACTACTGCTGTTCTAAAAAGCTCGTATAGACAGCGTATAACTACGTCTTGTTCTCGCCTCAGACTCGGTTCGAGAAACTTAAAGTTCGACTTCCACACCTAATCACGTTTTACACTTTTTAAAATCCTGTTTACTACTAACCTATTATTCACATATTTTTTACATAAATAACTTATAATCCACTTAAATATTATTTCAACACAACCAAATTTGATTCCTTTAAAATCACCAAACCAAGCCTAATACATGAACGGATCATACACACGTAAACCTGTAGGGATGCGCCTCTCCTTGTCCATCTATTCCTTCCCCTTGGATTATCTTTGGCTCGTCAGTATTAAATCTCTCTTCCTAATGCTGAAGCCTCTTGTGGTTACTAATACTAGGTAATATTTCTTTCTGCTATATTAATGTGTTCTTTGCTATTTCCCCCATTTTGTGTGTTGTAATTTTGACTTGGGCTATTAGTGGGATTTTTGGTTTATTCCCCCCTTTAAAGTGCTTGTTGTTAGCATATTGATATGGTCTTAGCCAAACCCATAGTATAAAATCAGACAATCTTATGCAAAAAAGGAGAAAGAAAACTTAGGTATCCAAACCTAAGTTCTAGACTTGTTAAATAACATATAAAGCCAAATTAGTGTGTTTAACATATGTGCATATCAGTCAGACATTAGTTATACTTTTGTTTTGATGTATGATTTTGCACATCAAATATAAATATTTGGGTTTAGTCAATTTGTATGAGTACTTGGTAGCAGTTGTAGATAGATCTCTTTTAAAGCCCTTTTTCACTGTTTGATTTGTATTTTCCTTGTTTTCCATAGGTTAAGAAATGTCCGTTGACAAGAGTTGGACATTGCAGAGAAACTATAAAATGGGGCTGTCTTTCATAGAAAGAGATCAGAATCTTTTAAACCAAAATCTTTTAAACCAAAAAGGAAATACTTGATGTTTGTGTTGCTCATGTGTAAATGGTCATATTCCAACATTTAGGAACAATTAAAAGCCAGTTATTGTGTGGGTTTCAACATAGTTATCGGACTTGGATATTTTATGGAGAAAACGTACCATATGGTCACTTTTAATCGTACATAACCCGTTGACATGCAGGATAGCATTGACCATGAATTAATTGACCCTTTAAATGTATTGCACGATTTCGTTGGTTCAAGTCAATCAATGAGAACGTTACAATGATAGATCGTCATTCGTGGTTGTTGTTGATTATAACAAGACAAAAAATTCGAGAAATTTAATGATATGTTGAATAAGATAGAAAGAGACATCAATGCACCAAATTTTCTGTAATTTCTTGTCAAACTTATGCATATTAAGGTGCTAAATGAGTGGAGTAACAAATCCTTTGATATGTTGCACAAACTTTTGAACAATCATTTCCAAATTGGATAGTGAAACCAATATCGAATTTGAAGCAAAGATAACATTTGCGTACTTCGGGTTTAAGGTATGAATTTATTAATGTTTGTACAAATGGTTGTGCTTTATTTTTAAACGAGAATGTCAAATGAGACATATGTCTAATATGTGGTAAAAGCGGGTATGAAAATAGTAATGGAAAAGGGAAAAATATTGCTCATAAGACTATTCATTATTTTCGAGTTGCACCTCGATCAAAAAATGTATATATGTCAGGGTATACCTGCTAAGGATATGAGATGGTATAAAGAATGTCAAAGTAGTCTAGAAGGGTTTAAAGACATTGTGTGGCGAAAAACCTGTTATGCGAAAATTACATATTCAGTTTGCCAGATACAACTCATAACAGAGGAAAACCTTTTTGGATATAATTTGACCCCTTCCTGTTGTGCAGCATGTGTCAACTGGAATTAATTTGGTCGGAGCATATTTGAGGACATTGCTGGACAAGAAGAGGTACTTCATTTCAATCTCATACTCTGCTACCAATAACATTTGATGGTACCTAGTGTTAGCCAGGTTTGTATAGTACTATCACCTTGCAATAAATGGACTGAAATTCCCTGAAAGTTCTTGGATCACATTCTTTTAACCGGCTTACCTGTTTGGTGTCATTCCAACTGCAATATTTTTTTTGCTAAATTCAGTTCTTTGTGCTTATCAAATGAATTTCGGATAATGGATGAAACCAAATGATAATTCTTTCTTCTGCAAGCCTATTGCTACATCAATCACTGATTCCATTTTTATATGCTGATGAAAATCCAATTCTTGCCATAAAAATTTCTGCTATTCTTGTAGAGAGTGAATGAAAGGCCTCTTTGCTCGATATTATGAATGGCTTTTTTATGTGGTGCATTTTCTTTCTTCGAGTAAGTCGACATTCCATGTTTCCAAGGAAGGATCAGATTCCTCTGGTTCTCTGATAGTGTCAAGTAACTCCTTTTCTCCTACTTAATAGATTGGTTGACTGCAGCCATTCTAAGAAACTTTTGTTGGGTGAATTTTGTGTAAAGTGACCTCAAAGAACAAATTTATATCAAGGAAATAAAATTAACGGCAAAGTCGAGACAAGTGTTGAACACTTTGTCTTTAAATCGAATTTGTCTCGCAACGGTGCCTACGGTTTATGACAATCAACTCCCAAGATATAATGACCTTCACTTGTGTTTGCAGCACTTCAAACACATGCACAACGAACCAGAAAATGGCTTTGTACTCCAAAGAATATAAAATGAAAAACCAGAATTTATGCAACAAATTGCAAGAATTTGATTAAGGAGAAGAAGATAGAATGAAATTTATTGTTGGATTGATCTGCAATTGTTCATTAGACATTGACCCAAAGCACAAGCCCAATGATGCTTTATAACTCTCTCGGCCCAAGAAGAAGACTCTGTGATGGCCCAAACCAATTTTCATCCTGAAGTCGCCCTTTCTGGAAACACGACTTGTGCAATCCTAAAGTTGTGTATGCCGTCTGATGGTGATACGTGGATTAGTGATGGCCGTTGATTTAAGGGCAACACTGGAGATGATATAAATACCAAATTCTGTGTTGTTTGGGGAGATACACAGACGCGCAGCTTTCTTCTGAAATGTGAACTTTCTTGAGTCTTCTCTGGGTCTCTTTTTCTTTCGTCTTTGACATACATCTTCCTTCTACCTTTCTTGGTGAATAGATAGTGGGTTAGATTAGGGGTGGTTTTGTTCTATTCTTGATGAACAGTAACCGGGTGGTCATACTTGGTGTATTTCTGTATAAAGAGAGAGGAGTCTGAGGGTTCAGTCTGTTGTTTTGGTTGATACTTGGTGTATCATTGTAATCATGTTGAACTTGAGGTTGTGCTAGTGGATTTGGAGCGTTAACCACGTTTGTGGAAGCTCAACGGGTGATTAGGCTTAACGGCTGAACATCCGGACCCGAAAGGGTGAAAAATCTTTTGTTCTTTACATATTGTTTGATTGTTTGTTTACAACTGGGACCAACAGTGGTATCAGAGCTCAGACCTAAACGGATCTTGAGATTTTTTTGTAAAGAAAGATCAAGATTCCTCATCTGAAAAAGGAAATCTGGTATTTGGTTATTTCTCTTAAATCTCCTGTGGTGGAGAATGGTAACGAGTTTCTAACCCTTTTATTTTTCAAACTATTTGTTGTTTAGTCATAACTCTGTAAATCTTGACATGAGCCGTCTGGATCTTCCTTTGTCTAGGGTTTCATGCGAGAACCCTAGAATCTGAGGGGACTGGACCTGGTTTTATCAAGAATTTACGCCTAGTTTGATTATATAAGGTCTTGTTGTTTTCTTGAAATAACCTGAAGTCATTCATTATCTCTGTGATTGTGTTTTTATTGCATATCTGTAAATACCCCTTTAAGAATATTCGTCTGGTTGTGACTCTCTTTTCTGTTAAACAAGTTTGTTGGTTATCTGTTAAAAATCGTGTGAAAATGTCTTCTAAAAAGGTTGATATTGAAATCTAGAATGGCAAAGGAGACTTTAGTCTCTGGCGTCAAAAGTTAAGAGCCTTACTTTTGCAACAGAGATGTGCAAAAGCCCTAGATGAATCTTGGGATGATGACCTAGAAGATGTTAAAAGGATAGAACAAACTGAAATTGCCTGGAGCACTTTATTTTTACACTTATCTGATAGTGTAATTAGGGAAGTGGGCACCACTAACACTGCTGCTGTTCTTTGGAAAAAATTGGAAGGGTTATACCTAACCAAGACTTTACCTAATAAGTGTTATCTGTGGAGGCAATTCTTTAGCTTTAAATTTGATCATTCTGTTGATTTAGAAGCAAATTTAGACAGATTCAATAAGCTGACTTTAGACTTAGAAAGTAGTGGTGAAACCATTTCAGATGAACAACGTTCTGTTGCTTTGCTAAGTTCTCTGTCTGATAAATATAAAGATATGAAAAATGCTTTAGAATATGACAGAGAAACACTTACTGTTGATATTATAGTCTCATCCTTGAGAAATAAAGATTTAGAACTAAAATCTGAGACAAAAGACTCTACCAGTGGGGTAGGTCTTGTAGTCAAAGGAAAATTTCAAAATAAAGGAAACTATAATACCAACAATAAGGAAGGAAATAGCAAGGGAAAAGATTCATCTGAAAAGTTTTCTAAAGGTAAATATAAGCAAAATAATAAGTCTAAAGCCAAAGGGAAAAAGTGTTATTTTTGTGGAAAAATGGGACACTTCATTAAAGATTGTCACAAAAGAATTGAGGAATTGAAAAATTCTCAAAGGTTAGAGGGGGGAGCTGCTGTTGCCTATGAAGAGGCAGCAGCTGAAAATGGGCAGGTGTATGCCACAGATGCTGTTGTTAATAAAAATGAATGGATTTTAGATTCTGGTTGTACTTTTCATATGTCTCCTTGTAAAGATTGGTTTTCTGATTTTTTAGAAATAAATGGGGGGCAAGTTTCAATGGGAAACAATTACTCTTGTAGAATTAAAGGAATAGGAAAAGTGACTTTAGATTTAGGAGCAGGTAAAGTCCTTGTTCTTAATAAAATCAGGTATATACCTGATTTGAGGAGAAACCTTGTTTCTTTGGGGGTGTTAGATGATGAAGGATATAATACCATCATAAAAGGTGGAGTCACTCAAATTTCTTATAATTCTGCAAGAATAATAACTACTCCTAAAGTTAATGGGATTTATGTGTTACAGGCAACTCCTAAAATTGAAAGAAATCTGGCTACATATGTTTCCCAAAAGGACAAGTCTGAAATTTGGCACAAAAGATTGGGTCACATAAGTGACAAATACCTCCAATTTCTAAACAAAAATGGTGTTTTTGGCTCAGATAAAGTTGAAAGATTGTCCTTTTGTGAACAATGTACTCTTGGAAAATAGAGCAAACTGCCTTTTCATGCAGGGATACATAAATCCATTACTATCTTGGAATACTTGCATGCTGATCTCTGGGGTCCAGCTACTGTGAGCACCTCCACTGGATTCAGGTATTTTCTTCTTATAATTGATGACTTTTCTAGAAAAAATTGGGTTTTCTTGTTAAGGAATAAGTCTGACACTTTCTCAAATTTTAAAAACTGGAAAATTCAAATTGAAAATCAGATGAACAAGAAATTAAAGGTTCTTAGAACTGATAATGGCTTGGAATTCTGTAATGAAGAATTTGATAACTTCTGTAAAGAAAATGGGATCCTCAGGCATAAAACTGTAACCTATACCCCTCAACAAAATGGTTTAGCTGAAAGAATGAATAGAACTTTACTAGATAAGATTAGATGCATGTTGATTACCTCTGGTTTGCCAAAACTTTTTTGGGGTGAAGCTTTAAAAACTGCTTCTTATCTTGTAAATATCTGTCCTTCCAGTGCCATCAATTACAAAGTCCCTAATTCTGTCTGGGATGGTCACTCTGTTGACTATTCAAAACTAAAAGTTTTTGGTTGTGCTGCTTATGCACATCAGAATGAAGGGAAACTTGACCCTAGGGCCACCAAGTGTATTTTTTTGGGTTATGGGGAAGGGATAAAAGGTTATAGGTTGTGGCAAAGGGACTTAGGTGGGTATAGAGTGATAATCAGTAGGAATGTAGTCTTTAATGAGACTGACATGCCCTGTTTAAAAGATCCGAGACACTCTAATGTGCCATCTGAAAATACCAAGTCCTTTGCTGAGACTGACTTAAATCTCTTGGATTTAAATCCAAGAGAAGAAGATCAGTTTGAGGTGGAGTCCCCTTCTAATGAAGTTGATGTTCCAGAAGAAGAAGAAAATTTGTCTTTAGATCAGGAAACCCCAGAAAATCCCTTACATGACTATCAGTTAGCCAGAGATAGGGAAAGAAGAGATATCAGACCCCCAGTAAGGTTTGATCAAGCTGATTTTGCCTCTGTTTATAATGTTCAAGACTTCCTTGGAACTGAACCAAGTTCTTATGAGGAAGCAATGGGAAGTAAGGATGCAAACCTTTGGTTAGCAGCCATGAGGGAAGAAATGAACTCCTTACTTAAGAATAAGACTTGGGTCTTAGTAAACAAACCTAAGGGGCAGAAACTAATAGGCTGTAAGTGGATTTATAAAATCAAAGAAAATGATTCAAATTCTGATGGCCTTAGATACAAAGCCAGGCTAGTTGCTAAGAGTTTTTCTCAAAGGGAAGGTATAGATTACAATGAGATTTTCTCCCCTGTAGTTAAATATACTTCCATTAGGATCTTGTTGGCTTTAGTGACCCATTATGACTTTGAGCTTGAACAATTAGATGTCAAGACAGCTTTCTTGTATGGAAACTTAAATGAGGAGATATACATGTCTCAGCCTCCTGGTTTTGAACATAATGAAAGTTCTAATTGTGTTTGTCTTTTGAAAAAGTCTCTGTATGGCCTAAAGCAGGCACCCAGGCAGTGGTATAAACGTTTTGATACTTTTATACAACATCTTGACTTTATCAAAAGTGAGTATGATCCCTGTTTTTACTTCAAAGGATCTGAAGGTATGAATGCTTGTTACTTATTACTCTATGTGGATGATACGTTGCTTGCATGTAAAGATAATTCTTTGATTTCCTTTATAAAGAATAAACTCAAATCTGAATTTGAAATGAAGGATTTAGGTCCTGCCACTAGAATCTTAGGAATGGAAATCAAAAGAAATAGGTCTGAAAATAAGTTGCTCTTAAGTCAGCAATCTTATATTTCAAAAGTGTTAAGTAGATTCTATATGTCTGAAGCAAAATCTGTGTCTTTACCTCTTGCCAATTCCTTTAAACTTTCTTCTGATCAGTCCCCTAAGACAGAAGAAGAACAGTTGAGAATGGTTAAGATCCCATATGCTAATGCAGTAGGATCTGTGATGTACCTAATGGTCTGCACCAGACCTGATCTTGCTTTCTCTATCAGTGTCCTTAGTAGATTCATGAGTATGCCTGGTGAGGGGCACTGGGAAGCTATGAAGTGGCTTCTCAGATATTTGAAAGGCACATCTAATTTAGGTTTATTGTTTTCAAAAGGGAAGGAAGGGATTAGTTTAAAGGGCTTCGTAGATTCTGATTTTGCTGGGAACAATGACAATAGGAAATCTACTTCAGCTTACATGTTTTGTATAAATGATACCTGCATCAGTTGGAAATCCCAACTTCAAAAGATTGTTGCCCTATCATCAACAGAAGCAGAGTACATTGCTGCTGTTGATGCTGTAAAGGAGGGCCTATGGTTGAAGGGAATTCTCTGTGAATTAGGTTTCTTAGAAAATCAAATCACCCTTCATTCAGATAGTCAGAGTGCAATACACTTGAGTAGAAATCCTGTTTTTCATGATAGAACTAAACACATTGATGTTAAATTTCATTTCATCAGAGATGTGTTGGAAAAATGAGTGCTTAAAATTGTGAAAATTTCTACTAAGTGTAATCCTGCTGACATGGGAACCAAAGTTTTGCCTTTGAATAAGTTTAGAGATTGCTTGAATCTTCTAAACATCACTAATGAATAATAATCTTGTGCAGGTAACTGGAGCTGGTGATACAAATAAGTTACACTCTAAAATCCACTATGGTATGGCCCAAAGTTCTGTGAAATGATACAATATACGATCAAGGTGGAGATTGTTGGATTGATCTGCAATTGTTCATTAGACATTGACCCAAAGCACAAGCCCAATGATGCTTTATAACTCTCTCGGCCCAAGAAGAAGACTCTGTGATGGCCCCAACCAATTTTCATCCTGAAGTCGCCCTTTCTGGAAACACGACTTGTGCAATCCTGAAGTTGTGTATGCCGTCTGATGGTGATACGTGGATTAGTGATGGCCGTTGATTTAAGGGCAACACTGGAGATGATATAAATACCAAATTCTGTGTTGTTTGGGGAGATACACAGACGCGCAGCTTTCTTCTGAAATGTGAACTTTCTTGAGTCTTCTCTGGGTCTCTTTTTCTTTCGTCTTTGACATACATCTTCCTTCTACCTTTCTTGGTGAATAGATAGTGGATTAGATTAGGGGTGGTTTTGTTCTATTCTTGATGAACAGTAACCGGGTGGTCATACTTAGTGTATTTCTGTATAAAGAGAGAGGAGTCTGAGGGTTCAGTCTGTTGTTTTGGTTGATACTTGGTGTATCATTGTAATCGTGTTGAACTTGAGGTTGTGCTAGTGGATTTGGAGCGTTAACCACGTTTGTGGAAGCTCAACGGGTGATTAGGCTTAACGGCTGAACATCCGGACCCGAAAGGGTGAAAAATCTTGTGTTCTTTACATATTGTTTGATTGTTTGTTTACAACTGGGACCAACATTTATGTTTGCATATCATTGGTGTACAGAATAGGAAGTCCCTATAGCCCTATTTATAGTTGATGAAGTGTTGGGAACGAAGTGGTGTGGAGCCAAATCGTGCAACAGTTCAAAAGGACGCGTCTGATCATTAAGACCATGCGATCGCATGGCTTTGTCCCCTGCAATCGCATGGTAGGACCTAAAAACATTCTGTTGGAAAATTCAGCAAGTTGCGATCGCATGGTCAAAAAAATTGACATGATTTTGTCCTTTTTCGTAATTTCTCATTTATCTAATATTGATTTCGAGACGCTAAAATACCCTTCAACACATGCAGGTCGATCCCTGTTTCGACGTCCCGAAGCGGCGAAGTGGTAAACTATTTTGCCTAAACGGATTGGGTCGGGTTTGAATATTTGGCCTAAGTTGACACGAAATCACTTTAGTTGTTTTAAACACTTGGTCAATTTCTTGAATTCTTAAACCAATTTTCAACAATCTTCCACATGAATAGAAATTTCTTGATATGCAAAACACGATGCAAATGAAATACAAATGAAATACAGACTCTAACAAATGGAGTACATGCGACAAGTCATAGCATCAAGATAGGTGGCTTGTGGCTTTGAACCTTCTTAAATTGAGTACAATCGGATTTACTAGGCTAGTTGGTGAACGCGATATCTTTGAACTATCCAGCCGTTCGTGTAAACCCAAACAATTGTACCAATACCATAACTTATCTAACCAATTCGGTTATCATAGTTGTGTCCATTTCGGTTATCATAGTTGTTTGGGTTGTGTAAACCCAAACAATTGTACCAATACCATAACTTATCTAACCAATTCGGTTATCATAGTTTTGGCCCTGAACAACTCTTGATTTCATAAGTGCTCTAAGAGAATTAAGTCTCAAATTTTTGTAGAAGCGGCCCCACTTTACACTTATATACGTGATCTCTTACCTTTCTATTTCAAGGTTTTGAATAATTAAAAGTATATATGTATACTTATCCTTATACATATTTGACATAGCACTTCAAATTTTGAGAATGGGAATAAGTGCTTTATTCCGAATCTTTTATAACTTAGTTGTTCTATTGAACCAAGATTTTGGGATCTCCAATCTACAAGGTTGGGTTTCCGTCATAGTAATTCTATTCAATAGGCTTTAAGCCCATTTTCCTTGAGAGATGGTATACTTGATCTTTTGCAAGTCCTTTCGTCAAAAGATCAGCCAAATTTTCTTTTGGCTTCACATAATTAATAGAGATTATACCATTTGATATTAATTGTTTAATGGTATTATGTCTTCGACGGATATGTCAAGACTTACCATTATACATACTGTTTTGTGCCCTTGCTATTGTCGACTGATTATTGCAATGTATGTTAATTGTAGAAATCGGCTTTTTCCAACATGGGATTTTCTCAAGGAAATTACGAAGCCATTCTGCTTCTTCTCCGGATTTGTCTAAGGCAATAAACTCATATTTCATTGTGGATCGAGCCATACATGTTTGCTTAGAAGACTTCCAAAACACGGCTTCACCTCCAATGGTAAATACATAATCACTTGTGGATTTTGAATCATTAGTGTCAGATATCTAATTTGCATCGGTATATCCTTCTAACACCACGGGATATCTTGAGTAGTGTAATTCATATTTAATCGTGTGTCTTAAGTATCTAAGAACTCAGTTTAATGCCTTTCAATATTGAACACATGGATTACTAGTGAATCTGCTCAACTTATTGGCTATGTATGCTATATTCGATCTTGTGCAGTTGGTAATGTACATCAAACTGTCTATGATACGTGAATATTCTAATTGAGATACAGGCTCACCAGTATTCTTGGCTAAGTGTATACCTAAGTCAACTGGTGACTTAACTGGTTTGTCGTCATACGCCTTAAACTTCTTAAGTATAGTATCAACATAATGTGATTGAGATAATGACAAACCATCGAATGTCTTAGAGATTTTTATCCCTAATATCACATCCGCCACTCCCATATCTTTCATGTCAAAATATTTTGTTAACATTTTCTTAGTCGAGGAAATGACTTTTGAGTTATTTCCCATAATTAGTATATCATTAACGTATAGGCATACGATTATATATTCGTTAGGTGTGTTTTTAATGTAGACACACTTGTCACATTCATTGATTTTGAAGCCATTTGACAACATAGTTTTATCAAACTTTTCATGCCATTGGTTCGGTGCTTGTTTTAATCCATACAATGATTTTACAAATTTACACATCTTCTTTTTATTTTCTGGTGCAACAAACCCATCGGGTTGTTCCATGTAGATTTCTTCTTCTAATTCACTATTTAGAAACGCAATTTTAATATCCATTTGATGTATTTCAAGATTATGCAATGCTGTGATTGGGTCGGGTCAACTTTCCCCGTTCAATTCTTCTGTGGTAATCTCAAAAGTTGCAATTATCTAAATGGGAGGAGAATTTTGGTTGAGAATGTGAAGTTTATACTAGAATCTGAATCCTCTAACATATTCATAGGAAGATAAAAACAGACATCAAAGCCCTGGAAAAAGGGGCAGTGGAGGCCTAACATTAGCAGAAAAAGTATGAAGAACTATAGCAACTCTCATCCATGTAGGTTTAAAGAACCATCAAGTTTTAGAAAATAATATCTTTAAAAAGTATACCCAATATTTACTTTGTTTATAACCTGCTAACCATAAATGCCTTGATTGGCTTGAAAACAGTGGAACCTTTTGAGTTCTACTGAGATACTTTGATGGTATCGATAGAATGTGTATGCCAGAATGCTATCATGATGGCTATTCTTGGGATCTCACGAATCCCTGAATGATGGACAGAAATGTTCATCAAAGTTACTTTGAAGGCTAATAAGGAAGCCTCACGCTAACAAAATCCATGGAAAATTGAATTTTTGAATGGGTCAGGATCAAAATTTATACCATGCAAATTTTATTATTTACGAGGGTTTTCTGCTAGCTTAAGTGTGATTGTTATTGGTTTGCAAAGAACCTAGTAGATCATCCTTGGCAAATGAAGAGCTTAGGTGGTGTCTCGCTGAATTAAGTGGTTTAACTAGAGCAAAAATTACAACTCTAGTTAAAACATTTGCCTTGAAGTCAATGTGTCGATGATGGATAAGCACGGGGACAAGAATTTTTAAGCCTGGCTTGTGTTTTACATTGTCATGTTCTGGATTTGTGTGTGCCAACACTAGCTATAGAACTAGAAGAAATAAGGATTCTTAATTGATTTTAAGAGAGAGGTTGTGGATTTCTTTGGAGCCCATATTTACTATTCTGAACCAATACATTTTTAAAACATCATCAAATCTTCTTAGCAAATGGGAAGATGCCGCACATTTTTGACACCTTGGCATATTTTCATATACTAAAAAGAGATGATGTGCCGAGGCACCAAAAATGTATTGAGATGACAACTAAGAAACAACAAATGTTGACTTAGCATATTACGGAATTTGAGTATATAATTCCCCTTCCTACTTCCTAGTGTAAATAGTTCATATGCTGATAAGAGCGTTCATATGCAAGTCTATTTAATTTAAGCCTGTCAAAACGTGATTGTAATGATAGATGGAGTAGGCTTAAAGTACAATATTATGGACGAAGGGGGTTTTAATAGCACGTTTGATATGTTGAACTAAACATGATAGAGAGAGAAACATGTAAGATATTTTTCTGTCGCATTTTGCTTTGGTAAGAAATACTTGATTGAAGTATGCATGTGTATTGTGTCTCCTTCTGTATCTACTCACTATTAAACATAACTAAAAAAGTTAAAATTTTATTTCCGCCCCGCACAATATTCTCCAATTATACATATGAAAACGCCCTTAAAGATTATGTTGTTCTTTTTCTGTGTAGAAATTCAAAAGGTGAAGGAAGTAGATTCCGTGTTCTTTGTAACCAAGATTTTGGCATCTCTTATAGTCCCCACAGTTGAAAAAGAATTGCATAGATAGTCTGGGCGGTGCCTCCATTTTCTCAAAGCTTTTCATACCCACCAATTGCTAAAATCTTGAATTGAAGTGAAAGTATATTCTCGACTTGAAAAGATACCGATATCACGAGAAATCATTTTCTTCATCTCGTACATACATAAAATAAAATATTTAATCCTATTTTGAAAGGATAGAAAAATTCATTCAAAGTTTAGTATAAAGAATTGTTTTGAATGTAAGCCAATGAAGGTATAACTTCAAGATTATCAAGTAAAGAGTGGTGTGCCATTGGATTGAAGTATACCTTAATAATTAAGGTGTTTAGGTCATTATCTACCTTTTATGATATATGTAACATGTTTGGTACAAAAAATTGGACAACACAAACAATACTAAAAAAGAAAAAAATAATACTATTTGGTATTACATGCTAAACGTCTACTTATGAAAAAAACGAAACAATTCTTTTATTTGTAAAAAATCCCGGGGGGATCGGTGCTTCCCCTAATATGATCTCTCATTATCATAAAGAAAAGCTACTTTCCCATACATCCTAAACTAAAAAGTGTGAATGTGGGAAGGACTTGCTTTGGGTACAAGAAGCTACCAAATACCTTTATGTCTTTGCTTAAAGTTTGAACTTGATGCTATGATATTTCTTGAATATATTCATACATGCATAAAGTGAGGTGGGGTTTGGCTTGCACTAGTGAAAAGGGTTGTGGGCCCAATTGTCTCATAATATTCCATCAATTATAAGTTATATTGAATAATGAACCCATCAATTGCAAAGGAAAAAGGGATTCATGGAATTACTATAGCTTGAATTTTGCCATTTAAGCAATGACAAGAGAAAATAGAAGTCTTTACTTGTGGAAGAAAAAAAGAAGGTATATTGAATCATGTTTAACTATAATTGGTCGGATGGGGTGGCACGAAGAAGTGTAAAATGTAGTGCGATAAACGTTTTTGTTACGGTAGAGTTATGTATGAAATAACTTTTTAGGTTATATTTCTAGTAGTGATAGGCTTGAGTCTTTTGAAATTAGAGGAATTATTATAACGAATATCATTCTTGAGCTGTGGTTATATTGTGAATATGTTCAACTGAAATCAAAAGTTTCTTTCTAAAAAGTAAATTAAGATTTATTTTTAAAAAAAGTTATTTTGTTGGTTTAAAAATAACTTAAAAAGTAAATTTGAATTCTTTTAAGCAAATTGAAACACGCTTTAAGCTATATCAACTTAAATAAGTTCTATATAAATTTCTCTTTATCTCTCTCCAATACACAAAGAAATGAAAATAAATAAATAACTAATGACCCTTTTTTGAAGATTATTCTTAAGGTGAAATGAGTATACGCTTTGGTGAGATATGTATACATTTCTCAGTATGAATTTGTTAAATATATGTGAAGTAAAAAGTAACAATACATTAATTTAAAATTGTGACTTTTCAAAAAAACAAAACAAAAGAGCGAAGATTCTTAATCAAAAAAATACACCTATTAACCTTGTGAAATAAAGAACAAAATCATTTGAGGAACCACAAAGTATTCCCTTTTCTTTTTTTTTTTGGTTATTTGTCTACTAGAGCATGTTTATCTAAACATGTAACAATCATTATAGAAGATTTTTATTCGAACCAAACAACTTTGGTTCTAATTCTTATTCTTGATTAATATTGTAACTTAGGATATTTTTTCTTCTAAATTTTGATTCATAATAAAAATTTATATTCTAATTTCAGTCAGTTGATTTAAATAGTATTAATTACGACATACGAATTATTCTTCCCTTTCGGTACATATGAAAAAGTTCAATTGTACACTCGAAAAATGCGTAAAAGGTAAATCAAAGCGTGCATTGCCAAAAGGCAAATATGATGATGATGATTTTTGCATCTTTAGTACGATTTAATGACTAAACAAATTTTTCTTGGGCCCACCCATTGTATATTTGTTTTAATTCCACCAACTTTGAAAGTATAAGTTTGTTCCATTTTTTTTATTTTTTAATAATTGGAATTAATTTATTATTACGTTAGACAAAAATTATGATTCTAGTCTCCAATTGAGTCGGGCTAGTCAATGATTTGATACTCTTCTAATATGTCAATACTATGTTTTGAGCTTATAGAAATGATCTAATACAAGTTGAAGGAAACAATATGCGCGCGTTAATTAAGATTATCCACTCAATCAATTTCAAGAGATAGTTATACAACTTTATTGTGTAAGCATGTGACTGGTCCATTAGAGTAAGATTAGACCCGGGTAAAGAGGTTTCTAGGAGAGTTTTGGATAGGAAAATTAAAGAATGATGACTATTGACAAGATCACTCAATTAGGATTAATTACAAGTTATATAATTCTACCAACATGCACAACTTGACCCAATTACGAACACTCAATTAGGTTGAGTTTGTTATAGTCAATCCCGACTACACCTCTTTTGGAATCGAGAATTTTTTACATTTTTTCTTGTCTATCTTGGTCTCAAGCAGTCTTAATTTTGCCAACTCAATCTTCTCTAAGATAATGTTTGTTTCTTTTTGACCAACTCAATGAGTTGAAATCCATTGAGCAAAGTCGCATGTTTGTCTGAAAAAGGCAAAATGTCCAACTCGTTTTACTTAGAAGTTTAAAGAAATCAAGAAATTGAACTCAAAGTTTTCCGTTTTTTGTCACAATTTGACCCCTATGCATGCAATGGATTGATTCCATTGAAGACTAAGGTTGAGTTCATTTCTTTCAAGGCACCATGTTAAGAGTAATTCTTCAACCTTAGCAAAATTATGTCTAGAAGCACTATGTGTAATTATAGTGATACCTAAAATCTGTTTAAGATTTTATAATAGTCACGATTACTTAAAAAAAATATTATTATGACAATTACTTGTTAAGTCTTACTGAAAATTACTTCTATAACAAAAACTTTACTCGTATTAATATTTTTAAGACATGTTTTATATGTTGGATATAACTAAATCGAACAAGGCAACCAACAATTTCATGTCATTCTTCTTTAGTTCTATCTAATGTAATATATATATATATATATATATATATATATATATATTTATTTATTTATTTATTTATTTATTTAATAATGTAAATTTTAACATCGTTAATATTTTATCATACGCAAGGTTTAAAGGCAACATGAGTGATTAATTACATATGTCGACCCACACAAAATACCATTGCTTGCTTTTCAGTCTACAATATTTTATTTTTGAAACATTTCCACTTGACGAAATTGTTAGAGCTGATGTTAATTTCAGAATGGCAAAATTGAAGTATAGTTTTGAACAAATAGGTGTAGTTGTATGCGGATTTTAACTTGAATTAGTTGAATAATCCACCTCGAATGATAATAAGATTGAAATTAAGTATAATATATATTTGAAATAAGTGATTTAAAAAATAATTTAGAATTAATAAAACAATTATGTAAAAGGAGAGTAGGTAATCACACACAACTTTGCACGTAGGGAATCAATTTAAAAACTTGTTTGGTCATGCGCGTTTCAATTTGATCATTGGATTTTAAAATTCTTTTTTTTTTCTTTAAGCCATTTGCCACGGTGTAGAAGTTGAGGTGAACAACAAACTCCTTGTACGTAGTAGAGAGGAAATAATAAAGTGACGAAACTTGTTTGGTCATACGCGTTTCAAAAATAATTTATAATCACTAAAACAATTATGTGAAAGAAGAGTAGGTAGTCACACAAGTTAAGTAGGGAATCAATTTTAAAAACTTGTTTGGTCATGCGCGTTTTAATTTGATCATCAGACTTTAAAACTCTTTTTCTTTAAACCGTTTGCCACGGTGTAGAAGTTGAGGTGGACAACAAACTCCTTAGTTATAGTAGACAACAAATAATATACAAGGACAAAATTGAAAGAAAAGATAAAGTTTAGGGACTATTTTAAAATAAATTAAAGTTAAATGATCAATTTAAAATACATGTATAAGACCAGTGACCAAATAGATTTTTGATTAGAATAGCTAAGAAGTAAATACAAAACAAAATGAGGGCAAATTTCATCAGCAATAGTTGAATTTTCTACACAATCTCAATTGGGTCCCTAAATGTATATTTGGTAAAAAAAATTGTAGATTATAAGCAGTGTATTCTATAAAATATGAATATAAAAAGTGGATAAAAATTGTAAATCTTACAAATTGTGTAGATAAAAATAATATTTAACTGACTTATAAATACTTATATACACTAACAAATAAATACTGAGTTTGCCCAATTGATTGCGTTTAACCAAGGAGATTAGGAACCTAGCTAGAAATTATTTCAATTATAGTGAAGAATGCAAATTTAGAGACTCGATTAATGGGGCAATTCAATAAAAAACCGGAGGAACTTGACCAATTGCTCAACAATTTTCTGATTATACACACTCATTTGACATGTTGAGAGCGTATTTACGAGACTCTTTAAATATAAGATGCTCTCTATTTTAGAATGAACTCTTAAAATTATGATTAATTTTTTAAAATAGAGAGTTGTAACACAATCATTATAATTAAATGCATTTAAAGAATTTCAATTTTCAATACTCATATGTTGACTAAATTAAATAGTATATACAAAATAAAGTAAAAAAAATAGAGAAAAATTATATAATAATTAATAATTAGGAGACAAGTATGTCATAATAAAATATAAGGAACAATAATAAATATTTATTAAGCAAAGTAAAATAAAGTGTTAAAAATAAAGAGAATATTGGATTACTTCAAAAAATTTACCTTTTAAATTTATATATGTTCCCTAACATACAAAATATACTTTTTATAAATAAAGAGTCTCTTAGAAATGCTCTAACTCTCTTCTGATTAAACTCTCTTCTGATTAAACCTTTAGGTGAAATTGATCGACCATGTTGCAAGAACACTATGGAAGTTAATAAAATTAAACAAACAAAAACTTAATTAAATTAAAAAAAAAAAAAAAAACAAAACACACACAAACACACACACACAAAAACTAGAGCAGGTTACTGTACCAAGAAAGCATATTTTTTCCAGAAATCCTTGCAACTGATAGTACTTCCATTGTCCCTATTTTCCATAAATTCCCTCTCTCTCTCTCTCTCTAACAAAACAAAACAAGAAACACTGCATGCTCCCTTCTCTGACAACTCCTAGTAAATTTTTTTATGGCTTTTTGTGTGGTTATATCAGCAACTCAAAAAGTTGCTCCATTTTTTCATCTTTCTTTGAATCATTTATTATGTCATTCACATTAATTCAAAAAAGAAAAAAGAAAAATCAGTGAGAACATTTATTATGCCATTTTCCTTTTCTCATTTTGAATGAGAAATAACCCGTGTGTGTTCATTATCTCCGAAAGAGAGAGAGAGAGAGAGAGAGAGAGAGAGAGAGGGGTTTTGTACTTTTATTATGTGAAAAGGGATGTGATCCTTTCTTTTTCGCGTTGAATTTTCATACAGCTTTTTAGTGTCACGCATACAAAAATTACCAAAATTGAAGGAAAGCTGTCAATCCAATTTTGATACATACTACCTCTTGGATTTTCGTTTTCTTTGTATAAATAAGATTTTCTTCACTTAATTACTGGGTTTCTGTTAATTTTAGCTGAAAATCTGAATTTTGCAGCATTTCTTGGGTAATTATTAAGATTCTTGAATTTAGGAGATTATCAGAAAATTTCTATCGATTTTTCTGCCTTTGAAATCATTGATTGTGATAGAAAAAGATGAGAACTGGACTGAGTACTATTCAGCAGACTCTGACACCGGAGGCGGCCACCGTGTTGAACCATTCGATAGCGGAAGCAGGCCGCCGGAACCACGGCCAGGCGACGCCTCTACACGTGGCGGCGACGCTATTGGCTGCGCCATCGGGGTTCTTGAGACAGGCATGCATCCGTTCTCACCCCAATTCTAGCCATCCGCTTCAGTGTCGGGCTCTGGAGCTCTGCTTCAGCGTGGCCCTGGAGAGGCTCCCCACAGCCCAGAACATGGCTCCTAGAATAGAGCCCGGGATTTCCAATGCTCTAATGGCCGCCCTGAAGCGCGCGCAGGCGCATCAGAGGCGGGGGTGCCCCGAGCAGCAACAGCAGCCGCTGCTTGCTGTCAAGGTGGAGCTGGAGCAGCTGATTATTTCGATATTGGATGATCCCAGCGTCAGCAGGGTTATGCGCGAGGCGAGTTTTTCTAGTCCTGCTATTAAGGCCACGATTGAACAATTGCTGAATTCGAATGCAAATGCTCATAATCATCATATTGGTGGTCCTAATGTGAATTTGGGAGGAGCTTTTGGAGGTATTGCAGCCAGGATGCTTTCTAGTCCAGGTCAATTATCAACACTGAGCATGCCAAAACCATCTGCAGTTGTTCCATTGCCTAATCGAAACATGTATTTGAATCCGAGGCTGCAGCAGGGGGGTACGGGGCAGATTGGGAATCAAAGGAATGAAGAAGTGAAAAAAGTGATGGATATTTTGGTGAGAGCAAAGAAAAGGAACCCAGTATTGGTTGAAGATTCAGAGCCTGAGGCTGTGGTGAAGGAATTGTTAAGAAAACTAGAGAATAAGGAATTGGGACTCGAAGGGCCTTTGAGTAATGTTCAGGCAATTTCGGTTGAGAAAGATTTTCTATCGGATAAGAATCAAATACCCACGAAGATAAAGGAATTGGGCGGCATCATTCAGAGTAGGATTAAGAGTGGAGGGATAATTCTTGATTTGGGAGATTTGAAATGGCTGGTGGAGCAGCCTGTGGGTTTTGGCGGGGTGCAGCAACAACAGGTGGTTTCGGAGATGGGGAGGGCTGCTGTGGTGGAAATGGCGAAGTTAGTGGCCCGATTTGGAGGGGAGGGTAGTAATGGAGATCACAAGCTTTGGTTGATTGGAACAGCAACATGTGAGACTTATTTGAGGTGCCAGGTTTATCATTCTACAATGGAAAATGATTGGGATTTGCAGGCAGTTCCTATTGCTTCACGATCTCCTCTGCCAGGGATGTTTCCTAGGTATATTCTTACATTAATCTATTTGTAATGGTTCTTCCGAACTGTTTAACTAGCCTTTAACGAACCGATCATGGAATTGTTTGTGTACATGTTAATTAAATCTTGGTATATATTGATAGTCTGCAACAATTAAATCTTTCATATTCTAAGGAATCAATAGTGTCTGTTCATTGATTAAGCCACTTCCTGGAATTTGTTCTCTGATGGTATGTTTAGCAGGATGGTTGGATAGTACTAGACATAATTAAGGAAGATAAAGAAGTTAATATATAGTGCTATCCAATACACTATACCAAACATGTCCTCAAAGTCTTTACGGAAGCCAATTTATCTACTACTATCATAGTTCACCATTATTCAGAACTGCTTTTATACGTGCTATAAGTGCGTGTACTTGGCTATTTAAATTAGATTTTCTTGGGAAATATTCTCTCTCTTCTTCATATTTTCGTTCCTTTTTGGCAACTTGTTGGATCACAGTTATTTTTGTCTCTTCATACTAGGAGGTTTATGTTTTTCGGGTGATCCTGTCCTCTGTTCATTGGTCAGGCTATTAATTGTTCTTTCATGTTAGATAATCACACACAGATTTTAATTGTAGTACTGATTATGCTAGGCTTTGGAGAAGTGTTTTCCTTTCTTCTACAATTATCAGTCATATTATTTTTCTGAATTGAATTTTGTATCCTAGGCTTGGAACTGAGAGAATTTTGAGCACTCCTATAGATTCTTTGAATTCATTGAAGAGTGTTTCAATTCGGCAGCCGGTTTTGACACAGTGTTGGTCGGAGAACTTGGATACTGCTCAGAGAACAACCTTTTGCCCAAGTTGTTCAGAGAACTACGAAAAAGAGGTGGCAAAACTCGAAGCCATTGAGAAGTCATTTTCTGAAGCTAAACCAGAAGCCACTCGACCATCTCTGCCACAATGGTTGCAAAATGCCAAACTCTACAGTCGGGATGCTTTCGCAACTGATGAGTCACAAGTACGTTTTGTTCAACTATAATTCTCAAACAACCAAGTTATATTCACGTGAAGGGAAACTAATGTCATTTATAATTTTTACAGGGCAAGGATCAAAGCATGCTTTCTAATCAGAAAACTCAAGAATTACAGAAGAAATGGAGGGATACATGCTTGCATCTGCATCCTGATTTTCATCGTAACATCTGCTCTGACAGAACTGCTCCGACAGCAACTCTATCCATGACGAGCTTGAAAAATCAAACCCTGCTTGCTCATCAACCTATCCAGCCTAAGTTGCAGACAAGCAAACCGCTTGGAGAATCTCTGCAGTTGAACACAAATCAAGTTACCAGTCACCCAGCAGGTGGCCCCCCAGGAAGTCCAGTGAGGACGGATCTGGTTCTTGGGCGTAAAGGAACTGAGAGTACCCCCAAGAAAACTACTCAAGACCACATTCAAGATTCCATGGGTTACATTTCTTCTGAACCACAAACCAAGTTCCCAGATAAGTTTGCAAGTGCATTGGATTCTGATTCATACAAAAAGCTCCTCAAGGGCCTCATGGCAAAGGCATGGTGGCAGGCAGAAGCAGCCTCTTTGGTGGCTTCAGCCATAACACAGTGTAGATTGGGTAATGGAAAGCGGCGAGGTGCTGGATCAAGGGGCGACATATGGTTATTGTTCACTGGCCCTGACAGAGTTGCCAAGAAGAAGATGGCATCAGTACTTGCGGAGCAAATATGTGGGGCTAGTCCAATATTGACCTGTCTTAGCTCACGACGTGATGATGAAGAATCGGATGTGAATTTCCGTGGTAAAACAGCGATTGATCGCATTGCAGAGGCAGTTCGTAGAAATCCATTTTCAGTTTTCATGCTTGAAGACATTGATGAAGCAGATATGCTGGTGCATGGGTGCATAAAACGGGCAATGGATAGAGGTCGACTCACTGATACTCACGGCCGTGAGGTCAGTCTTGGCAACACCATATTCATTCTCACGGGAGATTGGTCGACAGCTAATCCTAAAGATGCTCATTTGGTTGATGAAAAGAAGCTTGCCACCATAGCAAGTGGCAATTGTCAGTTAGGACTCGTAGTCAAAGAAAAGATTGCAAAACGCCAAGGGAATTGGTTCTCGGATGAAGATAGAGCTACAAAGCCTCGGATTGAAGTTGGATCCGGCCTCTTGTTGGACCTAAATCTTGCAGCAGACAATGAAGACGAAATTGATATATCTAACAATTCAAGTGATCTCACCATTGATCATGAAGATGTTCTAGGCCTTGAAAACACACATTTCTCAATTACATCAGTACCTCACGAGCTAGTCAGCAATGTCGATGATTCCATAACGTTCAAGCCAGTCGACCTCACTTTTGTTTGCCGCGAGATCAAGAAAACAATCTTGGTGAAATTTTCCATGGTTGTAGATGACAATGTGCCCATAAAGGTAGAAGACGATGTTATACAAAAAATCTTAGGAGGGCTATGGCACGACAGAACCAGTCTACAAGAGTGGATAGAAAAAGTTCTAGTTCCAAGCTTCGACGAGCTCAAGACATGTCTACCCTCTGTTGGTGGTAGCAGTAAGGTTGTATGGCTCGTGATCGATTCAGAATCCGGTGGCCGGGGTAATGGAGATTGGTTGCCTAGTAGAATCACAGTAAAAGGTTGAAGGGGACTCAATCGGTAACTTTTTATTTCTCCTTGGACAATGATGTAAATATTGCACCATTTGGCAGAAGGTTAGGAAGAGGGTAAAAGAGTAATGGAGATAGATTAACGAATCCAACGGCTCTTATTGTTTTACTTTTTTTTTTTTTAATGATCTGTTTTTTGTTGTTTAATAGTAATTTTGTCATAAATATTAAGTTTAATTGTCACATGTAATAGAATCAATGGAAGATGATTTTTTTCTCAAAGGCTAATTTTGTTGCTAAAATTGTAGCATGCTTACCTTTTAAAATTGTACAATTTAGTCTTCAAACTTTCATTATAGATACACAAGAAAATGCTGATGACAAAACAAATTCAGAGATTAATAATACATACTTTGACAACTTTACGTAAGATAAGAGTTTGGTTTCGTCCAAATATCGGTTAGATCGTCACGTGATGCTTATGAAAGCACATCTCACTTCCAATTTCTAAGTATCATTTGGACAAGTGAAAATCATCATGTGATTTAATAAAGAATTGGATAGTTTGTTGTTGTTGAGTACTGATTTGATAATTATAATGAAAATTCAAGCAACAACTTGATTTCTTTTTTTAAAGGTTAAAGATCAATTTGCTACTCAGATAATAGAACAGGATCAATATTGCAATTTTTCTTATTTTGTTTTATAAAGAGAAGGCATTATGGTCATTTTATTTGTGAATACTAGATTTACTGAACTGATGTGTCATGTGATCCAGTAGAGACACGACTGTAAAAAGATGGTGAAGGTACAGAGATGCTGAAGTGATAGACGGTCAAAAATGAGCTTTTTGGTTTGATTATCATCGCCAAATATGGGCCCCATTAATAAAGTAAGTTGCAGAAACACGTTTTTGCACGTGCAACTTGTCCTCACCCCTCATCCCCTTGGGCCCCTCAAAAGTAATGTATGCAAGAATGATCTATATACGAAAAAATCTTAAGCATTGATACTTAACAAATTTGATCAATAAATTGGACCAACAATTATTTCACAACAAATCAATCCAAACACGTAAAGAAAAGGTTCAATGGTGAGTTCTATTGAATTGTTGGTAATTAATATGTTAACAGTGTTTTAAGCATCAGAGACAAATTCAAGCAATAGTCGTAAAGACCTGAACAACTATACAATATTCATTGTTTATTTTGTTTACATAATAAATTTATTTTAGCAATTTATTGGAATGTTGGAGATGCTCTAAAAATATATGTTTGAAAATGCTAAATCACTTGTTAACAAAAATATTTCTCTCTCTTCGTAGAAATACAATTTAAAAATTCGATCAACTTGTGCCGAGTTCTTCTATTTTTCTATTGAATTAATTGATTGACTAAATAAGAAAGTTAAGAATATTTGTGTATTAATAACAATGCCATCAAAATCTGGCTAGAGTAGTTGGCTCGACTAAAAAAGTCATGAATCGTTGGTCAAAAAATCAAAGTCTTTAAAACTTTGTACCATCTTATAAGAACCTAACCAACCTATTTGCAATTAAAATCGAATATTTCATTTTTAGGACAAAATTTTATGTATTTTTATTATTGGATTAACCTTTGACCCTTGACTCGGCACGGTATAACATGAACCACATAAAAACAGTTTGATTTTTAGCCAAATTGGCATATATCCATTTGTAAGTTGTAACATTCGACATAGCTAGCGGACAACCGACCTCTTTAATGCCCTCACTATCTTTAATGCCCTCGCTACCTTGAGACCATTGAAAGAGCCACATAATTAATTACAAACACAAATTCACTACCCCACCGGCCAACCCCTAGTTAATGCACGACCTTCCAGAAATGGACATTTTCTTTGAATCTAGACACAAAGTAGAAATATCAAATCAAGGACACCTAATTAACTCGACAAAAATGTTGCAGTCTTTTCTTTTTCACAATTTGTACAATATGGTCCCATTTGACTCAAAATCATGCATGTGTTTTCATTTATTGTCACCTTTTTTTGTAGTTGAGATTGCTATTGTTTCACATTGTCTCGATTCTTATTGAAAATGTACAAGATTGATGTGTGATCAACAAATTGAACGAGGTGGTTGCATATGTCATTGAAATAGATAAATGTTCTGAGTTTGAATTACAGAATCTTAAAGTTTCATCTTAAAATATAACGACACTTAATATGTTAATTATTGATTTTTAAGAGATGTGAGATTTTACTCTCTTTTGAGAATATTAATTTCGAAATCTAATTATTGATTTATAGTTTTTAGTGAATCTTAAAAAAATGAAAAGTCCAATGTCACACATGCTATATCCAATTTTCATCCAAATTGTAAATAATTTCTGAACTATATTTTCGCTCTTTTATTAGGAGAGAGTTCCACGTGTAAGTTGGGCTGAATGTGAATATTATGAAAATAGAGAGCCAGTAATATCATTTTTAACTTCAAGTAATTACTAATTTGATTTAAAATTATAGAAAGATATCGTTACTACCTACTAATGTATTTAAAAAATAATAATCACGATTTTTTTTTCAACTAATCTAATGGTCTAAATATATTAAAATCTTTATTGAAATGTATTTGAATGTGGGTATAAGAATTTTAAATATTTTAAAAGATCTAGATCGTTAGATTAATTTAAATTAAAAACTGTAATTATTTTTTAAATATATTTGTCAAATTAATTAGTAGGGAGAACAATTGAGAATTTTAAAATGGAACAAGGATTAAAACTTCTGCCCGTACACAATAAAATAACACAAAAAAAAATTAGTTAGACCAACTATCTGCAATGTGACTCACTTATGTTTAATCCTCTAAAGTACATGCATGCTTGCACAATCGACATTGTACTTTTTGGAGTAAAATCCACTTCAATTAGACATAACAATACTGTTTACTGCGGATACAATAATTGGTACCACTAGAGGTGCATTCTTTCTAGTCCGATCATGCATACCAGAGAAATGTCTTCTCAATATTCTAACACTCACACTCGATATATATGGACCAAATTGTCTCACGATATTTTGAACCCAGTTCACGTACCGCTTTAATGGACAATAGCCCAAACCTCGGTGCCAATATTTGGATGTTTGAATCCTTCCGTCCCATAGCCACGTCCATATCCATTTTTTTATAATAAATATTGTTTTCTTGAAACTCCTTTTAATAGGAATGATATTTTAAAATGAAATCCTAAATTTCAATATGATATTAGAGTTCATTAAGTTTAAATAAAGTATTCGATCTATTTAATTGTGATATTGAATATTATGCTTTTTTTTTTTTAATAAATGCAATAATTTAGGTAAATAAATGTAAATTTTCATTTATACATTTAATATAAATATTAAATACACTATATAATTAAATAATCTTTGAAATAAATTAATTGTTAAAAATTAAAAATATTAGGAAAGAAAATGTACACTGTTTATTATTTGGTGCAATATTTAAAGTAATGGGTTAGAGATGACATATGGATTTGGTGTGAAAGTTGCATCAATTTAAAGACATGGGTTGAAGATGGTGTAAGACTCACCAAAATGTGTGGACACGAATAAGCCAATTGGAGCCCCACACTTTATTTGTTTGTGTGGACACGAATAAGCCAATTGGAGCCCCACACTTCATAAACAAATAAGTAAAAAAAACAGAAAACTTGTGTACTTATCTTTTGACCATATACTTTGTGAGTTTCAATACTTATAAAATAAGAGTTTATTTACCAAACATGCCCTTCATTAATTCACAAAAAAGTGACTCTTGTTTTTTGGCAGAAAAAAGTAAGAGATTAAAGATAAGAAGGCATGCATGCAGGGTGGAGTTTTTCCTCGCCAACCCAACATGTATTAACCTTATACTAGTTTGTCTTTAGCTCGTGTCAAATCAACCTTTTTCCAATAAAAGACAATTAACTCTCTCAACTACTCTCATTTTCTAATCTCTTCTATTTAAACATTAAGCATGTTTGGCTAAGAATAATTGTAACTTATTTTGAGAATAAAGTTATAATAAGTAAATATTTTACTTATCCAACTCATTTTGATGACAAAATTAAGTTTTTTTTTTCTATTTTTTTTTCTTTTAGTTTTCAATGGGTTCTTGCTCGTACTGTCACTTCTCCTATATCTTCAAGTGGTCTAATCAAGTCACAAACGTGTTGATCATCTCTTCAATTGCATCAATAACAATGTTAATAAATCAATCACGACCAATTTATCCAAAATCGTTCAAAATATACGTAGAAACAAGAATGATCATAAAGATTACCACGGTATGTATATGTTGAATTCAAGTTGGAGTTATAAATTTCTTAACTAGTCCTTTGATTTATATATGGGAAAAAAGATTATCCATACAACCTTGAAATTAGAACATAAATTAATTAACGAGACAAAACGGGGGTTAAAGGGTTATTTCAAGAATAAAGAATGCATATTATTTGATACTCTCCCCATAGTTTAATTCCAAGTCTGAATAAAAACAAAGTATTAGTTGAGGTTAAAGGGTTCTTTTAACCTAATTAGTTATCTAGTTCAACGGTACACAATGCCTCATTGTCTTATGTATTTGTTAGTAACGATTCTCTATTAGTTTATAGATCATAACAAATAGAAAATTAAAAAATTATAGACGATATAAGGCCATGAAAAACAAACAACAAATACAAAAATTTGACAAAATATTTTTCCTTCACTTCAAAGTATCCCAACAGACGTGCTAATTAATTGAAGGTTAAGGATAAGAATGCGACAAAAAAAGTTAGGAATATAAATGCTACAATAAATAAATATTGAAATATTTATTGCAATTTAAATATAGTGAAGCAATTATCCTTTATTTTTTTAAAAATGCATGATTAGGGGGACAAAAGGTTAGCATCAGTCAAATACAATTGTATGAATTTTTGCTTTCATATTTCATTTTGCTTATCATATATATTATTAAGATTTGTAATTCTATCTTAAAAAATCAATATTATTATGAAGAGTAGTACAAGTTCTTATATACATGTTAATATTTTGATATATAACTGATTTGAGATTTATTCCTTGCCATGTTTTGCAAGATGGTGACTCGTTTAAGAATATCAATCTTGAAATCTGTAAACTCGTTTTTTTGTTTTAGTCGGATCAAATTATTCGTTAGAGCTTAATAGACTATGATACCATATTAAGATTTGAGGTTCGATTGTAAAATGTCAATCTTATTAAGAAGTGTAGTCCAAATCTTTGTATATATATATTGATATTCGATATATTGAGATTTATCCTTTGACATATATCTATCTTTTCTTTTTGCATGGGGAGCTGGAATAGGTTGGCTTTACTTGAGAACTTATCTGTATTGCCAATTTATATTGAAACAAGTTGTCTGCAGCAGCTTGGACTTCACATCAGCATGATCTAGATAATAATTATGTGAAGCTATCCAAATTGCTCATCCATCATGTGTCAACCCTCCTCGAAATTTTTGTAGTGTGCTCTAGATTGAGTATGGACCAATCCTAATTTTACCCTCTTCATTTTGCAGCCAGATTTAATCTCCAATGCCTAATTCAAGATAAACTTTCGATAATCTGGAATGCACGTCGTTTAACATTATTAACGAAAAAAAAAGTTAATGGAAACTGCCACCAGAGAGCATGTGGTGGGCACTTCGATATAAAATCCATAGTGAATGGTCCTATAGAAATGGTTGCAGTAGAAGACACGTGTCACAAGAATAATGTTTGTTTGGTAACGACACATTCTAAAGAATTACGGAGTCGCCTTTATCTTTGGATCTTGTACTCAAGATGCGCGAATTATCTAGTTTTAAAAATATCATATTTTGCCAATTGAATCACCATCTATTTACTTACAAGATCATGGACTATTATATGGAGAGCTCAATACTGCCTAAATATGGGGCCTTAACAAATGCATTATTCACTAAAAGTTGAGCCGGGCTAGGGATGGCAAAAAACCTCGCGACCCGTGCCCCGCCCCGCCGGATAATAGGGGCGGATTTGGGGCAGAAAATTCTGCCCTGCCGCCCCATGACCCGCCCCTCCAATTTTATTTTATTTTTGAAAAATCATGAAATAGAATAGAAATTATAGTTTTCATTATAAATAGACTAAAGAAGATTTGAACCCGAGTTGAAACTTGTAAAGTACCAAATTATCAATCTTAACTACTACACCATAACCTCAATCTTATAATCTTTTTGTTTTGTTTGGTATAAATATATATTAAAAAATATATATATTTCTTTTTTTTTTAAATTATTTTTTCAGTTTATTAAAAAAAAAAATTTAACTGACCTCGAATTCGCGGGTCGCGGGGCGGGGCGGGGCGGGGCGGGGCTGACCTGCCCCATTGCCATCCCTAGAACCGGCACTTAGTTAAGGAACATAACTTTTCCTGCTACAATTTAAAATGTGCAAAATAGAGAAATAGAATCAATGAATCCCCATACTTGGTGTTATTTGTGTCCTTTTCCTTTCAAATTAAGCATTCTCATTTGGAACCAAACTCGGCCCAACTCATTATGGTCTTGTGCTCGGCGCTAATCAATGTGGACCAAATGCGGGGTTTGGGTCTACCCGACCCAACTGAAGAATGCTTGATGAGTCCCATAATGTCCAAAAATAATATAAAAGTAATCGAAAATCCTAACGCACTCCGAATTTTCCAGTTCACAATTTTCCAACTTCCCAGTCCACTGCGTGCGTGCGCTTTTTTTTTTTTTTTTTTTTGGGAGAAGATAATGTTGATAACGGTCAGAGAAGTTTCTTCTTCTCTATGTTCCATCAGTTCTCTGAATCTGCATTTCAATTCAAAACAACACCGTTTTAATAATAAGCCCATCATTCACTTTCAGAAGAACAGAAAAAACTCCATTTGCAGTGCCACTCTTACTGTCCATAGAAAGCCTGACCCTTCATGGAACCTCAAGCAAAGGTACTTATTAGAAACTTTCTCAATTTCCCAAATTATTTTTTGTCGAATTTTGAGCTTTTCTTGCAAATTAGTGTTCTTCATTGGGCCTCCTTTTTTCTTGGAATTCGAATTTTTTGTTTTTTTATGTTTATTAATTTTCGAAATTTCCCAGTTTCAAGTTTTGATTTTTGTTGTTAATGTATGGATTCTTTTCATGCCCTCCATTTTTCTTGAAGTTGAAAATGTTTAATGGGTTCTTTTTGTTGTTTCTCTCGATTTCCCTATTTTATTTTCAAGTTTTAGCTTTTCTTGTTGATGGGTCCTTTCGATTCCTTTCGTTCTCTTGAAAATCAATTTCTTACTGATATTGTGAACTTTAGATTGCATGATTATACGACTCCCGTTTTGCTGTTAGAGTACTTAAATGTAATTTATGTAATCAATGTCGATGTACTTTCGTATCAATGATTTTCTCTGAATTATAGTATCCATCATTTTACGAAAAGGAAAGAATTCTATTGCTGATGGAGAAGAGTTCATATTTACCAAGACGCGTAGTTTTGCTCATGAGTATGGTCCTCGGGATCATTCAATTATTACTAAGGTGAGCTGTGATGCTCCATTAAAATGTATGTGAGTGGGATGTGTTCCGGCCTTGAACACCGATATTCTTGGTGAAAATGTTCATCAAGTCATATTGGGAAGTAACTCTCAGAATGTTAGGTTTTGACCAATGGTTGCTGCAATATGTGAGCAAAATGTGAAGTCTCCAAAGTCATTATTTTGGAAATGGGTTATCATTTAGGAGGGCTCTTGGAAAGCATATAAAGTCCTTTAGGAGCTTGGAGGACTTTTAGGCAACTTTTTGCTTGTTTGATTATGTTTTCTTCAGGGACTCAACTAGCCCAACAGCAGGGTTATAAATTGGCTCAACGTAGCTATAATAATTGGCTCAACCGCAGGATCAATCATCTGGCACAAGTGGTCATACTTCAATCTCATCGGAGCACCATATCAAAAAAATTGGAGCCTGCACTATAACCTATCAGTTATAATCTGAACCTCAAGTAATTACTCAATCATATAAACAGACTATATTGGATCGTGTAGAGCATGTCGTATTCAACTTTCACTTATATTTCATATAACAACCAAAGAAAAAAGCACGAACAAGTACATGTAATCCAACCACTATGAGAGACAATAGCCAGAACGAGTAAATCAGGTGCTCATCTCAACAGTGAAGAAAATTAGCAAAAATCATTTGAGGGGTGATCTCTCTAAAGTTATGAGAAGTTGGTTGGACTTGTGGTTGTTACTTTTGATTATGCAGGATGTCGTACCTTAGTCGGGATTGTTGTCTTGATATTTTTGTGGTAAAACTTTGATGAAATGACACACTTATGTCTTATTACGTACGTTATATTTGTTACAAGTGGATACTTCCGTGCAAACTTGACATTGTTAGCATTATATTATGTTGCGTGTTACCTCTAAGATGAAAAGGGTATGGTACCCTTGTGTATCAGGGCTACCCTACTTTCACTAATTTGCCACTACAGTCATTGTAAAACTTGTTGAACTCAAATAATTACACCTAAACCTTCATAAGAAAGTTGAGACTCTCACAATCCATGACAAAGAGCTACAAACTGAACCAGAAATTGTGGAATACACTCTAGATACACTTATTGAGAACTAGTACCGTTTATTGAGAGACCCTCATAAGTGAGGCGAGAGTGAAAGGACAGATGAGTCCATCATTGTATTCATCGTAGGCACTCCCCAATGATGCGTATGTAGCCACTCTGTCTATGCCCTGTGAACTTAGAGCATAATTTGTTAGTGAAGGTTCTAGGAACATTTTTTGGCAAACAAAACTCCAAGGTAGATACCAAGATAGATAGTCTCGCCCCTTATCTCGTTAATACCTTTATGATCAAGCTAAGAAACAAACGCACCGTTCTATACACTCCAGTTCTGATTCAACAAATCCTTTAGCAACCTTATGCCCTTGACTGTTGATTGCATATTTGCTTCTTCATCCTGAACCTTTGCTGTCCATATTTGTGACTTTAGATAAGATGAAAAAGTACTTTAATAATGAAAATAACAAGCTTATTATTGATGCAGACCATTGGTATAGAGAATTTTAAAAGGGTGATTATGTAACAGGTGCCTATTTCTCATGAATGATATCCTAAATGTGTTCATATCTGATCATTTTAGTCGTTTCCCTGTACTTCAAAGGCTTAGAAATACTGCCTATTCACTTCACTTGTCAAAGTCTTAAATTAAGGAATCTTTTCAATGTAGGAGATTTATTTCTGTACAGAGGCTCAAATCATTTTAGCATCAGGTGTTGCCTTCATCTGTTTATGTAGGACATTCCTCATTTCCAATTCCTTGCTTCCTCTGGAGGTAATTGTAGATTCCTTTTGTCCATTAACTTATAATACTTGGATAACAAAAGAGGAGTTCGGACTCTTTGATCCATATTTGACCCGTATTTAGAGATCACAATGGGAATGGGAATGTAATTGACGATTAATTAGAAATACTCTTATTTAGGCGTAGAAATAAATTGAGATTTTGATTTACTTTCTTATTTAATAATTCATTTCCTTTCTATGACTATTAGTTTTAAGTTATTAAATTTTCCTTTTTAATATTTTGGCAACTTTCTCTTTTATTAGGAATTTTAAGTATAAACAAGACTTAGATTTTTGAATAATGTAAATTAATTTAATATTTAAAGATATTAAAATTATTCTCCCTAGTCCCTACAATTCCTCTCCCATACTTGATTTCTTATTCCCTTCATCTCTCTCTTCTTCTTTCCCATTGTGCATCATTTTGATTTTATTGTGGACTCAAAAAAATTATCACTTTAATTTCACGTGTAAAAATTTCTTGTCAAGTGAAATGCCATTCCATTAGCTACATGCTTATTTTCTTGTGAGCTAAACAATTGGGAGATTACTAGTGGCATAATGTCTTGCATCCTATGATGCACGGACGCTCCTACTAGAGCGACATGTCCATATCCGACATGTATCGTGTCGTGTTGAACACCGACACTACTTGGACCCTCCATGAATTGGGTCTGACAAGCCACATGCTATGTCCTATTTTTTTATATTTCTAACGCACAAGAGACATTTTAGGGACATTCTTGAGGCAAGTGTTCGACATGGCATGTGCCAAGTCCTATATTGAAAAGCATAAAAAAAAAAGATAAAATATATAAATTTTAAATTTTAAAGAATTTAAATCCACATGGCCACGAGGTGTCCGTGTCCTACTTTTTATAAAAATCACTTGTCGCCGTGTCCGTATCCGTGCAACAATCACATTCAGGTCTTGAGATTGGATTTTGAAAATTCAAATTTATATTATCTTTTCTGAATTCCAAAAGTAGGGGCCCCAGTTTCATGGGAACCAACACAGTATAATTTACTGGGTTGCATTTGATCAATTAAGCTAGACTTGCATATATTGATGGCTATTATTTACTTTTATAGGTTCTTTAAAAGTGGGGAATGCACACCTGTGGTCTCACTAAACTCCAAATCGATACTAGTAGCATTTTCTTTGTTCCATTAGTTAAAGTGAGTGAAATCGTAACCCATTCTTCTTCTGAAAAAAACTATTGCCTTGTAGACTATGTGATGCCAAGAGTTCAGTTGATTTTATCCATTCCTATAATTCCGACTGATCTTTTCAGTTTTATTTATTGCTTTGCTTTTCAATAATTATGTTTTGATTACTTCTTTGTATTGTACATATTCTAGAATATTATTTATTTTGGACGTGTCAATATTTTTCCCTTTGCTGATTGCAAAATTTCCTCAGCTGTGAGAGATCTGAATTTGATCCACTGGGCATTAATTCAGATGGATTATTAGATATAAAAACTGCCTGGAAAGATGCCTGGGCCTTGATTTCTCGAGCACTTGAGAGTTCCTCGAGTACCAGAAAGGAAAAAGCTTCATCAACTAGAGGAGTGGCAGGTTTGTTTATCAGCATATTTATTTATCAGGTATTCAGGTTATATCTCCTATAGAACATTATTTTTATCTCTTAGCCATTGATTGGACTCTCTGAAATTTTCCAGCTGCGATTGAGGACACTAGCATTGATTTTGGTGATTTCTTCAAAGGCCCACTACCAGGAAAGTTTCTTAAGCTCTTGGGCTATCTTGCCCTGTCACGGCTTGGAATATACATCCCTCTTGGTGGTGTAAATCGAGAAGCTTTTGTTGGTAATCTAGATCAAAACAGCCTGTTGAGCACTTTGGATTCATTTTCTGGAGGAGGCATTGGTCGGCTTGGAATATGCTCTCTTGGTATTGTGCCTTTTATCAATGCACAGATTGTTTTTCAGCTTCTCTCACAAATATACCCCAAATTGCAAGAACTCCAGAAAAAAGAAGGCGAGGCAGGAAGAAAGAAAATTCTTCAGTACACTCGCTATGCTTCGGTTGGATTTGCCATAGTACAGGTAAGTGATGTCATATCCAGATGCTATATAATGTACTTTCGCATAAATAAGTGACTTTTACCTATTCTCTCAATCTCATATAGTAATGCTTGCTGAACTGCTGGGTTCTTTTGAATTTATCCTGTTTAGGCTTAGTTATGCCCAAAAGCACTTTGTGGATTCGATTTGAATAAAACACATGACAGAGTTAACATCTCGTGATGCTACAGAATATGGATAAATTTGAGTGATTGACCAGGAGACCATTCTTGAGTGTATTCTTTTTTTGTTTTTACACCTTAGAAATTGGATGTTACATTTAATTTTTATTACTATTCTTAAAATTTTATTATCTTTGCAGGCAATTGGCCAAGTACTCTATCTTCGCCCTTATGTCAACGACTTCAGTACTCAGTGGGTTCTCTCTTCTGTTATTATGTTGACACTCGGTTCAGCTTTTACAACATATATTGGGGAAAGAATAACTGACTTAAAGCTTGGGAATGGTACATCTCTTTTGATCTTCACAAATATTATCTCCTACTTGCCAGCATCTTTCGGGAGGACAGTGGAACAGGCTTTTCAAGATGGTAACTATGTTGGGCTTATTGCCACCATCGTTTCCTTCTTCCTCTTAGTCCTTAGCATTGTGTATGTTCAGGTAAGTGCTATTTGTACTTTTCAAAAGTTATCCAAATATAGTTTCATGGTGAACGCAAAGGAGGAGTTACTAATTTTCTGAACAAAGGGTTCAGGAAGCAGAGAGGAAAATTCCGCTTAATTATGCCTCAAGATTCACCAGCAGAACAGGGGGACTTGAAAAATCTGCTTACTTACCGTTTAAGGTTGGTAGCTAGCCTCTCATCTTGAATTTGGTTTGGAGTTCCTTCCCTCAAATATATTTATTTAGATAAATATTAGTTTTAATACTATTACCTTTTCCATTTCTTTTTTATTGTTCATTTGGAAGAATATGCCTGTTTAACTACCTTGTGGGAATTGCTGGAAATGATTTTGACTCACTTTACCCAGAATACTCTGGAGGGATTAGTGCAATAATGCATACAAAAATCTGCTTATACTTGATAAATCTTCCCAGATAAATTTTTATCATTGACTTTCAATCTCATATTATTGCTTCTGGTGAGACAACTGGCTATATATGTTCACTACGCTGTTGACTTTTGTTCTTAGGAATAACCTCTAACCTATCCTTTATAAAGTGACATGTATAAAAGAATGAGATTGCACTCTTTGTGAACGTTGCATAATGAACCTTGTATCGTTCCACCATATCTTAGACAATCCCTTTGATACTAATTCTTAGCCTAAATTTTTATTTGGTATCATTTATTAATATCTCCTGGTGTTCTCCACTTCATATTGTATTACCATAGTTTTTGAGCCAAAGATTATAGTCTTAATTATATCAGCAGTAATTGTTGAGCAGGTGAACTGGCTATATATGTTCACTACGCTGTTGACTTTTGTTCTTAGGAATAACCTCTAACCTATCCTTTATAAAGTGACATGTATAAAAGAATGAGATTGCACTCTTTGTGAACGTTGCATAATGAACCTTGTATCGTTCCACCATATCTTAGACAATCCCTTTGATACTAATTCTTAGCCTAAATTTTTATTTGGTATCATTTATTAATATCTCCTGGTGTTCTCCACTTCATATTGTATTACCATAGTTTTTGAGCCAAAGATTATAGTCTTAATTATATCAGCAGTAATTGTTGAGCAGGTGAATAGTTCGGGAGTGATGCCAATTATCTTCTCTACTTCATCCTTGGCTCTTCCTGGAACACTTGCACGCTTTACTGGTTTGGGTGTACTAAAGAATGCTGCTGCATCTTTGAACCCCGGGGGTATGATAAAAATGACTTTGTGTTTATCCTGCATTTAGTGGTGTTTATGTTCTGGCATAGACTAAATAACAGTATCCCATTGCCAACTTTCTGAATCATTTGCAGTTGATTGATTAAGCTTGCGATTACAAGGATATTTCCATGATTCATACTAGTACTTCATTTCTTATCTGTAATTTCAGTGGGACCTCAAAAAAACAGCTCTATTTGCATTCTATTCCTGTCTTGATTTGAAGTAAGATCTGTTTTAGCTCAAAGCTGGAGGAGCTGAAAACCTGTTTATATAAAATTTCTAGCTTCTGAACTAGGTTTATGATATAGATAGATCAAAAAATATACTTGACAAACCTGTTTTAGTTCTTCTGAAACACTACCTTAAACTCACCTCTAGAACTTGATTGTTTGATCTGTGTAAAGGTTTGTTTGATGTATAAAATGCTCATTTCTTCTTAATTTTTATGTTCTAATACAATCCCTCTTTAGGGATCACTATCGGGGCTCAGAAGGGGTACTTTCAGAAAACTTTTGTAACCCTTTGGACTGCCATCCAAGTAAAGAAAAGTAAAAAAAGTGAATTACAAGCAATTCCCAAAAAAGTGCAATTTCCATGTTTAAGTAATATTTGATGCCATGTTATCCTGTAGATTCACTGTTGTGCACTTGTTTTGTGAAAATCTAAATAAGGTAGTGTTATAATAATGCTAAGCAGATTACAGATATTGATTCTGCTGAAGTATGTAATTGCTTTAGAGTTGGGAATGATTAAAGACGAATGTTTCAGGTTCTTTTTATCTGCCGACCAACATTCTGTTAATAGCCTTCTTCAACTACTACTACACATTTCTGCAATTGGACCCTGATGATGTCAGTGAACAGTTAAAGAGGCAGGGTGCCTCAATCCCTCTCGTCCGACCAGGAAAAAGTACAGCTGCATTCATCAAAACGGTGACATTCCTCTTCATTTAATACTTTTTGATTTTCGTATTTTTTATTTAATCTGCATCATTTTAGATTTTTTCTTGGGGTAAGTTGGAGGTAGAAATTAAGTTGGTGTCCCTTTGTGTATTCTACTTTCTTTTTTTTTTTTCCAAAAAAATTTGTGCATATATCCTCGTGATTTATATTGTAATCATAATTAATCTGCGTCACAATAGTCTTAACCAAGGCCCTTCACCTCAAGTAAACATCTATTTCCTACCTCAAACCAAACTGGAAAATTGTCCTCACATCCATTGATGAATAACTCCAAATGGATTCTTTGCGCACAATTAGCTGCGTTTAACTTCTGAATTCATCTTCCTTGTACCGTTTAGCAATATTGTTGGCTGGACCCAATTTACCTCAGTGCCTCTCCGGCATGGCCCAGTATTAGACAGACCTCTTACCATATCTCTTGATTTTTTTTCTCCAATTTTATGCCACAGCCAGCTGACCAATTTCAGGAACCCCAAAACTAAATTTTTATTTCCACTAAATGCAACCCAAACAGGAAAAGGTAAAACATTTTCCCGAAGTATTCTCAGTCCCTCTAAGTAATAATGTTGCCTTCTACCTCGATTGTTCTCCGTTTTAGTTTCACTGAGTTAGAAGTTTCAGTGAGCTGCTCACCCACCCACGAAAGCTCTTCTGCACATCTCCAAAAATTGGATAAATGAAAAGATTGATGTATCTCCTCCTTCAATAACCATGAGAGCAACTCAATGACCAAAATTAGAAGACACATCAGTAATGCACCTCGAGATAAGTGCTACTCATTCTCATTGATCTATATTCCCCTTCTAGATATGATTTGATATGATGCATAAATTCAAATCAGAGAAATCAAAGTGGTGAATCTATTTCATGAGATTGAGTTGAATGATGAATAATTTTTCTCTTACTTATGAAGTTGCCAATTACGTCAAGAAATTTTATATGGTTGCTTCCATTCTATTTCATGAGGATAATGAGTTCCATAACACATTGGACTAGGAGAAAGAAAATGTTTTCTCAAGGAATGTGTCAACTCATGACCACGTTATTTAGTCTGTGAGACTTGAAAATTGTAAACCTCTTAAAATCTTGTCTCCTTTTCATGTCACCCAAGTGCTTGGTTTCCATCTGCTTAGACTCATTATAAGATCTCTTGTACTGATTAAATGGTTTAATGCTATATGATTTACTTGGAAGCCATGTGTTCCTGATCTGGTTCTATTGTTCTACTTCAAGATAAATGTAATCGAATTTGAGCAAGTTTGTCTTACTGTTTTAGACTTAATGTTGTACGGTACTATCTAATGTACTTACTTAAACATGCCATTTATGTCTTTGCTGCTGAAAATTATAGGTTCTGAGCCGCATATCAGTCCTCGGTTCTGTGTTTTTGGCAATTCTGGCTGCTGGTCCTGCCGTGATTGAACAAGCTACCCACCTGACTGCTTTTCGGGGATTTGCTGGCACGTCAGTTCTTATTCTTGTAGGTTGTGCAACAGATACAGCAAGAAAAGTTCAAGCAGAGATAATATCCCAGAAGTACAAGAATATAGAGTTTTATGACATTGACAAATATTGACAATGAAGTGCAATGAGAGTTGAAGGCCAAAGAGGTTGAAGTTGCCTTAAATATTTCATAGGATACACTTTATTTTATTTGTAAATTCTAGATGACATGATAGTTCATTTGACATTTTGTAATCCAGTCAGCTTTCCTTCTCTTTTCAGTATTTCTTTGTAATCTTAACTGCTAAAAACTGCAGCCTGTTAGTGGTGTCAAACTGTGTTGAGCTGCCCAAGCCTAGGCGACCTGGCACGTAAAGTGCCCGGCAGGCCTGCAGCAGGTTGACACCTCTACAATGGGTACCTGGAGAGAGAATATGCAAGAAAACATAAAATAATCCAGAATTACCAAAAATATAAAAAGTAGTTTCTTTAAACCTTAAGCCTGGCGCCTGCAAACCTTGAGGAATCTACTCCACGGAAAAGTATGGACGTAACCTTATACTTGAACGAATCAAACTCGCTTCTAGCTAAGTTTATTATACTGAATTATGCTCCTTTCAAGATTAGAACTCAGTCTGTCTTACCTCCATCTAATCTCACCCATAATTCGAGGTTTAAAGGCAGATCGAGCCATCAAAATGGGTTAAGATGGCTTGAGCTCGCATAGAATCCTTGGCTTTTCCCGAGAGGCTTGCCAGCCATGCATTTTGCAGGGAGCCACTGGGCTCTACCACAACTTGTGGCAGAGACTTGAGTGTCTAAAAAAGAAAACTAGGAAAAATGTTTGGCCCGTTGGCCGATCCAGCCCGGGCCACAATGGTCCACAAAAAATGTGGGTCGGTGTCAAGAATGTATTCAAACAGATCAACTCATTATACGCCTCTACATCCAAAAAGACCCGGGTAGCCAATTTGGAACAAAATTAACTCATTAGAAGGCCTAACACTAAATTTTTCACCCTTCTCAATCACATAAAAGGAAAATCTGCACAAATATTGTTGATGAACTCTTTAAGTGTACCAAACAAAAAACAAAATACTATTACACAAGCTAGTAATTTCGACTCAGTACTTGTGTTGGTGTTGAAAAAATTGGAGTCCAGCAAAGTGTCAAGCATTATTCGAGAGAACAATTTTAGGTGAAATCTAGCACTATTTGAGATACAAGCAGCATCTACAGCTATGAATTATCGCAAACCTCTAGTGTCTAGTCGTTCATTTACAGCTTATATAGGTTAGTCCAGTGGTCTCACAGAATACTGACAATATGTAATGTAAATGTTACAACAAAAAGGGAAACAGATTGATTTAGTAGTTACAACTTAGTGTAAGATATAGTTGATCGCAAGCTGCACTTTTCTAGCCTGCTGCAGATCCTATAGATTAGATATAAAATTACATGAACAGAAAGGCCACCTAGCAGCCACCCTTCCACTACATGATGTTTCCTTGGTCGCATTCTGGGGCATAATACAGAGAATATATCACATCCAAGCCTTAGAATGTACTTCGTGTGAGTGTTTTCAATTTCATCCGTTGATTGGAATGCTTCTATCCTGCCGGGAACATGTTGCCTTTGGATGTGAAATGAGTTACTGTTGTACAGTCAAGCTGTGTAACTAATCATCTGTCTCGACTGAAAAGTCGGGCTCTTCGGGTTTCTGTAGTTTTGGTGACCCTAGGTCTCTAATTTTCTGAGCACCTCTCCTGGTATTTGCAGCAAATTTTGAAGCCAAAATTGTGACCCCAAGTTTTGATATCCGACCAGAGTTTGAACTGTCAGTGCACTGATTCTGTTCTACTTCTTTGGAGTCAACTGCTGTCATCTCGTCCAACGCAAACGATTCCATGGTCGCAAGATCTTTTGCCATCTTCCTCCTCTTGTACCGTCGCCAAGCAGCCTGTATGAAGCATGCTGCCCATGTTCTCCAGTGGTGTGAGTAGAAGCGAAACGTATGCTGCAACTTCTTGCTGTGGAGTCGTCTAAATTGATTAGCTACAAACTTGAGATCTTCGGCTCGCAATGCAAAAGCTTCGACTTCAACAAGTGCTCTTACTGTCCTTGTCGAAGAAGGCAAGTTGACGGTTGATTTTGGTAGCAAAGCCCATGCAAGTAGCTCCTCCCCACAAAAATCTCCTGGTCTCAGGGTAATGGAATTGAAGAAACCCGTCCGCCCTCCATTTGTGGTAGAACTCTCGAGTCGACCTCTGATGATGAAGAGCATCTCTGTCACAGGATCACCTTCACGGACAATATACGTGCCCTCGGTGCTCAAGGAGGAGACTAGGCGCTCGCATATTGCATCAAGCAACTGATCGTCCATTTGTGAGAAAAATGGAACCTGGAGAATCAGACCAGAAAAGAAAGAATTAAAACCAGAGAGGAGGTTAGCACAAAAGGAAGCATAAAGGACCTCGTGAGTCTTGGAGCTTCATGTTTCAAATGGGACAACTACTGTGACAACTATTATTTTTGGACATTCTATGATTCAAGAAAACACTCAGATTACATTTCAATGAAAAAAAGATAGTTGGGAAATCATACACGTCGGACAAGGTCCAAACACAGATGACATTGTATATCACGACGGAGATCAGTGGGTAAGCCACGTAGAATAGTTTCTTCATTTACTCCTCGAGTTGCAAGCCACTTATATTGAACAAACCGCCGAACAAGTTTCCTCAAATCTTCTGGAAGTTGACGATGCTGCATCCACTCTTCAGTGTCTCTTCGCTTAAGTCTCCATTCCTCAAGCCTTATTGTTAAAGACTGCAGGTATGTCTATATGCAGAAAAATATGGAAGGAAATCACACTTGTTTAGAATGATAAGCATAAAATGATGTAAAGAAAAAGCAAGATACAAGTCCCCAGGTCACAGGTCACAAGCCAAAAAAAGGGAAAAGGACTCCCTAAAATGTTTGATATTCTTAACCACAGTCATAGGAGGATTAGAGTTCAGATGATTCGCAAGCTAATTATAAAGATTTTGGGACAAAGAACTTTGGTGCGCAGTCATGCATATTTCAACTTGTGAATATTGATATTTAAAAATATATATTATTGGTAAGTACGTATGGCACTAATTCAGTTGAACAAACATGATTATAGTGTAATTGGAGCATCTCCAACAATGCTCTTTATTTTGAAGAGCATATTTATCTATATAGAGAGCATCTTGATGAATTTTCAAAAATAAAGAGTGAAAACTTGTACTAGTCCAACAAACTCTTTATATGTATTCTTTATTTTGTTTGTTCCAATAAGTAATTATGACTCAGCATTTTTTCTAATTTTTTTCATTTGCCTCCCCCAAATAAGTGCATAGGAAGTAGTGAAATCATTAATGATACCATTAAAATATTATATAGAGAGTGGGTTTGGCTCTCTACATTTGGAGAGTCAAATCCACTCTTCATTTTAATTTTTAAAGATAGAGGGTTTGTTGGACTTCTTAAAATGAGGAAATAGAGACTCTATAATAAAGAGAATGGGACTAGTAAAGAGATGCTCTTATCAGGCACTTCATACAAAGGTTCAGCAAAAAAATAGATTAAAGAAAGACATGCATTGCTGGACTTTCAAGTGTCATGCCAAATTGGCCCCAGAAACTATCAACATAATATACATATTTTACCTTCTCTTGTTTTAAATAAAATGGGAATAACGTAATTATCTAACTGAAACATTATAATGAGGGAATGTTGGTTTAGGGCTTAAATTTGCCTACAGTAATTATTATGTGAACTACCAAAGTTTGTCCTTGGGTATTTGCTAATTTGTCACTAACAAGTTTTTCACTATAATGATAATAGATTACTGACTATTGTTTGAAATTTAGGTGAATTGTCCTAGATCCGAAGGCTCTGCAGTGAAAAACCAGAAGGTATTATTTCTGGATTTATTTGTGAGCTGAGATGGTGGTTGGTCGGTTGAAAAGCATGGAATCTATAAAAAGAAATCATAAATCGGGGAACGATATTTTTATAAAGGATGTCCCATATAGCAAAAATATACACTAGATATTTTTTATTTCTGTTTTTTGTAGAAGAAAACACAGGTACATGAATTTAAAAAGAAAAAAAATGATTGCCGATGAAGATTCGTTAAAACAAAGTAGTCATGTAATAAAAAGTAAAACAAATCAGACTAAGAAAAGGGATGGTTTAATTTAATGCTCATGCATTAATCAATTAAGCAAAGCAGAAATGGTCGATTTTTTCCACCATTTAGAAAAGCCAAGTCACAACCAACTACAAATTGAGCCGAAAAGAAATGGTCTCTCTTCAGGTAAACCAGTAACAACCAGGATTTCACACCCTTTATTTAGAAGTCCCGTCTGGGTTGATCTTTAGCATTAAATTTATTTTTCTGTCCTATGTAGATTTGTCACTTTGTAAAATATTTCATGGCATCCAGTTATTGAAGCAATAGAACAGACATTTGATCTAAGCAGACTGTGCATATAGCAGACTTCTAGATGTCAAGAAATCTTCCACTGAAATTCTCTCCATGTATGAAGAAGTTTCAATACAAACAGAGTTCTTTTTCAGGTTTCAAGAGATCAGTACTCTTTTAATTGAAATTTTAGGATAAATGAATAAGTGACAATGGATTCTTGAAGTGAGGAACTCATATTTCATTCATATTGTTTGGAAACGATGACAAACTGAAACCAAGTTGTCAAAATGGTGAACCAGAACAAGACCACCATACAGCTCAAATTTGAGGGGAAATTTTGACAAAATTTAGAAAGATGTTATTGACAAAATTAAAAAAGATGTTATTTTGACTTATGCTCATACTTTTGAGCTCAAAAACCTCAATATTAAATGACATTATCCTAAAATATGGGCTAGATATTAGCACTACACAATAGACTAAAGGTAATCTTGATTTATTAGGTATCCTTCTTAAGCTTCTCATAAGGTCAAAGGTCAAAGGTCAAAGGTCAAAGGTCAAAGGTCAAAGGTCAAAACTCTAAACCTTGTCTGCAAATTGGATCAAACAAATGTCTCAAGATGACTACCATTTTAAATCCCAAAAACATCATCACTAAACCTTACATTTAACAAAGCTTCATGATTTGCACTTATAAATTTGAAAAATAGGCAATTAGATCAACGAGGCCCCCAAGAGATGCAAGAATCTTGGGAAGTAAAGGGCGGAGAAAAAAATGAAACGAGACACCAAACTCTGACAAGGTTAACAATCTAAACTTAGTGAAGCTTGAAAAATGCAAAAATGCAAGCAGCTAACTGTGTTTCATATTCTAGAGAATAAGTAGGATTTTTATATCAGATCCAGAAACATCACCAGTAAATAAGAGGTTGGAGTAAAGGTTCAGGGGAATGCAAATCTGTGACCCTTTCATACAAATTAGTTGCAGCTTCAATTTTATTTTATAAGAAAGCACGAGGATCATTTGGAATGCCACAACCAATACATAGCATTATGGAGGTCAGAATTTTAGGAAGAAATGCAAAACCCTTTTCACTTACCTGCATATTTCCAATAAGATGTGCGAACAAAACAAGACCCAAGATAGCAATGAGTATCGCAAATGACGTTTCCCCAATAAATGTGCTTGTTGACAGATTCTGTCCATATGAACTGAGAATAAGAAAGAGCAAGAAATGTATTGAGATAAATTGCTTCAGTTTCAATTAACTTGTAGAGAGAGGTACGAAATGGAATCAATTCTACTTCCTCTCAAGCTAGAAATTCTACCTCTGCTTCCGGTGACATTCATTTCATCGTTTCTATATGAAATTTTTATTTTTAAGTGCATAAAGCAAGAAGTCGCATCAAACCAGTGACACGTCAGTAAGTAAGTACTTTCCCATTAAACAAAGCTTGAAACATGCTCACTTGAAATTACAGCAGGGTCATTATTTAACACTCCACAACACCACCAGAAGAAGAAGTAGAAGGGGAAAAAAAAAAAAAAAAAAAAAAAAAAAGATGGAAGAGACAGTCGAGAGAAAAGTGGAGTCTACTCGAGTCGTAGAAAAGTAGAAATTGGAGGAAATAAAAACCAGAGAAGATACACATTATATTTTGGGACTTTATATTGATATAATATTTTCTAGGTCATTTTGATAGAAAAATCATTTAGGGGGCCTATCATCTATGTTTTGAAGAGTATCCCATCCAAAATAATCCAACAACAAAGCAGGATAAATTTTAGACCGAGTAAAGTTACCACTAGAGGATTGTCATTTCTTTTAGTTTCATGGTGTAATTGTGTGAAAAAATACCTATTGTATTTTCATTCAATATTTTGTAATTTCATAATAAATTGTACAATTAGAAACATATAAAGTTAAATTTTAATGTACCAACTTAGTTTCTGAAGGCTAATTCGTATGAAACCTCATGTTACACCTCAATATATTTGATGTTTGAGGTTCTATTTCAGTGCAAAGCAGATATACGAGCAACACCCAATTGATATTATGAATTAAATACCATATCTGATTGTCAAAAAAAAAAAAAAAAACAGAGCACATCATTATCCAACATCTCTAAGTGCTGAAAATTTTATTTTTTAATGGATCAATTAGCTCAATTGATTCAGTCCATGTCCACATTCAAGGTTGAAGAGTTATAAGAAGCTTATAATGACAGAATAACCAGAAGATCATTTCACTTTTTGGATGAGAACCAAGACAATACAAATAAAATTATTGCCCATGTTTGCCAGCTACAGATAATGAAGAAATCACACCTTAGGTTTTGTAAGCCCCACCACAAGCAATAGAAATACTTATGAAGAAAACTTGAAGAGATGACATTCTTTGAAACCGCATTCCCAAATATCCCGAAGTTGAAAGTAATATCATTGTCGGGGTCACAACTTCTGAACACATTCGTGTTGTTAACCCAAATATTGCGATCGGCATGGTTGGAAGTGTCACAATCCAAATATTCAAGAAAGCATTTTGTAGGGCTGATTTCTTTCTTGCATATTGATTTCCAGCACGACAAGTACCGATCGACTGACAGCACGTACCATGCTGCTCCTAAGACCTGAAAAGATGTCTTGATAAATTAAGAACAAATTCATGAATGGAACAGAGTGGAGAAAAATGATTAAATTAGCCGACCCCAAATTTATTGGAAACAAGACTTAGTTTGTTGTTCTTGTCGACAAATGTCACAAAGTTGCAACCAAAATGACATACTCTCAACCTAGAAATGAATCCACAGCAGAGTGACTTACATGACTAGCCAGCATGTAGAGCAGCAGATTATAGGCAGCCCCAGCCCAAGCAGTTTTGGTGACAACTCCAGTTGCTTTAATAATTTCTGAACTTAATGGGAAAATGAGATATAACCTGGGAACATATTGTAGTAGGACAATCAGCGCAAGGGCATTGTTATTATGATTAGCTCGTCGGCTTCTCGTTGCTGGTATAATGAACCAGATGACAATCTGCAACATATGTAGTCAATAGACAAACTTTACAAAATAGAAAAACCATAATAACATAAATCAAAAGCATAATTAAAATAAGATGTCACCATTGGGTTCAGAAACAAAAAAAAATGTTAAAAATCACGTATAGTAATTACTTTTGACATTGAACAAGTATATATTCAACAGATTGCCCAGGCCTACAGTGTTTCTAAATGCCGAACAATCACTAAAGACGCAGGAGACAGTTTGCTTCTCTTATTAGACTGTTTCAGAAATTAGCACGAGATCCAGCTGACTGAGTGCAGCTCGTTATCTTTATTATTTAATGGTGTTCAAATAAGACTACCTTTGTTAGTTTCATCTGAACAAGGGAATGAGACAGGGAAGATAAAATTAGGCTCATAAGCAATTAAGCATGAAACACAACTGCCAGCAGAAAAGCTGTCAATAGGAACCGTCCTTCCCTCGATAGGGAAGTACCTAACATTACACATTGATTACAACTTATGTCTGACGTAACACATTGTACTAAAAATCGAAGGAAAAAGTAACCAATGAATTAAGTCATCCATCGGATGAAGTAAAAGCTGGCAACTAGTGGTGGTGAAATTACTCTGGAAGCATCAGAGCTGCGGAGATAATTTATGTGATTATTTTTATTGAACAGTAATGAACTTGACAAAATGAGCCTCACAAATCATCAAGACAAACCTGAAGGTTATGTTGTGTATATCAGCAATACGGTATACCACAACTCAACAAAATATTAGAGCTAGCAGGGAAACAAAATTTGAATAGAAAAAGAATTCTGATATTCTGGTCAGATATCAACGCTATGGTCAGCCAAAAGAACCAAAGAGTGGGTGTAAATCAAGATTATAAATTAAGTTGCAACTCTTCCTTGATCTCCTCAGAATAACATTCTTGAAAGAGTCGTCTTTTCCAAGATCAAGTAACGAAGAAGATTTTCTAAATGAACAATCAATATCATAACTATTTGGCCCTAAGGAAGCAAGTTCCCATTCTTCCCAAAGAATCGTGAACTGAATTGAGTACAGGGCCATGTCTTCCATAGACCTAAAGAAGCTACCATTCATGACAGTGACACAATCTCATAAAAACAAAACAAAGAAGGAGGGATAGACCAATTTTCTAACATGGCTTGTTATAATAGCTAAGGATCTATACTTTAGATCTTCAGTAGATATATAGGCATCTAGCTATGAATCTAATGGAGTGGAGAAAAATGACTTGCGTAGTCGACTCCAAACTCATTTATATATCATAACAAGAGTTATTTAAGCTATATTGTCTCTTTGCTGAAGACAAGATATTGATAAATACATGTAGCCCCTCTATAATAGTTTAAGCTTTTAGTTGAGATGGTTAATATAGTATCAGAACCAAGCAATACCAAGCAAAAGACCAGGCAAAATACCTGAGTATAAGTCTCACTACCAATCACCTACATAAATGGCGCACGTTTAAGATCTTTAATGAAAAAAATCAATAATGTCTGTACATAAGGGCGCATTATTGAAGACAATATTTAAATAAATACATGTGGTCAATCTCTAATGGCTTAAGTTTTTTGATGCGATGGTTAACACTTTCTAAACTCATCTTTATATCCTATCAGCACAAAACTTAAAAGTGTACCACCTAGATGTATTATTGGAACAATGGAGCTTCAGGGGCCACAAAGCTGTCTTTAGCAACTTCTTGATGTTTTCTACAGGTAACATACTTATATGCAGAGACTCAAAATCTCATTTCCATGTAAACTAAGATAAATCTTTCATTTACTATTTTTCTCATTTTTGTAATGTAACATCTGCAGCCATGAACTTTCGACACAGAATCCCAGGGATTAACATTGTGGTGCACTAGCCAATAGGAGATGGAGTTACCCATACCTGAGCAGCATTGTTATATTTCCAATATATGTAGAAACAACACATACATTTCCTATACCTTCAGAATGAAACAGACACATAAGTGGTATTGGGAATTGTAGAGCAAAGCAGCTTATTCTTGTATGAAAATATTTCCAAATACTAAAATAAAACACAAGAATTATGAGGCACAAACACATAAATAGGCGGAGTTTTAGAATCCTGAAAGCAGATTAACTGCAACGGCAAGTACCTGAGGCAGAGGCAGTGTGGCAATAAGATCAATGAAGAAGTCAGATCTTAAATATCTCTGGGCAATCTTCTTAGGATCCATGACAAGCTCACCCCTTCCAAACACCCGTGAACTGGGTGCCACATAAGCCGTCCTGAACTTAATCACCACATGCAACAGATAGAAAAGATCGGCAATTGTACGGAGAAATGTCACAACAATCCGTAAACTCAAATCCGTTTTAACACACCAAGAATCCTTAACCCCTCCTACACTAGGCAAGTAAAAATACAATGGGTCGACAAAGAGCGCCACCAAGCAAGAAACAATGAAAACCTTGTTCCATTTCAGCACAATTTCACTACCCGGATCAAGTATTCGCATGCGCCATGTCTCATGGTCCTCAGGGAAGACCTCGGCTCTCCCAAACTTAAGGGAATCAGTAATCTTACATTTCCTATCAGTATTCAACATGGATGGAATCTGGTACCCTGAAGATGATTTCTCTAGAGAAGAAGAGCCACCTTTTCCTCCCCATAACATAAAACCTTTTCGCTGTTTTTCTTGAGAATAAAACCTGAGTAATTAATTAGCCCAAAACAGCAGAAATTAGAAATCCCTTAGTTAAATCGCCCTAAAACCCCCCACAAAAGACCCCAAATATAGAATTCCAGATCTACCAAGTTGCAGTTTCAGTGTGATCACTGAACTGGAGTCTGGAGTTTAAGATTTTGAGGTCATAAAGTGAAATTTCCCAAGATTTAGTATTTTCCTTGTGCTTTTACTACATTTCTTTGATAAACAAGAAAATTGAAGTTGAAAAAGCAAAAGATTGTTCCTTTTCAGCTCCACCATACCAAAATCCAGTCTTTTTTATCTTTCTTCACTTTCACATTTTCTTCCTACCGATATCACTTCTTAAAATAGAAAATAATTAATAATAATAATAATAAAGACATACCTCACAAGCTTCTCTTTCTTCAGCTCCATTACCGAATGACTGGAAACTGAAACCCTCTCTCTCTCTCTCTCTCTCTCTCTCTCTCTCTCTCTCGAGTCTTGTAATGAAATTGACATGAAAAACCCAAATTGCCCCTTTAATCAGATATTAAAGAAAGCAAAACATTCTTGATTATGGGTGTCAGACTCAGAATTGCAAACTCCCCTAAAAAAAATTTGTGAAGAAACATTTGGATAGTGTGAATGTACCAGTTATGTGTTTGTTTGGTTCATAGATTTGGAATAATAATCAGGATTAACAGGTAGTAAATGTATACTAAATAAATTGCATGTGCAATTAGTCAACAAACAGTCAAATACTGACCTAATGCTAATATTTATGTTAATAGGAATTAGGAAGGGAAAGTTACAGCTGGGTCCCCCAATCTATTGGACATGTAGCAAGTAAGTCCTCAATCTATTATTTTTTCCCCAATTTTTTTATTTTTTTGCACTCGAGTCCCAATGAACAATTCAACCATTATCTTCAATTAAAAACTCTAATTTTATTGGAAGACAATTTTATCCTTGTTTTAATTAAACAAAAATTAAAAATAAATGAAAATACAATAACCACCTATCATTATATTTAATTTAATTTTTTATATTTTTATTTACTAAACATAAGGGTAAAATAATATTTTAGCGAAAATAATTTTTATTAAACATGAGTAAAATCATCACTAGCCACCTCGAATATAGGGGTGGTATTGAGCTCAGGAATGCTCAACAGGCCAATCGTAAAAGCTCTGCTCTTTTGTGCAAAATTGACGTGATCTAAAGCTAGATTGGTTGCGAATGAATAATAATTTTAATATCATTTTAAAATATTTAATCCTCAACACTACTTTTTATGACATTTTCAATAAACAAGGTTAAATAGCAATCTTTAATCTACATACCAATTTATTTATCTTTAATCTACGTACCAAGTATAAACTTTTATTTTGTAATACTTTTAAAGAAAAAGAAACTACGCTTTCAATATTATTATTATGATTTTAGTTGTCTTCAATTTTCTCATCTTTATTTGACACACTCGTAAGAAGTTGATGCTTGTCGAATAATTGTGCTAAAAGTCGACTATAAATATTTGTTAAAAGTCGACTCTAAATAATTGTGCTAAAAGTCAACTAGTCAAGAATAGATACTTTGGGTTGAAATTTTTCTAACTTGAAACTGATAAGACTTGTAACTTTTATTTTTCTTTTCTTAAATACAAGTTAAAAATAAATGGTCTACGTCCTATACTATTCGAGACCTATTATCGGTGGTTGAATATTCCTAAGTTAGACATGACATTTTTTTTTCCCTTTTTGATAAATAAAGGTTAAAATGAATAAAAATAACATAAATTGTTATGGGATCCACATTCACGAGTAGGTACCTACACGGGATCGAAAAAGATTCTTAACATGAAGATATTCTATGATGTTTGGCATTTTGTAATATGTATAAGTTAAAATAAATTAAATAGATATTAAATGATAATTCGATCTTTATTCAAGATTACATATTATTGATAATTTTGATGCATTATTTATATTATGATAATTTAATCACGTACATGTAAAACGAATAAAATGATACTTATAGAAATATCAATAAATGAAAAATTAAATTCGGTTGATGCAAGAGTTCGACTCTTTCTCCTTAAGACAAAATTTTACTCGTTTTGCATGCACATAATTAAATTATCGGAATATAAATTTTGCACCAAAATTACCAACAATCTTAAGACAAAATTTTTTTGTGCATTTTTTTTAAGAATTGATATTGAACATGTGATTGAGCGTGGATTCTTAATTTGATTCACGTATTGTATATATACTGGAATTAAGATTGTGCTTATACAATTCTTTTTGCATAAAAGATTGTTGGTAATTTTGGTGCATTATATATATTTTAACAATTTAATTATGTGCGTGCAAAACCAGCAAAATGATAACTTACAGAAATATTGAGAAATGAAGAATTAGATTTGATCGAGACAAAAATTTGACTCTTTCTCCTCAAGACAAAATTACCCCGCACAAGTGCTTACGATTTCTCGACACACGTCTGCCAAGATACGACGACCAGTTCTCATAATAGAAGCACTCCAAATTACGAGAACAACAAACCAGACAGCATTTTATTCACTCTTTAATTGAAAACTGGACTTGATTTTTTTGAATAAATCATTTTAGTATAGAAATAATTTTTGCATAAAGTTCAAATCCAGTTTTAATTTAAAGAGTCAAACTCTTGCTTCGATCAAATCTAATTATTCATTTCTCGATATTTCTGTAAGTCATCATTTTGCTCGTTTTGCATGCACATGATAAAATTGTCAGTGATGATAGATACGTCGACAATTATTATATTTGACGGATGATGGTGTATTTGACGGATGACGGTGGCACCTTCTGGCACATGCCGCCTCAATGATTCTCTTGTCTCATCTACTCCACTCGTCCTGATGGTCTTATAACTCGCCACTTACATCTGGATAATAGTAATTCGACCGTCGTTGAATCAATCAGACCCACGAAGTGATCGTTACTGCTGTCGATTAAGAAGTTGTAATATCCTTCATTAACTCCAAGTAATGAGGGAGGTAAAAGGGTACCCGTCATTAAAGACAGTGATAATTGTCACTTATGATAACTCTTATAAATTGAGGTTAATCCCCCATGTAAAGAAGACAACTCCCATATTTTACATAGCTATTCTGCATAATTAACTTCATCACCTACTGATTATCACATCAGAGTAAGCACATGGGATAAAAGCCCTGCCACTTTTTGCAGGTCTCCACCACTGTCACCACCGCGATTAGAGGGAAAGCAAAACTTTTATCATCAATTGGCGCCGTCTATAGGAGATCCGCACAAAAAGTCATGGCTCGAACTAAAAGAGCAAAGAATGTAATCTCCCCCAGCCCCCGCGCGGGGCTGTTGATACTAAGTCCAACGCCACCACTAACCACCCGCAACAAAAGTTTGCCCCTGCTGCTCAACTTGTGGCACTATAAGTTCGAGTGGCAGCTTTGGCGGCCCAACTCCAAGATCAAAACATTGTTGTTTCTCAGCTGCCCCTAGGGATGGCAATTTAACCCGTCCCCCGCCCCCCGCCCCGTCCCCCGCCCTGGATAATCGGGTATTCGGGTCGGGTACGGGGCGGGGAAAATTACCCGGGGCGGGTTCGGGGCGGAGTAGCCCCGCCCCGAACCCGCCCCGAAATACTTTTTTTTTTTTTTTTTAAATATTTTTAATATTGAAAATAATGGTTACAAAAAAAAAAAAAAAAAATTAAAAAAAAAATATAAACGGGGCAGAAAACGGGGCGGGAAGCCGCCCCGCCCCGCCCCGACCCCGACCCGGCCCCGCCCCGCCCCGATTTAAACGGGGAACGGGGCGGGTATGGGGGTTAAAATTCCCCGACGGGGCGGGGACGGGGGGGGCCGACCCGCCCCGAACCCGCCCCGTTGCCATCCCTAGCTGCCCCAAGCTCTTAGTCTTCCATCGGTGGGACCATCACCACTGGGTGCCCTGTCCCAAGCTCCTAACTTTCCAGTAATGGAAACACTACCAACAGTGGCTCTGCCACTGGCCACATGTCATTTGGCTCCATCATTTGCACTCCACATTCATTCATTGACGTCTGACCCAAATCCACTCTAGGGCAACCGATCATGGGTGGCCTACGCTAGATAAGACACCAGTGTTATGCCTCGAACAACGGTCAAAAGACATGATGAGTAGCAAAATAGCAAATGCTATGTCTAAGAAAAATGGCAGGCAACAGTCTTTGGTATTGGAAGAATATTCTTTTGCCCCAAAAGTGATGGTTGTTTCCTTGCCACGAGACTTTGAATAGCCAAAGTAGAGAAGTATGACGGGTCCTTTGACCATATTGATCACCTCAGGGCCTTTGTTGATTTGATGAGGTTACGTGCCACCCCATATGCTATTATGTGCTGGGTATTCCCGTCAACGCTTAGGCGAGCGGCAAGAGACTGGGTGGCAACCCTTTTCCCAAATTCCATCCGCACATTTGATGACTTTTCTAAACAGCTTGATGTATACTTTACCAGCAGCAAGCGGGCTAAGAAGACAGCTATCAGACTGATGCAGTTGACTCAGGACAAAGACAAGCTGCTGAAAGATTTCATTTTCCAGTTCAATAGGGCCACTCTGGGGATCAATGATCTACAGATGTCTACTGTAGTCACTGCCATGATGAGTAGAACTCGCAATCACCCTTTCAAGATGTCACTCTCCAAGAACCCGTCGGATACGATGCATGAATTACTAAGGAGAGAGGATAAGTTTGTGGATGTCGAGGAAGCATATTTCATTATCAAAGGCATGAAAGTTTGAAAGGAACCTAAGTCTAACAAAAGGAAAACTTGGGATGAGCCCGAGCCCCCATATGACAAAGGCAAGTAGAAATGAATTATCCAAGGCGGATAGATGATGAGGGAGGGTTAAGGAAGGATCAGCCTAGCTGGGAAGTCCTAATGCACTTATTGGACTCGACCTATGGCAACTTCTTATTTTCACAACAATCTTTATTAAGGATAAGCCAAACGACGCAAACATTCTCAACTACTACAACGGTCAAACAAGGCGACGAGCATTGGTTTTAAAAAAAAACAACGAGCCTTATTTTAAAAACAAGGCGACAAGCCTTAATTTTTTTTAAAAAAAAAAGGCGACGAGCGTTAATTTAAAAATAAGGCAATGAACCTTAGTCAAAATAAACAAAATTCCAATAAGACGAGAACACAAAATGAAAGAGGAAACACACCAAAAGCGCCTGCCCGCCTAACCGTGCGCCCGCCTCAATGATTCACTCATTGATCGACTTGTCCACCATGATGGTCTCATAGCTCGCCACTTACATCTGGATAGTGATAATCCAACTGTTGTTGAATCAGTCAGACCCACAACCCACGAATTGACCGTTACTACTGTCAATTAAGAAGTTGTAACATTCCTCATTAACTCCAAGTAATGAGGGAGGTAAAAGGATACCCGTTATTAAAAATAGTGATAACTGTCATCTATATGAATTATAATAATATCAGAATAGCTTATATAGTCATGATTCAATTCATGAGACGAATTTTCAATGTGCTTGGAGAGCCTGTTGATAAAAGGTATCACTCATGATAAATTCTATAAATAGAGATTAATCCCCTAGAAGACAACTCTCATTTTTTACATAACTATTCTACATAATTAACTTCATCGCCTATTTATTATTAGACTGGAGTGAGCACGGAGGATAAAAGCCCCACCACTTTTTGCATATCTCTATCACCTCGATTAGAAGAGGAAAAAAACTTTTATCATCAATCAAAATATAAATAATACACCAAAATTACCAACACTTATTTTAAGTGAAGTTATGTAAAATAGAATCCGCATACAGGAATAAAATTGAAAATTAACATGAAAATTCATTGGTTTTTAGCAAGTAATTCAAAATACAGGAAAATGGACTTACATTTGGGTCCACAATTGAGTCAAAACTTGCAAATTGATTGGTAATCAATTACCTAACACGGGGAATAAATTCAAAATTGGGAGGAAAAATGGGTCAACGTGCGAATTTCACGTTGAACGATCATCATTGACTATTTTAAGTTATTCAATTTTATTTTGTATGCACAAACGAAAAACAAAATAAAGTTTTTTTTGACACGGAACATGTGATTGTGACACATATAGGTCAAGTTGCGACAAAATACGTATTAAATTTGTACGGTTCAATCATTTTTGCATTTTTAATTGTATAAACTTTTTTTTTTTTTTGGCAAATAAAATGGAGAATACGCCAACAAAGACTAACGACACTCGAAACAATGGCAAACACAAGAATTTAATGACACAAGTAAACGTATCCAAGTTTGATATTGAAACTTGAAAAAATGAAGCTTCAAAACCCATGTAAACGTATTCAAGTTTGATATTGAAAATAAAAAATTGACTATCAAATCAATGAATCTTTCAACATTTAATTCAATTTATGTTCTCGAGTTGACATATATAACTTTTTGTGATGATTCATTTCGTAAGATCCAAAGCACAGTTAATTTCATCGACTTTCAAAAAATATTGCATGTTGCATTTTCACAAAATAATTGTAAATGTTATAATCTTTTTAAAAAAAAAAATACCACATAAATAATGATAATGTCTAACAAAAATCTTCTCCAATACAAGTTGTCAAAAACGTGACAAGAAAAAAAAAGATAATGTTTAGAACTCCGTCTAAATGAATTATGTAAATTTAAATTTTCTATGAATATTTAAATATTATTTTATATTTATTTTAAATAAATGAAATACACTTAGAAAACAATCTATAGAATGCACTGGAGACAAAATTTGAATTTAAATTTCTATTCATTAAATATCAACGAGTCTTTCAATCTAAACTTTTTAAACTTTTTGAGGTTATTTAGTATAAAATTTTAAAAAGTCTTTAAGAATAATAAGATTTCAATATAGATTTTTAAAAATCTTACAAAAATAAGAAGTATTCAAAATGTCAATAATTTTTTATAAAATTCTCCATGTATTAACTTTTGAACACAAGATACAAATAAAAAACATCACAATTTGTATCTCATTCACCACTTTAGAAGACTTTCAAAAAACAATTACAACTCTTAGTCTGTGATTTCTTTTTCTTTCTTCAATATTTTCCTTTCAATTTTCCTTCTACGAATTTTAGAGTCGTGATTAATCACCAATGATTTTTTAAATAGTTAATTTGGTCTCAACTTTTCATAATCGTAAATGTTATACTTGTAACGGGAAATTGGCCAAAATCGTCCATAACGTATGGATCCGGTGCGTAAATCATCCTTACCTTTCAAATTTTGACAATTACATCCCTTACCTATCCATGTAGTGCCCAAATCATCATTTTGAACGGAATCCATCCAATATTCCATTAAACTTTTGAGATTTTGGCGCAAATAGTCCCTAACTTTTGTTCTTAGTGTGGAATTGGTTTCTAACGTTTATGTTTTGGCAAACAAGTCCCTAACATATGTGTTTTAGTGCGAAATTGGTCCTTATAGGATGAAAAGGACAAATATACCCTTAGTTTTAATTAAAAGAAATTGTATGTGGATTTCTAATCATTACAAAATGTGCAAATAAGTCCAGTACTTTTATTTTTTATAAAAAAATTAAAGAAAACTAATAATTTTTTTTAATTAACATTTTAGTAATAAAAATGTCAAATAAAATTATTATTTCTATTATGAAGTAATAAATATATTATTTAAAATTAAAACTTTTATTTTATTGTTATATAAAAAAAATAATTTTGTCACAAACTTGATGTTCAAATACTTTTATTTAATTGAGTTATATGTTTATTAACTACAAATATTAGAAATCCAACTATATTCTTTATATTTTAATTTATCGTTTTATTTTCATTCAAAAATAAAACACATAATGTGTAAATTAATTTTTATTAGTATTTTTATGTTAAATAAAAATGTAATAAAATTAGTTCAATATCATAAAATTATATACGTCATTTTGTTATTTATTTAACTTAATTTTTAAAGTAAAGAGGGAGAAAAAAATTTATAAGTAAAGATGGAGAAAAATGATTTCTCACAATGATTTCTCTTTATTACTTAATAATAAAAATATTAAATTTATTTGACATGTTTATTACTAAAGTGTTAATTAAAAAAAAATACTCATTAGTTTTTTAAATTTTTTTTATAAAAAATAAAAGTATTGGACTTATTTACATATTTTGTAATGATTAAGAATCCACATACAATTTCTTCTAATTACACTAAGGATATATTTGTCTTTTTCATTCCATAAGGACCAATTTTGCACCAAAATACATAGGTTAGTGACTTGTTTGCCAAAACATAAACGTTAGGGACCAATTCCACCATAAGGACAAAAATTAGGGACCATTTACGCCAAAATTCCAAAGGTTTAACGGAATATTGGATAGATTCCGTTCAAAAAGATGATTCGAGCACTACATGGATAGATAAAAAATGTAATTGTCAAAATTTGAAAGGTAATGATGATTTGCGCAACGAGTCCATACGTTAGGGACCTTTTTGACCAATTTCCCTTAAAAATAACATGAGACATCCACAACGTATGAGAAAATAAACATGGTAAACATTGATGACATAATTTGTTCATTTTTTCGATTATCTAACTCAAGTCACGTATTGTTTGACCTATCATGTCTATTTCCAACAGAAATAAGCCACCTCTTCTGAAAGAGATAAAAGTAAGAATGGAAGTACGAATTAAAAAAGTAAAAAACAAATACTTCTTCGGTTAGAAGCACACATTTCAATCGACAAAAGTACGTATCATACAACTTTCTTTTCCTTTCTATAAGAAATGACGTGTTGCTAAGAAAAAGTCAAATGTTCCATTCATATAGATCTTAAAATCAGGAAAAGCACTGCACGACAAGGAACATGATAAGCGAGAACAGTCAAAATATCAGTCTGGCTTCACAACCACGGTTCAACTCCACCAATACTAGTCTACATTGGACACATTTCAAATGAGCCATTTTAATCTTCATGAAGTTGCTTGGGTATTAGACAATGTTAGTTCATGATTCTCATGAATGATGGATAGCCAACATGGTTGCCATCGACTGGCTTTAAGAGTACAGGAGACATTCGAGGAATGGAAATCAAAGACAGGTGGGAAACAAGATGGCAAGTAATCTGGTCATATATGATTTTGCGTACAATTGCTTCACATTGTAGCACCGTTATCTCCAATAAAACAGAGCAGCTGAGCAGCCAATCAGCAGAAGTGGCATGTAAGGCCAGGAGGGCAAGTCCTTTTAGACGAACCTGTCGTGGTGACAAATTGTGTTCAAGACAAGCTCGAATGACAATTCAAAAGAGAGAATTATGTGGCATTGCTGACATTCCTTGTTCTCCCCAGAAACAAATAACATATAAGGCCTGAGGGCATACAGTGCTCAATGTGATCAAAAAGAGAACAGAAAAGGAAAGAACCCAAAGACTCAGGAATTTTGGCACTCTCGTACAATGCTCCGAGTTATTAACTGCTATTGTACAAAAGTACAACTAAAATCCTATACCAATTCTCATGAGGTTTACAATAAAAACAGAAGACAACATTTTCCACTGAAGACTGACAAATCAGATGAAAAATAATACATCAATCTTAATAGTGTATTTTAAGTTGTAAATTGGGGACTAAACACTTGTCCCACCAATCCAGTAGTTGTCTCAATTTTGGAAACTTTACATAATCTAATGCTGCACAAATTGAAGTTTCTCATTCACAACTAAGTTGATTGAATTTCTATATCACATAATAACAGATGGTTCTGTAATAAGCTAACATGCATGAATATGGTCCAAATTACTATGACACAGCCAAGCCAAATACATTCTGTTCCTTTCTTATGATGATACATGACCAAAGAATCAATCTTTCTTTTATTTGTTGAATCTCTCTTTGATTGATCAATGTGTGATATTCCGAATCCTCATTACTAATGGAATCCAAATGATCTCTGGATTGATCAGAAGATCCTTTCAATCCTTTCAGTTAGCTAGAATCTGTTACTTGAACGAAACTAGATCTTGCAGAATCATATTGAAGTCACAACCAAAATTATTGTGGTAAAGATGTAAGCAGATGCGGCATTGAAAGCTTATATAGTCGACTTGTTATGGACCAATTATGTCAACATGTACAGAGATCTGTCCTCCAATAATGCTTGACACAGAAACGAGTAAAGTTGAGAGGTAATGAGAAGAGGAACCAAGCACGATACAAAAATGTTGTCATTAAGTCAGTCTCATACGATTTGCTTGGAGTCACAGAGACTTGATGTTTGCTCTGGTGGATTTTAACTTTGACGATCAGAGTGAGATCGACCAATCCAACTCAGGGTTTGAAATGGCAGAGCTCGCTTACTGATTCTTGTTTTACAGGCTATCTAATGGGAGCAAACTCTAGCAGTTGACATGAATGTAGGATAACTGTATGAGAAAGGACAAGCCAAGTTAAGTTTTTCAAAATGAATGTTTCATATTTCATGATTTCCTGATCAAAATTTAAATGTGATATCGAGAAGGTATTGTTCAATTGAAATAGGATCCAGATTATTTATTTTAGTGGACAACATCTCCTGTCATTTCAAATCCACTCAGTCAAGGATCCTAAACGTTCACTACATCTGACCTGAAGTTAACTTACTGATATCAAACTACATCCTTACAAGTTACAATTATTAAATGCAGTCATTTATTGGAGAACACACATACAAATACAAACTGTACATAACTGCAAATATGGCAATGAAGAAGCCTCTGAAATTTAAATTACCTGTCCAATGCATGCAACAGCTCTCTTCATTTTCTAGCCCACGAACTCCTTTCCTTTTCAAATAGTAACAGAAATTCAGAACGAGTACCATTATTTCATTCAATGAATGATCCCACATTATTCATTCCTCCTCTTTCACTACCATCCTGGTTTTAGCAGCCAAAACCAAAAATCCTTGACAAATTATGGAATATTGATAAATTATTCCATTTAATTGAGTTGAGAAGTTATTATGTCAATCTCATCCGTAGAGGAAAAAAGAAGAAAAAGAAAAAAAAGCCTCTTCTAACTGCATATAATATGAGCTTGAAGGAGAAATTTATTCACTTCCTCCTGAAAATCATTCCCTTGTTATAAGTAACTGTTACCTTATTATGAATCCAATCAAACATATGACATTCAAGAACAATATATCAACACAAACCGAGAAGCCAAGATTTTAGAGTGGTTAAGTGAATAAATTCATCTACATCCTTTGAGCTCAAGATAGGGCTCCTTCTGCAATAGGACATGAAAAAGCTTACAATTCGTAATGATTGCTGAACATCACACTCACAGAAACCAAAAACCACTAACCCAAGAAATCTCCACAGGGATTTCTTTTCCCACTCCAGAACTCAAACAGCGGAACATGAAGAGGAAAATACACTCAATTTGGCTAACTAATTACTCTGTAGTTTTTTCTTTTTTTTCTCTCAATGAATTTTTAAAAGCTATGTTCTGATCACCCTCAATTTTAGAGCTTTAAAGTATGTTTAGTAATGATTTTTGAAGATTATAAGTAGTGGACCTACAAAATATAGGGATGAAAATGATGTTTGACCGGCTTATAATTGCTTATAAGCACACACAAAAATATTATTTGAGAATGATGAACAGTAAATTCCGTGCCAATTCATTTGCTGCTAACTTAACTGAAAGTCCAAGTGCCAATCGACGTAGTTTCCAACTTAAGTGAAAATGCGTTTTTAGATCTCCTGGGTTACGCTTTTTGCATAAAAACCACGACTGAGTTTGAGGCAATACATCACATACTCTACCTATTGCTCCATGCTTAGCCAAAACTTCCTCCCAGTGCAGCGACAAACCCAGCCAATAGCTCTATCTGGAGGTGGACCTCATCTCAAGTTGATGAGCTCAGGGCAATGCATGAACTTGTTTCGGAGGGGTTCTCCTCAGTGGGAATTTTATCCACCTGCACTACACCTTCAGTAATCTTTTCTCGGATGAAATGATGCTTAATCTCTCTGCATGTTTTGTACGTTCATGCAACACTGGGTTTCTACATAAGTGGAGGGCAATTTGATTGAAAATGAACTCCACAGCCTTACCCTCACCACATTCAACTCTTTTAGTAGTCCCCACAACCATATTGCCTCTTTCTATCTGTGCTTATGTTGCTTCTATAAACTCTGCCTTTGACCACTCAACATCCAACAGGTAAAATAAGGTAAACAAAAGGCTTAGAAAGATGACAACCAATTGTACTATGTTCATAGAGTAGATGAAGCAAGGTAGAAATTGTTAAAAGTGTGCTTCATAAAAACTATTATTTTTCACCTATGCTTTCTATACATTACTCCCTTGTTAATGAGAGTTTTCAGGTGACTTGGAGAGACGATGGCATTTTAAGAAACTGCTGGAGTACTGTAAAAGCATTTGGATACCACCCACAGGTATGTTTAGGATTTCACCTGGGCTTGGGGCATAAAACAAGAGGACTCCTGTTTGGCAGTGATATATTCATCAACATTTCCAGTACTACAGAAATGCTCACTGGTTTTTCCTCTTCAACATAAAAAAACACTGCTTTCCTCTTGATTTGAGCGTGGGGTTGTAAATTGAGGGCTAGGCTGTTTAACCTTGGGTAGTATAGAAATCCTAGTTGGGTATTCTCTGTCCTTTTCACATTCTTGATAGAGACTGAGTGTTGATATGTAAACTCTAAACTCTTTTTCATATAGTGCAAGAGGGCTTTTCATCTAGAGCCAGGTGGATGTAGGTGCGTTTGCACCTAACCACTCCAAATCTTGGTTTCATTTCTTATTTCTGCGTCTAATTCGTTGTTGCAAGATCAGGGGATTTGATTTAGAGTTCATACGTTTGGGCAAAATTATCATACCAGTAACTCTCCCACAATTTTCCAAATAGGAATTAGAAATATATCAAAGAAACACTACAACAAATCCTGATACTTTGCCCTTTTTCCCTTTAGTCAAGTTGATTATTATGTTACAGAACTCATCAGTCCATATAATCTGCGACAGATATCACATCAGATGGCTAAAAAGCAATAGACATTCAAATCTCTAGTATGACGCCAAAACTCCAAAATATATACATCCACACAAGAACTCGAAAAAACTGAAAAAGAAACAAACAACAAACTCCCATACTTACAAAAAACATCCTGCACAAATTTCAAAATTCTTTGGCTTTTCAATTCTGCAGAAGTTAATACGAATTGCCCTCCTCAAATTCGACTTGCCAAAGCATCTTCCAACGATCAGCAGTACTGATTCTTGAACCCCGCTTCGCAGGATTTATATCAACCCTGGTTCTACAAGTGGGGCAATTGAGCTTTCTCCCAAGCCACTGATCCACACAATTCGCATGAAATATGTGCTGACAAGTCGGAAGACTCTTACACTCGTCTCCTTCTACGAAAGATTCCAAGCAGATGGCACAGTCCGTGTTTCTAGGAAATGCTGAGGCACTGTACTCAACTTTGGGCAAAATATCTTGCAGTTCACGCAGGTTGGGGGTTGTCATGGTAGCGGCGGAAGTGGTGGCGACGCTGCCGGAGAAGAGGAACGGGTTGATGCGGATGCGGCGGCGAAAGGCGTTGGTCATCATGAGGAAGTGGAGAAGAACAATGGTAGCGAATCCAATGAAGAATAGGAAGAGGGCCACTACAAGTGCCATTATGATGCATTTAAAGAGGAGGAAAAGGAGTTTCCTTTGATTCTCGGTCAAAAACGTGCGTTGGCGAAGGTGATTTTCTTGAATAAGAGTTGGCATGTTGATGATTTTCTGATCAAAGGTACTTTAATGGATGAAAAATTCTGAGCTTTGTACAAGAAACTGAGAAAGTCGAGCGATAGGGATTGAGGGTGTTAATTTGTGTAAAAAAAGAAACTAGCTCATATTTGTGGAATGGATGGAGTAATTTATATAAGGATAGTTGGCACAAAATGTTTCTATTTTTCGAAGTGATGATACAAATTATTTTTATCTATAAAATTTTGGCATTTCATCTTCAAATCCACATTTGTTTGCGCAAAACATCTTTTCTGTCAATTGTCATCCAAAAAACTCCTTTAACTGGCCTCCTCTACACAACTCGTACTACTTTTGGAATGGTACTTTCATCCACACACATATTCCCATTTCTTCTGGTCAAACGGAGAGAAATAAACTGACACACACAAATGGTAAAATTTGCCCTTTTTCTTCTCTATTTCGTGGACGAAACCCCCCACTTCCGACCACAAATGTAGGCGAAATAAGAAATGCAAATGTTGTAGAAAGAAGAACGGAGCTGATAATGATATGTACGAAATGTGGTGAACGAGGTCACAACAAGAGGAGATGCAAAGAGGCACCAGCACCAAATTAGGGCCTCACATTCTTGAATTTTTTTGTCATTTGCCTTTTCCACATATAGTTTTTTGTGAAGTTTTTTGCATATCAAATTATTTGAATTGGTACTGAATAGTTTTGGACTTTTTGTACACGTCTCTTGGTGAGAGTTTCTTTAGACAATGATATATTTGTTCAACGCACATGATAGTTTTATTGGTGATATCGCATTGTTGTTTTTACTCATTGTAGTTCTGCTGGTTTTATTGTTGTTTCTATTTTCTATTATAAATCAATTTTTGTATGGACATTTTAAGCCAACAATACAATTAGATATGTATATTCTTCACAATAAACAATCAAAATAGGGACGTTATATTAAAAAAACAACAAATGTAGGGACGATAAGCGCAATGTTATTAATAGGTTTGAACGTTTTATACAACATCAATTACAGACCAAAATGGTACATAACGGTCCAGTTCAACAAACCTTTTGCATTCTTTACCACTGAAGCTTGATTATGATTTTGTCAACATTACAACAAGAGTCTTACATAAATAGTATTGTAGATTTTAACCCCGCAAATGGACGAATCGGTTACAAGTAATAAAGTGATGTGAAGAGTGTCGAACTTACGAGGACTAGTAATTAATTACCAAATTAATTGTATAATTAGAGTTTGAACAAAATTAAACATGGATTCTTTATGATTTCAATTCCTATAATTATCCTATTCTAATTCAACTATAGCTAAATTTTCACGTAAACGAAAATAGAATAATTTTCAAATTCAAGTTTTACTAGCATTAGGATTTACGAATCTACCATTACATTTCAATTATCAATACTTGTTTTCGCAAATTATTTCCCTAGGTCGAAAATCGATGATCCTAATATAATCAAAAGCATCTCTCGACGATCAATCAATTCTATACATCTATATGAACCTAACCATCTCTAATTAAATTTCGAATACAAATGTATGTATTTAATCACAACAATCATCTAGAAAGATTTCATAAAGCATAATAGTAATTTCTATTTATTCATCTAAATTAAATCTCTCGAAAGTAATCTAGACCACAAAAATATTTTAATGGCGATCAAACATCAAAATTGAAATAATGAATAATAAATAATCAACTTGGAATCAATAAATTTACGAAAACAAATAACTTCTAATTAATAAAAAACATGAGATTTCATCATTTATCCTAGATATAAAACATTTAGCCGGACATGATTCATATGAATATAGCGATAATAATGAAAGAATTCATGATCCAAAAGAAATATAAGAAGAATAGATGCAACTCTTAATTTTGAATTAATCCAAAATCTCCGATTGCACCATGATGAATGTTGTCCAAGAATTCTTATTTTCCTTGCTCTTGATCTCTATCTCTCTTCAATTGCGTAACCCTTTCAAAAGATTTAGAAGATGTTTCTTTATAGTCCTTGGGAAGTCTTCAAAGTTGTATTTTAAAAGAGTCCTAATCCTACTTAACTTTATAAAATTGCACTTATGACTTTCCTTCAGCGTCGATCGCACCTAGGTAGCAGAATGCTGCACTTAGGTCGCACAATGTATTTTGCTACCTAAGCGACCTCCAGTAATTTTCACTACCGCACCTAGGTTGAACTACCTAGGTGTGACCTTTTTTTGAAAACTTATAATTTGGTTCCTGATTTGACTTCTGATGTACGGTTTTTGTCCTTTCTTTTTTAAATCTTCTCGATTCAATCCAAAAACTTCTAAATACATTCTAATTGGTCATCACCCTTCTAAAGTCTTCCAAAGTGGCCTTCTAACTATTCAAAATTGTGCAAATTAGTCTCCAAATTTTTAGAAATTTGATTTTTGCTTTCGAAACTTTTGAATTCACAACAGTTGCTTTATAATAGTTTTAACTTGTGTCTTTGCCATCCGATTAAGCGTTAATTAAGTTTCAAACTCTTCTTTTTTTTTTTTTCAAACTCATCCAAATTGGATTTTGTATCTACGTATACAATAATTGAACTCATTTAAATAAAAATTAGCTTATATAGTGAATATATAATAAGTTTACAAGTATAAATAATCGTATAAAATACACTTATCAAATAGTCACATCACTACAAGCCCACAAACAAACAAAGTACGTCATCTTCTTATTCTGCAAATGAAGCACTTATTGTTTATATTCATTCCCAGATCTAAGCAATTCAAACATTATTTCCACATATCTTGGACATATGGGTAGGTCGCACCAAGTGAAAAAGCCACAACCTTCATTTTGATGTACAAAGTACCCATTTTAGAACAAAATAACTGCACAATTTTAGATTCGTTGGCATTTAAAGAAACGTCTGCTAGGATTTGCTTGCGCCCACGAAATCTTCATCTCAATTTAGATTCTCGTCTGCACAATCAATTTGCCATTATTCTTGATGAAATATGGTCTATTTTACATTATTTTATATATGATTAATCACTAAAAAATAAATAATTACTATTACCATTAAGGAAGTAGACTAGTTAGGCAGGATGAAATAATAATAGGTGTGTGGACAAAAGTACCATTCTAAAGTGGCAGGAGTCGTATTGAGTAGGTCATTTAATGGAGCTTTTGGATAGAAATTGACGAAAATGATGTTTTGCGCAAGCAAATGTGGATTTGGAGATGAAAATGCCAAAATTTCATAGGCAATGATGATTTGTACAATCACTTCAAAAGATAAAGACATTTTGTACCAACTATCTTTTATATAAATAGCAAATTTTATCAAAATATTTCAATAGACTACATAAATTAGAAAAAGAAGTAGAGCAAATTACGTTGTGCATGTTTAACACTGATGAAATTATTTTTTAAGTATTTATAAAATATAGGTATACATATAATAAGTTAGTAATAAGTTGTACATCCTACCAAATATATAGATAAAAATACATTTAAGTATCTTAAATTATAATTCAAGTTTAGCCAAACAAGCTCGCATCGACTATCATAGAGACACCTCCCTCTTTCAAAAATTACAAATGTGCCATCATGACGTTACTTTTCAAATCCAATAAGATGATTTGGAAATGGTTGTGTCGTGAGCTTCATGTGGAGTCAATATCTGATGTCTCAAATACATATCTCCTTAGCCATCTTTTCAATAAAAAATTTACACATCATTAATAATTGTATCAAGTGAGGATGCATTAAATGTTATCTATAATGATTTTATCATCTATTTATTTGAGAATGTGTAAAATTTCAATTTAAGAGATAACTAAGAGAACATATATTTAGAACAGCACCACTGAATTCTTTTACGTGACATATATGTATACTTTTGTAAGATTAGAATGCAAGACAGCTTTAAAAATATTTTCGTCAACATACAAATTTGGTGAAACAACGTCAACACTTGTGCTATTCATATATATTTGAATCTAAAATCATGGACACGAATCTAGTGGGCTAATCGATTTCACAATGAACAAAAAAAATTCTTCTATTACAGGAAAAGATTTTCACTATCCAATACAGATATAGAACACACAAACAATTTCCAATCATCTTGCTCATCCTTTTGAGTCTTGATCTTTGATGTACAAAAATGAATTGTATATTTTAATTGGTACTAACGAAATGAAACCGAAATCTCTGCTGCTGGGCTGTTAGACGACGAATAATTTTGTCAAGACACATCTTATTAATTCCTTTAGCAAATATATTTTTGACCTATTGAACCTATTTTTTTATATCAGAGACTGGCATCAAACCATGCTTTAGTGCAGCTTTCCACACTAAATCAATTCTCTCGACGTTGATAGCTCCAACTTCATGGTGATTCCAGCCTTCTAATGAATGAACAACTCCACCAGCATGGCATGCATGGACTACTCCTCTTCCCATTGTATACTGTATCAAAATAAAAAAAAAAAAAAAATTTGTAAGAGCTTAAACATTTATTTGATTCTTTACATTTTTATTATGCATTTTAGTCGAAACAATGAATTAGAGAGAAACCGTGATTTTGGGAGAGATTTTAGTCCATGTAATTGATCAAAGGTATGATAAAATTATCTATTCTAAATCTTCGTCATTTGAAATTTAACAAAAAATTCTTGTACCTAATATTGGACATGACTGAATAATATAATAAAAGTCGACCTCTAATTATATATACCCAAACAAGCTAAGAGTATACAAGTTCCTTTGTCCTTACGGACTATTGACATAATATTTTTCCGAAAAGTGCACAATCTTTATATTTATATTTATATTTATAGGGTCTTTCTCTTTGTAATTATCATTGATTATAATTATATTCAGTTTATAATTTTAACACGTGAATGCACGAACATTAACATGGAAAATTTTTCGCCGAAAGTAGGAGAAAAAGAGTATTTACTTCACAAGATCCTAGCCCTTCCACATCCTCAGGCAGCTTCATGGCTGCAAGATCTCCATAAGTGCAATTTCTTCTAAACTGCAATATAGGTGGAACCACAAACTGATGAAAGTGTGTTCCAGCTGGGGCAAAATTTTGCTCTCTTGGTGTGATCCACTTGCCAACTATCCATGTCTGTAATATTGAAATCATGATTTGAATCAAAACATACATTGTTGTTTGTAGAAAACTATATCCAGAAAAAAATGCATGAACATTGAAGAAAATTATAGTTTTATTCCACAAGTTCGACTGAGAATTTCTAATGGGAGAGACTCACCTTACAGTTTTGGGCTGCTTGATACTTAGTTACTTGGACTAAATACTTGTGACAATCAACTGGTGCTTCTTTCTGAATCGTTCGAAATCTTTCGGTCGATAGAGTTAGCATCTGCATAAACGCATCATGTTCAATTTCGTAACAAAGATTACAAATATATGGGAGCAAAAATGTTTAAAGTTTTTATGTCTCTCTTAATTTGTGATTTGACATCACTTGAAGTTTACCAGAACTCGGACTCCTTTTCTGCAAAGATAAAGAGCAATTGCTCTTCCAAGTTTAGAGGTTGCACCAGTCAAAAATACTTCAGTCACATCCTCAGGGATATCATTAAGAATCACAGCTGCTGTCAAGGTATTACCATGTACAACTCGAACCTTGAGATTCGGATGCTTATTCACAAATAGCATCCCACCTCCATTGAGCGCCTCATTCTGAAATAGATGAACAAAGATAAAGCTTTAGTTAATTGTTATCATTTAGTCAATGAACTAAGTACCATGTGCACCACTAGCATATTGGTTCGAGTAGCATTTTCTTGTTGCATTTGCAGATTTTAATTTTATATTTTATTAAAAACTCCGTCCTTGGTTGGGTTATGGAATATCGGATCATATACTTTTGACGAATGTCTCTCTTCTGATAAAATTCTGATACGTGCAGCAAATTTCAGAAGCACAGGAATTCGTCTCTACATTCATGCCTTAAAAAATGAAAAGGTGCCTAAACCATGCTCTACTTATATTAGACAGAGGAGAGAGAGAACCTTATTTAGAGCAGCAAGGCTAATAACTTTAACTCCCAATCTATCAGCCCTAAGAATAGCTTCTTCTACTTGCTTATTGATGCCTTCTGCAGCAAATGGTAAGAAATACTGCAAAATAAAACATAACAAGTTTAGCATTAAAGTTGAAGCTAGACAAATAATTCAGCAGTAGCTACAAAATTTTCATTGATTTACTCAAACAAATAATGAAAAATAAACACTACAAACCTGAAATCCGAAACGGGGTACAGACCACGTTTGGTGCAGCCGATCCCTAAGGTTGTAGAATGAGATCAAGAAAGTCTTGGACTTAGCCCACATCACTAACATCACCACAAAGGATATGGGCAAGAATGGTAGCATGTAAATTCTTGTAGTGTAGGGAAGAGATGCTATTGTTCGTAATACGAAAGGCACATGCATGGCGGACGACATGTCTACGACATGGGCTAGAAATACAAAATCTGGGACTCTTCCATTTTTACCTGCATTTTTCAAGAACGCAATGATCAGTTTATAGAGATCTACATAAACCAGAAATAAAAATGAAAAAGAGCTCCATATTGAACATTAATGGCATGTTTGATGGATATGACTCGACTGGACAAAACTGAACAACTTAAACATGTGAGATATTTCTTCGCTGCCCATCTAGTATTTTCGAGACAAACACTGGTTGACCAAAATTCTTCGAACAATTACATTATTTTTTTCATTAAAGATTAGCACTTTGTACCAATGAATATTACTCGATCATCAAGAGATATTTGATTGGCTTACCCGAATCTTGACTAATTTTCTTATGCATCTCCCATGATTTGGTGTTCAAAGTGTTTCCTAATGCATCAAAGAGAGGCATGAAAAGGCAATAATTGGTGTCCATCTCTTTGTGATGCAGGCTGTGGTATCTGCATATATATTTCAACATATACACAGTAAGAAAACAGAATGAGAACTGAGCTCAAGAAATTAAGGAACTTAATCATTTACTAACCAAAGTACTTATAAAGAAAATTTCAGCTTGTTTCCAAAATTCAACCAAATTTTTCCTCAGAAATGAAGAAAAAAATATTCCAACTCAATTATTGTAAAGAAAGTATATGTTAGAAAAGTGTTATATTTATGCTACCAAATATTACACGTGTATGGAAAAGTGATAATAACAAATTTATAAGTTTCCCTAAAAAAATCTATAACATTATGCACTAAAGTTTATGTTTTGCATTAGTTAAATAGAGCCGTAAACTATATTTATCATTGATTATTTGCAAGAATTTAAAGGGTTAGACGATTTATTTAAATGCAAGATAGGAATCAACCCACTAGACACAAATGAAGTTTTGCATGTGTATCTGCGTGTGGAGTGTACATTTATTTGTTTGTATGTCAGATGAGATACATGTTTCGTCTCCACTCATTTATGTTAACTATTCACATATCATACCTTTGATAAAAAAAAATAATCTACGTATGGTATAGTGTGTGTATGTGCATATGTATTTCTTCATTTAAGTTTGTACGTAGGTTAGATCACTTACGTTGGGGTAGAGAGGATATATCTAAAAAATGGGATCCTTTCAAATAATTGATGGGGAATAATTTCGACATTGGAGTGCCCTAAACATCTTAGAAAATCAAAGATCAAGACATAGCCATAGATCAAGCTTATTGATCCACATCCAATCATACAACAACCAAGTATTGGAATTCCAATCACTGCACTCAATAAAAGATTTTCCAAAAATGTGCCATGTCCAGCTGCAAAAGAATCAAAGAAATGGATAAGTCAAAAATAAATTTAAATTTGAACAGTTGTGGAACGTTTGGTATAAGGTGGAATCAACAATACCACACACTATTAAGAGCATGTTTGGCTAAGCTTTAAAAACTTCAATTACTTTTAAATAACTTTTTGTGAAACATGTTTGAATAACTAACATATCTTTCGAGAAGCTAATGTTGTGACGAAACTATCTATCTAACAAAGGGATTGGAAACAATTGATGACACATGACGTTGATGTAAAGCTACATACGGAGTAATTTAGGATAGATCAGCTATAGACTTTGTATATACAAGTGACTCGAAGTTTATTTTATATTATTTCTTATTTTGTGCTCTTATAGCTCTAGAAGTAATTATGTTGATATGACCCGCTTCTTTGTAATTTCTTAGAAGGAAAAAGGACAAAAAAAAAAGTTAAATTTTTTGAAGCAATTCTTACCTTACTATCAAAATAGTAATTTACTTGTTTCAATTTAGACAAATAAAAAACAACTTCAAAACTTATTTACTTATAAATAAAATCGTTAAGCTGAGCCAAAAACGCACTAAGGAAGAAAATAAATTAAAATTTTTTCCATTATGCTACCTTATCCAATACTCAGTGCCAAACATGCTCGTGCACAACTACAGTAACAGTAATATGGTTGATAGAAAATTAAATAATGTACAATTACATATTACTTGACTTACCAGTAATGGGTTGTGGTACAGCTGATGAATGGTGCAATGAATGGTAATGGTTGAAAAGATAGTCTCCATGAAACCATTTATGAATGCAATAATAAAGGGGCTCAGAAACTGCTGTATGAAGTAATATTATGGCTATAATGCCCTTAGGGTTCCATACAGGAAGAGTCTCAAGGACTGGCAATATTTGCAAGACCAAGGCAACCACAATAGCTTGAAGTAATATGAAATTATCCCTGAATTACAAAAAGTAAACTTGGTTAATTAGAAAAAGATAAATTTCAAAAAGAAAATTTGGTTTTGTATAGTTTTAAAACTTTGCGTTGAAGACTATGTTCAAATAAATAAACATGTCCTTCTTAGATGGTTTAACATAGTATCATATTGTAGATAAAGAGCCATCTATTTATGAAAATTGCAAGTGTCTGCACGCAAGAGGACATATCAAAACTCAAATCAATTAATTTTTTTCCGTGTAGTAAACTTTTGAAAGCTTCAAATAGGTCATATAACTATTCTTGTTGAGAAATTAATTGAGGAAGGTTTAGAAGAGATTACCAGTTCCATTCTCTGTCAATCTGCTTAAAATCAACTCCTTGTTTGATAATCCGGCGATTTCGTGTAAGAAAAAGCATATTGCTGTAAGCGTTCCAAAATAGATACAATACACCCCTCAGCATACATATAACCAGGATATGAAGACACCAACTGTTATTGATGGCTTCTTGATATCTTGAATCCCAAACTTTTGCCACAAATGGTCCATATAACATATACTGTTACGACAGAAGAAAGCATATCAGAAGAACAACCCATAACACAGCTTGCGAGGAACGAATAGCAGAAAGTACTGTGCATTACTTTGTACCAAGCACGCACTAGAAGAAATGACGGAAAAAAATGGAACTTAAATTTGGGATAAATAAAAGCAGTTGCAACTAGTACCTTGAAAATGCCCAACATTTCCCATGGCCAAGCAGACAAGGGTGCAGCCATGTTTAGAGAATACAGAAACTTCTAACTAATTTTCCTGTTTTAACTTGATATTTGTATAGAGAAGCCTTGAAATGTAACTGGGGTTTTGCTTTATAAAAACAGTATAATCTTGAACAAGAGATTCCAAATTATAGGAGAAAGATAAAAAAATAGTTGACAATTTAAGAATATGTTTGCTAGTAAAGCTTATGATCTCTCCTTCTCCCTCGTCTATTTTGTAGGCAAAAAAAGTGAAGCATTAATCTCATTTTAAGAGGGCCTACTTATAGCTGGAAGACAACACCGACATTTAACGATCAATTGTCTAGTTAGACGGCTTAATATTGTTGACTAAATTTAAACAAAATAAATGTATATCTCTTCAACAATATAATAGCATAAGCTTTAGACAATATATATAGTTTAACATACTATTAGGTACTAGAGTAGATATATGGAGCTCTTGAATTTAGGTCTCGTCGTGAAAATTTTTATGATTAAGAAAAAATAAATTCGGACGCATATAAAGAAACGTGTTGAAGATTAAATTTAAATAAATAAATATATCATATTGTTAATAGCCTAAACTTTTAGATAAAATAATTTTATATATATATAAAACGCGTTGAAACTTATTCCGTGTACACGTTTCCGGTTAGATGGCTGAGCAACTTGGTATTGAGGCAGCTGTAACTAACCATGAGTAAATTCAGAAATTAATGCACCAATTGCAATGTGTGGATGAGGTAGGGTTGGGTTGGCAATGAAGCTGTACTTGGTAATGACACGAGCTGAATAAATTGTGGTGTCTAATTGTCTATATAGCATTTGAAGGAAGAAAAAAGTGTTGGTCAAGTTCTTAGTACTTGGAGAAAGGGAGGGACTTGACATAAAATTTTTAGAGGAAATTGTTTAGAGATGTCAAAAGATCTCCTTAATTGTGTTGTTCATGGTATGTCTATTTTATCATAGTTCTTTTTTTTGTTTGGTTTAAAAAATAAAAATAAAAATCAGCATAATATTTTACTATTTTGGCTACAAAGTAAAAGAACCAACAATTGGAAATTAAATAGCCCATGTGGACTTTATTCTACATGTTGTTTGGTGGGTCTTTTGTTGACAAAAAAAAAAAAAAAAAAAAAAAAAAAAATTGAGGCCACAAAAATGGTTGCGACCTTTCTACATTTATCACTCTATGAACTAGCAAGCAATTAATGAGAATTGTGACAACATAAGCAGTATATAATTAGAACTTCAAAACTCATTTATTTGATTGAATATATCAAATCGGTTGATTCACAAAGAATACTGCATAAATAAAATGATCGAAAAAATCTCAAATTTTATTAATACAACAATCTAATAACAATAAGGGGATTTGATGCAAATGATTCTTAACAGTTGTTTTTAGTGCGAAATTAATTTCTAACATTTGTATTTTGGCACAAAATTTCTAAACATATATGTTTTCGTATGCAATTGGTCCTTATTTGATGAAAAAGATCAATATATCTTTAATTTTAATAAGAAAAAAAATTATAATTGGGTTGCTAACCTTTGTAAAAAGCGCAAATTGGTCCGATAGTTTTATTTTTTATAAAAAATTAAATGAAACTAATGAGTTTTTTTTTTTTCTTTTTTTTTTTTTTTTTTGAATTAACACTTTATTGACCATATTGATAATATACTAAATTTTTTTTTATATTTTATAAACTTTTATAAAATAATTAAAATTTAAGCTCATAATTATTAACAAATATTTTGCATAATATTTGTTAATTATTAAGTAATTACGTTAATTAAAATTTTATTTTATCGCTAAAACATTAAAAAATAACTTTGTCACAAATTTGATGCTAACATACTTTTATTTAATTGAGCTATTCGTTTATAAATTACAAATATTAGATATTTTAATTTATCATTTTATTATCGTTCAAAAATAAAGAACATATAATGAGTAAATTAATTTTATTAGTACTTTTATGTTAAAAAAACATAATAAGATTCATTCAATGTAATAAAATTATGGGTAAATTGCAGCTAGTGTTTTCAACCTTTGACTTAATTTGCACTTGTATCCTCATTATTAAATCTTAGCATCCATCACCCCAATTTTTTATATAATTAGCAGTCAATGCCCTCACATGAGGGCATTGGCTACTACTTATTATATAAGGACATGAGGACATTGGCTGCTAATTATATAAAAAGTTGGGGTGATGGATGCCAATAATTAAATACTGAGGATATAAGTGCAAATTAAATCAAAGGTTGGGGACACTAGCTACAATTTACCCTAAAATTATATACATTATTTATTTATTTAGTTAACTTAATTTTTATTCAAGTTTTTCAAATCACATAGTAATTACATATACTTAAAGCACAATAATTTTATATTTTTCTCTTATAAAAAATTTAATTGACATGAATATAATGATATATTGATATGCTAAATTAAATATTATTTACTAAATTTACCACTCATTTGCACATTTTGCAAATGTTAAGAATTCAATTGCAGTTTTCTCTAATTAAAACTAAATACATATTTGTCTTTTTCATCAAATAATGACTAATTGTACACCAAAAAATATAGATTAGGGACGTTCGTGATAAAAAAAATATATATATTATGGACCATTTCGCAATTAGAGTAAAGATTAAAAACTATTTGCGCCAAATTCCCTAACAATAACCTCATTCTACCTTTTAAAAGAGAAGTAGAAAAATTCTAACAAAACTTATAAATTAAAACAAATTCTAAAAATTAATCTAATAAAATAAACCACCTACTTATCATAAAATAATAAAATCCTAATTACTAAAATAAATGACAAAAATTAAAACAAAAGAATTGTTCTACTAGCTCGCATAATTTGTAAAAAAGGTAGAAATTATTTACTCTCGAATTATGTTATGCAATGAATTGAATAATATTATTTATCATTATCGATGATTAATATAACTAGTCTACGTGGAAACTATGTTAGCATTACATGATACGTCTAATGAAATGAAGGAATATAAAATTTATTTTATTGAACTTATTATTTACTGTTTCACGAGTTGCTATTCCAATGACTTAAAGTGATAGACATTGAAATATCTTAAATGTTCGCATAAATAGAGGACTTTGGGACGAATTTTCAACTTTAGATCCAACTACCACCATTTCTCGATCATCTTCTTTTTCATTGTGCATTTATTGTGGCCAAACTTGAATTCAATATTGGACCTTTTTTCACTTTAATGCTATAATTAATTATTTAAATTTTCTTCTTTTTTATTTTAGTTCCTCAATATATTTTGTGTTTGAATAAATTAGCTTTTACTTTATTCAAATATATAAAGGGCCGGGTATTACATTTGAGTGAAGCTCTAAATTGTGTAGAATTGCATCAAGTAAAATTTTTGTGCGACTTGTTTAAATTTTTATCTCGAACAAATTTATGTAGTTCAAGGTAGAAAATCACTAAACAAATAATTTATCATGCTATCAAAGTGCGACTTAGAGAAAAAGATCTCAATTAATGCCATTTTCATTACAAATTATATATATGTTTTTATTTATCAAATCAAAATACAAACGAACTATTTTACGAATTTTAAAATGTATATCTAGTCGTACAACCCTGACTTTATCGATTTAAAATGGTTAAGACAATTTGAAAGCAACCCTTAACCACCACAAAAGAAAAACTTACTATTATACCTAACAAGCTAACTTACTTTAATTATTTTTCAGTACATGTTTTATATCTTGAATTAGATACGACAACATAAGACTAAAAATAGTTGTGTAACAAAATTATTAGATGTCGTTTTGGTCATATCCAACCTAATTATAATACCATTTATATAATAATTAAACACATTATTGTACCGTTCTTTGTTTATATGTAGAAATATCGAAAAAGATCTCCCCTAGCGTAGATGACCCCTTGATGGGCAACTTATACTTCTTGAAAGCCTAACTTTATCACTCTAATATTGTTATATGTCTCATTGAATAGGGAATTATAAGATATCGATGCATTTTCTTTTACGTTTTTAATATTGTAGGATGGATTACTGTCGTGGAAAGTGAAGTGCATGGTGTGGAGAGGATGATAGAGTAGCACGCAAAGCAAGGAGGAAGCACGCTGAAAGAGGAGACGGAAAGAAGACGAAAAATGGCCAAGTAGGCAGCACGCACGCGCTGGTTGGTAGATAGAATCTGGCTCGCACACCAAATGAAACTGAAGTTACTACATGCCCAGCGCGCGCAGTGCCTGATGCATTGAATTTGGGGGCGCACTCCAAGTAGGGTTCCTGGGATTCTACACGGACAGGGCGCGCGGTGATCACGTAGCGCGTCATTAGAGATCCTAATTCAACTCGGACTGAAAGTTCGAGTTCTTAAGTGTATTTTGGGACTTCAAGGATTGTGATGATATTAGAGGTGGGTATTTTAGCTGCAGCTTGGGCATTTTAATCGGAATCAAAAGTTCCGATCCAATTCTAAAAAATTAAAATTAAGATATGTGGTTCCTGGTTCTTGAACTAGAACCGTGGGTACATGATTAGAATCGAATTTTTTATTTTTTACAATTTATTCACCCTAATCAAATGACTCACAACCGAATACTACGGTACTAAAGACAAAAGTCCAATTGTCCAAGACCAAAACTAAAAGTACAAAACACAACACTCTTAAACTCAAACTCAATTGACTCAATTCCAATTACCCAAATATCAAATTTTCAATCACTATTTGCACAAATACTCAATACAAACATTATCGTCTATCTCACACTATCATTTACCTCTTTCTCGCTCAACACAAGTGAGACGGCGAAGGCGAAACTCCTCTACAATCGAAACGAATCCTCAATTTTGAGAGGTAGTTTTCCTTTTTCTAACTCTAATTTATGATTTTACAATTTTGGTGTCTATTCTTTTATAAATTATTTTAGTATCTAACATACTTTGATGTTAATGAGTTTACAATTTTTAATTTTTTTCAAAACATGTTGTCAACTCACAATTTTTTAAAAAAATGTTATGGGTAGAACCGAACCGGACTAAAACTGACGGTTCCGATTCAGGTTTGATTCCAATAATTACGTAGAACCGAATGGTTCTATTTACAAAATACTCGAACTGTAACGGGTGGTTCTAGGTATTGAAATACTCGGACCGACCCACCCAACGCCCAGGCCTAGAAGTTACACAGTCAACTTATAAATACCTCAATTTGAAGACAAAAAGGGCTTCCATATTTTGCTATTGAAAGAGACAAAAACACAATTCAACAATTTGAAGATAAACAAAGGAAAAGAACAAAAAAAAGTTTGGGATGGATTCTCGGAGCTTTTCGAGAATCGACGTTGTCTTAACGTTTCTTCCTCTTCTATTTTCAAAATTCAGTTATGTACTTTTAATCTTTAATTCATGTTTGCAAAATATGTGTAGTTAATTTCAATATATTAGATAAACAGTGTAGTTTACTTTGATGTTTTAATTTCAATTATCAAGTTTTGATTCTAAATTTGACTCTGTGTATGTTTTTATTATTGTTTTTAATGCTTCAATTATTTGGCCAATAGTTGATTGAATTGAGAACGATTGAGAAATAATTTATTCGTTTAGACTGATATAATAAAGACCATGAATTTGGATACAAGATAGATTATACTCCATATAATTTGTGCGGTCATTTATGGATTTTTTGGTGATATAATGCACTTTGATTTGCCGAGAATCACATAGAGATAGTGATTTTACTTTTTAAAGCAAATTTAATTTTTTTCGAGAGAGATTATCAAATAAAGTAGAGAAATTCAACCGGATACACATGTGAAACATAGTCGAAACTTGATATGCGAAGTTAAAGTGAAAAATTACAGTGAAATTTTGAATCCTAACATTTAGATAATCAAGTAATTTGAAAGTGAAATTGTAGAATATTCTTTAGTTCAATTTTAGTTTTTAGTTTAAAAATTACCAAATCAATTAAGTTTTAGTTTGTTCAAATAAAAGTTGGGATTAAATTAGATAGAAAATTAATAACATAGTCTTCATGTGATCTTTATTCTATTAACTATTTATTACTTGTCATGATATTGAACATTTGCGATTTAGCAAACAATATTTTTGACAACAAAATGGCTAGTCATTGTGAAAACTCTACACAAATAAAATAAAAATTTACTAATAATGTTACGCCCCCAGTCCTAAATGGCGCTTCATGTGGGCAGGATCAAAGTCAAACTTGCCCAGTAGGCTGTCACCTTATATTCCGAGGAGGTTGGAAGATGAGGTTAAGAAAAAGAGGTTGTTTTCCGTTATGCCGATGAGTTTAAGAAGAAGATGTTATTTTCCGTTATGCCGATGAGTTTAAGAAGAAGAGGTTGTTTTCTGTTATCCGATGAGTTTAAGAAGAAGAGACTGTTTTCCGTTATGCCAAAGAGGTTAAGAAAAATAGGTTGTTCTCCTATGCCAGGGAGGTTGGAAAGATGAAGCAGTCAAACACCAACCCTGATTGCGTGTTGAGAAAGTCTCCCCCGACACTCTGCAAGTCAGAGCTGAAAAGACTAACGAAACAGCATGTCAATGCGGTTTGTCACAATCATAGCTTCCTAACATGCGGCTGAAATAAACTTCTTCGTTAAACCACTGACATGACGCCATGAATGTGACGCTAAGACCCTTAAGATTGAACCACGGTCGCACATCGAATGGTGGTAGACCAAGTGGAATTCACCTATAAATATCAAACTCATTTCTACAAGAAAATGATGTTAAAAAAATATACACACACACGCATAGAAAACACAAGTCCTCTATTCTAATCAAACTTGAGTGTACATAACCACTTGAAAAATTATTAGTTAGGGGTCCTCAAGCCACCACCTCAACTATAGTGTATGCCTCCCATACACAAATATCATACCTATTCGATTCCAGGTACATCTACATGGTTGAATAAACTACGTAGTGATCCAAGCGAGCAAAAATTTTACACGTAGAAAAAATAGGCGTGAAATTCTTGTTGCCAGCCATTTTTAAAGGTCAACAAATAAAAAACATTAAAAAGAGACAATATAAATATAGATTGTGCTTAATAAGCTCACATACCAATCAATGGTCTCTTTTCATAAAATAGAATAGTGAAAGAAGTGGGAAAAAGGACAAAAATTAAAAAAGACACTTAACATTTTTCTTGTACTAATTATGAGCATGGCTATAGTCGAAATTAAAATTAATAATCAAATTATAGTTGTTATTCCATATGGTTTGTGTTACGCTTTCTAAAAATACATCGACGTGGCATAAGACAAGTAAGCCCCAAACAATGATTCAGCCATAAAATAAGTACACTTGCCGACACGTGAAAAACTCCTTGAGAAATGTTAGGACTGCTTTTGAGAGATATTCGGACTGCTTCTAACGAAGGCAGCTGGGACACAATGGCCGAACCACTCCGAATGATTGACAATACAGCTATAAGGCGGCATGGTTAACCTGACATAAAGTAGGAGTGTAAGAAAAGACATATTAGCCTTTTGCAAATTCAGAGTCAGACGCAAAAGAGAACGGTGACATTGACAGTTTGATGGGACATGAGTCAATCACTCCCTCTGAAATCTAACTCCACTCACTTGAACTTTAGAAATATATAAGAAAAAAGAAAAGAAGAATGGAGGGAAGTATTTATTTTAGAACTCGGTCTTTTTATATTGGTGTTTATTCTAAAATCCTATCGGTTCGACTAAAGCATAAATCCTAATTTGAGCGTCGGAGTGCATACGGCAACCACCCTGGTCGCCTATGCTAACTGACAATCTTGTTGTTTAAGCGTGCATGAATTTCTTAACTGGAAGGAAAGAAGACATTTCAGTACTGATTGTAAATCCGACTAGAATTTGTGGTCAACAGTTTGCATTATCATAATCATATACTAATGTTAGCATGCATTGTCATATATACTTCCAATGTATAATAATCAAAATCAAACCACCGTCCCGTCGCATTTAATTGCGTGATCAAGTGAAATTTAATTAATAAATCTCTCGATCATCCCTAATAACATTACGTAATCCACATTTAGAACTCAACGGTGCAGAAAAAAATGACAAAAAATAAATACATATCCTATTACATTGGATCAGCTAAAAATGACAAAATATTCCTACTCAGCAACCCATCAGAGCCACATCCATCTCCATCTAAATGACCATGACAAGAGTGGCAAAATCAGAAGCTATATTTTAACAATATTTGCTTTTGAGAATGTTGTGCTGCCATACACTGCACATCTTAATAGTTTTTGAGTTATCAGTTTGTAGAGTATCGATTTTAAGCGTTTATAAAGAGTTCGATTTTGTTTGATTTTGGTAGCGATTTTTAAAACAGCCAAATTCATGTTTGAGAGTTAATCCAGCAATTCTGAAAATCTTTTAAAAGAATAAAATTATATATATATTAAAAAAATATGTGTAAACAATATGAAGTATGTAAATATTTAAATGTAAATATGTATTCGACTAGAATTTTTTTAAAAAAATAATTCAATAGCACATAAAAAAATTATTGTTTGGAGAGAAGTTGCAAAATATGTGTTTGGAAAAAAGCAGAAAGAATGGAGTATGTATTTTAGGTTTAACGTTTGTTGGAAGATAATTTGAAAAAAAAGGCCAAAAAACTACTGATTTTTGAGTTGAGAAATAGATTCCAAATTACACTATATCCAATGCTCCAAAAAACTAACAAGCACTAATTTTTTAAATAACTCATAAACGGTATACCACTCAAAATCGGTCTGAACACCAAAAAAAAAAATCCAAGCAAAAAACCAAAAATTAGATTCAGGGTTCCGCTCCCAAACTCCCAAGTAGGACAACATATGACCGGAGAATAAGTGCACGGTATCATTAAACTCCACGGAGTTTAGCAAATTCAAACCATCGTTCAAATGGGGTTATTAACGTATGTTCTGGATTCAATATTACGTACACAGACTCAATCGATCAAAAAAAAAAAAAAAATCCCATTTCCAAATGATACATCACTGACACTGGTTACGTACTGTACCAGAAACTTCACGATACCATGTTACGTACATATACTTCCAAACTTGATATTTCTAAGAAGCTGGCACCCAGATCAGCCTGTAAATTATTATGCCCACTTGCATAGAATATTTCTAATTATGAATGTGTTAATTTGGAAGTTTATAAAAAAAAAAAAAGAGGGTTACATTGCACCAGTCTTCATGATCACAATATTTTCTAAGTAAATATTTTGTGCAAGTATGGGTTTGGAAGATTACAAGCCAACAATTGTAATGCTTGCACTGCAATTCATATATGCAGGAGTAACCCTCTTCACTAGAGCTGCTCTTGTACATGAAATGAGTTCAAGGGTGTTTGTAGTTTATAGGCAATCCATTGCCTTCTTGCTCGTTGCTCCAATAGCTTATTTCACAAGGTATGTAGCTGAATACTTTTTTTTCAATTAAAAATTTGACACGTAAGATTTTATATATAATTGCATGGCCATGAAATTTGATATTAAGAGCTTTGTTTAATTTGATGTTATATTGAGTCGTCTTTATAAAAAGTTTAAACTTTTGATGAAATGGTTGTACATGGTTCTTACTGATTAAACCGTCTAATCACTATTACGAGAGCAATATTAAACAAAAATTGAATAAAAAAACAAGCGAAGTACATGCACATATTTGAGTCAGATTTCTTAAAAGTTTTAACTTTTGGATGAGATAGTTGTTCGTGATTAAGCCCTTTAATCCCTAGTACGAGAGGAATGATAAATAAAAATAAAATTAGAAAACAAACAAAACACACACGTATTTATAGTAATTCACTCTAAGAGTTTACCACTTCATCAACTATAGGTTTTCATTATAACGAAGAAGAAGAGTAATCTCATGCATTTCACACCAAAAAGAAACAGCAACAGCCTAGTGCAATCCTTTATACAGGCCATGTTCGATAACCATTTTTTTGCCTACAATTTTTGACTTTTCAACTTTTTTACACTACAAAAAAGTTTGAAAAATCAATAAATTACTCAGAAAAACCCATTTTTCCCAAAAAAAAACTACACCGAACATGCCCATAGTAGGAATATTACGCCTGCATATTACACACTTATATGAAATATTAGGTCAATAAGGGGTCGAGAGAATAAGTATACACTATGATTAGATTCGAGTTCAACAATGATATCCTTCTTTTCGGGGGGTATACATACATGCATGCGTGATGTATGTAAATTATTACAATTTTTTTTTTTTTTTTTTTGTAATGCAGGAGAAAAACAAGATGTTGTATAGGATGGAAGAGCTTCTGGTGGATATTTTTAGCCTCACTTATTGGGTAAGTCCCTACTCCATATGATGTTTGTGTTGAGTGTATGATGTGATGTGATGTGAGTGTGAGTGATATTTTGTAATAAGCTCTGTTTTTTACATTCTTTTGCAGTGTGACAATCAACCAGAATATCTATTTCCAGGGTTTGTATCTAGCCTCATCATCAGTGGCAAGTGCATTGGGGAATTTGATACCTGCTATCACCTTTCTGCTGGCCTACATCATTGGGTATATATTTACACAAATTAGAAAAAAATAAAATATAATAAATACAACTCAAACTTTCCCAGACCTTCAAGAACTGAAACAGCCGGGCATTAAACTCCAAACCGGTCCGATTGTAGACTAAAAACTAAAAACTACTCGATCAAGTAATCAGTTCATCCATAGGGGTGTCAAGTAGGACTGTACCGCCTGCAGCCCAGGTGGCTGGTCCCATAAAATTGGCCGTAGTAATTGATACAAATTTTATTTGTATATTGTTCAACATCTAGACATATAATTACATACTAGTATTCTCTACTCCATTCACGGCAGGTTAGAGAAATTGCATGCTCGAAGCTTCAGAAGTATGGCGAAGATCATCGGCACAATAATCTGCGTTACGGGTGCCATAGTCATGGCGCTGCTGAAAGGTCCAAAGCTACTCAACAAAGAGTTTCTGCCAATTATGAGCCAAGGAGGTGAGAGTTGGTTGCTAGGTTGTTTATTTCTCTTTGGAAGCGCTTGTTGCTGGTCACTTTGGCTAATTTTGCAGGTATTCAATTCTCAAGATTTACATATATTTTACAATTTCCCAATGATTTTCAACCTTTTTTTTTTTTTTTTTTTGAAAAATTTGTTAACAGGTCCCTGTATCTGCTAGCTACTCCGATCATCTATCTTTAACTGCATGGATGTGCCTCTTTGCAGCACTTCAATCTGCAATCGTTGCGTTGTTCTTGGAACCCGATATGAAAGTTTGGCGACTGAATTCAAATCTCCAACTCCTTTCCTGCTTGTATGCAGTGAGTAGCAAGCTATATTTCGATTTTCAATCACATTTATTCAAATATCAGATATGATAAATCCGTCACTGAAGTCTTGTTTTCATGTAATGAAACAAAGGGAGATGAAATTATTCAAAAATCAAACTGTGTGTGGTTTGGGGTTTGGGAATGTAGGGTGTAGCATCAGCAGTTACTTTCTTTGCTCAAGCCTGGTGCATTGCACAAAGAGGTCCACTATTTTCTGCCATGTTCAATCCTCTATTAACAGTTATAGTGACTGTATTGGCTTGTGCATTCCTACATGAAGAGATGTACATGGGAAGGTAAATTCTTTGCATATTTGGTACATAGTATTCGATATGATTGAACAATATAATAAACAAGAATTTAGTTTATTTTTCTATATATTAGTACAGAACAGTACTATCCAACTCCCTCAACCAAACATCCTACATATTGTTTATCTTGTCCCTCTAATGGATATCTTCTGATATCAGCTTGCTAGGCTCAACAGCTGTAATTGTTGGATTATATGTAGTACTATGGGGCAAAGCAAATGAGAATGAAGATACGATGAATATAGCATCGACTGATATAAAGAAGCAAAGCAATCAGAAACCATTGTCCAGTGAATCTTCAGACAAAACAAGCTGTAGAATTGATTTGGAGGAGCCTCTTCTACCAGACAAATCAACATATCATAGGGATAACAAATATGATTTATCAGTACAATAATGGACAGAAATTTGTAGTTTTGCATGTCTCTAGCTACTTCATTAATATTATTTTATTTTATTTTTGTGTAATGCCTGTGGGATGTATCATTCACGTTGGTTGAGATATATTTTTGTAAGATCTTGGGATTCTCCAAGAACACAAAATCTAAATAAATGAATTTGTATCAAAAGCTCGGATCTGCAAATACAGCAGAACCAACAAATAACATTTCTACATCTCGAGTATCTGTTTTAACCCACTTCAACATAAGATTTCTAAGAGAAGTTGGCATTGATATTATACATACTATCTTCGGAATAATCACTTTTTCTAATCCTATTCTCCAGCTCCCCAACCCCACTGACACAATTAATCAATTTGAGCTTTAGCAGAAATCCCTTTCCTCATCTAAAATTTAGGAGCACAAGTTTAAACATTACTTGGAAGACTCTGAACACCCTGCTACCATGGGAATTTAGAGTAACGGGAATGGAGGTAGAGAAATTAACCATGTGCTGCTCAAAAATTACCAGTATCAGATGAATATATTCCTGAGCGGGGAGAAAAAGGGCAAATACATCATACAAAAAACAGAAATCACGAATCATACATTCTCGCAATTCTTCTAAAAACATCAATGTTCCATCACAGCTCTATACAAATCATTCACCATCACTCGTTTCTCCAATTGATTCACCATCACTCGTTTCTCCAATTGGCCCAACAAGACGCAGTGATATTTTACAATGTGTGCCGTCAAGCTGCATTGTGATATCCCTCAATTGTTAGCTTCATCTCATCTAATTGAGCAATAACATACTCCAGTTTCTTATGACAAATCTCATTAGATATTCTTGGAACATAGTCACACTTCTCAAACGGACGATACTCACAAGCACTTTTGATTTCCTCTCGCAGGGTCACCTGAATGTCCTATTACAAAAAACGCAAAACAAATAAAGCTATAATATCTCCGTTCAATTAAACCCCACAGCTGAACAAAACTAAGAACCAAAAACTTTTTACAAGCGGAAACTGAAGTTGGTAATATAAAAGAAAAAAAAAAGAGTAATTCATCAATTGAAATCAAGAAGAATAGGGACCTTGATTAATTGCATGAACTCACTACAGTGGTTGTTAACAAGTTCCTTTCTGGGACCACTCGGGCTCGCCATTTCATCCATCACTCCTCCGGCTAGTTCCAAGACCCTTACTATTCTCTGAGATATAAAACTTCATTTTACATTGAAATCAAGCAATTAATTGGGGTAAAGTTAGGGTTTACTTTCTACAGAGATTTGATAAAATTACCTTTTCAACATTTTGGAGTCGTTGTAAAGAAGTGGTTTGGCTCTGTGGATCCATGGCGGCAAATCACGGTTCTGCAGCCTCGATTGCACCTTTACTGTTATTTGAATCTTATACTAGTATATACCACTTATCCGCGGTGGGATCCGATCGTAAGGTTAAGATTCAAATTAAATTGACAAGTCAATATCACGAAGCAAGGCTTCAAAAAAATAACAAAACAATGATTAGTAATTGTATATTTATATTAACAAATAAAATTAAACCACCATTACCATTTACCATAAATCCAAAAGTAAAAAGTTAAAAGAGTTATTATACATCAAATCTTGTCGCTATCTAAGTTTAGTTCCGAGACATTTGAGATTTTGCATCTGCCATTGATTCAAATCATGCTGCCTCCAACTATAAGTACTTGGAAGGAATAGAAATTGTTACTTATTGAGGAAAATGGTTCTAAAACATAAGAAATACTCTTCTATATATTGTGTTGTAAACTTGTGGAAGCCAAGGTATGCAAAAGGAAGGGAACTTATTAGCAACACAGAAAAAGGTCCACATGCAATGAACACGGTAATTTTAATTAAACTTTAAACATCACATTATTAAGACAAGAAACAAACTTTTTATGCAAGCAGCCATACAATTATGCTAAATCAGCTGGAAGTTTGTGGTATGTTTCTTAAACTCCATCACTTGAAGTAAAAAGCTTTTCGATATGGATTCTTATATAAAAGAACTACATCCTCCAGAAGTTTACTAACAGCATAGCACTGTAACTTCTTTTTCTATCTGAACATACCAGTTCACCAGCAACAATGGTTGTGAATCCATCAGCCATCTGTCCCGAAAGCATGACTATAGCAGCATCACTGTAAAACAAGAAGCCAAAATGGAACTCAAAAGACCAGGTAATGTTGGGAATAAAAATACCACAAACTAATAAATGCAACGGAAAATAGAAAACACAAATTTACGTGGTTTGGAAAAATTGTCTACATCCACTGTAGTGGCAGAAAATTCAAATAATCAATTGCCAATTACAAACTCTAATCACTCTCTATGCTCCAAGTTGTAACAAATATATGTAGAAGAAAATGTCAACCATTTACATGACAGTTGTTCAAATTATATTAGTATTTTAGTTCACAAGGACTCCAAATTTTCTATTGTAAGAGCATTGTCTGTAGCCTCTCCCTCTTCTCTTCCTCCGCCTGGGCACTGTCCAGGCCTTTTGACCGTTAATTCACTATGTGCCACTAATTGCTACACATCCCCTCCTACAGTTCATATAGTTGATGGCAGCTCTTCTTATTTCCCATGGGCAGAGGACCCAATCACAATAAAACCTTAGTTCCTCCATAGAAAAGGTTAACCACAAAGAACTACATTCATGTGGCTATTTCAATTTAGCAGAATATGTAGCAATGATGAATAACAAAGAGTATTTTCCTTTTGTTTAGCACAAATGTCTCCTTTGTGTTTCTGTCTTCATCAATTATATTATACAAGCTGAAATCCAAAACTACAGAATATAACTAATTAACTAGCATGTGTTAAGTTAATTAGAAGCATTCAGCTTTTGATAAAGCAAAGAGGCTGTAAAGTAGGTAATATATATGCCCTCAAAAAAGCAATGCAATATGTGTACAATGTGCTAACTGGATAAGAAATGCACATATAATTTCTAGCAGCAAAACATAAAGTAAAATGATTCCTCATCGAATGAATTAGTTTAAGCCTGCATTTTGTAGCCTAAAATTGGGATTCAAATTAGGAAATGATTCCAGTCAAAGTTGAATCAATTTTCAGAAATTCTAGCAGCCAAACATAAAGTAGGCAATTTACTTAAACTAGCAATTACATTATAATTTACATAAATATAGAGGTTCAAAATGATTTTGCAAGCTATTGAAATACATCATTTATAACCGTTCCTCTAAAAGTAAATACAAATATTTTGTTACAAGTTCCTATTCATTACAAATTTCAAATGATGAAAAATTTGAGAAAAGAATTAATTTCTGGACATTCCGCTGTTTGAATAAGAATAATTCTCATTTATAAGATTCAATCCAGTTCATTATATGAACAATAACACAAATATAATCTCTATGTTTTAAGGAACAAATGTAAAGCACAAGATGAAAGAAAAAGGAACAAAAAACACAACAGAACAGTTTCAAAAAAAATGCAAGGAGCTATGACGTTGCAATGTAGTAAAAGGGGGAAAAAGACACAAATTCACTGAAACAAGCAACAGAACACAAATCCTAGAAATTCAACACATAGAAAAGCAAAATCCCGAAAACATATTAACATAATAAAAAACAATGCAAACAGGCATATCGAAGTAAAAACATATTGTAATTTGTACATACTTACTGAAATTGCAGAAACAAAAACAAAATAAGAAAACGAATTACCTGTCCTCTAATGCTGCGCAGGCGGCAGTGCGACTGGAGAGTCAAGTCGGGAGAGGTCTGCAAATTAGGGAAAGAACCGAGGAGGGCGAGAAATCAGAGAGTGAGATTTGGGCACATTGGCACAGACGAGTCGAGTCTGTCTCCAGATTACAAGAAAGGCTAGATTTGGGTTTAATTTGACAGTTTGGATTTTTCAGAAATCAATCACACGGATGATGATTTACAGAGTGTGGATTTTCGATTTTTGCAAAAGAGGAGAACATAGGGAGATTTGGGATGATCGATTTTGGTGAAGAGGTGGAGAATAAGAAGAAGAAGGGGGAGAGAATTTTTGAAATGGCTTGTCAAACTCTTGGATTCGCACAAGACTCTACTTGTATCAAATAAGTTTTAAAGACTTTTTTTTAAGTAAAATAGACTAAAATACTCTTATTTTATAACATCGATTAACAGACCATCTGTTAATAGATCTTGGGGTTTTTGGCCTTAACAGGTGTTGGGACCTGTTAACATGTGTGTTAACATCAGGTTTATACATTTTTTTATAATTTATACTACAAAATCCACAATTTCTACCGTGAATTAAAAGAAAAAAAATGGAGAATGATGAATTTTTACTTTGAAATGAAATTTCTTACATAAATGAAATATGTTGGATTCTAACATTGAAATGAGTTAGATTCTAACCTTGAAATCTTCTCTTTTTTACACACAAATAAATTTGAAATCGTTTGAAATAGTTATAAGCGGGGAAGAAGGCAGAGTTATATTTGGTAATTTACACACTAAAATTGGTCAACGGCCATTTTGAAAAATTGACCGGATCACCTGGCCATTCAGCACCATTCCCACGAGCGGGAGAGATTTGAGTGTGACTTTGAGAGTCAAACAAATTGACTCCTGAATTATTGAATTAATGTCAATTTGGACCATGGAGTGGAGTTTAGACAATGGCCAAATTGATTTTTATTGTATGCTTTAAAATCAATCAGGGGATTTAATTGGTCATTTACTATAGAATGAGTGAGAAAAAGGATGACAAAAAAAAGTAACTTCTTGGAATAAAAAGAAATTAATAATTTTAAATACATACTCTAATTTTATCCGATACTTGTTAAATACAAAATCACTCGTACTAGATCCATGCATAATCATGGAAAATCGAATATCTTATTTATTTAAGTAAATATACTCTTTTAGCTCATGAAATTCAATATTTTTAGTGTGAGTACATTCATCTTGACAACAAACTGCATATAATTTTTTTTTTTTTTTTTGGAATTTAGAATAAATTTTTGGTGGATTGATTAGTTAATTGAGAAGTTCACTAAACGACAGTCAAAAGAATCTTGAGGTACTAACTTCGTCTAAAATCGTATGGTTACAACTTACACAAAGTTTACTTCCAGAATTAAAGTATGGATTTTTTGCACAAATGCTGTCTAACTTTTGCACTTACTGCAAGTTAAAGACCTATAGTTTTATTTTCTATAGTTTAGCCCTTATTTTAAATATTTTTTGCATCAATAGTCCTTTTCGTTAATTTCCCTCCAATTCCTGATAATTTTGGATTTAAAAAATAAAGAAAAATTTGCAGCAAAAGTCCCAAATCTTTCAAAAAATGTCGAAACGCAAACCTTCTAATCCTAACACATATGACCCAAACATTTTTGACAATTTTACCCCTAACTTAAATAAATTAAAAATAACTCCTAAACCTTTTCAAAAATACAAATAAGTCCTAATTTTTTTATTTTTTTAAAGATTTACACTTAAAATAATAAAAAAATGTGTCATCAAGTCCCAAAATTTTTTATTTTGTTCACCAAAATGATATTTAAAATGCGTTTGATTAAAATCAGAATTTTTTGTAAAAGTTGATAAAAATTGTTGAAATGTGTGGTTGAAAAATTGTAGGACCATAAAATGTGTGGTTAAAATTAATTGTTGACTTTGACTTTAGCTTTTTAGCAAAATCAAAATTGAAAACAAACGGGCTCTCTTAGAGTCTCTACAGATTTTGTCTAGTGGTCCGTTAATTAACAAAAAAATTATACCCATGATCAAAATTTGACCAATTTAAAATTTTAATTTATTTTTCATATCAATTACTATATAATAATTTTAAACAAAAAAGGTTCTTCCCCACCCCACCCCACCCCACCCCACCCCACCCCACCACCGCGAAATCGACCAAATCAGGGGACCAGAGGGAGAAATGCCCCCCTGATTTGGTCGAAACCATGGAGAAAAAAATCTCCCTGGTTTCGCAGAACCATGGGGGGAATGTTCTCTCTTTGTTTCTGGCACCGGCACCTGTTTCCGGCGGGGCGGGATGGGGTGGGGTTGAGATGGTGATGAACTTTTTTTTAAATTATTATTTAGTAATTGGTATAGAAAATAAATTAAAATTTTAAATTGGTCAAATTTTGATCATGTGTATAATTTTTTTGTTAATTAACAAACTACTAGACAAAATCTGTAGATACTCTAGGAGCCCGTTTGTTTTCAATTTTTTATTTTACTAAAAAGCTAAAGTCAAATTTAACAATTAATTTTAACCACACATTTTATGGTCCCACAACTTTTCAACCACACATTTTAACAATTTTTATCAACTTTTACCAAAAAATTTGATTTTAATCAAACACATTTTAAATATCATTTTGGTAAACAAAATTAAAATTTTGGGATTTGATGACATATTTTTATTATTTTAAGTATAAATCTGTAAGAAATAAAAAGATTTAGGACTTATTTGTATTTTTGAAAAGATTTAGAGTTATTTTTAATTTATTTAAGTTAGGGGTAAAATTTTCAAAAATATTTGGATCATATGTGTTAGGATTAGAAGGTTTGGAGACTTTTCGACACTTTTTGTAAGATTTGGGACTTCTGCTACAAATTTTCCTTTACTTTTTAAATCCAAAATTTTCCATGTTCAAATTTAACTGAGGAATTGGCCGAAAATTAATGAAAAAAACCATTATCGCCAAAAATATTTGAAATAGAGATTAAACTGCCAAAAATAAAATAATAGATCCTCAACCCGCAGTAAATACAAAAGCCAAAGACCATTTGTACAAAAAAAAGCCATTAAAGTATTATTCAGCAAAACATATATGATTATATTTGTATTTCGTTAGAGTAAAAATTGCAAAAAAAAGCTTGAAGTTAGAAATTTTTTATTACTTAATCAAATCACGAATATATATTCTTAATTATACTAAAAGTATGTATGGGTCTTTTACTATTTGCACATTTGTCCAAAACACACCGCTTTGTCGTTCAATTTTTTTTTTAATTATTACACACGCCACCATTTTGAACTTTTTTTTCTCTCCAATTTTGCCGAGTTTCTCGACACAATTAGAAAATACAATTTGGTTCCTAGTCCATTAGCCATTTTGCAAAATGGGAATTGTTCCCATAATTTGGCCCATTTTGCTATATCCCGTTTTGTCGAGTTTCTCGACAAAATTGGCAATTTATCCTCTCTTTTTTCGTGATATAGGACTTTTATTCACGTTTATCCCTTATTTTTTATCCACATTTTTTCGTGGCAGCAAATGAGACATTTTACATTATATTTTTTCTTCAGTTGTGTCGAGAATCTCGACACTAGTTACAAATTGTGTTTTTTTTTTTTTTTGTGTCGAGAATCTCGACACTAATTTCCCATTTTGCATGCCAAGCAAATTGGCTTTTAGCCCATTTTGCAATTTTTTTCCCTTAATTTTTTTTATTAATTTCTTTATTCTTTTTTGTTCTCAATTATGTCGAGATTCTCGACACAATTGGGAACCAAAATTTGGTTCCCATTTCTCACGTCAGCAAATGGCTTTTATCCTTGCCCATTTTGCAATATTTGTTTTTGTTTTTTTCCTCCTCCAAACATATTATAGTTCATTGATTCAATTTTTGTACTAATCTTTTTTTTTTATTTGATCATGTAACAAGCAAATTCTACACAATTTGTTATTCTCTACACAATAAAATAGATTTTTCAAGCGCCACACATCACTTTGCTGAGGAGATTTTGGCCAAAGGTTTGTACGAATCTTAGTTTTAAATTTTGTGAAGCGTGTATTTAGTTTTTTTCTAATTTTTATGTTTATTTTTGTATGACTTGTGTGTGTGTTTTTTTTTTTTGTTTATGTAATTCATACTCTCGTGGATTCTGCTTTTCTTAATAGCACGTTTGAATTTCAACATTTTACTTCTATGATCTTTTTATTCAAAGTTTATAGGCATTTATGATTACATTGATTTAAGAGTTAATTTACAATGTAATAAATGGTATGTTTAAAAATATGTTTTTTATATTTATTATTTGCGGATTATACATTTAGAATTTTTTTCTTTTTTTTCAGTGTATAATTGAATTCGATTTTGTCCCATTTTAAAATATCGACAAACGATGAGAACCAACCAAAATTTGGTACTCAATTCTCATGCAGCAAATCCAATGCCCCATTTGCCCATTTTACAAATTTTTTTTTCCTTTCAATTGTGTCGAGAATCTCGACAAATTCTCGTCACAATTAAGAATCAAAAATTGGTTCCCGATTTTCACGCCCCTTTTGGCCAATCTGTCCATTTTGCAACCTTTTATTTTCTCGAATAGCTATTCCATTACAACATTTCTTTATTTTAAATAAAGAAACCGTGGACAAAATACATTAATAGATGCATCTTTTTACCTAATTGAGATAAAATAATACTAAAAAATGAATAATTCCAACAACTAGATATAATTTATAAATGAATTTTGACATAAAGCTCAAACGGTGTGAAGAAATTCTCTCCGATTCTGATGATAACCGGAGTTAGGGATTAATTAGGGTTGGAATATAGGATGAGAGACCATATGAATGGAAATGAAGAAGGAGACGGGGATTTTCGAAAAGCGATACTGGACTAGGATTAAAATATTCTTATTTTTTGACTCGTTTTTCATTTACTTTTATTTATTTTTTAAAATAATATTTAACATTTATTAAAAAACATTTTGTTTATTTAATGTTTTTACACTCCATTTTAAGATTTTTTGAACCGAACCATTTTTAGGGACTAATTCTGCTAATTTATGAAAGCTGTGGACAAGAGAAAAGATCTGGACCCCGATTCGGGTCCAGATCATTTCCCCGACTAAGAGAAAAAGGCGCCCACCCCCCACTGCAAAAACCGCCTCCCCCCTCTGCCCTCCCCCCTCTGCAACAACGAGACAAATCTTTAACCTCAAACCATTTATTTATACTTTAACCCTCACCTCCTACTTTCTTTAATCCCCATACTTTCTTCAATTCCTAAGTTATTTATTTACCACTAAATTTACATTCACATTATTAATATAATTAAATTTATTAAATTAAAAATAATTTTTTTTATTATTATATTCATTGTATTTGTTTTTAAAAAATATAATATATAATAATATTTATTAAGTTAAATATTATTTATATCATATAATAAATAATATAGTTAACGTTAATTTTATTATTAAGATTACAGTAAGACTAATTAATTAGTTTATATTTGAGTAACAAATTAAATTTTACTTAAAAAATAAAAATAAATAAAACGTGCACAATAAATTTGCTCTAATTAATAATTTACACACAAATAAGAAAGTAATATTACATTAGAAGTAATAAATTAGTGACGAGGGTTAAAGCGTGCGTCATACTCCCTTGGGTTTAGAGAATATGATGCATTGTTGCTGTCTGTGATCGAGTATTGTGGGTCTGGAACATGATATGCAAACTGTGGATCCGACACATGATATGCGTACTATGGGTTATGTGCATGATATGCGTACTGTGAGTCCGGTGCATGATACGCGTCCGGACGCATCATCTGGTAAGTCTTATTCGTCTTACCTTCTTTACAGGACACAAATAATTTCCAAAAATACTCATTGGTCTCTTTTTTCTTTTTACTGTTTTTTATTCGCGTACTAAACTCCGCTTCACGTGCATATTGATTGTAAAAATTGTATGCCTTATCGGATGATTCGAATTCATGACCAACGTGGAGAATGACACTGATAGTCACTTGAGGAACATATACATTATCACCACTCTCAAATTTCATCCTTACAAAAATTTACCGAAATAAAATACACCAATTATATATGCAAATAAAAAATACATAAAAAATTATTAACAATGTTACAATTAACTTGTAAATTACAAAAAATAAACATGTACAAATAAATGAAAATAAAAAATCAATTAATAATTTATTACTAACCTTTGAAAAATATGAAAAACAATAAATGTAAGACAAATTTGGTAAAATAAATTTAGAGAACAAAAGTGATTGAAAACGTTTGATGTTGGTCAAATTTGGGTAAAGTAAATAAAACGATTGAGTTGGCCAAATTTCAAGAAAAATATGTATTCTGATTAAGAGGAAAAAAATATATATATTGTTGAGGAAAAATTGTTATGTTGAGTGGTGTATAAATAGGTGGAGAAATGAAAAGGTGAGGTGGGGTGGGGTGGGGTGGGGTGGGGTGGGGAAATGGGGGGTGGGGGGCCTGTTTTTTTTTTTAGTGGGGGGTTGTTTTTTCCAAATGTGGGCCGCCTGCTATTTTGTAGGGGGTGGAATTTTTATTTTTATTTTTTTGTGATAATTTCACCCTATACTACAAAATGTAAAATAATTTAAAAAATACTATTTAACTTTTTTTATTCTAAAAATACTGTTTTTTATTTTTATAACACTTGTTGTTACATTTGTTATGTTTGTTAATAACAAATGTAACACATTTATTATAACTAAAATAACAAATGTAACAAATGTAACAACAAGTGTTACAAAACTAAAAAAAACAGTATTTTTAAAATAAAAAAAACATGATAGTATTTTAAGAAATAGTTTATTTATTGTGGTTATTTTTGAAAAAACCCCTATTTTTTTTGATACCTAGGTATCTCAGCTTCGCCATACTACGTCTCGAACTTCTTTTTTTTTTTTTGCAGGGGGTGGGTGGAGGGGCATAAATTTTTTTTGTTGACACAACCAATCAGGGAAATGATTTGGGCAGATCTTTTCTCATTTACCTTATATTTCAATAGATATTGTTTTGGAGTTTATTTTGTCATATTTATAAATGATTAAATCCACATAAAATATTCTCTTCTCTCTCTCTCTCTCTCATGCGATCATAATGTCCAATCTGTGTATTGAAATTTACATAGGAAGTAAAATAAATGGATTTTCAATTAATATGACACTACATCTATTGAATAGACGATTCAATTAAAATTCATCTCTAATTGATTCCGTCTAAAATTAATATCACCATTTATGTGGCATTACTTTTTTTTAGATTGGCATGTCTTCAATTTTTATTTTTTTCGTCTGACCTTTTTTTTTAATAAAATATTGAGTTGGATTTAAATTTGTTAAATTACTCCGTTTAGAAGTCTCTCTAAATTTAAATAGAATTTTAGACATGGTCTAATTTTGGTGTGTTACATCAGCTAGACGGAGTCCTCGTTAACATGTATTGAAGAAGGTTTTTTTTATAACTCCATCTATTTGTACGACAAACTTCTATACATGGTCTATTTTTAGTATGCTACATCAACTAGACGAAGTCCTCGTTAGCATGTATTGGAGAAGATTTTTTTATAACTTCGTCTATTTATTCTTATACATTGTACTTATATATCAATTAGATCCCTCACCTTTTTCTCTACTTTCTTGAATCCCTTTATTCTCAGATTTTTCTCACCAAAATATCTTATTGGATTCCTATAAATTCTTACCAATCAAAATTACCAAGAACTCTCAGTTTTTTCTTTCACTCTGTCTTCAACTGTCTTGAATGAAGAATTCTTAAACCTGTTGTTTCAAAATTCTGCTGTCAAAAACCATGGTTCGCTTGAGTAACAATTTGGTGGGCATTCTTAACATTATCACACTGCTTTTATCAATTCCCATAATAGGAGGGGGCATATGGCTCTCAAAGCAAGACAACACAGAGTGTGAGAGGTTTCTTGACAAGCCAGTGATTATTTTAGGAGTCTTTATTCTATTAGTCTCATTGGCTGGTATAGTGGGTTCATGCTGCAAGGTATCATGGCTTTTATGGGTCTATCTTTTGGTCATGTTCTTGTTGATTCTCTTACTGCTTTGCTTCACAATATTTACCTTTGTGGTTACAAATAAAGGGGCTGGTGAAGCCGTGTCTGATAGGGGGTATAAAGAGTACAGGCTTGGGGATTATTCCAATTGGCTGCAGAAAAGGGTAAAAAGTGATAAGAATTGGAATAAGATTAGGAGTTGTTTGCAGGACAGTAAGATCTGCCAGAGGTTGCTTGATGATAGCTCCTCAACCAAAGTTCAAGACTTTTACAAAGAACACCTCTCTGCCCTTCAGGTATCTTATATATCTCATCTAAAAGTTTAATATCTTCGAATGAGAGGACACGTTTATAGAGTAATGATATAACACGGGTAATAATTATAGTACTTACTTGGAATTACAACATTGGTCACTTTTTAAAAACCAACCAACTATGATGCCATTTGTTAAGTGAATACCATAATTATTACCCACGGGTTATGGGTGCTATATTATCTTTCCGTGTTTATATATTTAAATTTAGTGTCATGTGCAGTGGGTCGAATTCAATTTGTTTATCCAATGTCTAATACTTGCACATTTTTTTAGAAGTGTTGGCAACAGCACTTCAACGTAGAACCTAAGATACATTCCTGCCTTTTGTGTGTGTATTCTTTTTTCCTTTATTCTCTCCAAAAGGAAGAATCTTTTCCTGGAAATTTCTTCATTATGTAATATGCGGTTGTTGGTGCTCTTAAAAAGTTGAGTTGCTTTAACTTAGTGGAGTTTGAGATGTCTGAAAAGAGGTTGTCTTTTCTCATTAAAAATAACTCTAAAGTTTGTTATTGATTATAAAATATATTTTGTTAACATAAAAAAAAAAAAAAAAAAACCAATTTACAAGGAAAACTCGGAATCAATCTAAAATGCTATCCAGTTACATGTAAAAAGATAAATGTACCTTTGTAAGCGCAGTTAAAAAGCAGCTCTCAACCCTGCTCCATTGAGGCACATCCTGCGATTTACATCCTCCACCAAGGCTCCAGGGCAGGAGCGGTGGGGGCCTCAAGGTTGAGGTTCAACCTTTAAAAAGGTAAATGTAAAACCCTCTCGGAACAGGCAAGTTCACTTGAGTTTTCGGAGAGCTTGAAAACACTAGAAACCGTTTTACTTGTCTATTTTTTAAGAAAGATGAATAATTTTTAAAAAAACTACCCAATTGTAAAATGCCTAATAATCCTTGATTACATTAGTCAAGGATTGCAATTACAAATCAAGGATTACAATCACAAAAATATACATCTAATCCCCAAAACTGTGATTCTTAACTTCTAGCACTCCCCCTTAAGCTGGAAAATAAGCAATGTTCTAAAAAGCGTAAAGCGTGATTAGGCGTGGAGATCGAGCTTCAAGTTTTTTGAGCTTAAGTGAAACTTAGGCGAGAACGAGACAATGGCAAAGCGAGGGCGAAGCGTAAGGCGTGGAGGCCACGCTTCACATCTAGGCGGAGCCTAACCAAAGCTTAGGCGGACTTTTTAGAACAGTGAAAATAAGTATTATCCATTGCTAGATTGCTATAGGTTGCCTGAAATGAGTGGCTCGCTAGTCCTTTGGTTAGAATATCAGCAAGTTGTCCTCCTCTTGAAACGTAGCGAGTGCAAATTAGCACGCTATCTCGTTTCTCTTTTATGAAGTGTTTGTCAATCTCCATTTGTTTAGTCCTATGATGTTGAACTAATTATGAACAATATTAATGGTTGAATTATTGTCACATAACTTCATTGTTCCTTCTTGCTTTACTCTGCGACGATCAAGAATGGTTCTTAGCGAAAGTAGCTTTCTCATTCCTTGTAACTTATTCCTCAGCACTTGATCTAGCAACGACTGTCTGTTTTTCACCACTCAAAGTAAATCAATTTTCACCCACGAAGTGCAATAACCTAATGTTGACCTTTATGTCACGAAGCCTGTTCAATCTAGATCGTGTATGCTTCTGAACTTAAATTTTCATTCTTCTTAAAGAGTGTTCTTTTTCCTCGTGCTGACTTGAGATGGGAGAGCAACATCAATATAACAACCAATCGGCAACCAAAGTAAATTGCATATACCAAAGTGTAATCTTTTGAAGAACATCACAACTTTCCATTGTGTATAAACTAACTTACTACAAAAGAAAAAGAAGGAGATGAAGATTTCTCACAGCATAGGCTATGTCTTGTCATTTGTGCGACCAGTGAATTTTCTTCCCAACTTCTGGTGGCATACACACGCTTTTCCCAACACAACTAGATGCTGGTATCTCCCGGTGTCTACCATTGTCGCTTTAGTTGCTTCACTAACCTATGGTTCTGTTCAATGGGCTTGTCACTTAGCTTGCATCCTAGCATACCTGTTTCCCTAAGAAGGTCAAGAGTTTACTTTTCTTAGGATACAAAGATACAATTTCTAGAGTGAGCCACTTTAATAGCCGAAGTAATACACTCCCAAATTCTTCATAAAATTAAGGTATTAGTCTAATTCAAGCAACGATACTTTCATGATATTGTAATACTCAATTTCAGAGAGACTACCTTGTCTGGTGGCTGTAAATCTTGGTCTTAACTTCATATATTTAAGCAGCATCTTGCACCTTGGAATATGATTGGCAAACAACCTCCCATATCTCCTGTATTCTAGTAAGAAGCATATGATTTGTGAACCGGCATGCACCTTGGAATATGATTGGCAAACAACCTCCCATATCTCCTGTATTCTAGTAAGAAGCATATGAGGCCCACTGCCATGACATGATCATGGAATCTGCCTCATCCCATGGATCAAACTTGTAATAGTATATGCTTGGTGCTGGGCAAAGCAAGTGTCTCAATTTCCGTTTCCCTTTCAAGAATATTTTCAGCAATTGTGACCAGACCAGGTAGATTCACCCATTGAGTTGAAATGATGCCGGAAGGTTCTCGACTTTTTGCACTCTCCAGTTGAAGGAATTGGGGTGTTAACATGATCAGTGTTAGTAATGAGAAAAAATGAATAACAAGCAGCCAATAGAGAGACGAAGAAAAGGAAATTGATGGAATATGCCAGCAAAGGCTGTGTGTCATAAATAATCTGCAGCAATGAAGGCCGAGAGAGACGGGGATGAAATTTTGAGAAAACTCCCCGAGGCTCACATACCATAGTGATGGAAAATGGAAATTGATTGTATATTCTGAATACTTGAGGTACAAGGTATTTATAGGATCCTCAAAAAAAAACCCCTACCTAGCTGAAAATGCCTAATGATCAGGGATTCAATAATCAAGGATTACGATCTCAAAATAATACATCTACTCCCATGAAACTATGTATGTTAACTTCCAACACCATAGAATGGTTTCCATTTTTATCATGTTTGTGCTGTTTTACTGGAAATTTCTGCTAGTTCATTCATTTTCTTATCAGACGTCTTTGTTCCTTTTCCAAAATGTGGCTCTGCTGCTGTTGCTGATTTGCAATTTTATAAGATGCATGTTATTATCCTTGTTGAATAAAATTTTAGGCTTAATATACTTAATTAAGTGGAATGCACACTCTGCAGTCGCCGGGTTTTATTTGCATCTTGTGTTCTTCACACTCTTTTGGTGCTGGATATGGTGCCACCTGACTAGTTGCTAAAATGGTTATTTTCACTGTTTCCGCAGTCTGGTTGCTGTAAGCCATCAAATGACTGCAACTTCCAGTATATTAGCCCGACCAACTGGACTAGGATGCCAAGCTCGTCCCTAGCAAATCCCGACTGCAGTGCATGGAGCAATGATCCAAATACCTTGTGTTACAACTGCAGCTCTTGCAAGGCAGGGCTGCTTGATAACATCAAGAGTGACTGGAAAAGGGTGGCCGTCATCAACATCATAATCCTCGTCTTCCTCATCATCGTGTACTCTGTTGGATGTTGCGCGTTTAGAAACAACAGGGATGGATGGAAATGATAACCTTGAATATTTTAACTCTTCGACTGGTTTTTTTTACTCTACTCGTGTCGCATTGTCCAAAGTGGTGTTTCATATGTACAGGGTATGGATTTTTTGTTCAATCAACTTGATTAGCTTATTATTGTTCGTTGCTCTTTTCTTTCTTCTAGTTTGGAGCCTGTTAAACTTTGTTACAGCATTTCACAAGGTGTGGCACATCGTGTTTCATTTAACTACATCACACAGCATTTGAATCGTTTTTGAGCATATGTTGTGCCGGAACATGTTTGGTACACTCAATTGAATGTTCATCCAGTTGATTACACAAACTACGCCATTTCAAGGGAAAATAAAGCATAATCTGTTAAGCATGGACATGCATCCAAAGTTGCAATTATGCTACATTGCATCAGATATCACGGCACATTGAATAATTTTGATATGAGAACCCATGACGAGAAGCTCTTACAGCATATGCTATATGTATCAAGTAAAGAGAAAAATGTAAAAACCAACAAATACAGCCTCCAGCCAACCTCTAAAACACGCAATGCAGCACTAGATTAAAGTAGATAACTCCACATTCAGAGCATGCATTCATGTCCTTCAGATAGTTCAAAATTAATTTACTGCAATTGACAATTATCAAGGACGGAATACCAGTTGACTGCAAAATGAAAAAAGAAAAGACTGGCGGTCGTGTCTACCAAGCAAAATCCAAGGATGCTGTTGGTAGCATCAAAATAGTGTGGATGTACATTCGAAAATCATTAAATTCTTTCAGAGCTTTTTCTTAAGCAACTAGTTCATTTACAATGACAAAGCATTAGATTTCATAACAAGATATTGCGGATAATGCCTTATTATTCGATTAACCTACAAACAAAAACCGGACGACTAGTTTCCATAAAAGATGAATGACACCAAATGGCAAAGGGCCTCAATCCCATAAAATGGGTTTGAATCACAGAGGCCCTGGGAATGTTCCATTCCCCCTCTGCTCATTCCACCTCTCAACCTGCAAAAACCGTTAAGGTGGAACAGTACAGTCAAGGACAAGTTGACAATTTGTGCTAGATTCCTACAAATGAGAGAAAATAGGAATGAAGAATCCCAAGAAGCAATCACATGAATAATATACTGCTACTGTCTCTGCTAATAATTTGCACTGTTCGAAATCGATGATAAAGGACAAGTTTCACCGGTGCACAACCCAGATTGGTTGTAAATATGACATGGACTTTCGGGGGTAAGAAACGAGTTAATCATATGTTTTTAACATTTAAATGTCAACATCCAATAAATGAGAGTCAATTAAAGAAATAGTAAATTTTGGAAAACAGTTAAAAATAAATAGGTCCATTATACAAACTGGTTTCTACTAACTTAAGCAAAGAATCATATTAATTTAACCATCTGCAATCTCTTAATCTAAGAATATACTTGTATGTAATTCTTCTCTTGCTTAATGGTTTAGCAAATATTTGTACTAAACGAATGATGAGAAATTTGTATACATTATTTTACATATGTTTAAAGATTATGTTTTGGTAAATAAATGTAAAGTTTGTCGAGGGTAACTAAATGAAATAATTTTCCATTAGATATGATTGTGTATGCAGAATTCAAATCAAAAGCTCTTTCTTCATATGTTTTGTTTGTCAAAATTGTTTGTGGTTTTCAATTCCACAAGTCTTTGCTTCCTGACTTGTCTCCATCGTAATAGTTGTGTATTCTCATTTCCCCCTCGGATCCTTTTAATAAACCAGCATTAATTGTACTTTATCATTGTTCCTTAGATGCCATTGTGTATTGCACAAGTTGTTGTATTATTGAGATTCTGAGTATATCAAAACTCTCATCTTCATTTTCTTCTGTGCAATCTATAGTAAATAATTTTCCATTGGAACATATTCAGGCTCATTCACTTAGTGATTGAAGGTTTACGAAGCACGGACAGGTGACACAAAAATGACTCGATAAAGACATGTCAACACTTGATTTCTGGAAAAGAACAATATGTACATGTCAAAGGCACACTGATTAAAAGAAAATAAAATCAAATTAATTTTGTGAATTATTAATATTTTATTTTTTACATAGAATCATAGTTTTTCATGTTGGAAACCAAATAAGTAATAGACCCAAATAAAAAAATAAAAAAAGAAATTAAACATAAGCTTAATCATAACCCACCTACACCATTTTCCCTCCCAATCCAACTCACACCTCTGTTTCGAAACCAAGTCTGCCCTAATTTCCTCATTTCCTCTTCTCCAAACCAAGCGCCACCCCCTTCTCCAATCCTACCGGCACTCATATTCTCGCATGGACCAGTCTACTTTGCCCAATTTGAGGTTAGTTTCTCTTGCTTTTTCAAGTTTTTAAAGATTGGTAGTTAATTTCTCCTCTTGTATCAATTTGTAATGGATTTTGTGTCAAATGCGTGTCCAGAAAAAAAAAAAGAAAGAAAGAAAATGACACGTCACTTTGTGTGTTCGACACGTGTCAAAAGCGTGCCCTGACTCATTTTGGTATCTGATTCATGACAATGCAGACAATTAAACTCCAGTGGTGTCTCAGTGCTTCCTAGTTGAAAGCATTGCTTCTATGTTTTGTAGTTGGTCTTGCCTATACGTCGTGCTTTCTAATTATAATTATTTTTATTATACTTGGTCAACATAGTAAGATGTATTGTCATGGAACCATCTTTCCACGTGTATAACACCATGTAGAATTATTGAAAAGTGGCACAAATGAAATGAAGATGATTGATTCGGCATATTCTCGTAACGATTAAAACTTGTAAAAGATAAAGGGCATCTATGTACAATGATAAAGTATAAATGATTCAGCTTTTATTGTACGGAACTAAAGGACAAAAAGGACAATCTTTTAGCTTTGTTAAAAAGGAGACTTGACAACGCAAAAGGAAAAAGATCCAATGAAGATTGTGAATGGACAAAAGATGAGAAACAATAATCAAGGAACTTACTTCCCTTTTGTTGGAGGATCCTGACTCAATTCATAGAGAGATATACCGTTTCCCCTTCTCATTTTCTTGATTGGGTTCTTTTGTCAATTCACAATCTTCAATGGATTCTGTTTCCCTCCTTTGTCAATCCATGATCTTCGTTGGATTCTCTTTCCCTTATTTTTCGATTCACAATCTCTCTTTTCCTTTTGTTGTCAAGTTTATGATATATGAGTTTGAACTTTATAATGTTCTCTTTATACATGTGTCTATGTGTGTGTTTAATTCTTCACTATTCAATGTTTTGAAGAGTATCTTATTTAATAAAACCTACTAGGGGTAGGTTGACATGTATTTTTTGTGTTTATGAGTTTTATTATCTTTTTTTCCTATGATACGTGTTTGAAATCTATTGGTTTATTGTTACACACATGTACACATGTATATATATCTCTCTCTCTATGAAATATAAGTCGATGATATCACTTAAGTATCACAAATGTTAACAATCACCAAAAATCCTAAAAGTCATTTTGCACTAAACACCGAAATTGTCTACTTATAGAAAAACATTAATAATATCATCTTCTCACAGAAATACACATCTTCAACAACACTGCTTCAAAATATCCTCCATTCAAGGTTTTATAACCTCTGGCTTTAGTCCTTGTTTTCCAGTTTGTTAAGCAACCTGATTTTTGCACATCGTCTTGGAGTTGATTTGGCTGGAATAGGTCACGCCTCCCTCGTTTCTAATGATAAAAGGACTGTACTAATCCATATATTAAATGCGCGCATAAACAATCACACGTGCATATAATGCTGGTAATGCACATGGGAAAGAAGCGGGGCAACAAAATATTCCATCTAATGTGAATTCTTGTTCCTATTAACCCCCCAGCTACTCTGTGAGGATTATATACATATACATTACATGGGTTATTTGCATGTGATTGTGTTTACATTTGGTAAGTGAGAAATCTGTATTTTGTTTTTCCTTGCCAATCAGTTAAGTGGTCTGCACACCTATGTTTATGATTAAATATATTAGCCCTTATTAACCATGCAAATCAAATGGCCCTTAATAACCATGCAAATCAAATGGCTTTCTTTTATACGACCATCTCACACACAACAAATAGAACCAATCGAAAACAGACCCAAGCATGCATCTTTACATGATGTAAGCAATAATAATGGTAAAATTTTGAAATAGACACACTAGTATATCAACTCACCCATTCTCCTGGGCAAAGGGAACGATAGTACTTGGCAAATTTTTGACAATCACCAGATTCTTCACCTTTAGCAGCCGCACATCTGACAACAAAATGAATGTTAAATTAGTTAAAGGCACATAAATGTATTTAATCTTCAAGAAGCATATCTAGCACAAGAATAAATGCAACTCTACATGTATAGACCGGATCAGCTTCCTTTCAAGTTCTTGCAAGTTCATATACCTATCAAACATTGCAGCCAAAGATCAAGTTTTGGAACCGTCTAATATATACTGAGCACTTACATAACGAGGACACACCCAAATAACCCTAAATTATACTCATATCAACAAGGCTGAAGGAGATATCTCTCTCATTCTCTCTAGAAATTTCTACACATAAACCTTTACTAATTCACCTAGATTAGAGGATCTACACTGTAGACATCTTCTGAAACCTGTATAATTTTAATTCTCCATATCTCTATCTATTGCAGACGCCTGGGCGACAGCATGTGTGCATGAACTCAGTCTCGTATAACACTTGCCAAAATAAAATAATGATCCGTCTACACTAAACTCGGTAGAATAACACTGATATGAATCATATCAAACACCGTATTACAGAGAGAAGAACACTCGTTCTATAGTCCCGGTAAAACATACATAAAACTCAAATGAGCCAAATAAAAAGCTAAACACGTCATCACCAGGAAAAAAAAATACCACCCGCTCACCATTAATCCAATGCTAGCTTTTGTCCAAATTGGGGCATCATATGGCACGAAGAAATTCAAATAGTTATTTACGAGGGTGAACCAATGATAAAAGGATAAGTAGACCTTCCTTCCAATTATGTACCAAGTTCAGCCGCCAATACGAATTTCATTGTTTCAAATTGCCATAAAACAATACATTATCTTACCTGTGAAACTCAATGTAGCGCGTGAAACAGTGTCTGGTTTGATTGGTCGTTGGAAATCGAAAATCAGCTGGCGCAGTTTTTATTTCAATCTGTAAAAAGAATTTAAAACCAACAAACCCAGAAAAACCTCAATATCATGGGGCACCAAATACTGCTAAAAAGAACACTGATTTAGTGATTTCCTATACCATTATTCAGAAAATGAAATTGTGAAAAAAAAAAAAAAAATATTAAACATCCCTCGGCACTGAATCCCACATCGAAGACATGCAAACATAATCATATTTACATAAAATCGATAAAATTAATTGGCAAATAACTAAAAATTTGTTTAAAAAAAATGTTTGTTTGTTTTTAGGAAATCTTACCTCGGCCATTGGTGATCTCTCTCTCTCTCTCTCTCTCTCTCTCTCTCTGTGTGTGTGTGTGTGAGAGAGAGAGCGACCGGGTTGGCGGCGGGGGAGATCGTCAAATTAGGAGGTTTGAAACTAAAGAATTGAAAATTGTCTTGTGTTTGTTAATTGTGGAAGACTGGAGATCATCTCCCTGTTAATTGTTAGGCTTTTACTTTTTTTACTTTGGATAAATTAGAGTCACATTCCTCCTCCTTTTAGATTTATAACAATTTTGTCCTTATTCAATTTTAACAGTGCATACTATTTCAATTGAGATCCTTAAAAAATATAATTAAATTTTTATCTTTTTATTTTTTCACAGAATTTAGCTTAGAATAATAATTAACGTGCCGTCGTGTCCCAAACCTTCTAATCCTTCTAATCCTAGTATCCACGTCCCTCAGTATATGTGTGACGGGAGAACCTTTGAAGTCTGAAAAAATTTCATCCAAATGTCCGTTAGTATACCAAAAGCCAAGTTTGTGACCCAAATTTGACCATTTTAACAAAACTGAAAATGTATCTTCATATTCAATTATTTCAAACAAATAAAAATAAATAAAGATCTTCTTCTTCTCCAACTCCCGCCCTGCCCGACCTATCACCAACCAGGGATTCTCCCTGATTTGTGTGAGTTGTGCAAAATTAGAGAGATCTCAATCAGATTCTCCGAAGGTTTCCAGCGTCCTTCAGTACTATATTTATTACAACAATTAAAAACGGGTTAATTTCACCAACGGTCACTGAAGTTACCATCAAATTACAAAATAGTCACTGAAGTTCAAAAATTTCAGTTGTGGTCACTGAAGTTAGAAATCATTTCACTAATGGTCACTCCATTAAATTTATATTTTAAAATAGTGATGTGGCATGATGATGTGGTATTTATTTATTGCATAGTAGTCCATGTACTTTATATAATATTCACTTTAGCCCATATATTTTAATTAAGTCTGTTAAAAATTGCATCATATGTTCTTAATCTTTTACATCTTTACACTTTGGTCCCCAAATTTTTAATTATCTTTCAATTAATTTCTCCAAAAATTGTATCTTAGGTCCTTCAACTTTTTACATCTTTACACTTTGGTCTCCAAATTTTCAATTCTCTTTCAGTTAAGTCTTTTAAAAAATTACATCTTAGGTCCTTCAACTTTATACATCTTCAAACTTTGGTCCCCAAAATCCTAGATTTTAGTGGCCAAAATAAGTTCAATTTTAATGGTCAAAATAAGTTTATTTTCAATTAAATACTTGACTTTACGATCGAATTTTCACCTAAACGAACAAAATAATATAATTAAATAATAAATTATTTAGTTGTCAAAATAAGTGTAAAATTTGAACTAATCACTTACAGTTGACCACTAAAAGTAGACATTTTAGTGGTCAGACCATATAATATCATTTTGTTTGTTTAGGTGAAAATTCGAGTGTAAAGTCAATGATTTAATTGAAAGTACACTTATTTTGACCACTAAAATTGTACTTATTTTGATCACTGAAATCTAGGATTTGGGAGATCAAAGTTTAAAGATGTATAAAGTTGAAGGACCTAAGATATAATTTTTAGAGGACTTAATTGAAAGATAATTGAAAATTTGGAGACTAAAGTGTAAAGATATAAAAAAATTGAAGGATCTAAGATGCAATTTTTAGATGACTTAACTGAAATATAATTAAAAATTTGAGGACCAAAGTGTAAAGATGTAAAAGATTAAGGACCTAGGATACAATTTTTAAAAAACTTAATTGAAATATAGGGATTAGAGTGAATATTATATAAAATACATTGACTAATATGCAATAAATAAATACCACATCATCATGCCACATCACCATTTTAAATTAAAAATTTAATAGAGTGGCCATTAGAAAAAGAATTTCTAACTTCAGTGACCACCACTTAAACTTTTGAATTTCAGTGACCATTTTATAATTTAAAGGTAACTTCAGTGACTGTTGGTGAAATTATCCCATTTAAAACATAATTGTGAAAACAATTTTTTTCAATAACATATAGCGCTACTGTAAAAACATAGTTTGCTCAAGTCTGGCAACCAGCTTGCTTATATTCAATACTAAGGTTATTCAAATTCAATAATTAGTTTACTCAACTAATTTTTCCAAGGATTTCTTATTTGGTAATTTTTTTATGTATGATTTACAAATAAAATAGAAGACTCTCTTATTTATAAGGTTGAGAAATGAGAATAGAGGAATATTGGTCATTATTACAATTTTCTATTATCTAAAAAAATTATCTAAAAGATTATTATTGATATTTATCCATGCTATGTAGAAACTAGAAACTGCGATTTACATCTTACTCTACTGAGACACATATTGCGATTTACATCCTCTACCAAGGCTTAAGAGTAGGGGCAGTGGAGACCCTTAAAGTTGAGGTTCAACCTTTTTGTTAGAAACTGCGTATTTGGCCTTATTCGCGATGTTTCACTTTTACCATCTCAGTTTAGTTATCTTCAATTGTAGCTCCACTTTACTTATATAAAAATGTAGTACTTATTGACTTATTTTTTCAATTGTAGCACCAAGTTTTTAGAAAATAGTAATATTTCTTTAGCCCATTTTTTAATTATTCTTTTATTAATTTGAAAAATCTTGATATGTATCATCGTGTACAATTTATTTAAAAAAAGAAAATAATCAAAATCAAATATGAACAACTGCAATCACTAGGGACGACAAAAATATCCGATCCACCCGAACTCGATGGATATCCGATCCGAATGGATTGCAAAGTTTTGAATCGTAGATCAGTGGGGCGAATCGAGTCAGATTGGGGAGGATCGGATTATGTGTACTCCGATCCGATCTGCCCCATTTGAAAAATAAATAGATGAAAGATTTGGGGCTTAAATTACAATTTAGAGATGGTTGGATTTAACTTTAAAAAAAATTATTCCAAAAAAAAATAGAACGACTCACTATACGGATCACTGCTTTGATCTAATCCGCCCTAAAAATAACAGATCAATTTGCGAATTTGAATCTCCTACAATTATTGCAGGGCAGATACAGATAAAATCGATACAATTCGAATTCGTCCCGTTGCCATCACTAGCCATCACTAGACCTCATCCTCCGACCCTAGTCATGTGTTTCACTTTATGAGTGATACAATTCTACATTAGAACACTTTATTTTAATTAAAACTATATAAACAGAAAAAGAAAAACGTTTAATTTCAATTAAAAAATAAAAAAGAAGGAAAATCAAAAGAAAAAGAAAGGAAAGGAAAGGAAAGGAAAGGAAAGGGAAAAGAGAAATAGGCTCCGACACCGTTGCACTACCCACCCACACCCCCACACCCACCCCACAATCCCACTACATCTTTTGCCTGCATCCTCCTAGTGAGCACTTCTTATTTGGCCCACTGTACAAGTGTCCAATGGACATTGGAGAATGAAAAAGTATTTAACAAACAAGTCAAACACTCTTCTAATGCCTATTGGACAAGTGTCCAGTAGACACTTCTTATTTAGTCCACTAAGAACATTAGATCATTCTCCTGGTCTATAATATTTAATAGAAATAGTTCATAATATTTAATTTTTACACAGAAGTTTCAAATCTATGTGTTTTTGTGCATAATTGGTCATGGTTTAATTAAAAAAACTATTATACCCTTAATTTTAATATAAAAAAATTGTAGTTGGGTTGCTAACTTTTGCAAAAAATGAAAATATGTTCGATACTTTTATTTTTTATAAAAAATGAAAGAAAACTAACTAATTTTTTTAATTAACATTTTATTGCCCAAATTGATAATAAACTAAATTATTTTGTATATTTTACAAACTAATTAAAATTTAAGCTCATAATTATTAATAAACATGTCAAATAATTTTTATTATTATTAAGTAATTACATTATTTAAAATTTAAAATTTTATTTTTTTTGTTATAACAAAAAAAAATTGTGACAAACTTGATGTTCAAATACTTTTATTTAATTGAGTTATATGTTTATTAATTACAAATATTAGAGATCCAAACGTATTATTTATATTTTAATTTATTGTTTTATTATCATTAAAAAATAAACAATACATAATATGTAAATTAAGTTTATAAGTATTTTTATGTTAAATAAAACTATAATAAGATTAGTTCAATGTAATAAAGTTATATACGTTATTTTGTTATTTATTTAACTTAATTCTTATTCAAGTTTTTCACGACACATATCAATTACATATATTTAAAGCGAAATAATTTTATATTTTTTTCTCTTATGAAAAATTTAATTCACGCGATTGTATTGATATATTTATTATGCAAAATTAAATATTATTTAATAAATATACCAGACTTATTTGTATATTTATTAAAGGTTATGAATTCAAATACAATTTTCTTTAATTAAAACTAAGGGTATATTTGTTTTTTCATTAAATAAAGACTAATTGCACATCAAAATACATGAATTAGGGATTTATGAACTAAAAAATAAACATCAAATACCATTTTCACACTGAAGACAAATGTTTGGGACCATTTGCGCTAAATTCCTTTTTTGCTTTTCATTTTAAGTTTGTGTCTTTTAATTAAAATCAATATTATAAATCTTTTCAACAGAAAATTATTCTTTTCACGATCAAATAGACTAAAATCCATCCCTTAAAACATCAAACTGGTATATATTTACAAGTTTCAAGACTGACCTACTAAAAGTTAAAAATTAAAAATTAGTGACCAAAACACTATGAAACCAATAAAATGGGGACATCCCAAAAATTTAATTAACATAAAAGGCATAAACTAGCTTTTCAACAAAGTACATGTTTAAAAGTTTTGAATTTATTTTAAGAAAATGTATGAATAATAAATATATAGTAAATTATAAATTTTACAAAATAGATAAATATTAAATAAAAAATATATTTTATCAATTTAACTAACTTAAATAATAAGTTAAGCTTAGTCAAACCAACGCTAAATAAATATTAAAGGTTAACTACTTAAACGCTAAAAAACCAATAAAATAGAAAATTTAACCAAACATGTAGGGCCCATAGAGAATGCATTAACACTTTAAAATACATTACCCCGGCACGAATTGCGACTATGATTAAGGACAAAGTGTAAAGTGGGTCCGTGGGAGGCGCCAAAGTCCAACTCATAATTATAATAAATAATTTTACTTAATTAAGTTCACATTCTGCCTTATTCGATAAGCTTTTTAAAAAAAACTAGTGGAGTGCACGTGCAAAAGTACGTGTTTTATTTTAATTAAGTATTTAATAGCGTGATCATTATTTGTAAGTTTCTTAATTCTTTTATTAGGTATGAAAGACTAAATAAAATATGTATTAAAATTTGTTGGAGAAAATGCGTATTTTTTAAGAATGAGCGGTATAGTTTTGATTGATTTTTAACATGAACGTTCTTTACTTTTAGATATGATGAATGATATTTAGTTTCTAGCAAAATTGATTATTGTAATTCCTAGAATTTGATACTTCAATTATTATGTGAAAAAATTATTCTACTGCTTTCAAATTTAAAGTTCCATATTTTTCCTCATAATTTGACTTTGTAATAATTATCAACTATCAATTTAATTTTGTTTATTCTAATCAAACATTCAAAAAAGTTTAAATCACATGAGATATGCAAAAGATTACTTGTGAACTTGCAGTAATAAGTAGTAAAATTATTTATTATAGATTAGCATAAGTTGTTAATTAGTGATTTCTCATTAGGTATATTTTTTAAGTAATTAATAAGCAATAAATTCGAAAAAAAAGTGTTGATTTATTGTTTTATATTTATTCCCTCAATTTAAAAATTGAAAATCCACAAAATTATTCAAAAATCTCAAAAATAGTTGATAAAAATAAGTACATTAATGAGATTTTACTTGTTTTTGCAATTGTAAAGTATATAGCACATCAATACCATATACATGTATAATTGTAATAATTTAAACATAACTTCATGATACTAAATTACGTAAAAACGTAAAAAAATAAATAAAAACTCTCAATAGCTTAAATCAACAAAAACAATTCAAAAAGTAAATGAATATTCATTCTAGATTTTAAATAATTTATGCTTATAATTTTTCAACACAACTATTAGCAATGAAAACATGCATTTGTCATTCTTAATAGCATGTTTCGAAGTGCAAATTTCAATATCCGATGAGTGGTATTCACTATATTTTTTTGCCGTAGCCAACAAGAAATCAGAAAAATTATTTTTACTATAATCAATAACCTAGGTAAAAACAAAAACAAATTAGTGTAAAAGAACACATATTTAGAAACGATATTTTGTATCTTGACCAGTGTTAAATTTAATATTACTATTGTATTAAAAAAAACTTACATTGCCAATTCTGTTGTAGTAAATTAGGAAAAACTAAAAAAAGAAAATGAACAGTGGTGGACGTTCATAGGAACAGTGCTACACACAAAAAAAAGAAAAAAAAATTGTCAATTTTAGGAGAAAAAAAAACTTAAAAAAATAAAATAAACAAGAACAGTGGTAAAGTCATCTCTTTTAATATATTAAAATACTGAATATTACAATTGTTTAATAACTCAAAATGAGAATTGAAAATCAACACTCAAATAAGCAAAAATGTTCAAATAAGTATAAAAAATTAACAAAAATATGACTTAAACAACTACTTATAAAGGTCAATTCACAAACCCTAGAAATAATAAGTCAATAGCAACCTTCAAATCTATTCTGATCAGTGGTGCAAAAAGTTAAGCAGATAGATCTGCAGAAACAGCTTTTATAAAACAAAATTTGAATGGATATTCAAAATAATCAACATATCTGTAAAATTTTGGACGATTTTTCAAAAGACATGACTGAAATCGAAAGAAAGACGAAAAATACGAACAAAGAAATATAAGTGAAATAACGAAATGTTGAAAAGAAAATAGTGCTAAAAAAGATCTACAATTGAGATAAAAACTGTGTCAATTTAAAAAAAAAAAAGGAAAACGTGAAATAACTTAAAACTATGTATTTATTGTAATCTTGATAATTATGTTGCTAACTTAATATAAGTAATTAATTAAAGAAAAGTTGTTTCAATTGCAAATAATTTTAAAGTTCAAAGTGGGTAGCTTAGTATATGTTACTATGACTCGACCTTTGAGGCCGAACCTAGAGCCTAATATATATATGTGTGTGGAGCTAAATTTTGTTTTAATGATTTAAGTTATTATGCATTTGAATAACTTCTATATAGAGAAAAACAAAAACAATATTTGATTGGTTGTTCAAAATAATCTAAATATCTGCAAACTTTTTAATCAATTTTTCAAAAGACATGACTAAAGTTGAAAGGAAGACGAACAAGATGACCAAATGAAGATGAGAAAAATGGCGAAATGTTGGAAAAATTTTGGAGTTGAAAAAATCTAGAATTGAAAAAAAAAAATTGGAAAAAATAAAAATGAAAGAAAAGGATATGGAAACATATAAAAGTAAAAAAAAAATGAATAGTAGCTGAGTATGCATTTTTAAGAACAGTGCCACACTAAATTCCTTCTTTTAATATATAAGAATAAATAATAAATAAAATATATAATATAGGGATATATAGGAATATAAAATGGTCTTTTATTTCTTATAGTGCCATTAGGGTTAGGGGGAAAAAAATATTAAAAGGGAGCTAAATAGTGCATGGCACGAAATTCTATGAATAGTAACATTATAAATTCACTCTTTTATATAGTTAAGAATAAGAATTAAGGATAAGGATAAGGATTATATATTTATTCTTGTATCGTTCATTACCTACCAAGAATAATCAGACCATCAAAGTATTTAAACCAATTAATAGTGAAAGTGTCTAGAAGGCTCCGTGCTATTTAAATTAGAGATACTTCTAATAAAGGAAAAGTTTTGAAGGCGAAGTCTCCACACCTGTGTCAAAAGTCCTTTGATCAGGCGGGTTGTAAATCGAGGAATGTGCATGAGTGGCAGGGACCTGAGAGAGAGAGCCAACAAGCCAACTCCCAAGATAGACCCCCACAATATTTCAGTGAAAATCTGCCCCACATGAGAATCGAACTTGCGTTGCCGAAGGATTTCTCCCTACGTCACCTCAGATCTTACCAATTCGCCTATGCCCCTGGGTGACATACATTGGATCATTAGTTGACACTTTATACTATTATAAATATGATTGATATACACGTTCCATAATTATATATTGACAAAAACATACTATAAGTCATAACTTGCGAGTTATTATGATATATAGTCAGGGGAGGAGCCAAGATATGGCAAATGAATGGGCCGGGGGGTGGGGGGAACCCCTCTCACGAAACCAAATTTTTTTTTAGCCCATTTTAATGAAAATATAATATTTTCATATAAGTGATAATCTTTAAAAATCTTACAAAGAGTCATTGCACAAAATATTCAAAATCTAAAATTAGCAATATAAAGTTGTACTTGACGATCTTTTACAGTTGCTGTTGCAAATTATAATAAAAAATCTGAGCCCGTATGCAAATTATATACCCGTTTATTTTAACAGAATCCAAAATCACGAGAACACGAGAACATTTTAGCAGCAAAAAAATTTATTTCAACATTTTAGTATATTTTCACAATGTTTATGTTATCTTTAACATGAGAACATTTCAGCGGCAAAAAAAAAAAAAAAATCACCACTTCATCAACACAATAACAAATCAGCAGCAAAAGAATCATCACTGAATCATCAGCACAACAACAAATCAGCAACAAAAATAATCCATCAGCAACAAAAATTAAACCATCAATAAAAAATTCATCACTTCGTCAGCAAAATTAAATCATTAAACCATAAAAGATTAAATGGAAGTCGCCTGCACTGCAAAAAATCACTCCATCAAAAATATCATCAACAAAAAAATCATCACTAGAACTTGCCTTCACTCAATGGAACTTGTTGATCGGCTGCTCCAATGCCAAAGGCAACAATAGATAATGAGAAGATTTCAAGGGGTGAAATTAGGGATGCTGACCTATTGTCGCTTATTAAAATTTGAAATGGAGAGTTTGGCCGAACAAATTTTATTTTGGATGATTATAATTTGAAATGAGGCTGTTGATTTCTTCAAATGCTTGGGTTGAGCCAACATTTTCACAGCACTGGGACTCGGCAAATTTAAAAAAAAAAAAAAAAACCAGCACAGGCTTTGTTTTTCTGGTCCAGGTGTCTCCGCTCCTGTATGCAGTAATGAGTAATGTGAACTACTATTTGTCATTTAGTTCGATTCTTTACTTAAGATGTGATAAAGTTGTACGTTAATGTTAAAGGTGTAAAGTAGATCATGTCAAGCTAGTATTATTCAAATTTTGACAACTAGCTTCATGCCCATTGCTTGGTCTATTATGGCGAAACATTTGATATGGCAGGCCAAACTCGAGCTAACAAACATTTTTATGGCTCAATCAAGTCTACTTGTCAAGTTCATACCAAATTGGATTAGAACGAATTACGATCATACATACTAGTCTTATTTTTCTAATGATATACAAAAGGCCTCAACATTAAAAAAGACCACCAATTACTAGAGGTGTTAATGAACCGAATTGCGGGCATCAGACTAGTAGGCATATCCATAGGACCACCAAGCCTACACTTCGGAGACCGTTCAATTTATTAAAAATGCAAGCTTGAGTCAATTCGACTTTATGCTCTATATTTAGGCCATGTTCGATAGAGTTTTTTTCCAAAAAAATCTATTTTTTTACCCAACAATTTTTGACTTTTCAACTTTTTTTACACTACAAAAAATTTTGAAAAGTCAAAAAGTAATAAAAAAAATCCATTTTTTCTCAAAAAAAATTCTACCGAACAAGCCCTTAAATTGCATCAATCGATTCACTCTTCACATCTATCCTCCCATGTTAGATCTATATTCATTAAAATTAAAAGAAATAGATTTGAGATTGATTACTAGAAAAATATAAGGATTTGATTTCACTTCTTATTTTAACTTTCATTAGTATTGTAATCATGATTGGCAGTGGATTCAATAATAACTGCAGAGGCTAGTTGGCAAAAAACTGTAGAGAGAGACAATGAGCAGAAATCAAGGGGATAAGGGCACTCAATGAATCAATCAATGTGCACCGCCCACAATTTCTACAAATACGGAAAATGTAGGGACCATCCACCGGCAATTGTCGGTCACCCCATTCTGGTTCCACTCCGAGTGGTGACTGGTTTCACAGAAGTTACGTGCACTCCAGTCTCCAGTGTGACGCTTTGATTTTAATCCACAAATGGAATGGTTTCCATGTACTTGTTGTGAAGGTGGACTGTCACACTCTCGCGAGTACATAAAAGCGTACTCACGCTTATTTCTTTGACTTGTCAAATTGTAGTTGAATCCAAGCAAAATGATTGAGGATATATTTTTAGTTTCTTTTGAATTTATCAAAATTATCTTGATTATTATAAAGATATGAAAAATTAGGGTTAGACACCCAAACTTTATAAAATGTGGTTATGCGCCTTTAAAACTAACGCTCTAAGCTCTCAATTTATTTAAATTTGGATCTCCACTTGATTAAAACTGTTAATGTAAATGATTTTTTAGTTGAATTGGAGAAAAATATTAAATAGTTTAATAATTTTGTCTTCCAACTCGATCACGTGAAAATAGCATTTAATTTTTAATATTCACATTAACAATTTCAGTCACATGAAAATCTATATTCACTATTTTAAATAGGTTGAAATCTAAAATTTTACTTTCAAAAATTGAGAACCCATAACTACACGTGTAAAAAGTAAACGAGCCAACCCTAATTTTTCTTGAATATATGTGTGTCAAGTGTTATATTTTGAAATTAGTTGCCTAGTAACCCTTGAGAAATCTTGCCAAATGTTTAAACTTTTCAAAAATATGTTTTCATGAATGGTTGAAAGAATTTTTTGTCGAGAAAAAAAATCGATAAATTTTTTAAACACAATTTTGAGGTAACACAAAGTAATAAAATACGATCGCAAACACATTATTTTAAACTATACTATGTTTTAGTCAATGTCAAATACCATCAATAATTCAGTATTCTTGACACCACCAACTATTACTCATCATTTATAATGAGAATAAAATACCGTCTCTAGTCAAATTAAAAGCTTACAATTAACATTTTTAAGATCAAAATAATTTTCGCTGCAATCCTCTCTAATCAACACTAGAAACTCACAACATCGAGAATACATGATTATACATTTTTCTTATCTACAATCCTGTCTAGTCAATCCTGATTCAACAAAAAATAAAAAATAAATTATCACCGCAAATGAATTGATGTTTAAACTGATGATACTCACTACTAAATCGTTGAATTTAATATTAGTCAAAATAAATTAATGACTACCCCCATCAATACACAAGTTATAAAAATATCAATCAAAATACCTTATTATAAAACATCGATCATTAAAATCAAAATTTAGAAGTATGAAAACTCAAATGTAAGGATATTTAAATTTCTAAGAATTTTTGAATAAAATATTTAGTCTTTTTTATAGTCAAGATCCATGGAATTGACATAAAAAAAAAACTTTTAATGTACATATAGACTTGTCGTCTATAAGGCACTCAAGTCAAATATGTTAGTAAACAAGAAAGTTTCCCTGCTAATTGATGAAAGTTGGGTGTATGATTAAAATGTTAGTGTTAATAACTTTGTTAGGGTAAGATCGGGCACTTACTCAGGTTTGAAAGGGTGGACTACAAGCCCACTCTCATGATTAAGTTATCATGTAGTCCACTTTTGAATATTAGATAAATATAAAATAAAGATTATAACAATAAGAAGAAGAGTAGTAATCTCCTCCCCACAGTGGGGAGAGATCATTTTGTCCACTGCCTACATAGCAATGGACAATTAATCAAATTTTTTTGTTAACATTAAATAAAGTTTTTTTGATCAATTGTCCACTGTCATGTAGATGGCAGCGGGCAATATGATCCATCCCTACTGTGGAGAAGAGATCACCACTCAGAAGGAGAAATATAGAATTTGACCAGCACGATTTTATGTCGATGTCATCACCTCTCTACACTTGCTCTAGACATGTCAGGAGTGATCTACTCCCCACAAGTGGGGAGCTTATGCTCCCCACTTGGACACTTGTCCAACTTTGGTTGGACAAGTGTAAAGTAAAATTGGATTTTACTTTACACTTGTCCAACCAAAGTTGGACAAGTGTCCAAGTGGGGAGCATAAGCTCCCCACTTGTGGGGAGGAGATCACCCTTGCTAGACATGTTACTCTTAACAAATTCTTAGGTCACTAGAAATCATTAAATATTGACATGCGTGGTGGTATGATTTTAGAGGTGTATGACTCATTCCTCTTAACTCCACTAATTGACTTAATGCAATGAATATAGACAAAGATATTTTTCAAATGTCATACTATGTGGTATTTAGTGATGTTTAAACAATTCGTCTAGACGGTCATGTCTAGTTACACTTCACGCTCGCCTTTACTTTGCTTAGATTCAAAAAATTTGAAATTCGATTTTCACACTTAATTATACTTTACGTTTTATACTTTTTAAAACATTAGTACTATTTACATATTTATTAAGAAATTAAACTAAGTGTAAAAAAAACAACAATACCAATACATCATAGTACTAAACAATATACACATTCTTGATTTCTTGTCTTCAACTACACTTCAAAACAATTAGTAACTATCTTAAAGTCTTAAACATTGTTTCTATCTTACAATTGTCACAAAACCCTCAACTCCATCACTAAAATTAGCAACTAAAATACAAAAAATGAGAAAAACATATATACTAATTCAACCATAGCGTGTAGACTTACTCTTACTACTTTCCATTACACTATTTAGACTAGTAAAAAAAATTACTCGACTATTCAATTTTTTATATAAAAAAGATTCAAAAAGATTGATCCGACTTCCCCAAAAAATTAAAATATGAGCTTATTTATTGTGGATTATAAACCTAAGTTTGGTTTTTTTGAACCACTATTTTTGACTTTTCAAATCAAATAGAGCGTAAAATGATAAAATTACCTTTAATAATTTAAAGTGACATTTTGTTGATTAAGGAGTATTTTGTCATTTTACGTTTAATATAATTTGAAAAGTAAGAAATAGTGACTAAAAAAACAAAATTTTAATTTATAATTCACTCCAAATGGAATATATCATAGCGCGTGGACTTCCTTAACTATACATATAATATATATATACAACCGTACATATATAAAATACGCCGAATCCACCGCGTTGAATCATCGTCTATCCCTAATATTTTCTTCCTAAAACAGGAAATATACAAAAAAAAATCTTTTGAATAATCAAAATCTCCAGTATATTGTAAGTTGTCTCTTTCTCTCTCCTCTAATTATTTTTCCCTCTCTTTCTCTCTCATCTTTTTTTTTTTTTCCGACTCTGGCCGTCCTTTAACGCGTCTTCACGCGTAATACTTGGTTGTGACTTTTGTGGTCTCCCACTATATATCTCTGTCTATTCTCTCGCATTACCCTTAGCAGGTGCATCCCATTTTCATCTGCATCTGTTCTTATACCTTCCTTTCCCCTCTTCTGATTTTACGTATACTTTTCCTCCGTACACTCGTATTCTTTTCCTCGTATAATTGCTTTTTCTTGAAAAAAAAATGCCTTCGTTGGATGAAGAGGAATTGTTTCTTCCATCAACGCCTGGGAAGTTTAAGGATCGGTCCAACACAATGCACAGACAATTTTATCGTTGTTTTGCCTCCACAAGTACTATGTTTTTGTGGGCCCTTTTCTTGGTGGCATTAACGGCGTCGTATCTGAGTTTCCGATCGTTTGTAGATTCGGGTAGTCGGTACTTCTCCTCCACGTGGGGTGGCATCCACTGGGAGAAACAAGTACGTACCTCCGCCCAAATTCACCGCACCAACGGCTTCTCAGTTCTCGTCACTGGCGCTGCCGGTTTCGTCGGCACACACGTCTCTCTCGCCTTGAAAAAACGCGGCGACGGTGTTGTGGGTCTCGATAATTTCAACAATTATTACGACCCATCATTGAAAAAGGCTAGAAAAAGTTTGTTGAATGCTCAAAACATTTTCATTGTTGAAGGCGATGTCAATGACGCGCAATTGTTAGCCAAGCTTTTTGACGTTGTGGCTTTTACACATGTAATGCACTTGGCTGCACAGGCGGGGGTCCGATACGCCATTGAAAATCCGCACTCGTACGTACACAGCAATATTGCAGGGTTGGTCACTCTTCTCGAAGCCTGCAAAAGCGCCAATCCACAGCCTTCAATTGTCTGGGCTAGTTCCAGCTCTGTCTACGGACTCAATGACAAGGTTCCATTCTCGGAATCAGATCGAACCGACCGGCCAGCTTCGTTATACGCCGCTACGAAAAAGGCCGGAGAAGAAATTACCCACACTTACAATCACATTTACGGATTATCCGTCACCGGATTGAGGTTTTTCACTGTTTATGGCCCCTGGGGACGACCCGACATGGCGTACTTTTCATTCACCCGGAACATTTTGCAAGGGAAACCGATAACGGTTTATCGGGGTAAGAACCGAGTCGACCTGGCCCGGGATTTTACCTACATTGATGACATTGTGAAGGGTTGTGTAGCTTCTCTTGATACGGCGAAGAGAAGTACCGGGTCGGGTGGGAAGAAACGGGGCCCAGCACAATACCGGATCTTTAATTTGGGTAATACGTCGCCAGTGACTGTTCCGATGATGGTGAGCATATTGGAAAGGCAATTGAAAGTTAAAGCTAAAAAGAATATGGTTGAAATGCCCGGAAACGGCGATGTTCCGTTTACCCATGCGAATATCAGTTTGGCCCGAAGGGAACTCGGGTACAAACCGACAACCGATTTGCAAACCGGGTTGAAGAAATTTGTTAGGTGGTACCTTTCACATTACGGCTACAATAATGGCAAGTCTGTAAAGTGATTTATTCGATTTTTTTTTTTAATTTTTGGAGGTTATCTTATTATTTTTATTTATTTTTATTTTTAATTTAATGGGAATATATGGATGGGGCAAGAAAAAGAAAAAGAAAAAGATTTTATTCTTTTCTTGGGGATGACTGATGAGGGCTAGAAAGTACAAGTCCTTATATTCAGTTTAAAGTTCTGTTGTTACTTTTATTGTTGTAAAGTAAAAGAGGATAACAAAGTTTCCCAATTATGGTTTCAAGGTGATTAAGGGTAATAATGGTATTTATTATTTGTATTTATCAATTTATTTTGGAGTTTTATTTTCTGTTAAATGATTTGCTAATCATTTAAATGGCCAAGAAAACTTTTATATTACTACAAGGATAACTCATGTGATGTAATATTCAAATTATTAGAATATGTTTGGTATATTAGTTAATTAATTGTGATCATACCTATCTAGGTGATATAGCCTGTTTTTTGATCTACTATTCGATGCATTAAATTTTAAAATACCACAGTACAATGGATAAGGGAGGTCCACTTCCATTTATATTAGATTGCTCAACACTATTGATGAATGTCATTATTTTTAAAGTAAAATTAATTAGATAAAAGTAAGAAAAAGAGACAAAATCATATGTTCAACGTATTAAATAATAAAAAGGAATATTTGAACTTTTGGTTCTCAATTTGTGCAGTTTGTTACTAATCTAATATCAACTAATTTTAATAGCATCAAACAGTCTAACTTTTCGAGTTTATTACTAATCACTTTTCCATTGACAGATTTTGATGGATTTGCATATTTTTTTAAATAAACAAAAATAGAAAAAAACTAAAAAAAATAAAAAATAAAAGAAAATTACAAATAAAGTTCCATAATTTTAAAAAAGTACAAAGTAACTTCTTCCTCCACTCCACTCTACCCTAGTCGCAATCTCTACACCACCTCTACAGACCCCACATTTACCGGAGATCATTTTAATTACAACAATAGATCATTTTTGCGAGCCAGAAAAAATAGCAGTGACAATCAACCACCGTCCATGAGAAATGCAACAACTCATAATGGCCTTGCCGCTGTGCACAAAAGCTAAATTTGTGGCTGTTTTTGCATACGTGGCTTTTCTATTTTGGGCTGGTGGAAGTTGTTTCCATGGCCGAAGGTATTTCAGCAATTTCATTTTCTAGGAGATTAGGTCTAGGCAAGTCCGATAGTTGTTTTGCTTATTCGGAGGGGGCTCTTTTTCTTCTTCCCTTGTATCTGGGTGCTAAATTGTAGAATGTTGGGATCCATTTCTCTTCTTCTTTTTCATCCGTGAACGGCATCAAAGAAGAGCTAGAAACTCTCACCTCTGATGAAATTTCTAACCACTAAACTCCACTTGTTCCAGAATCTGACCAAAATGGATGAAGTGGGTGGAAGAATAAGTTAATTTGTATTTTTTAAAAGTTATGGGATTTCATTGTAATTTTCTTTTATTTTTTTGTTGTTTTTATTTTTTTCTATTTTTGTTTATTTAAAGAGGAGAGCAAATCCGTCAAAATCCGTCAATGGAGACATGATTTGCAACAAACTACAAAAGTTTGGACCAAAAGTGCAAATTTTCCTAATAAATATGTTATTAGTCCAGTGAGTGGTTTAGAATCACAGCCTGTAAAACTCTAATTGACCAATCGGTTTGATTCGATTTTGTTTTGGCTAAGGTAATCTAGGAAAGAATGCCAACCCTAATTAATTTTGACAACTAATATAAGATGAATGTGAATTTATTTTGTTTCAATAATAATTGAAGTTTGGAGAGAATTTTGTGGTAAATTGAGAGTTGGTCAGACAACCTAATCAGAAGTGTTAATTAAGGCAGTTTAATAGTTTTTTTTAAGAGTATTTAAGAAATTCCAAAATGATTAAACAATAACTAAATTTACCGATTGAGACTCAAATGACAGCTGGCTTTAACGATAGTTGAGATGTGAAAGAGCGTGAAACACGGGATAAGATTTTGGGCCCCATTATCACGTTATTTCCTGGAACTTTCTGTTTTAGCCGTTGGATTGGGCCAACTGTTTTGGGTGAGTGGACACTTGTAAAGGTCGGGTTTCTGTCTTTTTCTTTGCCGACACTTTGGTGTTTAAATGGGCTGATTGGGCCTTATCCGTATTGGTGTGTGGGCCCATTGTGTTGTCTTTTGTGGTGTCAATATTAGAATAGATTAGGAATACGATGACCGACATAATAATTTTAAAAAAAATTGTGTTAATTTAGAATAAAGTATAATTTATTGTGGGATTTATCGAAGTAGAATTATAGAGAAATCGGTCCTGAACTTATTGCTTGAGTAACAAATTTGTCCTCACCCATACTTCTTAACTTTTTCTTGTAGGTGAATAAGTAGTTCTTAATTATCGAAACCATCTAAATCCTCTATTAAATCTTCACGTGGTCCTCACATATTTAATTTTACGAACCTATGTTTATTTTTTTGACTTGGACCGATGACTAAAAAATTGAAGTGAGACATATTATCATGACAAACGTGTCAGTTTAATGAATATTTAGAATGACTAATTGTACAACTATAATAAAGTGTTGATTATCAAATTGTTACTTTAAATGTTTGTAGATAATAAATAGTTAGTTCTACAGAATATGTACATAAAAAGTTGATAAAATTTGTAGATTCTACGAAATATGTAAATAAAATAATATTTAACTAACTTGTAAACATTCCCAAAGTACAATGATATTATTAAGGTGAAAAGAACGATGTACACAAAATATTTTATTTTAGAGGGTCGAAAAATATGTCATGAAGATTCTTTTATAACGAACTCAAACCTCTTAAAATGAAATATTTAATCGTATACTACACGAAATAAAGAAAGAAAACAAATTTACTTTATTAGAAATTATATTGATTTTCTTTATTTTAATATAGTAATACAAAAAAAAAAACTTGTGGGGGGTAATAATACACACTCATAATGGTGTTTGGGAGTATATGAATGCATTTTGTGATCCACCGACAGTTTGGAGAATTAATTATTAGTAAATAATTAGACCATTCATAATTAAGATTTGCGGCTGATTTGCCAAAAGTTTGTGAGCAATAACTCTCCAACACAACATTTTCAGCCAATGATAGCTTTATGAATTGATAGATTACATAGGTTAGGGTCTACTTAACAATTTTAATATCAATTTAAGTTTAACCTAAACTACAGCTAATGTCAGTTATGGTATTGGGTAGTGTTTTGACAAAGACCTTTCGAAGCTAAACTGCCAATACTAATAATAATATAGATAAGGTAAAGGTTAATGAAGTTTTAGGTCATTGCGTTAATTCAAATCACCCAAAACAAAATGCGAGAAAAATAAGTTTTATTTTATTAGTATTTAACATAATAATACTAATAAAAATTAATTTACAAATTATGTCTTTTATTTTTGAACAAAAATAAAACGATAAATTAAAATATGAAGAATATAGTTGGATCTCTAATATTTGTAGTTAATAAATATATAATTCAATTAAATAAAAGTATTTGTACATCAAGTTTGTGACAAAGTTATTTTTTTTATACAACAATAAAATAAAATTTTAAATTTTAAATAATATAATTACTTAATAATAAAAATAATAATTTTATTTGACATGTTTATTACTAAAGTATTAATTACAAAAAAAAAAATCATTAGTTTTCTTTAATTTTTTATAAAAAAATAAAAGTATTGGACATATTTGCACATTTTGTAATGATTAGAAATCCACATACAATTTCTTCTAATTAACTAAGGACATATTTATCTTTTTCATCCCATAAGAACTAATTTCGCACCAAAACACATAGGTTAGAGACATGTATGCAAAAAAATAAACGTTATAAACTAATTCCATACTAAAGGCAAAGGTTAGGGACCATTTGCACCAAAATTTCAAAACAAATTAATGGATATTGCAGGTACGCACCCAACTAATGGCACAATTGGACGGATTCCGTCCATAAGGACCAGTTTTGCATTCAAATGCACAGATTAGGGATTTCTTAGCAAAAAATGAAAGGTTAGGGACTAAAACCACACTAAGTGCATACGTTAGGGACCATTTGCGCCAAAATTCCAAAAATAAACTATAATCAATAAATTGAATTCTTCAAAAATTAAAAATTATATTGTTTCTCAGTTTTTTTGATTTTTTTTTTTTTTTTTTTTAAATTTAAGAGTAAGTTTTAAAATACACAATAACTCATTACCTTTTCTAGTAATAAGATACATCAACTTGGTTTTCCAATCTGGTAAGCATAGCAACCTTACCACTTGGAAGACCACGTATTGGTTCCCACCAAAATCAGTTGCATTTTGCTTAATGGGGGTTTGATAGTGGGTTGGCGTGGTTGGGTTCGATTTAGTTTTGAAGAGAATCGAATCGAGAATCAATGATTATCTTATAACAGATTTATTGGTTCCATACATAATTATATAACCAAATCGAATCGAACGGTTCCAATTTATTTTGGTTCAGTTCCATAACCAAAATTTTCGAATTATTAATGCAAATTTAAGCATATCCAAAATCAAAGTTATAAGCATCATTCAATGCAAGACAAAATTTGGAATTCAAAAGACAAAACTAGAGCTTTGAAGTTTCGAAAAATGTAAAAGATTTTATGTTGCACGCTTTAAATTCGATTTATTGTGGTGTAAACAAAAGGGTTAACTCGTCCGTGTGCACCAACCTCAGTATAAAATAGGTTAAAATTGATTCTTGATTTTGGATACTAGAATTGAAACTAAACGAAAATCGACCGATTCTTAGTTATAGGAAAAGTCATTTAAAATTTAAACAGAACCAATTCGATTTGGTTCGTTCAGTTCTCTTGCCTACCCCTAAGTTTGGATTCCAATGGGCTTTGACTGGGTCTAATGCAAAGCGGTCTATTGCAATTCGGACCAGTTCAATGGTTTCTAGTTGGACTGGTTTTAATAAGTATGCATTTAGTAGGAAAAATAATCAATAATTAAAATTATTTTTTCTATACAACAAGGTTCAGCACTTTTGTCCAATTTTTTTGAGAATTCAGAGACTAAAGTGCTTATATGGTAAATATTGTGCATTCAAATTTTCCCAAGTAAAATAATTTCTATTTAAATTTCTTTGGTTAATTTGGTAATGGTAACTAAAATTGGATTTAAATTGAAAAATGTGAAACTTAAGTGGACTGAACCCGAACTAACATGGAGAAAGCAAAAGAAATAGATTAATCTCGAAAAGAAAATAAGTTAAAACTTAATCACTCATGTTAGAACTGATTTTCATCCCTCATATTTTATATTTATTTCAAGTTTAAGTCAAACGTGAAGTTCTTACATGCCTCTTGAATGCTAAATTTCATGTTCTGAAGAATTTGAACATTTCTAATCTCATCGTTACCCATATATTCCCATACAACTTTAACCCTTGAAAGCAGGCCTCTAAACTAAAAGTGACCAATCGTCTATTTAAGCCAAATTCGAACCTAGTTATAAACACTAAGCACTTTAGTGTAGATGGGTAACACACCTATCTTTGCCATGATTAATCTCGTGGAAAGACTAGGCAGCTTCTTGCACAAGGAGAAAAAACATAAAGATGATAAAAAAAAATTGTGAATAGTCTTGTTATGGAATGAACTCATTGAAAACCACTTGACCAAATCGAGCACTCAATAGCTTCCTAGAGTGCACTCTCAATCAGTCTAACAAGAACATACAACTTTTGGACATTCGGTACGACCCACAGCTTATAATCTTTAAAAAAAAATATTACCAAACAAGCACCAAAAGTAGAGTTCAACGAAGGATTCATTACACAAGGGTGTGGTAGAGGGGTAATATTCACAAATTTTTACATGTTGATAGAGTGGCATCATTATATACAAAGGACGGATTGGATTGGATTAGTTGTTAACTTTACAAACAGGAAATCAAGTGAAACTCCAGCTAAAGATAATTAATATATCTTTGGTAACATATAAATATATTTACACTTGGTTTCTTCCATCATATCCATCTGCCATTCGCTAGATCAGGAAGTTGGTGACAAATGAATGGTAGTATCAGGTAACATGGCTACTGTTACTACAAAGTATTCACAGCCAAGAGGGAGACCATATGGGTTTGAAGTTGATCCTGAATTCAAGGTCAACCGACTGGTTCCTGTGTCCGAGGTCAGTAAATCTACTGGATCCCTAATATTCTCGGCTCGGTCCAATGTTGACTTCACTGTCTGTCGTTCGATATGCACAATCTGCCCTACAATGTAGCTAGGACGACTCGGGAGATGGGCAGCAAACAAGGCCACAGATTCAGCAGAGAGATAATAATAAGGGTAATTACGATTGATAGCCTCATAATGGCCAGCAGAGTTGAGAACAAATGCAGCAATTTCATGGACTTCTAACCGGCTAAAAGATATCTTCTCTTTGTTCGCCTGTACAAAATCATTTGTTTTCTTATACCACAAAATCAGGCCATAGAAAGAAAACAGGAAATAAGCCATAAAATTGAACATATCTTAAATTTGAATTTGAGGCCCTGGAGGGGTACAAAGACAATCAACAAACAACTACGACGGCGGCACCCTTCTTCTTTTTTTGAAAGTAAGGCAGCACTTTTTTTAGAATTGCCATCAAAGGCATAATATGACATACCTGCTTCTCAAGTTGATGCTTTACATAGAGAGTGTTCACCGACTCTTTCTTCTCTTCTAATTCCTTCTTGAGCAGCTCAATTTCAGCTTCAGCTTTTGTATATCTGTCGAGCAATTCCGCACGATGCCTTGACAGAAGACCAACTTTATCGGCAAGTACCCGGATACATTCACGAAACTCACCAGTACTATCATCGTCATTTCCATTGTTCGAACTGAAAATTGAAAATGAAAGCCATTCAAACAATCATCAACATCCATGACCATGTGCAATCATCCCCACCACACCCCCCATATGCCCACTAAAACCAAAATCCCCATAAATAGAGGAAAAAGGAGTAGGGGATAACAGAAAGGAGGATAAGAAAAGAGAAATTTACTGGGCATTATCTTGCAATATCACTAATGATAGGTACTAGCAAGATTTAGCAAGATTTATAGAATGATCTAGCTTTGAGACATCAAAACATTTGTCAACTGTATGGATGTCATCTCAATCAAGAAAATCAACCGGGGGCTATGTCAACTAACTAATTGTGGACTATGTAGAAAAATTTAATACATTTTACGACTGAAAAAAGGCTTTTAAATGCTTGCACAAAGAATATCAATCTTTTAGAAAGTATGGACTACATGTGCTGAGGCTTCACCAGCCAAGGTACATAGCATATGGAGCTTATGAAAGTTTGTGGCTATACGATCCATAAAAGCACATTTTGTAGTATAAGAGCTTGTTTGAGAGAGCATTTTAGCAAATTTTGATAAAAAGTTGATGAAATGTAAGTTAATAAAAGTTGCAAGTCTCATGAAATGTGTGGTTAAAATTAATTGTTGACTTTTGACCACAGCTTTTTACCAGATTTTAATTTGGACCAAACAAGCACTAGATATGATGTCCATCATGACTTCAAAATATTACTACAAAGTGGAAAAGCACAATGCAAGATACATACTTGGCTAACGATTGAGATAAAGCTCGCAAAGAGTCAGCAAAAGAAACCACCCCGGCTGACGAGACACAACTTCTCAGCCTTTCAAACTGGCTGTGCGTTTTAATGGCAGAGGCACGCAATGCACTATATTCCGAGGCCCGGCGATCAGCTGCACAAAGATGGGTTTGGGCTTCCTCTCTTGCTTCATGTAGACAGTTCTCTAAATGAGCACAATTCATCTGCAAACAATAAATAGAATATTTCGAATGCTCTGGTGTATTTGCAAGAACCAATGAAACATTCAATTGTAAAACAGAAGCACTGCAGATGGTCGAGTAGCACCACTATATGCCTCTGACCTACTTTGTGGGTTATTCAACCTACTTTCTCTAAATTTCAATATAATTCACTCAGATTTAAATTTCAGATAAGATATCAAAGTCTCAGTTAAAAAAAATTATATTCCGTCACCTAAACAAGAAAAATTTTAAATTTTTGTTTCACCCAAGTACAATTCAAACTTCAGCACAACAAGCTTCTCCATCCATATCATACTTCCAATCAATACAACTTTTTAACAAAGTCAAGGCTAGTATTTTCAACCAAGCCTTGATATCTCAAGATAAGAGACTGTTACAATCTTTGTTAAAGAAGATGCAATCCTTCCGAAAGAATCTATAAGGCTGGCAGCACAACAATTTATACCCACTCTCAGAATTTAAATTTCTTATTTGTAGAACAGGATTTTGTTAAATTTAATCAGGTAGTACACTATTCTTTTACAAGTCTATGTATCACATTTTTGCACAAGAAAGCAACCAGAGGCAGAAGGACATCAAAGCACGGGAAGATGCAAAAGCTCTCAATTCCAGTCACTGTGAATTTGCTAGCTGTGTCAGTGCAAACACCCCCACCCCCCACAAAAAACAAAAGAATGCTTATACTTCGTATTAATATTCCAAATATAGCCACAGTATTTCAATTTCCAAATTATCAAATACCCAAAAATTTAGGTTGATAGAGCCATCTCTATCTTCCCCATACTTGTTAGCTTTAACCCCACCTCCCACATACAAATAAGCTAAATGACAAAAAATGTCTCACCTTTCAACAAATCTTAATGAAGTTCCAACCCACACCACAATATTAATACGATGAGAAAATTGTGATTTTGTTCCCCCAACCTATTGCCCTAGTAGAGAGTTAGTCCCCAACCTTTAAAAAGTAGCAAGTTCGTCATCAACCCTTGATTATTGTTGCACAATCAGTCCCAGTTACAGAAACGTCCACATATTCGTAAACAGTCGCACACCCCACCTGGAAATATGCCTCTTCAAAATTATAGGCATCAACACAAGTTGGGAAACAAAAACCTAACTCCATATAGTTTGAATGTGAGGGTCACGTGACTGTTTAATAGAGATTCGGACGGTTTCTGTCATTGAGGACTGATTATAAAACCATAATGAAAGGTGGACAACCTACTTGCATATTTTTAAAGGATGGTGACCAACTTGCCACTAGGGTAATGGGTTGGGACCAATAGAAAAAATTTCCCGATAGGAAACAAGCTCAGTTCAGTAAATTAAAGACCGAGTTCAGAATTTATCACTGATCTTAATTTTAGAATTTCAGACTAGGGAGTCAAATTTCCTTGTCATTTTGCATGTTGATTCGAATTACTGATCCTATAGATGAAATCAATCTTCCAACTAGTTGGTAATCTGTTCTTCCTTTTCCTCCAGCAACTAATCTCTCTCAAGGTGGACTCAAAATCATCCATACCACCCAATTCTTCTTAATTTCTTCACTAATGTCCCCTATGAACTCTCTCCTTTTGCCCCACTTTGAGATGTGGATAATTCAGATCCATATGGAAGCAACAGTATGGCCACATAAGGTTACTGCATAAGAAGTTTCTACGTGGTTCCAAGAGAATCTAAAAAAAGGAGGTCTAGGCAGAAATCTTATTTCTCGAATATTAATATTTGGCTAATGGAAGTTCCCAAAAACCTGTGAACGTCAACATTTGGAGGTGTCATACCCACATACGCATTGTTAAGGATGAGATGAATGATTAATATGTACAGAAAATGTTATTAGAAGGGTTGGCTTCTAGTTTTGAACAAGCTATTTACAGTTTGCATTAGATTCTTTTTAAATAGAGAAAATTCTGGGGTTACTAAGTAGTTTTGCCCTCCAGTCAGTCTATCTCAATTACATAGACGAACACTAGGAACGGAACCTCTGTATACCTTCAAATCGTAGTTCATAATTTTTAAAGGATTAACCCTTCACTAAACACAATAAAGATCCTCGTGAATTTATCTAGGTGCCAAGGTATGGTTACTGGTGGATGGGCGGTGATGGAGTTCTACCCATGGTTGGTGTCCATCCTAAGCAAAGATATCTTAATCTATTGTTGTGTGATTTAATGTTCATTGCCAAAGCATCCATGGAGTATAAAGTCTTTAATCGGTCACTAGCAAAGTGAGAATGAAAGCAGCTGTCACCAATTTTACGGTGTATTAGGGCACTATCAAATAATAGAAACCCATCCACATACCCACAAAAAAAAGAAAAGACAGCCCTAAGCAGGCTATGGAAAAAAATGAAGTCCATAAAACAGATCCACATGCCTCCAGCTTCCTTTTTAAAACTTCTCTAAAAGGAAAGCTTTCAAAATCATTCTCATGATTTCTGTATTGTTGGAAACAAGTGATTTGTCCATTTCTGGGGAAAAAATTAGCCTTATAAGGGCAGCAACACACTAATAAGTGGATCCATCTAATACTGTTTGGGTAAAGGGCAGGAGCCCTCTTAGGGGAGGGGTTGTCTTGAGATTTATTTGATTTAGTTGTATGTAATCATCAAAGAAACAAAACAACGGAGAAAGTTCCATCACATTTAGTTATACCTGAGATTCATCAAGTAGCGTCCGACTGATTTCCAGCTCTCTCCCAAGCTTGGAAACCTCCTCTGTCAACACTTGGAGCTTGGTTTCTGCATCAGCTAATTGATTTGATTTTTCTGCTAAGGCACTCTGCAATTCCAGAAGGCTTGGTTTAGCATCCAAACCTGGTTGAACAGCTTTGTCAGACAAATCCCCAATGGGCTGAGACATACTCACGGCCATGGAACTTGTTGTAAGTGTCATGCCCCCATCTGAAAACAGTGTTTCTTTCTTATCTTTGTCACAAAGATGCTCTTCGTCCCGGTGTGGATCCATCATCGATGAATCCAAATGGGGGCTTAGTATACTTGAAGAATCTGTCATATTGTCATCTAATCCTTCTCGGACCTTATCATGTTTAGAGAGAAGCCCTGATTTTGATGAGCTAGAGGCACAAGAAACCTCTTCCATTGTGTGAGGCATGTGAGCTTCTTCAACTCCCAATACTTCCGACTTGTTATGTTCAGTCTTTACAGTGGAAAGCTCAAAGTTGGATATTTCGTCATCAACTGAAGGTTTACGCCCTTGCAGATACTGATCAGACAACCTTTGCTCCAATTCCTGAATCCGTTTTTCATAGGATTCACACTGCAATTGCTTCATCTTTAGCGATGTGTTGAGATGTTTTATATACTCGTCTTTCAGATTTAAAGCTTCAGAAGTCTTCTCTGCAGAATTTTTCAATAAACTGTCTATTTTACTGTCATCAAGTGATTCATAATCAAAGTCGGGGCTAATGGAACAAATTATGGCTATCTTGGAAGCAAGTTCGGCTTTCAGTTTTGCATTCTCAACTTCCATCTTGCTAGTACCAGCAATCTCTACCAAGTCTGAACCTTCAAGTAACTCCTCAGAATCATATTTCTCAGAAAACGCCATAGCAATTCCCTCAACTTCAGCTGACTGAGAACCATCATTAGACATGGATAATGAACTCTTCGAAGTCCCATGCTTCTCGCGCTTGGAAGACAGTCCTAACAGAGACTCAGGAGCATAACGGTCCACGTCGGAAAGGTCAATATCAAGCAGATTAGTATCGAAAGGAGTTATATTGACATCACACTGGTTCGGGGTATCGTACAATCCCATGGATGCAAAAATGTCGCGAGGTATATATAGATTATATACTTTAAGAAACTCCTCGCGTCTCCTAACTTCAGCTTCCCTCTTTGTTGCAAGCCTTTCAGCCAATTGTCCAGCCATGCCCATGTAGAGCTTCATTGCAGCCTTTCTCCTCACCACTTCTGCCAGGCATGCCCTGTATGCAGGACCAATCCCATGCACCACTTTTAAAGGATCAAATTGATCGTTCTGACATTTCAGAGCCTCCTGGAAAACAGAAAACTTGTAGCGCACATCTTTAATGGTGTACTGAATATATGCAATCTTTTGCATATAATTGTGCACAAAACTATTCATTTCATTCTTTTTATCCTGACAAAAATCAAGGAAACTTGAAATTGCACGGTCACAAGCTTGCATATTCGGAATGTAATTTGTGTCGTGGCTATCGTACATAGGACCCAAGGCAGAAACAGCATCGTGAGGACGGAGTGAAGATGATAACTGGCTGGAAAGACAGTCATCCACAAGCTTCTTTACAGTATTAACGTCCTTACTGCATAGACACACATACCAATGTCATTAAATGTTAATCACGTATCAATCAACTAAAAGTGAAAGAGAAAGAGAAAGAGAAGATAAGATATGCACGTGAGCACGCACACAAAAGATAGTACAACAAGAACTATGAAGAATAGCAATAAGAAATGTTTATGAGTAATATCTAGGAAATTTTAATATGACGAGCTTTGCTCATCACCCAGACTCCACATTCTTTTATATCTTCCATTCTCCTCAATACTACTTTACAATAATACCACCCTCTTTTCCCTTGTATCTTCAAAATCAAATTTCAAATTCTTCATCCCCTTCCTTCACACCTATCTCGTTTTTCTTCCATTCTTTTTAAAATTTTAATAATATCAATGAACTATTAAAGCCTAGGTGCTGTATCTAGGCAATAATTCTCTGATGGGAACCTAAGGTGAGCGCCTTTCATAAGTATGATCCAGAAGACTTCAGAAAATGCAAGTGGAATAAATTCACCTATGACTACACGATAAATCAACAAACACACCTGAAAACAGAGTAGGCCCCTTCTAGACATGTTCTCTAAGGAGATAAACTAACCACAACGAAACTCACGAGCATGGGAATTCAATGGAGAAATCATAAATATACTTTAAGTAGTGATTGTGTGATATAAATGCATAAGCAAGTCTTCCACCAACAGGGTTGTATCAATTGCAAGAATATCTCGTAGGTAGTTGAGAATCATCAAATCATGTTCAGGAAAACAACCAGATCAGTGGAGATTACATACAGATGAGTTGTGAATGTGCAATGCTTTTTCGAAATCTCAAGTATCATGCTTATGACAAAATGGGTTCGCTTCAATAAGCCAATAACATCGATACTGTCTTCCCCTGACAATGGGAACTTGCTAATATGAAGAACCAAAAATTGAAGTTTTGACAAAACTATCTTGAGAAAAGACAGTCCTTTAACAGCTCTAGATTGGTAAAGCAATCATGAGAGACCCAAGAATGAAATTTACCAGGTCTATTCATCACCCAGTTTCTAATCAATGTATGGATATCAGTTTAGAGTAACCTGTATCAATTACATTTGAATTCCAAAAAAAAAAAAAAAATTGTACTTTTTTATTTACTCATTTAAGCCCCACAAAGTTTCAGGTCTAAATATGCATCTTGAACATTGACCAGAAAACTTCATTTGCAGTTGTCTCCTTGTTACATCTTATGCCTTGCAGTTTTATACAAAAGAAAAAATTGACAAGTCCCAGATTGAATTTTACTTTTTTGATGTCTCCTATTTCCATATTGCTCGATACAGATTTCGCAGCCTTTCCCACTCTGTTTTCCATATTATCTTTCTCAAGTTACTTTCTTTTTAAGCGAAAAATAAATGTGCAACTATCAAAATGATTACAATCTCAACATATTGAAGGATATCAGTTCTGTTCTACACTGTCTGCCAAAGTCTGCCAATAAGACAACCTACAAAATAGAGATGGCAAGATCATATCCAAGAACATCCCCTCAACCCCAATCCGATCCCCAAAAGCAGAGGTTTTCACTTTTCACCCTCATTTAAATTGAAACAGTCACAGAGTTAACACGGAGTTAACAAAAATGGTCAACATACACAAGCTTTAACAAGGACATTTACATAAAAATATTAGTATGGTAGAGTTGTACGTGTGCATCAAAGATATTTTGGACCATATTGTCAAAAACCAAATCAATCCTGTGTAAAAACACATGGCTAACACAATCACTCAGTGTATATATCTACCGGTAGGTTATAATAAGCAAACAATAGAGGATTGCATAAAGGCCAAAAAAACTCTTGTATTAGTCCTGCATGACTTGCATGACCACTCTAGAGGAATGTTCTACACATGGTTATCCAGAAGCCCAATGATAAGATTATGAATAGTAGGTTCCATTCTATAATTCATATTAAAATATTTTAAACAAACTATCGAAAAAGGAAAGCTATGGCATGAACAATGCTTACAAACCCATATAAGCAGAACATAAAATACACACAACAAGATGCGGGCAGCAGAACGTATACACGTGCACAGAAAGAAGAGTAACCTTAACGCTTGCATTATGCTTTTCTGCTCATTGATAAACTGCTCCTGGTCTTTCATTGTCAAATCCAATTCTTTAGTAAGAAATGAAGCTTTGCTAGAAAACAAATGTTCTACATTTTGCTTTAGCTCTGCAAACTCCTGCTTAAATTCTGAAACTTTGTTCTCAAATTGCCTGTGGGAACTGCTGCAATCGTCCACCATCTTCCACAAGTTCTCTTCCTTCACAAAGTCAAGTAAGCACCTGCGGTTAGCCATCTGTAATGCAGGCAGAAGTTTTATAGATCTTAGTTTCTCTATATCCCTCCCAAAGTTCACCAGAAGGAGATTATGACTGCGGTGCTGCTGTGAATAACACTTGATAAAATCCATGTAGGTTTGGAGAATCATCTTATAAAAATGATCTAAATTACCCCGAGCAATCTCCAGTGCCCTCTCTTGCACCTTCTGCTCTCGTAAGAGCCTCTTGCATATGTCGAATTTCGCTAATGTACGGCTGTAAATGGCATGTCCATACTGGAAGTGGTACCTAAATTGCCTCTCATAAGAAGGCAAGGCCTTTAATGCAGGGTCAGTAGCTTCATCTAATGGGTGAGGGTTGTTATATGAGGATGGCAGAGGAGGATCAGGAATATCAATAATCTGAACTTGCTCAATTGTGGGAGAGGGTGAGTTGCTCCGCATCCTCGCCTTATTGAACAGGAACACTTCCCGGTCATTGGATGGAAGTTTATAAGCCGAGAGGGGGCGCTGCAGTTCCAGCTTCATGTCCAAGCACAAAAGTAGCTGATCATTGAATGGTATCCTGGAAACTGATTCTATTTTTTTCTGCACAGCCTCAACAAGGGTACATTCATCACAGTCGAGTTCATATGAATGCCCATTCTCAGCAATACATACCACAAGCTTTCCTGATTGAACTACACAGTCTGAAGAATTGGAGCTCATTTTTTTTATATATACCAGAAGAATCAATAACTCCACAGCGACCTCGAGCCCAACAATTAAACCACCTCAGAGATACAGGAGAGGACAAACTCACCTTTCCTTTTCCAGATATGCCCACATAAAAACGGGTAATTCCTTAATTATTGCGACCAAACAACCCTGGAAATGGCTAGAGCGGCACAAATCTTAATAGACCCACCAAGTGATTTTATCAATGAAATCTCAATTTCATACAAAACCCTTCACAGAAACCCCAATCGCATTCAACCCTTCAATGATTTCAGTAATAAAACCTAATTTCACAAAATAAACCCCAAAAATCTCAGACCCACCTCAGAAATCTGCAAATGACCCAATTTCTGACCACTCTCACAATTTCCACCGACCAACCACGGGATTCTTCAAACAAAATACGATTCGAAGGCACCCACTAAATATTTCATCAAAAAGACCCCAATACCGCTTATAATTTCAACGAATTCCTGCAATCAAGTAACAAAAAGTCACAAAAAATAGACCCAAAAAAAAATCCAAAAATGGTTCAAAAAACCCATTAAACTAGGTAAAACAAATACCTCTAATCACTAAAATCCAAAGAAGAAGAAATACACAGAAAGGAGACGCAAAAATATATATTTAGGAACTGAACGAGAACAAGATGAACACGAAAACCCAAGTCTTTATGCTTGTATAAGTATGTGTAAATACTAAATACAAACACATGTTCATTTGTGCACGCATAGATAATCTACGGTTCTTTGTTTTCTTGTTATAGTCGTGGAGTGTTGTCGATGATGAATCATTGACTATTTTATTACTATTGATTTCTTGATTTGAGGTAGTATTTGTTCTAGAAAAAAACCTTATCAATGAAGTAACCAGGAAGAAGATGCTGTTGTTTACTCCCCCTCTCTCTCCTCTCTCTATCTGTGTTTGTATAGAGTATGTGTTTCACGTTGAAGATGAGCAAAAGTTTTTAGCTGGACTTCGCTTGTATTCGCCTCATGATTACATCCGATGAAGTATAATAAAGATAGGAGTCTTGATGTATGTAGACATAAAGACATGTATGTGACTGCTTCACGTATTTTTTTAATACTCTTATTTTAGATTTAAGTTTTCATAATTATTTGTGAGGTTGTATTATAGAGCAATGCTATGTATATGGTGATTAATCCAGTCCACGTGAAAGTGGGATTCATGATATATTTTTCGATGAAATTGTGACGAATTCATAGAAAGTCGTAATATTAGTATTATTCGTTAATAATGATATATAGTATTATTCTGTATTATACGAGGAATAATATTATTCTATATTACTGGAGATGATCAACAATTTAGATGGTTTTTTAATTCATTGTTAAATAGAGTTGTGATACATTTTAAAACATATACACTGCTTCAAAGGATTGATAAAAAAAAATTGGCACATAAATAAAATAAATATTATCTAAAAAAATTATTCTTCAATGTAAATTTGACAGGGATCCATCTAGATTCAAAGGTCATGTTAGACATGCTGCGAAAATTTTATTTCTTATGTAGATTTATATTTACTATACAATTTTATATATGGTTTTCTTTTATTTTAAAAATGATAAAAAAAAAAAAAAATACCTAGACATCATTATTAAATTGTATATAGAACTCATGGAGATCAATTTTAGACTAGAGTGTCTATTCATTAGACAATAATGTCACGCAAATTGAAAGTCTTTCAATTTGTATTCCACCTAAATGGCAAATCATAAAATGCATTGGACAATGAATTAGGAGTGCGTTGCCACCTAAACTATTGATCATCACTACTGGTGATGAGTAGTGTTTGTTTAAAATATGCAAGTGCATGGTGTTAAGACAAGTAATAAAGTGGATGTGAGTCTTGCATAGATCCTTATTTGATTACATATTTGTCATTGTTTAAAGTATAATTTCAACTGGCCAAACATATTTTTTATCCACATATTTCATATGACTTACAATTTACAACCCACTTTTTATTCACATATTCACCCACAACTTTTAATATAAGTATTTAAAAAATAATTTCAACACTATCAAACATATGCTGAAACTCTAATTGAAAGAAGAGTAAAAACACAAATTGTTTGAGTTGATTATTTTAACTAAAAACTAATTAGAAGCAAGTAAAGCACATAACTAAACAAAATTATAGAGAATTCAAATATGAAAGAGTACTAGAACTTTCACTCTACCTATCATTGCACTTTTATTCATATAATCAAGTGAGTAACAATATTCATTGGTGTGTTTCTAAATTATTTGACAATCTCTCATGAGTAAAGTCGAACCTATTTTTACGTATATATTTCTTATATCTTTATAAAAATTATGAATACATAAGAACGCATTTATATCAATCAAACATCACATAGCGATCACAAAAAATCATAGCGTTATATTTATATCATCTATCGAAATCTATGGTACTTGTTATAAATGCTAGAGCACGTATTTCACCTTTCAATATCAATACAATTCATAAACAATTTAATTATTGGCCGAATAAAAAGAAAGTGATGAAAAACTATAACAACCACTCAGAAAGGATATTTGATGTCAAAAACTAGAAAATAGAATTAAAGGATCCAAATAGGTTTACGTCATCATCCTAACACTTTGGAACTTATTTAAGCATAATCAAGTTACAAAAACACATAAAGAAGATAGAACGATATCACTATATGTGAAATAATAGAAGATAAATCTTGAACTCTTTAAACAATCTTCAATTATCTCCTCCTTGCTTGTAGCTTTGAACCCAAGAAATTCAATCTTGATGCAATTTCAAGAGAGAATTTAGTGTTTTTCCCTCAAATAATGTGTCGTCTGCGAAATGTGTTCTAGTGTATATATACACAAAAATTGGCAGAAAATTCGTGTTTAAGTTGCCATACAAGTGTTCCAAGAACTCCTACAAAAAATAAAGTGTGGCTCGACTCATGGTTGGCGCTCGAGCATGGAAATTTGGCACTTGAGCCACTTCTTTTTGCTTTTTCCCGTCTCTCTGTTGCTTGAATGACAGGACCTCATATTTATTGTTTGTATAGTCATATGCTCCAGCGTAGGTTTTTGTTGCTTGAGCACTAACCCTGCTTTTGCTTCCTTGTCATCTTTTTTTCATCTTTTAAATGCCAATATTTGTTTTTCATCTTGACTTTTGATCTTCACTTTAAAACTTCAAATTCTTCTAATTTTTTTTTAATCTAATTTCACCAATAATACTTGAGTGTTGGGATTTCATCCTACAATCACAAAAATAAACTAAAATCAATAATAATCAAATTCAAAATACTCGAAATACTACCAAAATTCCCTCGTTGGGAGGTCGGGATTAGTGTAAATACACTTATCAAGTAGCATTATTCATTGTATGAGTATTTTTAGCTGACAAGTAGGTTCTTAAACAGACATTTTACTATATAACAAACAAATATTAGACGTACATATTTTTCATATCCTTATCTTATTCTATTTAATTTAATGTACAAAACATGGAGTATTTAAAAAAAAATTTACAAAAGAAAGTATTATATGGGTTTTTGAGTTGGCAATTAACTGTTAAGTGGGCATTAAAGTTCATCATATGAGTTTTTGGGTTGGCAAATAACTATTAAGTGGCCTATTTAGTTTAGTGTACATTTCTTTTTCACCTCTTATAGTGTACAACACGTTATTAGAAATAGAAATAGTTTATTTTTAGGGTTGGCAATTAATTAAAGTGGTCATTTTACGAAACAACGGACAATTATAACACGTACATTCTTTCTTAATATTATTTTATTTAATTCAGTGTACAAAACATGATATTAAAAATAGAAGTATTTTATCTAATGAAATGGAAATTTTATTTTAAAATAATTTACAAAGCAAAGTATAAACTATTTATTATGTGGGCATTTTACAGATAAACATTAGATGTACGTTTCTTCTTATCATTATCCTATTCTGTTTAATTTAGTGTACGAAACATGATATTAGAAATAGAAGTAGTTTATGTAATTAATGAATTGAAATTTTTATCTAAACATATTTACAAAACAAAGTTTATGAATGAGATGTTTATCATTATCTTGTTTGGTTCAACTAATTATAAGAATGAAAAAAGTCAACTTTTCGTATAAAAAGACAATTCTACTCTTATTTTTAATTAAACGAAAAAATGTAAATAAAATTAAAAGAGAAAAAATTTGTGGCCCGTCGGAGGGCGGGGATGGTGGCGACAGAGGGTGAGCAATGGCAGTGGCTGATAAAAAAATTTGTCCTCCTGATTTCGAGGATAAAAATTATCCTCATTTTTTGATTAAATTATTATTCAAATAAATTTTTATCTGGACATCAATTTTGTCCAAACAAGATTAGATAAATTTTATCTGTTATCTTTATATATTGACCATATACCAAACAAGCCCCTAAAGACAACTAACTTGTTCTTACACCTATGAAGGACTCGGGATGAGGCTCCCAATCCTTTATGTGCAAGTTTATCACTCGATTGAAAACTCCCGTGCGAATGATAAAAGTCGACTAGCATCATCCTATTTATTTAACAAGTCGCTGGGCTCTAACTTTAAAAGACCTCGTTCAATATCAAATGTATTGTACTCAGCCACATTATTGGTATTATTTTTACTAAAATAAAATATTTAGTAAAATAAATATCTATTTTATAAGGCTGAAATTAATGTTTTTCTTGATCCATAGGTTTTATCAATATATTTAATATTTCAGGTCCCGATGCTTGAATTGATGAAAGAGCACCGCCTTTTCAACTTTCACCATTTATTTATATACTTTGGTACAAGTCTACGAGAGTTTACTATTCTACCGGTCATATATACTTTTATATATCTAAAATTAAATTATATATATATTTATTTAATTTGAGTAATAATCTAATTTCATGATTAGAAGTTAAAAAAATTAAATATATATAAATTATTCATAATCTTCTACAAAATTAGAAATCGTGTCCCACAAAAATCATAATTTGAGAAATTATAGTATCGAAACAACGTAGAAAGGTATTCAAAATACTAGAGGTGGCAAATAGGACAGATGGACTAATTCCGCCCGAAATTGGACGGTCCTAACAAAAATTGGGCTGGACTAGCCTTGGCCCAATTTTACACGAGCCTATATTTGCTGGGCCAACCTAACCTGATTTTGTGCCACATAACTACTGGGACAGACTACCTAAAATTTTAATTTATTTTTTCAAAATAATAATATATATATATAAACATCACCATCTTCCTCCAGCCCACCCCTGACAAGTAACCAAATTGGGAGAGAGGAAAGTCCCCCCTGTCTGGTCGCGAAACCAATGAGACTTTCTCGGTGATCAAGGGGGAGAATCCCCCCCTCACTATTTGCGAAATCAAGGAGAAGTTTCGCGACGCGGACTTCAGGCACTAGTAATTATTGCACTGGGGGCGGGGCGTGGGCTGTTGGGCGGATGAATGGAGGGTGGGGGACTTGGGACAAAAAAATTTACAGGGCAAGCTCAACCCAGAGTCAGGATTATCTGGGAGTTGGGTGGAGGAATTGGGACAAAAAATTTTACAAGGCAGCTCAACACAAAGTCAGGGTTATCTGTGGGCCGGTCCATTTTTGTCTCCTCTACAAAATATTACTCATTTCATACTATCTTATATTATTGTCGCCACGTCGACCCAAATCTAATTAAACCAAATTTTCATAGCAAATAAGGAAAGCTACATAATGGTAGCAAATTTAACATTATTGTCATTTGTCAATTTTAAAAAAAATATAACTTAAAAAAAAAAACCTCAAAAAGAAATTCATTAATGCAAAGAATGACATTGACAAAATTAGGTGCTCACTCGTCTATGCAAGGAAGAAGAAATGACAACGGAGTTACGATAAAAAAAAAAAAAAATGACAACGGAGTGCTCATGACATGGCAAATCATTTTAAACTTATATTTAATTGCTTATTTTATCTTAGAGTATACTTGTTTTTTTAGATTAATTATTAAGATATATTACGTTATGAAAATTATCAGACAATTATTTAAAGAGTAAATATGCACAAATAATAAGAAATTAATTAAAAAAGACACGTTTAAAAATGAAGGAAATAAGTGGACCAACCATGTGCCCCTATCACATGTTTCCATTAATCATGTTAAAATCACAAATAATGACCCTTAAAAATCACATGCATTTGAATGAAATTTGCTTCCAAAGAAGAGGACCACAAAAATGGAGACATCATGTGATAGCAACCTCTTCTGTCTTGATTGACATGCTTTAGACAAAAAATCAGTAACTGTAATTATTTTCACTAAAAATATATTTGTTTAAAACATATCAATAACTTACTTATTTTTTACTTTAATCCATAATAAAATTATTTATTTTAAAACTTGCTTATTTACTATTTACTTTTTATAAGCTTTTTTGTCGTAAGCATTCTTTAAGTAACAAAAAAAAGTGAAATCTTTAATAGAGCAAAATTACTTTTGATTATATTCATAGTTATTTGGCTAAAGTTAATAGCATTTTTTAATTAAAAAATAACTTAAAAAAACTCTTTATATATTTATATAAAATGAAAAATATATATTGTCGTGTTAAATAATCTAATATAAATTACACATAATATGTTTGATTTAAATAAATTAGTTTTAAGTAATATGGTATATCCCTACAATAATATAAGAATCTTAATTTTTTCACTGTTCAACTTTCGTCCAAAACGCACCATTTTGGCATTCAACACAGCTACAATTTTTGACTTTTTTATTTTCTTTTAGTTATGTCGAGATTCTCGACAGAAATTGAAACCAATTTCTGTTTCCCAAGCAAATGGCTCATTTTACACTTTTTTTCCCTCATTTTTTCTTTCTTCCTCCAATCCAAACCGTTTAAAATTTCCATAGTTTTTTTTTTTTAACCAAATTAGACATTTTTACAACTCGCATTTGTCGACTAACTCTACAAATTCTCCATTTATTCTGTGGAGACTGAAAGAATGAAAATATCTTTAACTATACTAAAATTCACACTTTCGTCCAAGTTTTACTTATTATTTTTTTATTAGATTCCCACGTAAAACTTCCACAAATTTTTTGACCAATTTTGATATTTTTACAACTCGCATTTGAGTAACTTGACAAATTCCTAATTTGTCAAGCATCTGGACAAATAGGAGTCCATTTGTTGAGTAACTCGACAAAGTCTAATTTTTTTTTATTTTTTTTAGTGTTTGTCGAGAATACTAAAATAAATGTGATATCATAATTTAATTAAGATATTAATTTTAATATTTATTATAGGATATAAAAAAATAAAATGAGATATATAATAATTAATTACTGTGTAGTTAAATAAATATAAAACTTACATAAATATAAGGTTTACATAAAAGTATTTTTATAATTATGTAACTAAGTACTCAATTTAATATTTATATTACGTTTTAGATTTATAGTCAAACAATTAACTACGATCAAAAATTTTACTGTAAAAAATTCTACTTGCAACGGTGGTACCAAAGAGATTCTTAATCTATGATATCGACATTAATGCTTTGTAATCCTATATTTAGAGGTGTCAAATCAAATGATCCATTCGGTAAAAGCCTAGACCAGGAATTAATATGTACACTAGGTAATAGATAAAAATTGTAAAAGATAGCCCATTTTTCGAAGGAGACACGCCTTTAATCCAGTATTCTAAAAAAATCTGACTTTTGAACTTTTTGAATTTAAATAATGAAGAATAGAGGTCCCGCCTCACACCTAAATGGTGTCTAAACGAATTTTTTAGAATACTGCTTCGAATAAGAATAAAATGACTTTCATTTTTTTATTTTCAATTTAAATAAAAGAAATACAATATATACTAAACTAGACGTTAACACAGGCCAACGTGTCAATTACCAAAAAAAAAAAGTTTTTCTTCATAAATTATATCTATCAATATAATAAAAATTCAAAATTACCCATGAAACTAGAGAAATATGCCTGTTTAATAAAAGGTCTGTATTTAATGAAATACAATATATCCTCTAACATTTCTCTAGTCATAGTAATTTAATAAAAATATCTATTTGAACGTTAAAACAACGAAATTTGCCTTAAATCTCGAGGCTCAAAGAGTTCGCATCGAGTTTTGCTTATATGGATTTCGTTTGAAAAAATAGTAGGACTGAACACAAGTTGGATTGGATTAGTTTTTGGTCCAACCCGACCCCCAACCGAATAGATTCGGTTTGATAAAAATTCAAACCGAACCAACCCACCCACAAGTTGAAACTCGATCCAATTCAAACCGACCAAACTTTGATCGATTTGGGTTAGGGTTCAATTTACACTAGGGTAATTTTTTTTTGGGCCAAATTCACGATTGGATAATATTTTTTGGACCTAAATATACTTTGGGGCCTTTTTTTTGTTGATTTTGTTGATTTTCCTTTTTTTTAATAAAAGTTTGAACTCAATTCAAATTGGACCAATATAATTACATTAAAATTTGAAACTTGAAAGGCTTTGGCACGAGTTAATTAATTTTTAATTTTTTAAAATATTTTTTAATAAGTGGGTCGGGTTGGGTTGGATCAATTTTTATGTGGTAACCCGCAATCGACCCGACCCGAAATAGATTTTCAAAATCCAACCTAACCCAATTTAGGACAAAAATCAACCCAAACCAATCGAGTTGGGTTGGATTGATCGGTTTGAGTTGGTTTTTTTCCAACCCTAAAAAATAGTATCATTATATCAAACTTTGACAAAAAAAAAAAAAAGAAAGAAAGGATGTTGACGAAGATTGAATATGTTTTGGACAATGAATTGAGATCATCCATCAAAAACATTTATCTCAACTCTCGTTGGATTTTATCTTTATATATTATCAATGCGAAGCATATGATTTCTCTAGTTTTTTTCTTTCTTATTTTAAGTAAATGAAATTATCAAAATAAATAACTTTTTGAAATCAAAATTGGGGAGTAATGGTTGAACTTTTCGATTTTCACCGGTCAAAAAATTTATAAATTTCAAAAGTTGCTTATTCACTTATAAGTAAATTTTTTAATCTTAGCCAAACATACATGATCAGTTCATAAAAAATGTAAACTTTAAACGTCAACAATTGCTCTGAAAAAAGAAGAAGAAATAAACGTCAACTTGACTGGATAAACACAAGGCGGCGCCCATTATTCCAATTTCCCTATGGGTCATATTATAATTTATTTGCATTTGCATTTATTGGTTTATTAGCACTAAACATTCTATTATATAATAATAATAATTAATTATTAGTAGCACACCTTCCTTGATCCATTCTATTATTTTCTACTTTTCCTGCGACCAACATTATTTCTGCTTTTCATGCGACCAACATTATATTCTACTCCGTCTATTAAAATTTACGTGGCAAGTAAAATAGACAGATTTCCAATTCATATGGCACTATATCTATTGAATAGATAGTCAAATTAAAAATTAATCTCCAATAGGTTCTATCTAAAACTAACATTACCGTTTATATGACATTATTTTTTAAAAAATCGGTGGGTCTTCATTTTTATTTCCCTCATCCAATTTTTTTTTTTTTTAATAAAATGCTGAGTTGGATTTAAATTTACTAAGTCATTCCGTCTAAATTTAGACGGGGTCTATTTTTGTGTGTGCTACATCAGTTAGGCGGAGTTTTTGTCAGCATGCAATGAAGATGATTGTTTTATAATTCTGTCTATCTATATTTATATGACATGTCTAAAAAAATAATAGACGGGTACATTAGAACAGGTGCATTAGAAATATTCTAAAGCAAGTGGTGCTTTGGCTATTAACAACATTAGTACAAAATCACCCAAAAGATTTTAGTGAAAGTCTCAATCTATAGCTGATATAACAAGTTGGCCCCACTTCTAATTCTTGGCATTTAAATTTTGTAACACATTAACCTCTAGTAAATGGTTGTTGCCTATTTGATTATTGAAAGTCATATTTTTTTTTTTTTTTTGATAAGATAATTATAGGTGGCAGGTGCTGGATAGGCAAGGCTAAGGAAGCGGGTTCGTGGATATATAGGGGTGGGAATAGAATAGTTCGGTCTATGTTTCTTAAGATTTAGATTAAATCGTTTTTCATTGAGAATTGTGAAAATCAAACCATTGGTTATGTGGACTAAAAAGAGATTGGTTATGCTTCGGTTATTTTATTATACTTTACCAATAAATTGTAAAGTGTAAAATCTTTTATAAATTTTCTCGTTTTACTATCAAAATTTCTAGTTTTGTTGATTATTCTAAATACAAATTTATTCATATATATTCATATAAATAAGATTTAATTGAGAGATTATAAAAAAATAAGTTTAAAACTGATCAAAATTCAGATTTATAGCAAGAATCAAACCAGAATAATTTGATTCTCAACTATAAGACCCAAAATCGAATCAATTTAATTCGACCTAATTTAATCTACTAGTTCGATCTGATTCTAGTCCAGTTTGAGTTGTTCCGAATAAAAATACATACCCCCAATTGTGGAGTATAGAAGGAGATGCAGTGGAAGCTTGCAACTATACTTTACAATTGAGTTACTTAAGAACAATGGTTTTAGAGGTGTTAATTATTTTTCTTTTGACCAACCTATATTGACTCATCCCTCTTTACATACGTCGGACGCTGAATTTATATCTTATCATAAGAAATGAGCTTGCATTTTCGTTCAAAATGACGTCATCATACATCACTAGATCCGACATATATACCAACATGAAAAGTTGCCACATCATCGTATCCTCAAACACGAAGCGTGCTCATAACCTAGATTATCTAGAGCTTAACAACTCATCATCCACTAATTACACAAATTAAGTCCCACAAGGAAACAAAAATGCAAATGGTTAGGCCTAAGGACACAAATTATGAAAGTCAAGTTTGATACATATGGTAATTTAACATGATTAAGCATCGTATAGTATTTATAATCCATTATACTAATTTGAACCAATAATGCTTAAGTGTCGTCTAATTATAGTTCACACGTGTTCAAAAGATTAGGCCAATTGTAAAGATCCATCATTCAATGGGAGTTAGGCACAAAGGGTTTGTTTCTTAGCATTAGAAATCTCAAGCTACAGTCCCTTATAACAATGAAGAGGTGTATTGCACTTGTTCCATGCAATCTCTATCTCTCTCAATCTCTCTACTTCCAATTTTGTTGCAAGAATGTGGTCCAATATTAATGTACTTTTCTTGATTACTGTTTTCTATGCAGTACAAGCTGAAAATAATGCAAAAATTTTGAATGATAGAGCATCCCTTGTATTGTTCATGTCTGAAATATTTGATGACCCTAAGAATACTTTGAAGAGTTGGAATTCTTCTGATATTCATGTATGCAACTGGTCTGGCGTAAAATGTGACATGAATAGATCTGAAGTTGTAGAGCTTGATCTAAGCCAGAATTCTCTTCATGGCACCATTTCACCAGCTCTTTCCTCTCTTTCTTCCTTAGAAATTCTCGACTTGTCCGGGAACTTCTTTGAAGGTCGGATTCCCACTGAAATTGGATCCCTTTTCCGGCTCAAGCAGCTAAGTTTATCGTCGAATTTTCTTCAAGGGACGATTCCGAGTGAGTTGGGATCCCTTCACCAATTAGTATATCTTGATTTAGGAAGCAACCGGTTCACCGGAGAAATTCCTATGTCGATTTTCTGCAATGGCTCTTCATCTCTAGAGTATATAGACCTTTCTAACAATTCACTTAGTGGTGAAATCCCTTTGAAGAATAATCAATGTGATCTTAGAGAGTTAAAGTTTCTTCTCCTTTGGTCAAACCAACTTGTGGGAGAAGTTCCTCAAGCCCTTTCAAATTCCTCAAAACTAGAATGGATTGACTTGGAATCCAATTTTCTAGCTGGAGACTTGCCTTCTCATATAGTAAGTAAAATGCCACATTTGCAATTTCTTTATTTGTCCTATAACAATTTCTCTAGTCATAATGGTAATGATCTCAAACCCTTTTTTGCCTCTCTAGTTAATTCCTCTAACTTGCAAGAACTTGATTTGGCTGGAAATAATCTTTGTGGAGAGTTACCTTCTATAATTGGTTCCCTCTCTACTAATCTTGTACAGATTAATCTTGACCAGAATCGTATTTATGGTCCGATACCTCGAGAGATTTCGAATCTTTTCAACCTCACTCTTCTGAACTTGTCTAGAAATCTCCTCAATGGTTCCATACCATCTGAACTATGCCTATTGAGAAAACTAGAGAGACTATATTTATCCAATAATTCACTATCCGGTCACATTCCATCGGCGTTTGGCAACATTCCCCATTTAGGCCTTCTCGATTTGTCCAGAAACGAGCTCTCCGGTAGCATCCCAGACAGCTTTGCTAAACTCCATCAGCTAAGAAGACTTTTGCTTTATGAGAACCAGCTCTCAGGCACCATTCCACCAAGTTTAGGACAATGTATGAACCTGGAAATTCTTGATGTTTCTCACAACAGGATTTCTGGGACAATTCCTAGTAAAATTGCTGGTTTGAGTAGTTTAAAGTTGTACTTAAACTTGTCCAGCAATCACCTGCAAGGGCCTATTCCACTTGAGCTTAGCAAAATGGACATGGTTTTAGCTATTGATTTATCATCAAACAACCTGTCCAGTACAATCCCTTCACAAATTGGAAGCTGTATTGCTCTAGAGTCCCTCAATTTATCGGATAATTTCTTCGAAGGAGCGCTTCCAGCGTCAATAGGAAACTTGCCTTATCTTAAAGAACTTGATGTGTCCTTCAATCAATTAATCGGAGAGATCCCACAATCTCTGCAGGTTTCATCCACTCTGAAGGAAATTAACTTTTCCTACAACAAATTTTCTGGAAACATAACGAATACGGGATCATTTTCCTCGTTAACCATTGAGTCTTTCCTGGGAAATCATGGGATTTGTGGTTCAATACAAGGTATGAGAAAATGCCAGAAAACGAAGAAACACAATTTGTTAATGGCAATTCTCCTTTCATTAGTCATCACTCCCATTTTCTGCATTGTTGGTTATCCTCTACTAGTCAGGCCAAAATTTAGAAAGCAACTGTCAGGCTTCAATCCCAAGGGCATCCAAGATGAAGAAGGTAGAAAGGAGATAAAATACCCAAGAATTTCTCACCGGGAACTCGTTGAAGCCACCGGAGGATTCAGCATTTCAAGCCTAATTGGATCAGGTACATTCGGTCAGGTTTACAAAGGAGTTCTAAAGGATAACACAAGGATAGCTGTGAAAGTACTGTACTCAACAGCTCGAGAAATTTCAGGGAGCTTTATAAGGGAATGCCAAGTCCTTAAAAGGACTAGGCATAGAAATTTGATCAGGATCATAACAACATGTAGTAGGCCAGATTTTAAGGCTCTTGTTCTTCCGTTAATGCAAAATGGAAGCCTTGAAAATCATCTGTATCCAAGCCATGGATTGGATTTAGTTCAGTTGGTGAATATCTGCAGTGATGTGGCAGAAGGAATGGCATATCTTCATCATCATTCTCCTGTGAAAGTAGTGCATTGTGATCTTAAACCTAGCAATATTCTGCTTGATGCTGATATGACTGCTTTGGTCACTGATTTTGGCATCGCAAGATTGTTAAAGGGTGCTGATGAGAGTGTTTCTGTCTATGATTCAGCTTCCTTCGACTCCACGGATGGCTTACTTTGCGGCTCAGTTGGTTATATTGCTCCGGGTACGTATTCTTCAACTGCCTTACTTAAAAGCTTACTTAAAAGCTTAAGCTGTTAGAGATAGAGAGATGCGTACTAGAATCCAATCGGGTGTGGGTAAAAAAGATTAATCCCATAATGCACTAAAATTTACTAAATTTTATTTTCAAATATTTGGAAATAGCATAATCGTTCGAATATGCTTTCACATTTTCTTCTAGCATAGGATTGTAGATCAATGCACAATGAAAACTTTAGCTGATACTGTTGCTTAAACTAGTAACCTCTGCTTATGTTTTTCATAGCCGGTCACAAACCCAGACAAAAAAGTAGAGTTACAGTAGATTGACAGCCAGTATAAAACTTTGTCAATCTTGTTACATGAATCCTAATATACATGTCATTGGAGCATCCCGTACTCACAACACACTAGATATTCCAATCAATCGAATTGAGTGGCAAAAAAGAAGGTAGACGTTGCCAAATTTATCTGGAATAAGACTTAGTTTTTTGTCGTGGTTGATCATTTAAACTAGTCAAATAACAAGGTATGGAATATGCTTCATTCCAAGACAATTATCTGATTATTTTCTGTCCTGCAGAATATGGTATGGGAAAGAGGGCTTCACCACGAGGAGATGTTTACAGTTTTGGTATTCTCTTGTTAGAAATTGTGACAGGGAAAAGGCCAACAGACGAACTTTTTCGACAAGGTTCAAGCCTGCACGAATGGGTTAAAAACAATTATCCAAGCAAAATCGAGCCAATTGTTGAAGAAGCATTAGTGAAGTATTCACCAGCACGAACCCCCATTCCTCCATATCAGATCAATATATGGAGGGATGTGATCATGGAATTGATCGAACTCGGTTTAATCTGCACACAGTACAATCCTTCCATTAGACCAACAATGTTGGATGTAGCTCATGACATCAATGGTTTGAAGCAATATCTTTCGAGTAATTCTTCGACCCTATTGATTGAAAAAGTTCTAACAAACTAAGGAATTTGTAATCAAGGATGCCAGAGACAATATGTGCAGGTTTAGGATGAAAGATTCCTTTTGTTCATATTCTTGTTGTCCAAATTTGTTTCATTTGCTTTGCTCTAACCTGATTCATTAAATACTTGAGGAGGGGAGGGCCACATCAAATTTATGCAATAAAGTTATTTTTCATCTCCATGAGTAGCTATGGAGACTTGTCTCCTGCCCTTAGTTATATATTTTGCATAAAACTATACATTACTACGCAACATAATGCAACCCTTATGATTTTCGCCAAAATGAACATCAATATCAATGTATTATTATGATCGTTGTGGTTACAAGCTTGACCAATACAATTTGTTAAATCTATATACTATATACTATTATCATCTTAATGCACTAATGATGGCAGCAAATCATGATCTGCATAGTCGAATTGCACTTAAGTAAAAAGCTTCTTTCCAGACTACCACAAGTACTTAATTATTGGTAATGAGTAGTTAGTGGCCAACTCATTAACTTTACAATTATATCATAAAATGCACTTAAACTTTCATGATTAAGAAACCCTCAAATATCTTGGAGCATGTTTGGCTTAGCCAAAAGTTTTAAAAAAAAAAGAGTCAAAAAATTGGTTTTTTTTTTTATTTAAAAAAAAAACAATATCAAGAGTGATACTGCCCAAAAGAAACAAAGCCAAACATGATCTTTAATATGCTCTCACTCTCACATCTTATTGATCCTTGGAAAGCACTGTTGCTAAGTGCCAATTAGCGTGCTAGCTAGATCTCGGCAGATTTTGCTTTTCTAACTTAGTTTTGAAGACCGTAAATCGTTCGTCTAAAAATTTAAATTATTAGAAAGTATTTATTTACTTCTACATGAATCATCTCCTAAGCACCAGTGTTTAGCTTGTACTAAGCAGCTAAGCACCGGTAACATAGTATAAGTTGTTGTAACATAATGGTAGATCCCACATAATAAATAAATAAATAAAATATACATTAGATAGAACTCTTCTTCACCTGTTTGGATTGATTTGTTGTGAAATAATGGTGGGATCTATTTATTGATTAGATTTGTTGGTAATTAATATGTCGTGCTTAGGAGATAATTCGTATATTTGTTTTCAATAGTGCTTATTTGGTAAAACTTTATATATATTATAAATCGTGAGTCATACGGAATGTGTAGATAAAAAAAGATAAAAGTTGTGGATCATAAAAAACGTGTGAATAAAAATAATGTTTGACCAACTTATAAGTGCTTATAAGCATTATAAGCACTAACGAACATGCAAGAACCATGTTAAGCCACATCATGTAAAGTGTTCACATTAGCGATGTTAATGGGCTCGGCCCTTCTTGTCTCGGCTCGGCCCTTATGCTCAGTTCGTCCAAAAAACACGAGCCCGAACTAGTCCATGGTTCATGGGCCACACGGGCCGCATGTGAATTTTTTATTTTTTTAGTTTAAAAATTTAAAAAGTGGACCGACGAGCCATTGACCAGAGCTTCTATATATGTGTATCTACAAGCCACACAGACCAATCCATGGGTTGGCTCGTGGTTTTCAAGGGCCGAGTCAACTCAGCCCTTGAATTTTTTCTTCAGCCCGGGCCATAATGGGCCGAGCTTTGAGAAGCTGGGCCGACAGGCGACCCGGTCCAATTGCCATCCCTAGTTCACAATATGCAAAAATCTTGATTTCAAATTTTATCCATGCTTATTTATGTAAACACATATATTCTGAAAATACTAAACTTAAATAAATAGGTGGGGTTGAACTTGAAATTCATTTTTTTTTAATTTATTTATCAAATTTTCATATATATAATATTTATAATTAGGTTGTGATAGAACTTGAAAAAGATTACACCGATCTCCTGCATTACATTTAATAAAAGTGTTGGAAATCTAATCATCATTACTTTAACGGCTTGCTAATCCCTATTCTCCAAAGGGATTGATTGAAGATCATTAATATCTCGATCCAGGTCAAGACTATGCAACTAAAAAATATTATTTCAAATAAAAAATTAAAAAAACTTGCCAACTCACATATCATAACTCTAATTCTAAACCATCGAACCTGACACAATTAATTTACTTCAACTTCTTAGGGAAAGTTTCTTCAAATGACTATTTTTTCAACGTGTCGGGATACAATACCAACCAACACAAATAGTTGATTCTTTCAAATTCCAATTGAATATCTCAATTCTATTATTTTTCAAACAAAACAAAGAACTAACTCTAGTGTCTAGTTTAATAAACAAAAGGCATAATTGCTAATTTGATTGGAATTGCTCACTTAGTCCCTCAACTCCTAAAAACACATAAATTAGACCCCAATTACACAAAACATAAATGTAATAGCAATTCTTCCCAATATTGTACCAACTTATTTGTCCGATTTATGTCTCGTTGCAGTTACTTTCAAGAGATGGGTGAATCACGTTTTGAGTATGTGTATATCTTTAGGTTAGATAGATAACTAGAAAAAAATGTTTACGATTTTTGGTAAATGAACTTACGTCGATAATACTTGAATATACTAACGGATTTTGGATATGTGGATTTGGATGTACTTGGATATGTTCACATTTTTTGACTTTTCAAACCTTTTATTGTGTAAAAAGTTTTAAAAGTAAAAAAAAAGGGCAAAAAATGAGTTTTTTTGAGAAAAAATTAGAATCGAACATGTCCTAAACGTATACACGAGTAATAATTTTTTTAGTTGCAATAAGATTGATGTTTTTCCAGAGCAATATTTAAGGGTAAAGTCATAATAACTGATAAAGGAAATTTAACAAAGTAATTGAAGTTACACTTCCAATTCTACACATGCTCAGTTATATAACTACTTTAAAATGGATTATACTTGTATTATTAGGCAATTTTATTACAATTTACACAATTAAAGCCTTTTTCATCAAACACTTTACAACCAAGGTTTTATTGAATGTTGTCAAAACTAGGTTAGACCGTCTACTTCAACAGTAAAAATCATGAAACAATTCAATTTTAATTAAAAAAAAATTGAAACTTTAAAAACAAGTCAAAAATTAATTACTAGTTAGGGTTTTGTTCTACTCTCCACCATGACAAGTTTTTATAACTCCCACTGGACACTTGTCCAGTAAAGATTGGACAAACAAAAGTAGTTGGAATTAAAAGTCAATTGTTTGTCCAATCCCCCTGGACACTTGTCCGGTGGGTATAAGAACTCCCTACCCTTACTAGTTAACACTTAACACTAGTATACCACTATCTGATCGGTTCGTTGAAAAATACTAAAGAAGAAGATTGTGAAAGAAATTTGAAAAATAGTAAAAAAATGATTGAGAAAGAAAGATTTGTGGAGGTAGTGATTTTTTTTTTATTTTTTTGAAAAAAAGGTATATATGCTGATTTTGTGTGAGGGGAAATGAAAAATTATGGGCGATCATATTCTCGTTTTCTACTTTTATTTATTTATTTTGAATAATACTATTCATTATATATATCAATTAATACACATAATTGTTGCACTACGATAAGTAGTGAATATGGATGGTATTTCTTTTTTTTTCTTCCTTCCTTTTTATAAAACTTAATTCTATCCTTGAAAAGTACCATTTTTACCCTTTTAGAAAAATTACTCGAACAATTTTAAAAACCCCATGATAAACCCTCTTCTCCCTTATCCAGCCAAAAAAAACTGGCCTCTTGGCTTCTTGCACCAACAATGTCCATTATCTCTCACAATTTCAAAGCTTCTTCACTTCATCTCTCCTTCTCAAATTCCAACCCAAAACTTTCACGTCCCAATTTCACTCAATCCCTTAATTTTCCAAACCTTCTTCAGGTCAAGTGTGCTAAGAGGACCAAAAGGACAGGAAAGTTGAGGTACCCATCTGAGAAAAAGAAGCAAAAATTGCAACAGCACAACGAAACTGATGTGAAAAACAAATTTGAAGGGGTTTGGAGGCTTTTCAAGCTTGGAATTTCAGCTCGTGAAGACCCTGGAAAAGACTTTTGGGGTGTTTCTGAGCCTCTACTTCAAGAAATTGCCAAAGTTCTTGAATTCCCGGTAAACAAATATTTGAAATCTGTAAATTGTTGTTGAAATTTAAAGAAAATAAGAACTCTTTGGGTTTTTTATGTGTGTTATGGTGATTGAGTGAAGATTGGTATTTCTTTATTATCACTGTGAGTCATGCATGAGTAAAGTTCCAATTTTTAATAATTTCATCAATTCATAGGAGAGTGAGACTTGTAGTTTTGTATCTTCTGTTTCTTTTATCTTGAAATGCTCAAATAAGAATGGCTTTCTGATGCAGTCCGAAAACATGAAGCATATTTTTTCTTATTTTAGTTTTACTATATTTTTTTATTAGTATTTTATTGTTTAATTGACTAGACGGGGCTTAATTATTATTCAGGAAGAAGTGAGTGACTAAGGAGATAATTATGGTCAAAGTTAGCATTAGGTTTGTTATTTAAGTTGCCGCAACAGTGTTCCATTTTCTTGTTTTTGTTTGCTTTTGATCAATCAATAAAATATTGAGATTATTTCTCCATATTTTGCCCAATTCTCGGTATTCAATATTTGAATCAATGAGCTATTGGAGTGTTAATCATCATTCCGCATATTCTGCTGCATTAGTTTGGTATAATAGTACAATCACGTTCCTCATAGAGGAGATAAGTTGTTGCTTGTAAAAACCAGATGGTGAAAATCATGCTACATGATAAGTTAGCACAATTGCATCTACAAGTGATGGCTATGGAACAACTAATAGAGATGCAACAAGTGCATTGACGAACAGAGGTGTTGAAGCAGCAAATGGATGATTTTCTCGCTTGACAGTCGCAGAGGCGCAATGGTGGATGAGTTGGTAGAAGAGGACTCCGACGACGATGATAGCATTTCGCCGCACTTAATTTCGAGTGACAAATGAATATTTGTTTGGATGAAGAATAAGAATCATCGCTTGTATTCAGGCCCGGCCCTGGGCCCTTCCATTGCTGGGCTCCAAAAATCTGGCCCATATTTTTTTTTTCTTTTAAGAATTTGCCACATTTTGAAATTCAGCCCAAATGGCAAACAAGGCCCAAAGAATTTTAGTTTCAGTTTAATATTTTCATTGTATTTGGCTTTCAATAAGTCTTTTGTATTTTAATGTCTTCTCCCAAAGAATTTTAGTTTTAGTTTAATCTTTTTTCTATTTTTGCTATATTATTATTAGGGATAGGGTTAGATCTTTTGATTTTAAATTTTATTGTTTTGAGTCTATGTTGATGAAGTTCATAGATCTGAAATTCATTTAACCCATTTTTCTAATTCATATAGTGTCTGTTCAAGTTATGTGTCTATGAAGTAAAGAAAATAAGAGTCAATCTGACTATTATTTATATTTGATTTTTTCTGCTCTTATGTTATTATAATGTGTTTGAACTTTTTAAAGTTAATTCAACTACAACAATACTGTAAGAAAGGAGTAATGGAATGCGTAAGGATTAAAATGCTTTCGGTATTTGTTGGATTGATTTGTCATAGTGAAAATGTTTCTTCACTGTTGGATAATTCACTGAGTAATTTTATTAAGTAGAGAATAATCAATCTCAAACACAAAAGATTTAGCGAAGTTCAGCACTATAAGATTGCGTATATATATATATTTTAAATTATTTATTAAGGCCCTCGTTTAAAATTTCGCCTAAGGCCCCCAAAATCTCAAGGCCGGCCCTGCGTATATTTGATACGGTGACCGATTTAGTTGACGAGTACGATAGTGCACCAGTCTTCGATGAAGAAGTTGAAGTTAAGGTTGAAGAGATTTTAGATCTTGATGAGGACGCCTACTACGGCACCCTAATTTTCGATTAAGATCCCAATGCCGAGATTCTCGAAGAGTGGCTTGAAAATTTCAAGGGATTCGAGGTAAATTACGGTACAACGATGAGAAATACTATAATTTGGGATGTGATGAATTTCAAAAAGAGGTTCATTCCAATAAATTGTGTGGACACATTCGTGAATCAGACATCATTGAGAATGTGTAGGGCATAACACGTGGTCTCCTTCAACTGAATAGCAGTTTCAGATGTAAGAAACAGACTTTGTTTTTGACTCACTTTGCTGCCAACACAATTTGCAAAGGAATAAATTGTCCTCCTTTTCCCCTTCCTACAGAATATATTATGTTGAATCCTTCTAAACAACATGTCCAAAACCAAGAAGAATTTGAAGATTTTAGGCCCAATTGCTGCACTGTATTTAGATAACATATTAGTTGTAGTAAATTCAACAATTCCCCATGCAATGGACCCCACAATCCATGTGTTCTATATTATTTCCAATAAGCGGAATGTGTTGCAACGAAGATGTGATTTATGGCAAATCTACCTGACCAAGCTACATTACAAGTTCAGGATGTTGAGGAGTTCACATGGTTGAATTCGAGTTGCAGTACAATTCTTAAGCAATTGGGTTCACCATTCATGATTGATTATTACTTCAAGAATGGTTCAAACTTTAAATTCAGAAGTCCAAAATGCCTTGCAGTCATGAATCATCTCTGCAAAACCTGCCAAAGGTCTTCCCAAAGCTGGACAAAATTTTATTCTAAGTTGATTATATAGTAGTGCAGAAAGATCTTATTGGGTCGTGGTCTCTTGATATTTTGTCCCGACGCTGGATGAAGATATAGTGGGCGATTCGAGGACGAATCTTTGCTACTACGGCGGAAATGATGCAGTCCAAAAACATGTAGCGTATTTTTGCTTATTTTAGTTTATTATTTATTGTTTAATTTACCAGACGAGACTTAATTATTATTCAGGAATAAGTGAGGGGCCAAGGATATAATAGTGGTCAAAGTTAGCATTAGGGTTTTGTCATTTAAGTTGCCGCAACAGTGTTCCATTTTCTTGTTTTTGTTTGCTTTTGATCAATTAATAAAATATTGAGATTATTTCTCCACATTTTGCCCAATTCTCTGTATTCAATATTTGAACCAATAAGCTATTGGAGTGTTAATAATCATTCCGCATATTCCATTGCATCATACTCCGAATGTCCTTTTTAATTTTCTTTTGTTTGACTAATTGATTTTAGCTTTCTCTCCTAATGTGCAGGTTGCTTCGATGTTGCCACCAGAGGCATTCAAGGTAGTTAGAAAATCATTTGATGCAAGGAAGGTATGTAAGATGTTGTAGAAATTCTTCTTTTTCTTTGTATTCTGCTATTGGCTAGTCTTAGTGGTGGTATCCCTGTTGCGTTGAAAAAATGTTGAAAATTCATTGTTGCACATGTAACTTGTGTATTTCTGACAGGATGATCATCATTGATGCATGAATGTTAGAACTTGGAAACAGATAGGTTATATGACATTACCTTTTTCCTGGATCAAAGTTTTATCCTTTCATTATTAATAATGTCATCTTCTGCTCGAAGTCTGTAGTGTCCATGTTTCATTGATTATATCTTGGAATGCCATCCCTATGCCAATCCAGTCAATCTTATAGGTGAAAACCTCAGCTTAATATAGGAGCTGCAATATCATCTTATGCATTTGGCACCTAGAGAATGTCAAATGCAGTTCAAGTTATTGTATGTGATATGAATGTTCTTGTCGGAAATCAGAAAGCAATATATACAACTTTAGTCAGCAGTAATGATCTACATATGGTGTCCTGGTCCAGTACAGTAGGTGAAGCGCCGTTCTCTTTCTGGAAGATTACTTGTCTCTCGGTATTATTTATCCATTCTGCACCACTCTAAAATTTATCCAGAGCTCTAGAAAATGTCCACGAGTCTGGTCCTGAGTTATGCATATATAATATATGACAATTAAAACATTGGAACCATATAAAAAAGCATTGGATGTGCACTTTAGATTGGACTTCAGATAGCTGCTTGTCCTTTTGAATACTAAAAGCTAACAGACAAATGGTTTAAGAGAAAAAAGAAGATAAACATAATGAGATTCAAGCCACTACTGTTTATGTGACTCGGAACCTTTGCTTGGTGGCTTTGTAAGTGATTTCACTCATATTACATACTTAAAGCTTGTATAAATGTCTGTATAATGAGTGATAGGTCGAAGTTAACAATTCACTACTATTTATTTATGTCAACTTCTATAATATAATTCATTGAGTTTCCCAATTAGGTCAGAATGTCTCGCATTATCATCTTTCTTTATTTATGGATATGTATCAATATTGTTACGAATATGTATGATACAAGTGTTAGAAGTGTGATATGTAGTGGGATAGTAATAGAGAATTTCCCATAGGCGCGTATCAAGGTTCCACTTGAGTGCTTATTGTTCGTGTAGTTATAATGTTATACAATGATTGTTTTTGCTATTTAGATTCGATTATTTATTAGAATTTGTAAATGATGTAATACTTATGATTATATTGAGGTGGATGAAATGGAAGACTGCTATAGAACTCTATATGATCAAAACACACTTATCAAGTCAAAAGGAACTCTATATGATCAAAACACTCTTATCAAGTCAAAAGGCAGGTTCTATATACACTAACAGTGATTAGACCACGCATGCCTGGATGAGCTTAACTAAGCTATTAAAGTACAAAATGTCAATAAGATGAAATATATGCTATTAAGTGGAGGTGACACCAATTTGAGAATACATTGAGGAAAGAATGCCTAGATTGTTGGGGTATGTTCTACCTAGAGATAAAGATGCTAACAATTAAAAGAGTGATGTGATACTTATATAACAAATTAAAAGAGGGCGGGGTAGACCAAAATTAATGTGATTTATGGTTGCAAAATATTAATTTTATTGAATATTATAGTAGATGCAACTTTAGATTAAATGGAATGGGAAAAAGGATTCATACTGACTACTCCAAGTTTATTGGGAATATGATCTGGCTTCTTCGTGTTGTACTATGGTTTTTTCTTTTTTTGTTTCTGTTATGAGTGTTCTTTTTGTATATTTCACTCTAATATTTTCTTATGAACTGATATTTGCCTACCAAATTCCAGTTGCAGAAGGAAGCAAAATTTGTGTATACTGTGGATATGGATGTCGATAAGCTCCTAAGCCTAGAGCCTCGTACTTGGGAGTTTATTTCGGAATTGGAACCAAGAGTTGGGGTCAGAGAGCGTGTGCCTCATGGAAGATTTTCTGGTGATTTGATTAGTATAATCCGCAATTACCCAAAGAAAAATGTAACTGCAGTTTCTACTGACGTTTTTGGCAGAAACGATTTCAGTGAATCCTACAAGTTTCCTAATACAAGAAAACCAAAAGTCGCAGTCATTGGTAGTGGGCCCTCAGGCTTGTTTGCTTCTCTTGTGCTTGCTGAATTTGGCGCAGATGTTACATTAATAGAAAGAGGGCAGGCAGTTGAACAAAGGGGGCGTGACATTGGGGCTTTGGTAGTTCGGCGTATGTTACAGTTGGAAAGCAATTTCTGCTTTGGAGAGGTCATATCTTGATGCACTTAATAGATGCAAGGTTCTTGTAGTATCTTGAATTTTATTTCTACAGCAGTCCCCATTTTGCATATCATGCAATCCATGTCAGATTCTGCAAATTGAAAACACAAGGACTACACTATATGTGATTTTATTAAATGTAAAGAGTAAGAAGAAATGACATGTCAAGGTAAATTGGCACCCATTGTCACTTTAAATGAGGCGTTTGAAGATTTAGTGAGATTCTTTTATGAAATTCTAATATCACAAATATTATGCAATTTTGTGATGTTCAGTGCTGAGGGGTAAAATATGTTTTGTTTTAGTACTTACTTTTCTTCTACTTCTTCTAATTTATGTATCTATTTCTTTTACTACTATGATCTGTAATTTAGTTGTCAACATTCATCTATTGAACACTTATGGGTGACAGGGTGGTGCAGGTACTTGGAGCGATGGGAAGCTAGTGACAAGAATTGGAAAAAATAACAGCAGTGTCATGGCAGTGAGTGTCGCTTTCCGTCATGGTGTCATTTGTCTTTGTTAAACAATATAAAATAGCCAAATACAAAGGACAATAAGAATCAAAAGAAGAAGAAAAGGCTAGGGTTCTTTGCTCATTATGAAAAGTAATACAAAGTCGTAATAAAACCTAATTACAAGTAAACTATATATAGGTTAAGCTGGAAAGACTATTCTACCCTTGATAAGTAAACAAATAAAATAATATTTAACATCCCCCCTCAAACTCACGATGTAGCAGCGATAAGCATCGAGAGTTTGCTAACAAGAAAACGAAAACGAGAAATAGAATGCGACTTGGTAAAGAAATCTGCAATCTGCGAATAAGAGGAAACAAATGGCAAAGTGATGGAGCCATGCTTGAGATGATGACGAGTAAGGTGACAATCGATCTCGATGTGCTTGGTTCGTTCATGAAAAACCGAGTTGTGAGCAATCTGAATAGCACTCTTATTGTCACAATACATAGGAGTGGGACGAGAAAGAAAAACGCCCATATCTGCAAGTAACCAACGTAACCAAACAACCTCTTTGGTAGTAGAGGCCATAGCACGATATTCCGCTTCGGTGGAAGATTGAGAAACAATAGATTGTTTCTTGCTCTTCCAAGAAATGAGAGAATCACCCAGAAAGATACAAAAACCAGTAACAGACTTGCGATCTGTCGGATCACTGCCATGATCAGAGTCAGAGTATGCACGCAGATCCAAGGAAGAGGTTGATGGAAGTAGAAGGCTCTGAAAAACTGTACCTCGAAGATATCGCAAAATGCGAAGAACAGCGGCCCAATGAACTGTAGTGGGAGAAGCAACAAACTGGCTGACAATATGGACAGCATATGCAATATTAGGACGAGTAATAGTGAGATAAACCAAGCTTCCAACAATAGTACGGTATAAAGTGGGATCTGACAACGATATACCATCAGAAGAAGAATACTTGGCGTTAACCTCAATGGGAGTATCGACAGTCTTATTATCAGTAAGTCTAGCCCGCTCAAGAATATCTGCAACATACTTCGACTGAGAAAGAAGATAACCTTTGGGCGAGTAGGCTACCTCAATACCCAAGAAATATCGGAGAGGGCCCAAATCTTTCATTTCAAACTGCTAGCTAACTCTGTCTTCAAAACTGAAATACTAGCAACATCATCACCAGTAATAATCATGTCATCAACATATAACAGAAGAATAATACGACCTACATCAGTGCACTTAACAAAGAGTGCAGAATCATGACTGCTAGAAGCAAAACCAAGAGAAGAGATCACAACAGAAAATTTTTCAAACCAAGCACGTGGTGCTTGTTTGAGACCATATAAAGCCTTCTTGAGCCTGCAAACATACCCAGACCCATGGGAAACCCCAGGAGGGGGCTCCATATAAACCTCTTCCTGAAGAACTCCATTCAAGAAGTATTTTTAACATCAAGTTGAGAGATACCCCAATTTCTAACCGAAGCTACAGCAATAAGAGTACGAAGAGTAGTCATTTTCGCAACAGGAGCAAAAGTCTCCTCATAATCCATACCATACTGTTGCGAATATCCTTTTGCAACCAACCGAGCTTTGTATCGCTCAATAGACCCATCAGAATGAGTCTTAATCTTATACACCCAGCGACAACCAACAACAGTCTTACCCGAAGGGAGAGGAACCAAATCCCAAGTACCTGTCTTATGCAGAGCAGAAAGTTCCTCATCCATAGCTTGCTGCCAACGTGGATCAATAAGTGCCTCTTTGTAGGAAGAAGGCTCGGAGAGACAATGAATAGAAGCTAAAAAGGAAGTAAAAGATGACGAATAACAAGAATAAGAAAAATCTGGTAACTTTGTGGACTTACGAGTGCGGGTGGACTGACGTAGAGGTGGATCCACAATCTCAGACGAAGCTTGAGGGACCGTAGGAGAAGAGGGAGCTTCAGTACTTGTAGAAGTGTTAGTACGCACTCGACGAGTATAATACAAAGGTAACGGAGGAAGGACACGACAAGGGGGTTCTGATGTAGTAGGAACCTGTGACGACAAACTATCAGAATCTTCAGAAAAAGGATCAATACGAATAAGATCAGGTCTAGTCAAGTCATGAGTAGCAGACGGAATAGAAAAGAAAGGTATATGCTCAAGAAAAACAACATGACGAGACACATAAAGTTTTTGAGTAATTGGATCGAAACACCGATACCCTTTTTGACCTTGACCATAACCAAGAAAGACACAAAGAGCAGATCGAGAGGACAACTTGCTGTGTTCCACATGAGGGCGGAGAACGAAGCAAGTACTACCAAAAACTCTAAAGAATGAGTAATCTGGGGCATACCCATACAATTTTTCGAAAGGAGAGATACCTGAAATATGAGAAGATGGGATGGTATTAATCAAAGTCACTGCTGTTAGAACAGCTTCACCCCAAAACGCACTAGGAACAAAGGCAGACAATAAGAGAGATCGAGCGGTTTCAACAATATGTCTATGTTTTCTTTCTGCAACACCGTTTTGTTGAGGAGTATCTGTACAAGAAGTTTGGTGAATAGTTCCATCTAAGACAAGCAACTCACAAAATTTGTTAGAAGTGTATTCCCCACCCAAATCACACCTAAAACATTTGATAACAGCAGAATGCTGAGTTTTGACAAGGGCTCGAAAAGCGGTGTATATCTCAAAGAATTCAGAACGATGTTTCATTAAGTAAACCCAACAATAACGTGTATGATCATCAATAAAAGAAACATAATATCGAGACCCTCCTTTAGTGGGAATAGGAGAAGGTCCCCATACATCAGAATGAATCAAATCAAATGGAGAAGAAGAAACAGAAACACTTCGATTAAAAGGTAAAGCTGAAAATTTTGCCAGTTTACATCCACTACAATCAGAAATATCACAAGTTTGCAAATTGCCTAAAGCCCCTGTGGACACTAAAAATCTCAAACGAGAAGATAAAACATGACCAAGACGAGAATGCCATAAATAAAAACTAGAAGAGCTATGACTCAAACGAAAAGAAGACAAATCAACACTAGTAGTGGCAGCAACTGGTACTTTTAACTCATCTAGAACATAGAGCCCCCCTTGCCTACGGCCTGTCCCAATCAGCTTCTGAGACTGCAGATCCTGAACAAAACAAGAAGAAGAGGAAAAACCAACAAAACAATTAGAGTCACATAACTGACCTACAGAAGCAAGATTTAATGTGAGTTGTGGAATATGATAAACATTATGGAGAGACAAGTTAGGAGTAACAACAGAACCAACACCTGCTAAAGGCATAGGAGTGCCATCAGCAGTCATAACAGGGATAGATGACGAAGGAGACACAGATGCAAAAGACGAAGAATCTGGAGACATGTGATGTGAAGCACCGGAATCCAAGACCCATAAAGAAGATGACATACCTGACACACTTGGAGAGGAATGACCTACGGAAGAGGAGGCAGACATAGCTTGTGGCTGAAGGGAGAGAAACTTCTGAAATTGCTCAAATTGCTCAGCCAGAGTACTTGGATCAGTGAAATGACCTGATGAGGCGACTGCTGCAGTATTAGACTGAGGTGGTCTGTAATCCTGAGGTGGTCTATAACCCTGAGGTGGTCTATAACCATGAGATGGTGACTGATAGCCAGGCCTCCAAGTCTGAGATTGCTGCTGCTGCTGTTGTTGATTCTGCTGTCTCAACTTAGGACACTGAGTCTTCCAATAACCTTTCTTCTTACAGAAACTGCACTCGTCGAAGGCAGGCCTTGTGTTGTAAGGCCTATTCTGATTATTAGAGGGTGGCTGAGAAGGTACTGCTAACACAGAAGGAGTCGGAGTCGAAAGAGTTCCCTTTTCGGCACCAGACTTTAGACGGACTTCTTCAGCCAACAACTCACTGACAACTGAATCAACAGAAGGAAGCGGAGAACGATGTAGAATAGAACCTCGAAGTCCTTCAAAATCACCACGAAGGGCCATCAAAAACTGCACCAACCGTTGCCGTTCTCTATGAGCAATGTAGACATTAACAGTTTTTAGTTCATCATCTTCTATAAGAGCCAGTTGATCCCAGAGATTTGTCATAGCCGAATAAAACTCCTGAATACTCATATTATTCTGCTGAATAGCTCGTATGTCATTTTCCAATTGATACTGCTTTGCAAAATTTGACTGAGTGTATAACTTCTGTAGATAATCCCAAACCTCCTTTGCTGTGTCATACTTAGCCAATTGTACACCTATGGAATGCTCAACAGAATTGTTAATCCAAGTAATTATTTTTGCATTATTGGCGTCCCAGGTATCTATCAAATTCGCATAATTTTCAGCAGTATTCACAGGTCTCCCACAATTGCCACTAACATATCCCCACAACTTTTTACCTTTAAGAAAATTTCTCATTACATAATTCCAATACGAATAATTCTTTCCATCCAACCTAACACTCACAGACTGAAGGGAATCATCTTTTTCAGTAGCCATAATCAAATTCACAAGACAGGAATGCAACGAAATACCAAATTGCAATGAACGAATGCAAAACAAATACCTCAAATACAGAACATCAAATCATAGGCGAAAACTGAAGCACAACGAAATTGAAAAACTGCCAAACTGCCGGAAACTACCGGACTGCCGGACTGAAGCAATCTGGGAACTGCCGAAACTACCGGAACTGCCGGACTGAAGCAATCTGGGAAACTGCCGAACTACCGGACTGAAGCGAACTGCCGAAACTGCTGGAACTGCCGGACTGAAGCAATCTGCCAAACTGCCGAACTGCCGGACTGAAGCAATCTGCCGAACTGTCGAAAACTACCTCCAAAAAAGCTGTATTTTAGATTAAACTTCTACCCATTATACCTATCTCTGATACTATGTTAAACAATATAAAATAGCCAAATACAAAGGACAATAAGAATCAAAAGAAGAAGAAAAGGCTAGGGTTCTTTGCTCATTATGAAAAGTAATACAAAGTCGTAATAAAACCTAATTACAAGTAAACTATATATAGGTTAAGCTGGAAAGACTATTCTACCCTTGATAAGTAAACAAATAAAATAATATTTAACAGTCTTGTGTCAATGCAATGGATTCTCTTAAATGGCTGCACTTTAAGTTTATCGGTTCCAACTTCAGGTTTTAGAAACACTGGTTCACTTTGGAGCTCCAAGCAGTATATTAGTTGATGGGAAACCTCATCTGGGGACTGACAGATTGATTCCACTACTCCGAAACTTTCGCAAACATCTGCAAGAATTGGGTGTGAGTTCCATATATAAATTTCGTAACTAGAAAATGTATATGTAGTTTAATAATCCTTTAGTCATCTATATTTTCCTTCTCTTTCTATTTAGTTTCCATGTTTAAATCTGGTTAGGTCACCATCAGATTTGGCACAAGGATGGATGATCTGATAGTAGATTGTGAGCGTGTTGTGGGAATCAAGGTTTCTGATTCAAGTTGCAGCTCAGAGTCTAGCAGCCAGAAGTTGGGATGTGATGCTGTCATTCTTGCAGTTGGACATTCTGCACGTGACACATATCAAATGCTTCTTTCTCATAATGTGGACGTGGTTCAAAAAGATTTTTCTGTGAGTTCATATTTATCAGTAAACCATAAAAAAAGTATTTCTGTCCTTTTTGCAGTCACATTATTGTGTATATGTGATAATCATGTGTTAGAAATATAACTCATTAAAAATGCCAGAGTAGCTTACTAAAATAAAATAGAAATGTCACCACCCATTTCCATCTTATTTGCTCTCTTCTCTATTTATTCCACCACCACCAACAATACTTTTCAACCTCGACCCTACAACTTCCCAAACCAATCTGCCAATCATCCAAACCAAATCACAATGACCTCTGAGTTTGGTGTTAGATTGGCAATTGTAGCAATGCTGGCCTTCCAGGTATTATGAGGGGTCTTGCTCTCTCTGAGTGCAAAGGTAATGGACACAAGAGTGTCATTCTTTACAAGTTCTAAGAAGTCAAAATGCTCTCCTTGGTGTCTCAATGTAGACTTGAGTCATCAAACACTGGTGCTCCAGGATAATTATTTACTGTTGAATATTGAAGAAGAATGATGAATCTATTGTATTAGTAGGATTCATGTATGTACAAATATGTAATTTCTGGGATTCATGTATAGATTTCTCAGTTTAAAAATTGTGAAATTGGTTTCTAAAAGAGTATACTTCCAGCAATTCTCAATTACATTAAAAATTGTGGAGTTGGAAGAAAATGTTCTTTACCTCCTGGTCGTTATTCTATCTTCTTCTGAGAAATATTTTATTAGTTTCTTTTGGCATTATATCAATATTTTTTTGGCATTTAAGAAAATTATGTTGAGATAATTTTTTTGTAAAATGATTGGGTCAGATATGTTGACTGTCTTGCTGATTTTCTAATAACTTGTCAATTACAGGTTGGTCTAAGGATAGAGCATCCTCAAGAATTAATAAACAGCATACAGGTTTGCCTATTCAACAAGTTTTGTCCTAATTGAATGTGCTGAACTGATTGACTTGCTCTTCCCATTATTCACCTCTGGAGGGGCATTTTCATTCATAGTTGAACTTTTATGCTAGATTTAGCAACTTCTTGTCAACATAATTTATCATTGAATCAATATTCAGATCTTTTGAAAATGATGGTGTAATTTTCCTTCAGCTTGTGTCATACGGCAATAGGGTGAACTAATAAATGATAGCTGCCGTCCCTTCAATCGATTTCTGAATGGAGTTACTTTTCAGCTTCTGATTACTCTCCATTAAGCAATAATCCAAACAGGACAATAGCACCAAGGAGACTGAAATCCCAGAATGCAAACAACCTTTTGATCACCCAACTCCCCCCCTCAAAGAAAAAAAAGGTTTTCCTCTACAGATTTATTATGGGTTTTACTTTGGTTCTCTCACTTTAAGGCTGTGAAACATTTATAATTGTATCTAGTCTATGTGATATAACATGGCGTGGCAAAGTCTGTCAAATATCTCTTACTATGATCATTTGTAGCTTTTGGACCACCCTTTCTACTCACCTTATTAGTTATTGGCCCCCCCTTATCTCGATGACCTCTAACCCAAGAGATTGAGTCTTTTGATAGAAGAGAAGCTCTCATTGAGGGTTATAGTGCTTTTTCTAGATCTCATGCATAACCATTCTCGACAGAACTCCGAAGCTGCTGTGTTCATATTCCATTGCTGTATGTGTAGAACTTCTAGCTCAAATTGTTAGCACTCCCTATCATCACTGTTTATTGCATTTTTTCTCCAATTATCAACCAAGTTTCCAAGAAGTCTCGTCATTTCAATAGTATTTTCATACCTTTCTTCAAAGAAAGTAGATCACTGATAGAAAGAGAAGATTACAAAAGGATGAAATTTAAATACCTGGACCTGTTAGTGCGTGAGTACTGTAACATCCCATTGACTTACCCTGCCAAGAGGATGACAAGACTATGCTCTCCTAGGGACTATTTGACATCAGGAACAGTTCTGATTTTTCAAATGTTTTTTCATATCCAAATTGTTCAAGTGATAACATCATTGTGCAACTCACAAGACCTTACTTTCCCCACTGCTACCAAAACCTCAAAATTACAGAGGAAGAATTCGTTTAAAGAAACAGGAAGAAATTTCCATGTACTATTTAGCTTTTAATAATTGTGACATGTAATAAAAGCATTATGGCATGTATTGTTGGTTGCAGTATTCTGGATTGGCCAATGAGGTTCAGAGTGGACGTGGAAAAATTCCGGTGGCCGATTACAAGGTTGCTGAGTATGTAAACCGGAAAGACGTGGTTACACACTTGGATTCAGGGCCAATAGGTCGTAGTTGTTACTCTTTCTGCATGTGTCCTGGTGGACAGGTGCACCTTCTCTTCTTCTACACGTAGTACATCTTGAGGGATTACATCTTGAGGGATTATATCCTTCAGATCTTCACTCTGGCTGATCACTCAAACTTTGGCCTTTTCGGTTCATAATATTCTGGTTTTTCTTATCAGTGCTCTAGAAGTACATGATTTACCAATTTCAGGCTATTTTATGATTCTTTTAGCATAATTCTTAAAGCTAAATGGCAAGAATGGAGTCACATTCATGTATTCTTGTGCATGAAAGGCATCTTGCGATTTTTCTGATGCTTGATTGACTGCAAAAATGAATTAAGATTATAAAGTTCTTGCAGGTGGTTCTTACCAGTACAAACCCATCAGAGCTTTGTATCAATGGCATGTCATTTTCTCGGCGTTCATCTAGATGGGCAAATGCTGCACTTGTCGTTGCTGTCTCGTCAAAGGATTTTGAGGCTTTAAATTTTCATGGGCCTCTTGCAGGGCTTGAATTTCAGGTATTCTTGTGTCTGCTTATGTTTGTTTTCTTTTAATTTTTGATCAACTCAACTCATTTTTCTCCCCCAATGCCTTTTTAAATGTAATTGTAAGAAGGTGATGAATGATATTTACTGCTTATTTTGTGGACAATTCTCAATTTGAATGAATGTCAAATGGCAAAACTGGATTTTTGTTGTAGGCAATGATATATATATTAGAGGTTTTAGCCCCGGCATTATGGTAGTTTTCTTTGTTCCAAGTGTGATGGTATCACTTCCTTTTGCAACTGGTCTAACTCAAATCTTAATTTTAACATTCTACTTTTACTCCATAGAGAGTATTTGAGCGCAGAGCGGCAACAATGGGCGGTGGCAATTTTGTTGTGCCTGTGCAAACGGTTACTGATTTTCTGGACGGCAAAATGTCAGGTGGAACCTCTATTTTAGTTTTTCACTTTCTCCCTAGCAGCAATTTGAATAAATCCTTATCCATGTTCCTTTTCCTTTGCAGAAACAAAAATACCCACATCGAGCTACCGCTTAGGTGTTAAGGCAGCAAATCTCCACGATTTATTTCCTGCTCATCTTACGGAGGCATTGCGACATTCTATTCTATTGTTCGACAATGAGGTTGGTTCTGCTTTCTTTTCTATTCTATCTGTGTAGGACAAAATCCATGATGACAGAACTATAACTTGTCCTATACTTGGAACTTACAGTTACCAGGATTTGTCTCCAAGAGTGCCCTTCTTCATGGAGTAGAGGTACTTCTGGGATTCCCTTGTTTTACTAATGAAATGCATTTAACTCTGGTACGAGGGATTAAATAACACATTTTGCTAAACCTAATACAGCACGTCTGATCCTGTAAAAATGTGTTCGTTTCATGAATGAAAATATTATCGTCTTATTTCATTGCCACAGACAAGAACGAGTTCTCCTGTTCAGATCACCCGAAGAAGTGATACTTGGGAGAGCACGTCTTTAAAAGGGCTCTACCCTGTCGGAGAAGGAGCAGGATATGCCGGTGGAATCACAAGTGCAGCAGTCGATGGCATGTATGCGGGTTTTGCCTTAGCACAAAATCTAGGTCTCTACATTGGCAGCATGGATTCGATTTTAGGCAAGGCACAAACTACCGGATTCTTCAAATATTGATGCCATTCATGAATTTCTTTACGTTTCAGTGTACTGTTGTAATGCCAGTCACGAGCCTGTTGTAGTAGCCGGAATATGAGCCTTTTTTTTGTCGTATTTTTACTCTCAAACTTCTATTAATTTAGCACAGTTCATCCCAATAACAGTTTCCGTAAAAAAATCTTGTTAAAAGAGCGTAGAAAGACGAATATACTCTCGAACCAATTGAATTATTTGTTCCATGCCAAACAAAATACAAAGAATAAGTTAAGAAAAGACAAAATATCATTTCAAATGAATTTGGTTCCACATGAAATCTTATTATTTTCGAATGTCTGTACCATAATATATGAAATGTAGGTCAGCCATAGAAAAGAACACATGCAGAAGCATATAGTAATTGATTTTGTCAATATGATGTGTTGGCATATACAAGCACATGATGAGAGCCCATTAATTATTTGTTCTTTGGTACCCTACTCAACAAAATTCTTTTGGACCATTAAATATTGCATTTATCACCGACTATGGAAATGTTTACTTCGTTACAAGTAAAAAAAAAAAATACTTCTTTGTTCGTCACTATGTCTTCATCTTTTTAAACAAAAATTTATATATCTCGATCAATTCTTCGATTTTTTCATATTCTTTTCTATATTGAGCAAAATCAAACTCCTCTCAAACAAAACTCTCTTTCTCTCTCATTCTTCTCAACTCCTCAATACATTAAAATCCTCTACGGTCGGATTCTACCTCAAAGAAAAGCGGTATACTAGTAATTATATTATTAAAGTGAGTTTACAGAATATAATGTCAATTTTCATTACTAGAAAAACGTGAATAATAATGGATTATTAATGATGAAATTATTCAATATCGGCGGATTTCTTATCTTTGTCGAATTAAAAGGGTAACAATAAAACGGCAATGTACAAAGGCGAAGATAGGGGGGCAGACTGCAGAGGTACTAATAAACCAAAATATTGGTGAGGGGAGGGACAATGGTCCAGAGGTTGTGAGAGAGAGAGTAACATGACATGCGACGTGTCTTCATCATAATGTGGGCTGCAATCAATAGACTATATATTATCTTTGTCAATTTTGATCAATAATTACATTCACTTTCGGAAAATCTTAATTATGTGTGCTGTCGTGAGATTGATTGTACACAAAAAGCAAATTTTGGGCCCGTTTTCGTAGTGTTGCAATCAAATTGTAGTTGTGTATTGTCAACTAGATATCGACTTTGATTTAGACTGTAACGGTGTTAAAGAAATAATTTCAACTACACAATGAAGACTTCCCCCATGAACGTTTTATTGAGTTTTTATTTTTTACTATAATTTGAACTTGACTTAAAAAGGCTTGTAACACATTCTACTTAAATTAGTAGAAATCCTATGCGATGGAATCTTACTTGTACTATACTTGTAGACACTTGTTTAGATTTAACCTATAGAATTTTGTTAACTCTCTTAATATTATTCAATAAATAATGGTTTAGATCATAAGTATAGCTTTTGACCAAATGCTTTCACTAGTACGTAGCTTCTAATTGTTTGTAGGGAAACAAGAACTTAGACCGGACGGGACTCCACTGGCTAATTATGACTCCCAAACCCCATGCACTTGTTATAAGTAATAATTAACGTGGGGAGGTGAAATTATATATGCTTAATTTTCTTGTAAAAGTAGAACCCTTATTATAAATACTAATTTAATTCAATTAATTTGATATTTGTCAATGTTTCTTTAATTTGTTAACCCTTAATTTATTATTATGAGATCACTTTAATTTTCAAAACTTCATGGATGCGATTGATTAATTATAGTCTTACATATTATTCTGTTGCTAGTCATAACAACGAATATACATGTCTTTATTTCTATAGCAAATTTGAGATTAGCAATTGAATTTTTTTGTCTCGAGTACTCCTTAACAACGGATTTGATAATATCAATAAAAGAATAATGTCGCATTTTTGTGTAGTGCTCATCGTCCTGTCCCGAGTGAGTCCAGATCTGCTGTCTCAAATGTGTGTCATATTGGCTGTCCACCAATAGAAAATGTACATATTATCAAATAAATACAAGTTAATTTTAACAGCAAATATGGAACACATTAAATAATTGTATTTATTTGATAATGCGTACATTTTCTATTGGTAGAATAGCCAATAAGACACACATTTAGGACAGCAGATCTTGGCAAGTCCCGAGCATGCTAGGACAAAGAGTGCATTATGTGGGATAATGCCAAAGTATTCATCGTGCCAAAAACAAGAAATGGGACAAAAGGGCCCTTTGTGAATTGTGTTTTTGGCAGTTTACATGTCAATAGATTTTCGAAACCATTTGTATTTTCATCCATAGAAAGTTTTTTTGGTCTGTGGACAATGACACTTCATGAGAAAGGAAGGCAATAAGTCAACAGCTTTTTGGGTATTTATTAAGTTCATAATCTGAATTATATTGATGATACTACGAAAAAATGTCACTTTAACAACATATATTATTGTCGTAAAAAGTTATTTTTAAGTTATTTGATCAATTTATAAACTTAAAAAATCTCATCCAAACATACTCTTAGACATTAGTTTCTTTTTATTGTTGCTGATGTTGGAAACAAGTCTACCTCTTTGCCAACATTCATGTTAATAATGTGACAAAATTTGTAAAACAGGTAGTTTGTTTGGCCTACTAAATTGTCGTAAAGAGAGGCTAGATGCAACACTAGAAGAGTGAAGAGTCGATGTAGCATTAGAAGAAATTCAAGTAGATTTTGACTTAATTTTAAGTAATTGTCATCTTCTAATTAGTGGAATTATATATTTTTTACATATATATTACGCTTAATTCTAAAAAATTACGTTATATTTCTCTACAAGAAATAATGCTTTGGGGTCGATCGAGCTAATGATGGTAATTATACTCTGGCCATAGGTTAGGACTAAATCTTTTAATGACAACATACAAAATCTTACAATTTTTTTTTTTTTTTTGAATCTTATCAAATTCTAAATAGTTTATCATATTTAACATCCCATTGATAGATTTTTCATTTTTGGTTAAAGTTAGTGACGAGTTGGCCTTTTGCGACGTAGTAATAATTTCGTTGCATGGATCTCTTTATTTGATCGACCTTTGATGCACATCCATTGCTAATATTTGTTTAAGTGACAAAAATTTATTAAGAAAACAATTTTGAAGACAGAAAATGAAAAAAATCGACTATGTTAAGAGATTTTTTAAGGGTAATTATTGATTTTCTTTGCTGCACTACAATTTAATTACAATGAACGTCTTCAATCTTTGTTTATTGTCACACTTATGTCTTCAACTTTCAATTAATTAGCACATTTTATCTCTGGTGACGGCTTTTGTCCAAATATTTTGTTAGCGTATTCTGAAATGAAAGACAAATATTTGTCAAATATTTGTATTTGTTATTCTTTATTCTTATTTGAAAATATGATAGGCAAATAAGTCTTTTCATGCCCTCTTAATGAATTTTTTTGGACGAAAACTATCATCATGAACAATATATGCTAATTAATAGATTGTTAAAGATAATAATGCAGTGAAAGAAAGTTAAGGATATAAATGTAATAGTAAGCAAAAGTTAGAGACCTTCATTATATTTAAAATGTGATGCTGAAAAGAAAAATAGTAGTGTAAATATAGTTATTCATCTTTCAGATGTCTTTTTCTTTTGGAAATTTCTAAAATACTCTTTGTCGCTCATTCTTCTTCTTCTTGTAATGTTTACTCATATGGTAAGGGTCGCCCTCGCCCCGTCCCACTCTACTGTTATCCCTACAAAAATAGTTTTTACATTGATGCTTAAAACTATAAATCAATTGATGTTATTTAACAAAATAGTTTCAATTGTTAAACAAATCATACAAGATAATTAGTCCAAGAATGCTCACCTTACCAACTAATATATGCTCACATTAAAATCATGGTAACTCTATAAAAATTTATCAAATAAATCATTCCTACAACAATAAATTATGGGTACTCCACTCCACTTATCATTACTTTACAATCATCTTCTTGCTCCACATATGTCGACCCACTGTTTTCTTCTTCGTCTCATTCTGTAGATAAAGATGAATTGCTAGGTGGGTTCTCTTCAACTTTTTTCTGTTGAATTGTGCCACTATCTTCTTCAAAGTGTTCTGTATTTTCTTGATCTAAAAGAGTTTTGAATGAAGATATATTTAATTTAACATCCTCTTCTATTAACTAGTACGTAAAACATGCGTTGCACGTGAGTTAATAATGGTGTTGCAAGATATATGTATATTCAAATATTTAAATAATTACAACTTAATTTAATACTGCATTAAAATACAAAAATTTGACTTAAGAAAATGAGGTGAAATATAATATTTGTTGTTGTATTCAAACAAAATACTTTCTATAATTGTGTGGCCAATATTGAATATCTATTTTTTAAGGTCTGTAATATAGTCAAATAATGTCAATTAAAGAATACAAATAAAAAGAATATAAAATAGCGTACATAAGTTCTTAAATATATCGAGCACTTAAATCCATTGAATTTTATCGCTTTATAAGATGGCAAATGACTTATAACAAATCTTTGTAATTTAATATAGCTCTCCAACTATGAAGAGGTTTTAATCCAAAATATCACATGCAATTTGGACTTGTAGCACCTCAAGTTTGGTAGATTTATCAATCATTATATAAAAGAAAATAAAATAACATTTACATTAGAAATTAGCAAAATTAAATATTCTCATTTGCACAATTCAGTGCCCAAGTGTCTTCACGTGAACCTATCCAAATTGTAATAGAGAAATAAAATAATATTACTAAAATTAAATATTCTAGCGATTTAAGCGTCTTATTCACGTTAGAGCATAAAAAGAAAAATTAGTTTAAGCAATAGATAACAATTCAATTCAAAAGCATAAAAATGAATAATAAAAATAATATATGTATCAATAGTGGATTGAAACTATTATTGAAGTTAGCCCACAAATTTTTTTTCTTCTAGAAAATTTGAAGTCGCAACTCAATTAGATATGTAAACAATGTACAAATACGCATGGGCATGTACAATAATTAAAAAATACACCGCAACCTTTATAGTCCAATACAAATTATTATTATTTTAAAAAGAGAAGAGCATTGAGAGAGGATTATTTACATTAACTAACAAAAACCACAATCACAAATAAAAATCTTCAAATAAAATCTTTGTGGACATTACAAACTACATAATTACCTTTAAATAAAACAACCTTAAACTTCAAATTAAACCTTAAATAAGCTGAATAAATTGTTGGTGGAATGTCAATTAATATTAATATTGTAACTGACCAAATCCGTTTTCACAATTCAAAGAAAATATTTCAAAATTCAGTAATTAAATATAATAAATGAAGATGTAACATTTTCAACTTCTAAGGACTATATGTGGCTATAAATGTTAAATTAGGAGTTCAATTAGAACATTAACTCAAGGACAATTTAGAAAATATAAAATATTAATGATGACATATTTGTCTAAAAATGTTTATCCTTTTAAGCCCCTTTTGGATTAGTATAGATTAATCATCGTCTATATCTAGTTCTGGTTCCACATCCTGTTCTTCTTGCTCTGTTTCGTACAAAGATTCTCCACTATTTTGTACATGTTCCACTTCTTCTTCCTTTTGTTCAATTGATACGCCAACATTTTTGTTGAAGAATTTCATCATCCACTTCATCTACAACTTTACATCCTTGTACGTGTAATTGTTATTCAATATCATCAATCTTTTTATCAATATTTTCTCCACCTTTACCTATAATCAGGTTTTCATTCAAAATTTCTCCTACTACGTGATGAATGTTGGAGATATTCACTTTGTTAATTAATCTAAATATGGTTTTCCGTATAGCGTCTCACTTGAATTTTCTATACTCCAAACTGTAATCACGATGGTGGTGGTGAGAACAGTGCCAAAGGTAATGTGTGTGACAAATATGAATCACCAAGATAATTTTAGGATTAATATGAAAAATTGTTGAATAATATGATTTATTGATAATTTTAAAAATTATTTTGACCTAATTTAAAACAAGTCAGTTAGAGGTGAATTTTAGACAATTTCTCCCAATTTGAACTTGTATACAACAATGAAAGCTTGACCCTACTTGGAGACTGTTTGGTTCAATTGCATAAATTAGGAAAAATTACATGCATTGTTACGAACATGTAATTTAAAATGGAGCACTTTAATCATCAATCTTTATTTGTGTTGGGTCCCATTAAAACTATCTAAATTTCTGTTAAACTATCACGCAAAGGTACGTGAAATACTATTTCCAATGTAAAATCGGACAAATAATTTTAAAATTAACCAAAAATGAAATAGAAAAAAAAAGAAGGGAAAATAGAGAAAAAAGACCCACCCCTCCCTTCCTTGCCACCGAGCACTTGTGCAACAACAATAAAATATTGAGAATCAAATGTCTCGATTTAAATATTAGAGAGTTTAATTATTTCGAAATACAATTTCTACAATAAATATATATGAAGCATGTAATATTGTAAACATTGTACAATTTTTTTTAAAAAAAAAAAAAAAAATAATTTTAACATATTTCTATCTTTTAATCCTATTTATATATATAGTTCGTTCGACTAACCTATCAAACATTTAAATTAAAATGTCCTAGTGAAGGCATAAAAAGTCTCAATCCTTAAAAGAAAGGGAAAAGAAAAGGTCACTAATTTCTTGCCTACTTTCCCACCTTATGTTATTCAAAACTTCAAACTCACTTTGTCTACTTTTCATTATTTCCAAACAAATCCTTAAAATGCATTATTTTCTTTCAAAAACACTCCAAATACCTAATCTCAAGAAAACTACCTTTGAATTTTGATGACCCAACTCCCTCACACAAAAACAATCTCTCCCTTCATTATTGCCTCCTAATGGGCAAATCACTCGGGATTATAAAAATCGAATAGAATCGAACGATTCGATTAAAAAAATTAAAAATTGCACCACAATCGTTTTAGTCATATGGTAAAGCCTGCAAATAGATAGAAAGATTGGTGGAAAAAAGTATTTAATTTTTTAATCCTCGACTCCTTATCTTTTCCAATTCAAATATTCGTCAAAAATTTAAAAACACTTAAACAAATCCAATCACAATATCGTGACAAATAACACATATAAGTATAGAAAGAAAAAATATTAAAATAAAATAATTAGTTAGTGATTAGGTGGCGCGAAATAGCTACCCGTCTCTCCTGGCTCTATTTCAAAACCTTCTTTAACTGAAATTTCCTTCATTTTTCCCTTTTTATTATATTTATTTATTTATTTTCATTTTTCATAATTCTTCTATTAAGAAATACACACCCAATTTACTATATCACACTGGTAATTAAGATTTTTTTTCTTGGTAATTATATGACGGTTTCAGAATTATCAGAAATTCAGACTTCTTGCCAGAAAATTACAGGTAATTATTTTATATACAATCTTATAATTATTTTTAGCTGGCATATCGGTGAAGATTTTATTCATAAAAACAATTTTGTATGCTTATCTGGAATTTGATCAAATTTATGTGTACCGTTTCTCTTTCTCTATGTGAATATGTTTTTTTTTGTATAATGATAATGGGGTTTTGGATCATAGTGTATAAATATATTGACGAAAATTTGAAAAAAAAAAAAATCAGAAATTTTATTATTTTTGGGTGGGATTTTTTTTATTTTTTATTTCATATAATTCTATCTTAAAATGGGGTTTTTTTTTTTTTTTTTTTTTATGGTTTATGTATGGAGATTATACGCGAAATCTGCAGATGTTCTTAGAATTAGGAACAAAATCTGACAAAGCACAGAAATTATTTCATGTAATTTATTCATGGAAATTTTTCAATACTATCAAGTTTGGTTTTTGTGAGAAAAAAAAAAAGATATTCATTGATTTCCGTTCCTGATTCTGCAAAATTAATATTCAAATTAAAATAATGATTAAAAGGGAGAAAATGTTTTTAATCTTTTCTTAGAATAACGATTTTTTTTTAAAATCCCTTTTTGGTGTTTTATGTATTTATTGTACTGCGTGTTCATGGGGATAAGCAACGATTTCTAGTAAAGACAACTCTTAACATTATTTTAGTACTAATTAGCCATAATCATTTTGTGGATATATATATATAATTAATTAATTCGTCGTGAACTATGTAAGTAAAAACAATTATGAATCTGACGAGTATAAATACAATATTTTGATTGAAAAAGCAGTTGATCCCGATACAAGCCTGAAATTTTCCTCACCTGCATATATTTATTTTTTTCATTTTTACTTCACTCATCCATTGATAAAGGCTCATTGTGTGTATTCACTATTCATACACTGATCTGTGTGTGTGAGAGAGCCACCTCCACCCATCCAACACCTGTGGGGGTGTGTGTTGGCACTTTCAGGGAATTCCCTTTCATGAAAAGGAGGTGGCTGGGGGAAATAGGGAACATGCCAGTTAGGCTCCCATTGTGAGTGTTGCCGTGTCAGTGAGTGAGTGAGTGAGTGTGTGTGTAGCTTCAGCATTGAGAGCCATGGCACTCCTGTGAGAGAGACAAAAAGTTGGGGACCAAAAACAAAAGAGGAAACAAGAAATTAATATAGAAAAAGAAAAAAGAAGAGAGACATTTTTATCCTACACACCCTTCTCTTTACTCTATTCCCATATCCCTATTCACTCCCTCTACTCTTTCCCCTCTGCATTTCCGACGAAGGGACTAAATTCCACCAGCTTCCACCAGCCCTCATTCGATTTTTCTTCATTTGATGTTTCATTTTTTACTATCTTTTGATGGGTGATTTGCCAGAATTTAGGACAATTTGGATGATTGTGGAAAACCCATTTGCATTTGTTGGTTAAGTAATCATATTCAATCTCGTTCAGATCTGGAAATCTGTAAAGATGTACCCTTTTGACATCCTTTTCTCGTCCCTCAAGTGTTATTCTTTTCTTATCTCTAGTATTATATCCCTGGTATCTTACTTTTTTCTTTAAATTTGTATGGCAGATTTTTATCTGAGGAAAGGGTTAATTAGTAGTTTAGTTGTTGGTTTTGTAAAAGCCTGTCAAAAAGTGTATTGATCATTAGCATATGAAAGGGGGTATCAATGTGGTGTAATCTGCAGTCTGGATGGATGTATGTGAATCAAGGGTTGCATTGCAGAAGCACTCCACAGTGGAGACTACAAAACCATCATTGGTGACTGCTGACAATAAAAATGGAATCACTCGACGGTCCCAAACCAGAGAAGTTAATTCTAGGTATAGGCCACCTAGTCCATCTGCAGCCTCTTGTCCAAGGCGTTGCCCTTCGCCAAATGCCACTAGAACATCCACGTCGTCCAATATATCAGTAACTAAGAGGTCTGTGTCAGCTGACAGAAAGCGTCCCACTACTCCATCATCACCTCGAAGTCCATGTGCATCAACCCCAGTCCAGGATACAACTGCAGAAATGCTATTGGTATCAAGAAAGATAATAGGTAATAAGTTACCGGAGTCTTTGTGGCCGACTACAATGCGGAGTCTCAGTGTTTCTTTCCAATCTGATACCTTTTCTCTCCCTGTTAGTAAGAGAGAAAAACAAGCATCTCATGGTCTTTCTGATCGCACTTTGAAGTCATCAGTGAATGTAGTTCATAAACAGGGCAAAACACCATCGGCTTCAAGGAAGCCTACACCAGAGAGGAAGAGGAGCCCACTTAAAGGAAAGAATTCTACTGATCATTCAGAGAATTCCAGACCAATTGATGGTTTACATACTCGACTAGTGGATCAGCATCAATGGCCAAGCCGAACAGGTGGAAAAGTGTCCTCCATTGTTTTAAACAGAAATACTGATCTCACTGATAAGACCAATAGAACTTCTTTACCCCACTCAGGAGTGGGTTCACCTTCCCTGAGGAGATTATCTTTGAATGGGGCGAGTAAGCCTTTACCAGAAACTTCCAATGCCTTGTTAACACGTGTATCTCTTGACAAAAGTGAGAAAACAATGCTGCGGGGTGGTTCAGTTGTTGATAGTTCACTGCAGATACAAAAGACTGTTTCGTCAACCTCATTGAATAGAGAAGCTTTAGTGAATTCTGCTGTTAGACATCAATCTTTGCCAACTCCTGGATCACGTCCCACTTCACCCTCTGTGTCTAGAGTTAGTCCATCCCAAGCAAAGGCTGTCAATCCTTCTTCTAGAGGACCTAGTCCTGCTCGTGTAAGACCATCCAGCCCAGCAAGGCAAGCCCAGGGTTCAACGTCTGTCCTCAGTTTTATTGTCGATATTAAGAGAGGAAAGAAGGCTGCAAATCACATAGAAGATGTTCATCAATTGCGGTTGCAACACAATCGGCACTTGCAATGGCGATATGCCAATGCCAGGGCAAATTCTGCATTGCATTCTCAGAAAATAAAAGCAGAGGTTTGAGACTTTATCTTTGTGGAACTTTCATATACCTTTTAAGTCTTTAATATACATCTTTTCCTTTTTTGTTTGTTTACTTTACTTGTTCTTCATAGTAAGTTCAGAAAATGTGTTGCATTCTCTTGGATGCATCAAATGGTGTAGAAACTGCTGTTCTTTTGCCTTGAAGACATACCCTTTGTGATTTATCTGGTGAATGCCATATTAGGGAGCTGGTAAAAACTCTCTAATGGGTGAACAGTTAGTCAGTGATATTGATAAGACAATTGATGATTATTGGAAAACAAAATTCTAAGCAAGTTTTCTGAGAATTAGATAGATATGTTTGAACCTTTACACACTGTGATTGGACTTGACATAACTTCCTATAATTGACACAACTTGTCCCCAATTATGACATAATTTCCTATGATTGGAATTGAATTTTAGTTGTAAATTCAGTTTTTGCTGCCTTGTGCATTAAATTCACCTGTATTTTATTGTGAGTGCCAATTATTGATTTGCAGAAATTGCTGTACAATGTTTGGAGAGCAACGGTGGATCTATGGAAATTAGTGATTGATAAAAGGATTGACCTCCAGCAGCTGAGACATAAGTTGAAGCTCTACTCTGTTTTCAACAACCAAGTAATAGCTCTCTTACCACTAAATGTTCGATTCAATTAAATTAGAGTCAATTTACAGAAACTTATTGTATTTTCTGAGTCTATTATGCTCTTTAGGAGTCTCTTTTCTGCTTTGAATACAACATGAACAACAAACTAAGCATTATTTCCAAAAAAAAATCGGTTCACAGCCCCAAGCTGTAGCCCATTTAGCTGTTTTCTACTTTCAAATTCCCACTAAAATATCATGTGTCTTTGACATTAAATGCTTTATTTCTTTCCTTTAAATTCTTTTTTGGATATTTGTTTGAGCGCCTCAAAGTACAATGAAGAACGTAAGCAAATATCATGTTTTCACTTGCTAACATCCATCTCAAACTTCAACTTGGAAACCCAAATCTCTTTGATGGATTTAAATCCTCAAGAATTACCTCAAATATATTGGAATCCATTTCTGGGCCATCTCAGCAAGCCTTGGAGGGCCTTTTAATGTATGTTTTAGCAAGTGAAGTTTTGATCAGCAAATATGGCATAACTTGTATCTTTTGGCATGCCAAAATTAACGTCAATACCTGCAGAAGTTAGAGACTTGTTCTGGTGCATTTCATATATACAAAAGATTCACTTTCTTACTTCCAAATCACAGTAAGGAAGGACGTGTAGGTATGTCCTCATTAATGTTCACACCTTATCCATTACCTATGGCTGGTTTAAGAGATCATGGGTGATAAAGTACAAAGTTGGCACAATGTTTGCAATGAATCAGACAAATTTCTAGCTTTGTCAAACTTTTCGAATAGAGCTTTCTAGAATTTCTTTTGCAAGTCTCCTGGAAATTGGTCTTCTAAAACTGTGTTATTTCTGAATATATCCCCATCCACACTCCAATTATAAATAAATAAAACAACGAACTCCAATATTCTATTGACAGGTCCATCTGATATATATACATTTCTGTGGAACGCATATGTACTTACGAATATATTATTACTAAGTCTCTATAGTATTTATTGTACTTTTGATTTTTCTTCATTGATGTCTTAAATATTTTACTGCATACTACCTGCTCAGCTGGCCTGTCTTGACAAATGGGCTTCTATTGAAACGGATCATACTAACGCGTTATCCTGGGCTATACAAGATCTTCAGTCTAGCACTCTCCGTCTTCCAGTCACTGGAGGGGCAAAGGTATATCAGTTTCTCACAAGTTCTTGAGATTCAATTTTGTACAGGGGAAATTACTGATTAATTGGATCTGCAATTTTGCAGGGGGACATTGAAACTGTTAAGGCAGCTGTTCACTCAGCAGTTGATGTGATACAAGCAATGGGATCCTCCATAGGCTCCATATTTCTGCAGGTGAGCTTGTTTCTGTTATTACAATTGTCATAACCTAGGCTTATCAACTTAAGAGGGATAATGATGTCGTAGTAATCCGTGTCCTAATGATATTTAATGTATTTTACACTCCAATAGGTTAGAACCAGTAAAATTAGGCCACTCTAAATGTCACACAATATACTAAATGGGAAGCCAATGGACCTCATCTAGATGGGGTGTAAAGTTTCGAGAAACATTTGCTCATACACCATAACCAGCCATCTATCCCAGGATGGTGACAAGCTGGACTATAATTGGAACTTGTTTCCATAACACATCTCCATTTTCCAAGAAGAGGGAAAAAAACACACACACACACACACCCATCAATACAAGGTAGGGCAAAACAAATAAAAGGTTTTGGTAATTTTTGTTTTTTGTGGGTGAAGGAAGGGGATTTGGGATTGGTATTGCATTCTTGTTCAAACATATTTTGTAGAACCTCAGCGTCTGAGCTTCATTGACAGGGAAATGTAAAATCTGAAGCCTCGAGGGCATCTGCAGGAACCAATATCAATTAATTGTTGTTTTAGTAAAATTTTTGACTGATAACACACCTTGCCACTTCAGTTAATGTGGCATTACCTGTCACATATTGTGGAGTTGGGGGCTGATACAAATAGGGTATTTTCCCTAATGAATTTACTGAGGAAAAGATACGGTAAAAATAGGCCTATTCTAGGGTTACAAAGTAGGAAAGAAATAATTTACAGAATTAGAAAATCTGCTAAATCACTAATTACAATTTCCTAACAGCTATGAATATTCTATAAAAGGTATAAAATGATTTAACGACGAATAGTTTGCCAATCACATAATATTTGCTAGCTGTATATTCCTGCTATTTCAATTGCTTCCACTCAAGCTAAATAAAAAATAAATAACAATGATAAATTCACATTTTTTAATTTTTTAATTCAATTTCTATTTTTTATTTATATATTTAAAGACTCAATTACATCCACCATTTTTTTTTTTTTTAAATATCATTTCAAATATGAAAGTTTGAATTTTCTGCCTATTTTTTTTTTTTTTTAAAATCAAAGCGGTTCACGGGCCGGCCCGCGGGTTGGCCTCTTCGGCCCGTGAACAGCCCTCCCGGTTCACGGGCCGGCCCGCGGTTCCGGGTCGAGGCGGGTGGGCCGATGCCGGTTCTGTCGGCCCGCCCGTCTTGACACCTCTAATCCACCATTCCCCTCTTGCTAACTATGTGTTGGAATAGATGTTTTGGAAGACCTTTGGTGAGAATATCAGCTACTTGACTTTTTGAAGGAATGAAAGGCATGCATATTAACCCACTTTCTAGTTTCTCCTTTATGAAGTGTCGATTGACTTTGACATGTTTAGTTTTGTCGTGTTGTACTGGATTGTGGGCAATACTAATTGTAGCCTTATTGGTCACAGTAGAGCCATAGGAACGTCTTCCGTTATTCTAAGTTCCGTTAACAACAGCCTGAGCCATATGAGTTCACAAATTCCCTGAGACATGGATCTAAACTCAGCTTCTGCACTTGATCTAGCGACCACCTGTTGTTTCTTACTTTTCCAAGTTACCACCAACAAATGTGCAATACCCTGACCTAGATCTTCTATCAATTATGGACCCTGCCCAATTAGCATCAGTTCAAGCTTCACTCCGCAAGTGGTTGTTTTTAGAAAATGGGATACCCTTTCCTTAAGTTCTTTTCAAGTATCTCAAGATCTTCATTAACATTTGTTGGAGAATGCATAGATTTGCTAACAACACTAATGGCAAATACAATGTCAGGCCTGGTGTGGGATAGGTTAATCAACTTCCCTTCCAATCTATGAAAACTTTCATTTTCTATGCTAAACCCTCGTGTTGTAATTCCATAGCTTGTAATTAGCATCCCTAGGAACATCACTAGGCTTACATCCTAGCATTCCTGTCTCTTTAAACGAATCCAGTATACACTTTCGTTTGGTCTAAAGTGTTCCTTGTTTTGATCTGGCCACTTCAATTCCAAGAGTATAGAAGATCCCCGAGATCTTTGATTTCAAACTCCTTTGCTAGTAGCCTCTTTAAATTCTGCAATTCATCAACATCATCACAGTAAGGACTATATCATCCACGTAAACAATGAAGATAGCAATTTTACCATGTTTCCCATGCTTGAATGGATATGAAATTACAAGACAATTTAGGGACGTGAATAACGGAATTTAAGGTTAGACTTTTTGTAATTTTAACCAAACCTTTCCCTGCAATGGAGGACAAAGAACCGTCTCCAATCTTCACTTTTTGAAACCGGAAGATGGAACATACGAAACAAACAAGTGTGACAAACTGGTCATATGACCTGACGCACCTGAATCAATGACCCAGGGGACTGATTTCAATTCTTGAGTATGAAGAGCAGTAAATATTGCCAGATGAGCAAGATGAGATGAAGAAGGATTTTAGACAGATTGGGGTTGATTTATAAACCTTTACAGAAATTCCAATTGCTCCTTAGTGAAAACGGGGATGGATTCTGTAGGTTGTGAAGGCTCAGCAACAGTTTGGAATTTTTGTGTCTCTTGAACAGCTTGATAACTTCGGTTGTTCTGATTTGGCCCTTTGTTTCTTCTGAATTTTGGATTCAACTTCCAGCACATCTCCCGACTATTGCCTGATCTTTTGCAGTAATCACACCAAAGTCTTTTATCTTTTTCAAATATTTACTTACCTTCATTCCTCTGTCTACCACCGAAAAAGGCAGCATCATTTTTGTTCACCACTAACGCTGAGTTTTCAACATTGCCAATGCCATCAGTTGTCCCTTCCTTGTTTCCTCCCATCATCAAAAGAAGTCTGCTTTCTTCTGTTCTACTTGCAGCAAATACTTCTCTAACCGATGGAATCGGTTCTTCATGGAGCACTCTACTCCGAACCTGGTCTAGGTTCACTCAAACCTGCCAAAAAATCAAAAACCTTTTCTTTCTCCAACACCTGTTTATATTTTAATCCATCTTCCACACACTTCCAACCATAATCTTGGTAAACATCCATTTCTTGCCAAAGTTGATTCAAAGCATTGAAATAATTAGTAACAGATAGATTACCTTGCCTCATCCTTCCAACCTTCCCCTTAATTCATACAGTTGAGCATCATTACCTTTGTTTGAATATGTAAGATTTACAGCATCCATATCTCCTTAGCGAGGTAAGAAACAAATAACTTTGACTAATCTCTGGTTCCATAAAGTTGATGAGCCAAGCCATCATAGTAAACTTCTCTGCATCTCACTGTGCATATGTTGGGTCCTTCAAGTCTGGTATAGCCCTGGTACCAGCTAGCAGTCCCATTTTTCCTCTGCCTCATACAAAGAATTTGACAGATCGTGACCATTGTAAGAAGATCTGACCATTTAATTTATGAATAGTAATTTGAAGAGAATGATTCTCATGGGGAAGAGAGGGCTGGTTAACAGAAGGTGCTTTCAGAATTTTATGAGGTGACTTTTGACACATTGTTGGACTGGATAAGCCGATAAGGGTTTTTCTTCTTTTTCTTCTGGTTTCAGCAGAGACTTGGTAGTCTAGAACCCTTTAATGGCTCTGATACCATGATACAAATAGGGTATTTTCCCTTATGAATTTACAGAGGAAAAGATACAGTATTTATAGGCCTATTCTAGGGTTACAAAGTAGGAAATAAATAATTTACAGAATCAGAAAATCTGCTAAATCACTAATACAATTTCCCAACTGCTAAGAATATTCTATAAAAGGTATCAAATGATTTGACTGATAGTTTTCCAATCACAGAATATTTGCTAGCTGTTGGTAATATATTCCTCCATTTCCATCAGGGGCTTTTGAAGCTGTAAATTGCGTTTCCTGTGTCAATTATCGTTTTGAAGTGAAGTATTCTTGACTAGAGTAAACAATCTTCTTTCAGGTAGCTAAGCATGAGAGCAGTTCGTAAACCTTTATTAGCCGACTTTTCTCCCAATTCGACTGGGTTATATATGCTTTATAATTCTAAGCCTGACACACTGTGATTCCCCCCCGACCAGCACACACACACAACACAGAAACACTCACACAAACCCCAAAATCCTGCCTCGTTCTCTCTCTCTCTCTCTCTCTCTCTCTCTCTGTATGTGTGTGTGCGTGTCAGTATTTGCACACATTCTCTCGCACTGCATGTGCTCTGTATCTCTCAGAATAGTTTGTAACTTCATGGTATTATAATTGCAACAAGGTTCATTTAGCTTGTAAGATGTGTCCGCTGTCCTGCTGTACTTTGCAGTTGCTGCTTGTTGGAGTAACATTGCTATTCTGTTTGTATATGCACAATAAATTTTGTACCAATCAGGGTAATCTAGAATTTTGTTTACAACCTGGGATCTTTTAGTTGGAGTATAAGAAGGAAAAGACAAGAATCCTGAGGAAAATGTCTGTGTTTGGTTAGCATCGAGAATGAAGGAGATAAGTGAATTTGGACTCCGTTTTTCTTTGCCTTTATTTTTCTTTTATGAACTACTTTTGAATGCTTATCGTCATATTAATTATGTAGGGATGAAACTATATACTGTATAAGTATCTTCAGTCTTCTCTTCCATACTTCATCCTCTCTTCCTTATGAACTGCAATAGGCTCATATTCAATTGTGAAACTAATATTTGTTTATGGGATCCTGAAATTTGTTTGACCTCTAGATTTTGGCAGTTGATGAAAATACATCTAACCTTTAATTTTCTACACAATTTGTGCGCCAAAGTTCAAATGAATTGCATAGTTAACAGCCAAGTTTAATTGCGGAATCTAGGAGATTTTGTTAATAAACAAAATTTATTTTCTTTCAATTTCGTTACATAAGCATATATTCATTGACTAAATATTCTAATAATAAACAATAATTTATTTGGGTATGTTGAAGTTTTGAGTCTTTTTTTCAGCATGCTTTTTCTGCTGGCTTTAAAAGGCTTTTCAATATTGTCCAATTGAACAAATACCACAGTAGGAAACAACAAATCATGTTTTAGCTGTAAAACCTGGTTGATTCCACTTACAAAATTTCTCTCCAGTTGTCTCCTATTATGGAATTGGGTCTGAAGCTGACAGCTTAACCCTGAGATCGACAACAATTACTGTTCACTTTGCTAGTTCCTTTCCACTTCTACAGAATAATAATACAAGTGATAGTACTAGAGAAATTGAATCAATAGTAATGAACCAATAACCTCCAAAAATGATTTAGAAGTAACATGTCTTCCACGTTTCTTATTTATAGTCTTGGTATTCTATTTTTTTTTTTTTTTAAATCCGATTTCAACATTTAGGAGAAACTCCCAACGAGGTTATAGGCCCATGCTCTTCCATGATTTTCTTGCATTTCAATTGCATATTGACTTGAGTATAAGTTAGCTCATAAATATGTCCAATCCAATTGTCATGCTTGTGTCCTATTGTTTTTTCTTTTTTTTACCTTAAAATTTTAAGACCTGTCTTCAAATGATTTGATCTGATTTGGTCTTTTATATCATACAGGTGAAGGGGATGAACTGCGCGGTCTCTGAACTTGCTGTCGTAGCTGCACAGGAGAGAGCTATGCTTGATGAATGTGAGTCTCTTTTGGCTTACACAGCTGCTATCCAGGTGAAGACACTACATTATTGCATCTTCAATTTGTTTATTTTTTCCAATTCTGTCATGTATATGTATGCGATGGATGTTGTCAACCAGAACTATCAAGAATATGTAACATTTTCCATACACCAATATGATTAGCTTAGTATTTTACTGGGGTGGAGGGACAGAGGAGCAAGGGAATCCATGCTCCATCTCCCCACCCAAACACAGCATTATCCAAACATATTGCTATTCTAATATTTAAGAAACCAGTCATAGCAGAGTTCTATTACAATTTTATTTCTGCATAGATTCTATTTGTAGTAATTCCATTTATGGCTAAAGTAAAACAGATTTTGGATAGAAAATCTGCATGTGTTTGAGCAAAGGGCAAAACTGTACTTTTCTTCTTCTGTCGGCATTCCTTCTGCATAGTTATGGTGACCATTCATCACTTGAGATCTTGTCAACAACAAATCATTCTTAGTAGAACTTCCATTCTTGTCCTTCCTTCCATCCCTGTCTCCCTACGAGTGTCCGAAATCCAATATAGTGTGAATTTATTTTTTTTAGAGGCTCGGGAATGTAAAAAACCTGTACTATGGCAAAAAAAAATAGAAAAATAATATATATCAAGACATTTAACACAACAGGATATTGTAAAGCCAAAGGACAAATCATATATGTGATAATTTCACCATATACTACAAAATATAAAATAATTTAAAAAATATTGTTTAACTTTTTTATTCTAAAAATACTGTTTTTTACTTTTATAACACTTGTTACATTTATGTTTGTTAATAACAAATGTAACACATTTATCATAACTAAATAACAAATGTAACAACAAGTGTTACAAAAATAAAAAAAAACAGTATTTTTGGAATAAAAAAAATATGACAGTATTTTAAGAAATATTTTATTTATTGAATAAACCCCATCATATATTTATTATAATTTTGAGTCAGGCCCCTTTAAAATTTGGTTTAGGCTCTGCTACTCGTGATTGCTATTCATTATTTTTGTGCTTTATTTGTCATCTCAGTAATTCTCAAGGCATAATGATTGGTTAATATGGTTTATTCCTATATTATTGTATTTGATAATCAATTACTTAAGTGTTTTGGTGAAATACAAGTAAAGAATTTATTTTTATCGTGTTATGGGTTGACTGGTAGAAAGTGCCCTGATGTTTTGATTTATTATTTCTCAGATTGAATTCTCTTTCAGGGTTACAGTTTTGACATCCAAATCGATTACTAGTAGTCAATGCTCTTTAGCAGCCTCTAGTATTCATGTCTTCATTTCCCCTTTGGTAAATAATAGTGATTCTATGTTATTCATTAAGTGCATGTTTGGTGCATAGTATTAGGCTATACTAGACAGTACAATAGACGAAATTTTATCTTCTTTTTCTTCCTTAATATTGTTGAGTGCCGTCTAATCCACACTGCTGAAAATGACACGGGTGGTCACCAATTTTTCTCAATGCAGTAGCCAAAAGAAACCTAAAACACATATCTGAAACAAAATTATAATCACAAAATCTAAATTCACTCCTTTCTGTTGGAGGAAGCCTTCTGGTCTTTTACCGAGATATTTACGACTGGTGAATGCTTTGACTTTTCTTGTGTCATCATGGTCCGGGCCTCAACAAGGGCATCATCTATAAAGGCAGCCTATATTTCTTCTATATATATATTATTGGTGCATGCAATAGCTGCTTCATTTGATTAATGTTTGACCTAAAGCAGGTGAAAGAACGCAGCCTTAGGACTCAGTTGATACAGATGAGGCCAGCTTGAGCAGTAGTGAACCAACAATATTTGGCAAGTAAAACTAATCACGAGTCTTCGTATGTGTGACACTAACATCAGTTTTGCCCCAGCAATGAAGATTTCTTGGTCGATCTTTCTATTGTAAGTGACTAACTTATTTTTCCTTTTTTCATGTAATCTCGAATCATCAGTGGAAAAATGTAAAGAGCACAAATATATTGAAGTTAAGTTCCAGTTACTGGAAAAATATATTCCACACTATGAATATTAGTGTTGTACAGAAATATACAAGGCCGTAAAAGTACAGAATTGTCCTTGTAATGAAATAAATTAAAATCAAGATGAATTCTATTCTATCAACCTTCTCCAACCCCCGTACCCCCACCCCCACCCTCGAAGATAATATTGAAGCATGCAAAGATAGGATTGAAGATGACAAGTCCTACTGGATGAGAGACATGTACACCTGTGATTTAATAGGTAAAGAGATGGTGTAAATCTTGAAGAAGATAGTGAGCATCCAATGACATTAATCTGTAGTAATTTAATTGCTAACCAGGAGGTTGAGCAGGGATGCAATTACTCAAAGTACTATTGAGTATGCAGGAAACTGGATCAATTGGCATTTGAGTAGGCATAGAGTCGATCAGTCAGGCTCTTGGAGAGAAGATGACCTTGGTGCATAGATTATGTATTAAAAGAAAGAGAAGTTATAATTGATATTTAGCATAGTATTCATTGTAACTCACATATTATATGTACTTTGTAATGCGTTTATGATATATGTAGTTCAACAAAATGTGATCTTCGATGTTGTTTATTTTTTTGAACTTTTATTATTAATGAAATTTTGAATATTGTACTAAACTTCACAAGTTCTCGTTCTATATCATTGTTATATCGTTCTATCTTTATAGACATATAACGAGCTGATTCTGGATAGAAAGTTAGACATCGCCCCCGCCGAAAAATCACCGCCAACCACCAAAACACCAACCTTCTAGGAATTTATTCGGCCACAGAACAAAATAAACATCACCAACCTTCAATTTCTCCACATATCACAGATCATCACCACTTCATTATTCGGCCATCACCACTTCATTTTCTCCATCGCCGGATCTGGATCTGCTCCAACCTCCAACCTCCAACCACCAAAAAGGTCACAACTGCCACCTCCGATGGCTTGTACCACCGTTGCCATCCAGATCTGAATGTGTTCCAATCACAAAAACAAAATCACTACAAAAAACAAAAAACCCAATAAAATCCACCACCGAATACCAACAAATCAACTTTGAAAAAACAAAGAATTTTCCTGCCTTTGAAAAAACAAAGAATTTTCCGCTGGCAATTCAGGTGGGTTCCTTGGCAAAAGCTTGGGTTTTCTTCTTCTTCACAATTGGCCAGAAAATGAAGAGTAAACATTTACCCTGAAGAGTAAATGTTTGGGAAAAATTACTCTTCATTGCACGCTTGAAAAATTCTACCGGCGGAAAAAAATCATGTCGAAAAATTGGGAGAGAGGGCACGCCTTCTTCGTCTCTGAAAATGAAAGCAGCAAATGGGCAGACCCAAATTTGTAGGCCCATTTTGTGTTTCAAATTGCCCGATGATGTGGCCAACTCTGCTGACGTGGAGCTTGCCATGTCAGCGGTGAACAATTTTCTCCTGTCCCTTGGGGGTAGAGAACCGGACTGTGTTTTTAGTAAGCACCTCTTAACAACCATGTAGCACATAACATGTTTTGAACGCCGAAATGAATTGAAATAGACAGGACAATGGACAAAAATTTAATTCGACTCTTTTCTTTAATCGTGTTCAATTTGGCACATCAAACACGTCATAAGAAGTTATACATGCTAGACCATGATGTAACACCTTCCTGTTATATGGCCAAAAGTACATACCTCTTATGGAAACCGAACAACTAAATATTGTCATTCTAGAAGCTGGGGAAGAAGTAGCAAAAGCTGCAGGAAATAAACCGACACGAACCATGTCAGAGGTCTTTTAAGAAGCTACAATATCCAAGTAAACTAAATTGTTGAAGAAAGTGACCAGTCTGCACTCAACTGTTGAACCACAGACAATGCATCGCATTCAAATTAACATCAAATGGAATTAAGGCATGAATACAATGCTTGAGGAAACCAGAACAGAGAGAAATCCACCACTGTATATGCTGGGAGCCGAAATTAGAATAGTTTTTCAAAGCACAACACCTTCTGTACGCTTCTGTGTATAATGGGAAGCAGAAAAGCTAACTTCAAACATAATGCTCCTATTAGAGGTTACTGAAGACGTCGACAGGCTATTTTTGTGATATCATATCAAGCAAAACATTCTTGTACAGGTTTTACACAAATCTATACAAGACCATGGGATGTTGGCAAGATCCCCGGTTTAGTAAGAAGATAAATGTCTACGCTACCTGCTATTTCTTCAACGCACTTAGACACCTGCTGAGACTTCATTTGCTGTCGACTTATCCTTCTTCTTTGGTGGTTCTTGAGCTTTTTGAGCAATGGCTTTATTTGGAACCAATATTATGGACATGTTCCTATCACGGAAATTTTTGTTCTCCTCAACGGCAAGCTGTGAACATCACCGAATGAAAAGGTCAAACAGGGAATGCAGATCGAAAATAAGAGATGACACAGACGATAGGCACAAAGTTGTAGCTTTTACTGAAAAACCAATAAAAAGAAGCATTGAGACGTGCAAAGGAGTAGCAGAACTCAAGGAATAACATATAATATACTTAGATTATTGCTTCCCGTACATATCAACTGGAATATTCATTGTCATGTGCTAACTTTCTAGATGTAGATGAAAGAAACATCCAGAGATTCAAGGTCCAGACGTGCCATTACCAAATGAGATAAAGTTAAACCTGTTAAGCACAACATCACAACAAAGTATATCCAGCAAATCAACGGAAATTTGGCTTTTCCTGTACACGTAAACCAACAATTCCAACAATAGTGCAGAAATAACATCCTTACAATCATCCATCAAAAAAAATTGTGAACCGTCTAACAAGTGGGAGTAAGGTTGAAGTGAAGTGAGAGCAATATGTTGGAAACAAATTGTTGGTCCTGAAGCTGGTTTTGATCCTGACCATGATTATAGGGAGTGCGCGCTTGTATTATATTATGATGCTGTAGAGGTTAGTGCTGAGGCAATTTTATGGAGCAGACTGTGGATACGGAAGCTTACCTATATCTGAAAGGCGAATGATTGGAAGCTTGGTTTTGCTTGTTAGAGACAAACACAAAGAGAGACCTCTCATGGAGCAAATATGTCAACTTAATATTTAGTGTGTGGGTACAGATTAATAAACGTAACCACTCCCAGTGAAGCACAGAGATGCAGGCAAGGTAGAGTGTTAGAGTCGGACACGTATTAGACACCAACACACATCGAACACGACCATACACATGTCAGGCTCACCACATGGCGTTCCTCTTTTTTTTTTTTTCTTCCGACGCCAACATGTTCCATATAAAATTTTAGAGAAATCGTCGCATAAGAAGACTTACTAATGATTCATGGTGAGATAATTCTTACTATGGTTTAATATCAGGGGGTGAACCTTTTGCGAAGTCCAAAGAGATGCAGATAACCACATTACCGTCAACTACCAGTTTCCATTTGTGATTAAATGATGTCCTCTGGAGTTGCCTAGTAACACAGCGAAATGGAGCTCTTCTAGGGGGTTAATACTAAACAAAGGAGAAGTATTGAACCAATGAGGATAGACATTATCAATGCATATCTGCTTGTTTAATGCATCCTTTTGGAAACCAGAAAAGTTTAACGACAGAAAGACGAAGAAATGGGAAAAGAATTCCAGCCATTAAAACAAAAAAAAATTGCATCTATAGGCAGAGGGGATAATAAGGTTAAACAACTTCACAAACAATTGCATTACTTAAAAATATACATTCAGGACACTACCTTAGGTGGCAACTCCTACTGAAATTCCATGTCAATTTTCACTCTTTTAAACCCAACACTACATTTTGAACTCGTGGTTTTAATTTAACTCAGAAACAAGCACCAAGACTATGGAAGGTCACAAAGTAAGAAAGAGTATGTCCTAGAATGGCAAATACAGTAAATCACCTGTAAGTTGTAACATTCATTTGATAAAGTGAATATACATAGTACAAATTACCTCCCCGATATCATTCTGAAAACGTCTGAGGAGTTCGATGGCATTATTTCTAAACTCATTTTCACGCCCCTTCAAGTTTACTATAATCTTTACCTGCAGAATCCTCTTAATATCATTAGCATGGGGAGAAATGCATGTACATTAAAAATTGTACTATCTTGAGTAATGGAACGTGCGGTCATAAGAATTGAAAGAAACCTTATCACCGTCTTTTAGAAACTTCTGAGCTGCTTTCAAACGTACGGAGTAATCATGCACATCGATATTGTAACTGCCATCAAAAGCGGTAAAGTTTCAAGATAATACTGAGTAATCGTGCCCATCGGTTCGCAATTGCTTTATTTGCAAGAAAAATTATCATTTCACTGATCCTTAATTCGAAGTTGAAGAAAATACAAATGTCCTTGGCCATAGAATTTAAATTACTGCATGTGTAAGTTCCCAGTAACTAAATATGAAAGAGATAATTCGCTGTATCACAATAAGCCAGTAAGAGTCAGCAAGCTTTATCCTTATCACAATCAACTCATCAAATATCCTTTCCAGAAACTACAGGCTGCATTTTTACATGAGAAATAGAACATTCATTACGTACATCTCCATAAACTTAGCAACTTTCTATTCTAATGCAGGACAATAATTTTTGTTCTCCACTTCTCTTAATTTTGCAAATGCAAGCAGCGTTCAAATTCGGGAGATGGGCATGACAAGTAGAAATAGAAAGAAAGGAGGGCTTAATGCATAGATATAAGAAATCATCAACAGCTGAAAACAGCAAAGGGACACAAGTACCACTGGACAAGGTACAAAGAATTGTATGGTTTTTATTTGTAAAGCAAGGCTTTCGAATACTTTTTTACCATGTACATGTAGATTGTCAATATATTAGCTATGTAACATAAACATATACTTGCTGTCGATAATAAATCCTACATCTATTCCTTTAGCATCTCTAACAAACAATTATAGACAATGCATGGTAAGGAAAACCCATAACTGCTCCTTCTCCCTAAGGCTTCATAAAAACCCTATACTAATGTGTTGTAAAAATTACCAATAGAGATGAATTTTTATCACTAAAACGGATGACCAAACGGTCGACCGGTCAGAACTAGCCGTTGGACTGTAAAAAATCAGAACGGACACTTTCTGGAAAGTGACAGTCAGACGGTCGACCGGTTCAACCAGTTCATCAAACGGATTGACCGTTTCCCAATAAGCCAAATACTGACCCCCCTAAAAAAAAAAAATATCTTAGCTCTTCTACAAGCCATTTTCTAGTGCATCAGTATAATGCTTAGACTTGTCAAGGTCCAATTCTTAGTTCTATATTAACTCCCAACCCAACCCTCAGAAGACCATTTGCTGCAAAAACCAAACTAGATTATGGTACTTTTATCAGCATATGGAATTTATACAAACTAAGATCTTTGCTTCAGGAAATCAATTCAACAACACACTAAAACACAAAAAGAAGGAAATCAGGAAAGAGCTAGCCAGCTACCAGATGAATTCTTTACGGCTCCAAGACTAAAGGTACAGACACTGTAATGAAAATTAGTCATACACGTGTCTATCAATGAATATGTTGGGTTCCATTTCATAGGCTGACACGTGTTGGGCATACGTTTTGATTTTTAACTCCTTAATAAGATTTCATTTTCTAGTGTATGTCCTCAAAGATGAATTCTTTACGGCTCCAAGACTAAAGGTACACACACTGTAATGAAAATTAGTCATACACGTGTCTATCAATGAATATGTTGGGTTCCATTTCATAGGCTGACACGTGTTGGGCATACGTTTTGATTTTTAACTCCTTAATAAGATTTCATTTTCTAGTGTATGTCCTCAATGTTATTGTCACATATTCTTGTCAATAATATATCATTCAGTAGAAGACAATTATGACACCTAAAAATAACATCTACTATTCTTTTTATTGTATACAAGTTCTTTATGCAACTCTCAACAACAAGACTCATCCATAGAATGGAGATGCATTTAGGTTAATCATCCTAGCTCAAGAAAGAATTAAAATATGTAAAGTGAACTAGCATCACCTAGACAAGAAACTTCTAAATATGATAGTGAATTAGAAATTTCTAAATTTCATTTCATGGATATCTTGCCTTTGGTGGCCCAAACACTCAATAACATAAATACATATAAAACTAGTTACACTACTGGAGTTGTGCTCTCCAAGCTTAAAAAGCCTAGTTTCCAATTCAGATCAGCTTGCATATAGAACATGAAAAAACTAGAAGGCGGCAAATAAAATGAAAAAAGAAGTAACTACTACAATTTTTAAGTAATACATACCAGCAATCCAATTATGAATTATTGCAAGATTAGGAGACAATGGGAACTTCCAATTTTGTACGAAAAGTATTATAAATTCCATAACTATGAACCTTACCCCATCTTGAGTTCCTTCAAATCCATGCGGCTGGCTGCCATTAAAATCAATACATCAATTTAAGTAAATTTCTGATCTTAAGATTAATTTCGGAAACAGAGACAAATGGCAACGTTTGAAAATCAGTGACTCTAACCAAGACTTTTCTTCTGCTGATCTCGTTTCTTCTTCTGCAACTCATATTTATATTTGCTGAAGTCATAAAATACAACACATCAATGCACCTCAACCACTAAGACACTGTGACAAGAAATAGATAACAAATACATGACACTAAATGTGGATATAAATACATAACATTCTTAATTAACCACCGTGGTATTCTAAATTTAAGGAGCACTTAAATACAGATATGTACCAAACTGCTATTAACTGGTCATATTGTCAATGTTTTAGCAAAATTTAGATAGATTAATCCATTTAATTTAATTAGCTAATAACACCAAATTTGTTGAGGCAATTACTAGAACCGAATAGTATGTATGTCTTACTTGTAATCCATTATTCTGACAACTGGAGGGTCTGCATCTGGAGATAATATCACCTAAAAGATAAAAGCAAGAAAAAAGGCAAACCGTCATTAATGGAGTTCAAGCTTGTGTGAGAATTGAGAAAAGGTAGCGCTCATCTCCTGTAATGAAAGGTACGGTATACACAGCTAAACTGTACACAAATCCCGAGCAGCGCTTGCATCCAGATAAAATCAGTAAAAACAAAATCTTACCTCACAGGGAGAGGATTTAGTATGTTGCATGACAAATTTTTTAGAAGAATAATATCTGAAATATTAATTGCAGAGATGAGAAATGAAGCATCATAAAGATGATGTTCATGGGTTCTCGTAGGAAAGAAGAATTTTGTAAATATAATGAAGTTGTCCGTGCTAAAAGGGACAAGTTGATGGCAGAAAGATGGATGGAAAATCAATTTGATCACTCAATTGAGCACTTCTTCCAGTGTGCACAGAATCAATGAGTATTGAATATTGCATGACTAGGGATACAATTCAAATTACAAAACCAGGATTAAAATTACACCCTACTTTTTTTCATAAAATAAAGAGAAGACTTGTATGAAAAAAAAATCCAAACACTGAAAAAAATATATTAGAAGTAATGGGCCACAAGTATCAATGACTGAAGTAAGTATACATAAAAATTCCCTCGAAAAGGACTTGCCTTTCTGAGAAGGAAACAAGTTTGAGTCAGACATGAATCAAGCACCAGAATGTCCAACCATTCGTGCAACACTTGTTTCATAATGTCTATACATAATCTAGAGTCTGCTGGATGCAGCAAGCATGGTATAAGTCAATTTTCAAGCTTAATAAGAGCAAAACTGACTGAATCATTGAATTTTTCAACAACGGTGATGCTTTAGCATCTAAGTTTTTTTCTTTTGATAATTATGGAATTAACTTATTGTTTCTTGGTTGACATGATACTTTTTCTTTTCATAAAATTCAAAAGATTTATTTCTTCTGATTGAGATCGTAAGACATTTTTTTCATTGGAACAGTAAAAATGGCATAAATAACTGTTCTTTAGCTAAAAATAGATTTGTTTTCTTACATTATCAATTTCTTATTTTCAAAATATGTTACTTGGTAAATAAATTTATTTCCATTTCAAAACAACGATGGTACTACCAAATTAAGTGCAATCAAAAATCATGACGATAGGTGAAGCAGTGGCAGGATATTTGGGGTTTTATATGTAAAATACACGTTCTTGCTATGCACTTCAAAAACAAATTATAGATTGAAACTAATCCCAATAAAGAAAGACGGTCTGTATGACAGCCCTCATCTGAACGAAGAGTTAACCCATATTTTACTTTCATCAACACAAACTGTTGAAAATTTTAACCATAGAATCCTGTCTTTAATTTTCCAAACAGTCTGAGGCACAACCCCCCTCCCCTCCAAACCTCTTCCCTCAGAAAAGAAAAAAGGAAGAACTGAAGAGGAACTATTCTATCCACTGCCAGCCTAAATAATTTGCACAAGTACCCTTAAATTGACCACACATAATCAACCATTGCCACAGCAGTAACTAATAACATAATTGGCGGAAGATTAACCCCACTTGTATGCATAATAATTATCCAAAAACATTGAAAATAAATAAATTTTACAAACTTCATTATTATTGAGAGCATACCAAGTCAAGCTCGGCCTTGTCTGCCATTTGTAAAGCCTCACCTTTTGACAAAATTCCAACCTATACAATGCAGGAGACATCAATTAAATACCCATTTTGTATATCATTATGCCATCAATTGTAGTGCATATACAATATGCGCATATAGTGTAATAAGTACTCACCATGTTTTGCTGCTGATCAATGAGCCTAACTTTATCTGACCTATATAAAAAAACCACCACAAAACACCAAAATCAAATACCCAAAAGTGAGATTCTAAAAAATCCTCTCTTTAGTGCTAATAAGATTAAAGATTTCATTTTTACTACAATATAGAAAGGCTCGCGACTTATAGTTACCTGATGGAAGAAATATCAAGTGCCTGATCATCATTGGACTTGGGCCTACGGGAGGACCCACCACCTCCACCTCCGCCTCCGCCTCCGTAGCGGGATACGATAATGGTGGTGGTGGTGGTTGTAGAGGAGACGGAGAGCCACTGGGTGGCGGGACTGTGGATGCGGAGAGTAAAGAGGTTGGAGTGAAAAGAGAGGGGTTTAGGGGATTTGGAGAGTTGGAGTTTGAAGGGGTGATGGAAAGTGCTGGCGCAACCAGCCATGGTGACTGGGTTGGAGGGTAGGGGGTCGAGGATGTGTTGAGTTCCAATTTCAGAACATGGAGTGGATCTTATCCGTTATTTTAGCTCTTTTTTTCCAGTTCCTGTGGTATAAATTTCATCCGGAGTCACTGAACTTTTAGTACAATCTCAATTGGATACTAAAAAATTGTAATTTATTTCAATTGAATTATTACACTTCAAATTTAGTTTCAAATTGCACCACCCTTTTACATTTCATCATTTATCATCTTTCAAACTAACGAAAATTACTTAATTGGTAACCATATCTCAATTGATCTTCCATGTTATCGTTATGTGACACTATTAAAAAAAATTGTAAATTAAAGGTTATGGTAATGTCCTCATATTAAAAGATATTTTTTTTTATTTTAACACTTTTTATAACGTAGTGTAATAGTAAATTGGTATATTATACAGCGACTACGTTGAAGATCTTTTGCGGTATAGATGCTAATTAAGCATTATTCATCAATCTGGGAGACATGGAGTGACGGAGTGGTGAAATTTTTGAATTAAATTGAAATTTAGTGATACAATTAAGACAAATGTAATTTAATGACCCAATTAGATTTTTTTGAAAGTTCAGTAGCCACACATGAAATTTACCCGTCGCTGCGATTTTTGAGAGGAAGTTCTCTTGCCCTTTATGAGTCCAAATTGTAGGGCATAGATTGACATTTTCTCTAATGAAAGTGTAAAATAGTCCACTTCTAAAAAAATCGTTTATAAACCTTCTTTAAATATGTATTTGTACATTAATCAAAATGCCATGTATTATAATTGGTCAAAGTACCTATTTTTACCTTAGAAGTAAGTAATTACAAATTTTATACTAAACATTAGACTGTGATGAAATTATTTTTAAATACTTATATTATAAATTATAGATGAATGTGTAGATAAAAAATAAATTATAAATTATAAATTATATAAAATATATAGATAAAAAATATGTTTCACCCATACGACCAGTTGAAACTATAAATTAAACACTACCAAAAAAATTATTTAAAAGGCTTATAAAAGAAAATTTATTTGTAAGTCATACTCAAATGTTTCCATTGTTGTTTTGGATCCACAAATAATATTATGGATCTTTAGGACTTTTCTATATCATGTAGTTTTTCTACATCGAGCGAAGTATCACAAATCTTTCTATGCACTATATTGTTCTTTTCGTTTCGTATTTAAATAGAACTTTAATTAATTACTTGTTGTTGGACGAGATTTTACGGGAAAACAATTATTTCTAAGAGAGAACAAATATTTTCTTCATATGCAAAGACAAATAAGAAACCACTCTTTTTCCTTATGTTAAGAATGAAAAGAGATTCCATCGTATTCATATATAGCAAAGTCTTGTATCTCCTGAATTCCTACAAAAAAAATATTTGTTGAAATTTATTATTAATTTAATAATGCTAGCGATCTTCATTCCTTCCTATAGGAAATAAGACATTCAATAAAGAATGTTTGTGCCCAATTTACTTTATAAATTCAAAAATAATATGTAACGATTTCAAATAAATTGTCATTTCTATATCGTGATCAAGACATTCAATGACTCTTATTGAATCATTGTATATACTCCACCATCGACTCTCTTTCATTCTCCTTGACAGACTTGAGTTGGTCGAAGGTCTTGAGTGTACCTCTTACTCATTTCAACCATTAGAAATAATCTTCCAAATGGTAAATCTAGTTCTACACAGTGAGACTTTTGTTAAGGGTAATCGTATTGATGCAGTATTTTTTTGTCAAATTATTTTTTAACTATACAAAAGGTCTTCAATCTTTTTATTATCTCACTTATGTCCTCGCCTTTTTGTCGTATTATTGTCTACAATCTTCCATTAATTAGCATATCTAGCCTCTGACGATGAGTTATGTCAAAATATTATGCTAGCCCATTTTTGTATTTGTTGCATTTTTTTCTTATTTTAAAATATGAGGGGGGAATAAATAAAAATTTACGCTTTCGTAACATACTGTTTGGATAAAAACCATCATCAGAAACAAAATGTGCTAATTAATTAAAAATTGATAATGAAATTTTGAAAAAATAATTGGATCCGTTAATTAATATACAATTTATGCTTGATAATGAAATTCATCGTCACATATTTCTATTTCTACTATGGAACATCCAATGGATTCAACAATTCTGACATTTGTTGATGTTTGATTTCACCCGCACACACACCACATGTATCTCGACTCAAAAACAAGCTATGTTCATGTTCTTTTACCAAAATGAGCCATTAAAGTAGTGTATAAGTTAGTACTTTCTAAATGTACATAATATGTAGTAGACTAAACTTCTACAATTATCTCAACTTTTTAGATCATCTTGATTAGGTACACATAGTCATCCTAGATAATACAAAGTCTTATTTAGAGATAAAAATTCCCTAGAATGGGAAAGTCACTTGGCCAAGCTTTCATTATTCTGGGAGATAGATTTCACACAGTTTTGGTTATAATTTTATCATCTTGTTGAAATTGGTTGAGTGCTCGATTGATTATATAGCATTTACAATAAAGAATTTATATACAACAGAAATAATAAAGGTAAATTATACATAGGGTCTCTATTTTTTCTAGTTTGTCACAATCATTTCTAACTTTTCATTAACCGCTTTTAAAATCGAATGGAAACGAAATTGTAATAAACTAAAAAAAATGAAGACCCCAAGTATAATTTATCTTCAAAACAAATCTAACTACTTACAAAAGAATGCTTGACAATATGAGCTGGAACAAAGTCGTGAATCAAGGAAAATATTTCAACCAACATGCTAAGAAGAACAAAAATTGGTCGAGTGATGAGTTACGAGATTTGCATTTGAAGGTTGATAAAGTGAAAGAGACATGAGTATATATTTTACCAAAAACAACAACTAACCCAAATTTACAATGACGCATTCTTAGTTAGAAAACGTACTTTTATCAAAATGCGAGTACTTAGGGTGTATTCTTTCTGTTTCAGTTTTCAATTTTGAGTTTTGAATTCATTTCAGTTTTTCTGTTTTGAGAATATATTTTAAGATTGCTGAAAATGCGTTTGATTTGTTATTCTGAAAATAGAAAATTGAAAAACACATTCTGTTTAGAATTTTGAGAAATTGCTTTATATCATTTTATTCAATAAATTTGATTTATTCAGTAAAATATAACAATTTTATGATAATATATGATAAAATAATATATACATTTTAAAGTCAATAGTGGATCTTACAATATATTTTTTTATAAATAAAATACAAACAAATAATAAGTTAACAAAATAGGAAATAAAAAAATAAAAATTAATGATTTGGACTGAGAATTTTAATATATTTTTATTTAAATTATTTTTTTAGATTTTTTATTTAAATAACAAACAAGGGCTTGAATTATTTTTTTAGTATTTAGAATTTTCATTTTTATAGAATTTTTATTTTTTTATAATTTTATTTTATTTACAATTTTTATTTTTTAAGAATTTAGAATTTTTGTTTTGTTTAAATTAATTTTTAAGAAATTTTGAAAAAAGTTGATAAAACATGTGATAGAAAAGTTGATAAAAATTGTAGGTCCAACGAAATATATAAATTAAAATGAGTTAAGATGAAAAAAAGAATTTAAAAAAAAAAAACATGACAAACATGCTCTTAATTAAGCTTTAACCAAGAGTATACTTGATTATTATTTTCAATTAATATGTTTTAGTGTTTGTTTGGTAAATTTTTTTATAGAATTTTGTAGATTATAAATAATAAATATACACATAATAAAATTTATGAAATTTATGAAATATGTAAATACGAATAATGTTTAGTAAGCTTATAAGAATTCTGAAACTCTAAACACGCTTTTAATATTATGTTTAGGATGTGTTTGATTTTGATTAAAATTAAATTTTTTCATAAAAGTTGATAAAAATTAATGAAATGTATAATTGAAAAATAAAAAAAGTTATAAATTTATAAATTGTATGATTAAAATTAGTTTACCGCTCCAAACGCCACCTCAACAAATATTCGTAGAGTTCTGTTAAATCTTATGTTGGGTATAGAATTTCACTTTTTTCTCAAGGCTTATCAAGAAACCTGTTCTAGAATCTTCTCAATTTTTCTTAAAGATATCTATATAAAACCCACTCTTCCATTCGGTTTGATATTCAAAATTTTCATAGAAAGCGGTGAAAATTAAACCCCATTTTCTTGAATTCTACTTCAATGGCGACCAAAGAGAACAAGGCTATAGGAATAGACCTCGGCACAACTTACAGTTGTGTTGGGGTATGGCTAAATGACCGTGTAGAAATAATTCCAAATGATCAAGGCAATCGAACTACCCCTTCTTATGTTGCCTTCACTGATACTGAACGGTTGATTGGCGATGCAGCCAAGAATCAAGTGGCTATGAATCCACACAACACTGTTTTTGATGCTAAAAGGCTCATAGGCAGGCGATTCACGGACCCTTCTGTTCAAAGTGACATGAAATTGTGGCCATTCAAGGTTGTACCTGGTCCAGGAGACAAGCCCATGATTGTGGTCACTTATAAAGGCGAGGAGAAGCAGTTTTCAGCAGAAGAAATTTCTTCCATGGTGCTGGTAAAGATGAAGGAGACTGCTGAATCTTTCTTGGGTTATCAAATAAAGAATGCTGTTATTACTGTGCCTGCGTATTTCAATGATTCTCAGAGGCAGGCGACGAAGGATGCAGGCGCGATTTCGGGGCTGAATGTGTTAAGGATTATTAATGAGCCTACGGCGGCGGCCATAGCATATGGGTTGGATAAGAAAACCTCGAGAAGAGGTGAGCAAAATGTTCTTGTTTTTGATTTGGGTGGTGGGACTTTTGATGTTTCTTTGTTGACTATAGAAGAAGGGATTTTTGAAGTGAAATCTACTGCTGGTGATACCCATTTAGGGGGTGAAGATTTTGACAATAGGCTTGTGAATCATTTTGTTACTGAGTTTAGGAGGAAGCATAAGAAGGATATAAGTGGAAATGCTAGGGCTTTGAGGAGATTGAGAACTGCCTGTGAAAGAGCTAAAAGAACTTTATCATCGACTACACAGACTACAATTGAGGTTGATTCTTTGTATGAAGGGATAGATTTTTATGCAACTATAACAAGGGCAAGATTTGAGGAATTGTGCATGGATTTGTTTATGAAATGTATGGAGCCAGTGGAGAAGTGTTTGAGGGATGCCAAGATTGATAAATCACAGGTTCATGAGGTGGTGCTAGTTGGTGGATCAACTAGGATTCCAAAAGTTCAGCAACTTCTGCAGGACTTTTTCAATGGGAAAGAGCTTTGCAAGAGTATCAATCCTGACGAGGCGGTGGCTTATGGCGCGGCGGTGCAGGCGGCTATTTTGACTGGCGAAGGGGATGAGAAGGTGCAGGACTTGCTCTTGCTTGATGTCACACCTTTGAGTCTTGGCCTTGAGACTGCAGGTGGAGTCATGACTACTTTGATTCCAAGAAACACGACAATTCCAACGAAGAAAGAGCAGATTTTCTCCACCTACTCCGATAATCAGCCCGGTGTGCTTATCCAAGTCTATGAAGGTGAAAGAGCAAGAACCAGGGATAACAATCTTCTTGGGAAGTTTGAGCTCACAGGAATTCCTCCTGCACCTAGAGGTGTGCCACAGATCAATGTTACCTTTGACATTGATGCTAATGGCATACTGAATGTCGCTGCAGAGGATAAAACTGCAGGTGTGAAGAACAAGATTACGATCACCAATGACAAGGGAAGATTGAGCAAAGAAGATATTGAGAAAATGGTGCAAGATGCTGAAAGGTACAAGGCTGAGGACGAGGAAGTGAAGAAGAAGGTGGAGGCGAAGAATGCGTTAGAGAATTACGCGTATAATATGAGGAATACGGTGAAGGATGAGAAGTTTGCGAGCAAACTGGATCCATCAGAGAAACAGAAGATTGAAAGTGCTGTGGAGGAAGCAATTGAGTGGTTGGATAGGAACCAGTTGGCTGAGGTTGATGAGCTTGAGGACAAGTTGAAGGAGCTGGAAGGAATTTGTAATCCCATTATTTCGAAGATGTATCAGGAGGGCGGCGGCAGCGGTGCATCTATGGGTGAAGACATGCCTGGTGGAGGTGGCGGTTCTGACCGCTCTAGCGGTGGCGCGGGGCCGAAAATTGAAGAGGTTGACTAAATGTCTAAGCAGTTGGGAGTTTAAGATATGCTTTTGGTTATATGTTTCTTGTAATTTTTCCCTTTATGTTCTGTCATGTGTTGTCCTTTCTTCTTTTCTTATTTGAGTTGGTGGATAGGTAAATAGTGTTGGCAAGTAGCATGTAAGAAAGGGCTCTTGTACACCCGAACCCAGCTGAGTCAAAGTTCCATATAAATTTTTTTTTCTTTTCTATTTCATGGATGGTTTGTCATAACTTTTAATTGATTAATTTCTACAAATTTCCACTTATTCAGTCTATTTTGCTTTATTCAAACATACTTTTTATCCACATATTTTATAGAATAATAGAACCCATAATTTACAACATACTTTTTATTTACACATTTATCAATAATTTATATTATACGTATTCAAAAAATAATTGCAGCAATATCAAACATGCGCTTAAAGACTTACGAAACAAAATAAAGACCGAGGCGATGGGATAAAGAGACTCCAGTGCTAGAATCAAGCAGCATTTGAGTCTCCGGCCAATTGTCTTATATTTTAAGTGTAATAGTTTTTTACAATATTGTATTTAAGTGTATTAGTTAGTTATAAAATGTGTGGTTGAAAAATTAATAAAAATTATAAAAATGTAGAAATTAGTACCACAAAATAATTTATTTTAACACGAAATAATCTCGTCCTTACTTCTCGATATCAATAAATATATGTCTCTATTCTCTAACAACAAATAGGGAGGTGGGAATTAGTAACATTAAGCCAACTAACAAACACCATAAAAATTCTATAATACACCCTATATATAAAAAATAAAAAAAAAAACAAGAAGAAGCTATATATGGCATGTATTTTTCAAAACACCTTAAAAAATTATAATACACATGCAATGACTGATTTTGTCTTAAATAAGTATAAACTTTTAATTTGTTCCATAAGGTAGTGACAAATTTTGTCTCTCTCACTTTCTAATTACATTATCAACTAAGAGTGCGTTTGATAGAGATTATAAACAGTTTATAAACCAAAAGTAGTTTATTTGAGTTGAAATTGTTGACTTTTCATGTTAAAAATGGGTTGAAAAGTCAAAAATTACGGCTGAAAAAAACCAAAAACGGTTTTTAATCTAAACCAAACACAAGCTAAGTGGAGAAAGGAAGTCTAAGCAATTTCATCTTGATTGCGTCCATGACGCATTGATGATTTTAGTACATCTTTGTTGCTACAGAAGAGCCCTCATATTTTGACTTCGGAGACTAAAATCTCATTTGTCATTTCAAATATCAATTTCTGACTGACACTTAGAAACTTCACCTTTTATGTAAAAGGTTTAGATTTCTAATATTTAAAAGGTTTATTCATAGAATGGACACACTAGGCAACTGTTTATACAATATGTATGCACTTAGCAGTACATTCGCACATAAGTTTCATTTTTTTATTTATAAAAACAATTATTCTCAAGAAATCACGACTTCACAATATATAAGAGATGATTATGAGTTTAAATTCTAAATTTCAGAAGAAAAAAAATGTTTTATCCTGAAGATAAAACTTACACAATTACTTATGAAAAATAATTTCTTAAATAGACTACATAGAAGTAATTATTTTATAAAGCAATTCACGCGAAATTTTACGTACACAAAATTTCACCAAGAAATATGTAGCATGTAAACATTTTGTCCGAAAAATATCAAAGACTTCAAAAAACATTCAATTTATCTCGGATACAACATATAACATATCACATATCACATCGGGATTCGTCAAACTTCAAATTGTTGCATAGGCTACTAACACAAAAGATTTAAGAATTTAAGTAAGAAAGAGGAACGTATTTACCATAACACTGCAAAAAATTAGATCTAACAACAAGTAAGTGATTTGAACTACAAAAATGTTCTAATACAACTGTTGGTCATAGATTTAAATACAACAAGCATCCAAATCAATAAATAATATAAACAATTAAAAACACAGCACCAAGCATTTTTCAATTATTCGCACACAAAAAAACATGTTTTTGTAACGATCACAAACTTTCTTCTATAAATTTTTTGCTCAAGAGTTATTCGCACAAAAAAAATGCATTTTTTTGTATCGCGTTCTAATCAAAGGCATGCATCAAAAAACTAGTTTTGAATTCATCCTACTTGTCTATTCTTTGGGCAAGTTTTGTATTATTCAAAACTTAGCAGCTTTTGTTTATTAAAACATAATTTGCTGTGCAATATATATTTAATAAATTAGTTAATGTCAAATTAAAAAAAAATGCAATCTTTACCTCTAATGCTTATTATTGACTAGTGAGACATTGATTTGATCAATATTTTTAGAGTAATTAATTACTTGACATGCTTAAAATTATATATATTTTTATGACTTGATTTTGCATGTATGAGCATTTTTGTTTTGACAAATTTATAAACAAACAACATAATCACTAAATGTATATTATTGCTAATTAAAACAAATGGTAATCATATTGATTGTGAATGACATGTTTTGGACCAAAATTTATGGGCACATTGTTAATTCTATTTTACCCATTCATATGCCACTTTGTCATTTAGTTTGTTGTGTAGTACATATATTTTTACAATTGAAGCAAATGCTCTATTTAACCATAAGTTCAATGGTTTGATGATTTTTATTGTTTGGCATGACTCATTGGACTATTCTAAACCAATAATAACGCAGATAATTATTGAGAATATCTATTGAAGAAAATCAGAAGATTTTTTAATTTAATGAATTCTCGTGTACTGTTTCTTCTTAGGGTATATATAGATCAATGAATTTTTAGTACTAGATAAAGTTGGGGATGAATTTCTTTCATATTCTGTAAATTATTAAGGGTGGTATATATGAGCCCACTCACCCTCCATATGGGTCATTTAAATATTTTATAATTTTTAAATATGCATATACTAAATGGTCACATACATGTCTATTTTCCACTCGCAACCTAAAATTTGTGAGATTAATTGCTGGGTCATTTCCTCTCATAGCAAAGTTTTATGATTTACTTTAGAACATGTTATTTTAACTACAACAACATTTACACGCATTAAGCCAACACGTTATCACATGTTCTCCCTAATACAATTGAGTTTTGAAAGTTGGAAATATATAAGGTTTGAATCTCCTTCTATATAAATATATTCATATTCTGAAGGGTGATAGTTTATAACACGACTTATCGATTGTCATTGTTTATTAGACAATTATCTTAGCATTAAGAGGATAAATTAAATATTTGAAAAAGAAAGTACATAGAATGTATTATAATTTTCTTTGCACAAGGCAATGTGAACTAGAAATTCAAAATGTAATAGCAAAACAATTGTTATGTGCATCACTGACGTATATTTGTTGTAAATGCTTCAACCTGATTGATGTTTTAGTAGAACAATCCGTTATTAATGAAGTCGGTAAAATTTAAGCATGTTTGAATCATGTTGAAAAAATTGATTCCAAAGACGAAAATATCCAAAACTAAAATAAAGCAAATAATCAAGATTCTTGTAATAAGGAAACCATGTTTTTGAGGAGATAGTGTAAATAGACCTTTGGAGAGGTTCACACGGACCTCGAAGAGGTTTAGGTACATGTAAATAGTGGGAAAAAATATCAATAAAGTTATATAATTGTGGGAACTAAAAAATATCGATAAAGTTATGTAACTGTGGGAACTAAAAAATATCGATAAAGTTATGGGCCAAAATGAAAAGAGACCTTGTTGGTAAAAAAATAAATTGTTTAGAGCAATACAAAGTGTTTAGACCTGTAATTTGAACTCCTGAAAAGTAATCCATGTAGGATACAAGTGAGTCTTTATAAAGAAGGAAAATGAGAACAATAAAATTAGAAAATACAAAACGCGACTTGTATATAACCCACGGTTTCTAGCACAGACCCATAATCGATTATGAGAAAATATTATATCATGTGATGGACACTGTTACATTAATTAGTTTGGGCTCAAAACCTCGACATGCACCTCATGGAATTATGGATCATTATATGAATTAAAAAAAAAATCCAGACGTATGTGGTATAATTGGTTTAGCGAATATATAGTGAACAAGGGTTATAAGAACAACGATATTTGCTCATGTATTTGCATAAAGAAAACAAATATTAGATTTGCAATTATAACAGTTTGCATTGATAATTTAAATCTTACGTGAACTCAAGAAGAGCTCAACAAAACTTCAAATTATTTGAAAAATAAACTTAAATGCAAGATTTGAAAACATCAATTTTTGTCTTGGGTTGTAGATTGAACATTTTCAAGAAAGATTATTTGTTAATCAATCTACAAATACATTAAATGTTTTAAAATATTTGTATATGAATAAAACACAAATATTGGCTTCGCTCGTCGTTCAAGCACTTGTTGTGAAAAAGATCAATTTCACTCATTTGAAGATGGAGAAAATGTTCTTGCACCTAAAGTAATGGACCTTAGTGCAATTGGAACATTGACATATATTGTAAATTGCACTCGACCAGACATAATTTTTGCTTTAATCCTCTTTGCAATATATAGTTTTGCACAAACTCAACGACATTAAAGTTGTGTTAAACATATTTTTCGTTACCTAAGAGGTACTATTAACATGTGATTATTTTATTCACAAAAAATATAATATTTCTTTGTAGGATATGCAATTTATCTCTTCAATCTACATAAAACTAGCTCACAAATAAGATATGTGTGTTATACGTGAATGAACAAATATATCGCGGTGATATGTGAAGCAAATTAACTTTGACAGCAACATCTTGAAATCATTCTGAAATTATTGTAATCTATAAAGCAAGTCGAAAAAATGTATGGTTGAGGAATATATATGATCCATCATATCTAAGTGTCGTGCAAATTAGATTCAACAAAAGATAGCCCAACAATATTATATGAAGTAGCTTGTTTTGCATAGTTTAAGTGAGACTATATCAAAGAGGGTGTTTTTCTAAAATTCTTCTATACACATAAGTTTTAGAAGAATTGTGACATCGATGTTTAACGAATTCGCACGAGTAATAATGTGACCGACTTTTTCACAAAAACATTGTCGAGGTCAACATTAAAGAAATTGGTACATGAGATAAGAATGCACCGACTCAAATAATTCCTGTGATTAACATAAGGGAGAATAGCAATACTCATTTTTCTTCATCCAAGTCATTCCATTGGATTTTTTGGCAAATTTTTAATGAGGTCGCATTTTTTTAGTACTCAATTAACTGTACTTTTTTTCCCATCGTATGCTATTTTTGTCCCACTGAATTTTTGTCAAACAAAATTTTTAAAAAAACAATTATTGTGCAAATAGTCATTCAATGGAGAATTTTATAAAATGATAAATAATGATGAATGACTAATTGGTGTTATAGATACATATATGACTTTTCTATTTATTTTAGAAGAGTGTATTCTATTTAAATTGTAATTCTCATTGAAAACATTTATATCTGAATTATTGTTGTAATCACGACTGTATGGAGTTTTCTCCGCCACGGGAAGATAAAAATACTTAAACGTTCATGTATCACTACGTCGTCAATTTTTTCCTTCACAGACTCATCTCTAAATTTGCTGAACGCTTCAATTCATCTCCCTGATTCGATTATCTACCTCAACCTATCATTTTCAAAATCTTCTCACATGCTCAATCGATCGTCTCCCTCCACCGATCATTTTTAAAATCTGTTCACCGTTTCAATCTATCATCATTCATCATAATAAAGATTATTGTCGAATTCCACCGCAATAAAGCGATATACTAGTCAATTTTACAATTTTAAATTTCAATTCTTTTTTTTCCTTTCTTATTCTCTTTGTTTCTACAATGCCAAACCTTCGATGGACCATTAAAACCATGGTAGTCAAATAAGAACTTAACAAACCCAAAAGACAAAAATTGAATATCTCAATACATACAAATGTAGGGACAAATTTGTCAATTTTAATTTCAATTTAAATACGACAAAATAAAAATTTGTCAATTTAAACACAAACACAAGCACAAACGAAAACAATGTAAAATAAATGAAAAAAGGGTTTTCCTCTCTCTCGCCTCAAGTTCATATACACATTACCTCTTTCCCCGTTTCTCCTTCTTCTCACAGTAGAGAGAGGAAACAATACTTTCTCTCTCTAAACGTATATCCTCTTTATCTCAACTCTCTCTCTCTCTCTCTCTATACATACAAATATATAAAACAAAAGAATCTATATATATAAATTTTATATATATAGATTTCTTGTATTCTTGTCACAGCTTCTTGATTGGACAAAGGAGAATTTTTGATTGCAAGGTATGCAGGCTGAACAGACAGTGTTGAGCTTGAGACCAGGAGGCGGGACCCGCGGTGGAAGCAGATATCTGGGCCCACGCTTTGATTCATCATCGGGGAATACTGATCTGCGTTCTCATGGCGGTGGTGCTCCTTCACTCCCTACCTTCAAGGTTAATTTTTTTAATTTCATTTATTATTTCAGATCTAGGGTTTTTTATCCGATTGAATCTAACCTATGTTTCTTTACAATTTATTAATTGATTGTTTTAATAGTCGGTGCTTTTTATACTTTAAAAATTAAATTTGGATTTATCGATCTTTCTGTAGATGGTTTTTTGATACATGTGTGTCTATATAGTAACGAGCTTTTAAAAGCTTCCAATCTTGTCTGATTCTTTTTTTCCCTGTTTCGAACTGAAGCTTAAAACGTGTTGAGTTCTCAATACTTTTTGAAAATATTTAAAGGTTTATTTTTTATAGATGGAAATATATTATTTGCAAGTTCTTGATGAATCTTGATCGTTCACTAAATTCAGCTTCTCCTTTTTGTGTTTTCGTTTGATGCTTGTTAAATTTGATGACAAGTGGGATTCTAGTATCAACAACGCCACAACCAATATTCTATTTGGTTATTTCAAGTTAAAAACTTCCTCTATTACTCAATAAAGGATGCATATTATCTTTGTTGGGAATTTATATTACATTTTGAGTTTATCGTTGTAATGGTAAATGACATTGAGTTTATCGTTGTAATGGTGCTAGATGACAACAAACAAATTTGTTCTCTTCTAGTTCCCAATCTTTAAAACGATTTCTTAATTTTTAGCATGGAAACAAGGGTTTTTTGTGGGAGTTGTTTAATGTCAATGTCCTAATTCTTGGCAGTGCACGTAAGATGTGTAGTTGCTGTAAATATGGACATAAAGCAATATGTAGGCTTTAGGTGGGCACGCAAGGAGTATCAGGATGCCCACAAAGGAATCTACGGACATAGCTTTGCATGTCATTATACTAACGTGACTGCAAATACATAAATGGGTGGAATTTCATAGTTTGCCACGTTTATAGCTGAGCTTTGCATAATTATAATTAATAAGGTAGACAATCTTAATTAGCTAGTAACCTCTCCTGCAACCCTAGTGTACAACGTGTATACTGGCATTGTGGTCATAATTATGATCTTTAATTGTGGAAAAGTTGTCTTTTTTTGGCATAATGTGAGAAATCTTCTAGAAACCTTGTTATTTCCCGATACGATACAACTATTGCCTTGATGTTTGATTGACTTTTGTTATATTCACTTGTGGATTTTTAAGTGAATTCATGAAAGCTGGTTATGATGGTTTTAACTGATTGCATCATGCTTTGCCATTTAGTGCAACCTCGTTATATAACTGCATAAATCTTTTGCTCTAATCTTCATTTAATAAAGTACTCGTCAGGATATTTGTTTGCAACTCAATAGCCTGCCTGTTTTGGATTGGTAATCTATGTTTCTATTGCCTCTTTGCTTGATGAATGATATATGTGAGTAATTTGTGTCTTTTCCCGAATATTGTAGACCGGAGAATCCCGATTTTATGGCCTCGATCGGATTTGCTACACCAGAGACCAGCTGTTACAGCTAAGGGAGGTAATGCTTCTTCTTGATGTTCACAGAACTGTGCTTATGATATCCCTTAATTTATTCCTCCAACTGCATGGTGCCATTTGCTTAATTTTGTTCACACTCTTTTCTACTATCTGCAGTACATACACCAGAATTTATGGTTCTTCATTTCCATCTTTCATGGGTCTGATATGGCTGATTATTTTTTCATAGGTGACTATCATCTCAGAGGACATTCTGAAGGTCAAACAAGAAGTTGATGCTGAATTTTTCGGTGAAGATCCAAGCTGGACTCATGGAGAGAGCAATGTGAGTCTCTTTCTCGACTTTGAATTTATGCCACTCTTTCCCATTTTTACGTAACTGTTTTATAATGTTTGTGGGGGTTTCTTTATTTTTTGTTTTTTTTTTTTTTTTATGGATTCCTTTTGCATTTATTTGGTTCACCTGGTGATATATCTTTTGGAATTTAAAAGAATTGTTAAAGGTCAATTCATTATTTTAATTCATCTAATTTTTTCTATTTTCTTTTTATTATCTCACCTCTGTGATACTCAAATATTTGACGACGGTTTTCCTTTGTGTAGCTTCAAAATCAGGGCCAGAGTCGCTATTCTGAGCCAGACAACCGTGACTGGCGTAATCGGTCTGCACAATTTCCTGCTCCTGCAGATGAAAGATCCTGGGAGGCCTCCCGGGACAGAGACTTTGGTGGCCGCTTTGACTCAAGACAACAGGATATAAACCAATACAATAGGCAAGAACAACTAAGCTCACAGTTTGCAAGAGCACAAATCTCTTCCAACCAAGGGGTAATTCATTTTCTGCTGCAATAAGCGTTAATAATTTCTCGTGTTTGTTCTGTTATTTGGAGGTCCTGTCTAATTTACACCTACATGCTTATTTGTTAAGCTACCATGCCATTTTGTTCAAAATTATAGGGCAAAATCCTAAATGAGATTTCAACGGAAAGTCTTGATTGTTCTTTTCTGACTGTGTTTGAGAAACCTGATGCACTGTTGTTTATTGCTATCACTTCCTTTCCTAATTGCTTTCCAGGAATCTTTCTGTGCCTTGTGGGATTATTTAAACCCGCTTTACTGGAATCTTTAAATTTGCTCTGTTATTACTAAAAATGTCAATCTTGTTGAGATATGCTGTATACATCTATCATTAGGTAACTAGGTGAAGGATCTTGTACAGTCAAGAAGTCATAACTTCCAAATTATTTAGACAATTTTAAAGTTCAAATTACATTGTACCAGCTGTCAGTCCACTACGACGCTATCATTATACACAAGCAGTTGGTGCCATTGATATATCTGAAGGTGAAATTTGTAGACAGTGGAAACAGGCATTTTTGGGTTCTATAGAGTTGTGGGTTCAAGGAAAAATATATCGGCCCTTCAATTAGGAAGTGATCCAGTGATATTGATCTCGAGAACTGGGTATCTGTGTAGTCGAGCTGAAAATCTTAGGAGATGCTTAATAAATCTGGACATCAAACCAAGGTTAGCTAAATCTGTAAAATGCTTTACAATATGGAAATTTTTTCGACGTAACTGCTCCACTGAAATTGGAAGCACACTGAGGCGCAAACAGACTCCAAACCTTACTAATTCAAAATGAAACAAAGGTTCTTAGTGGGAAATTGGTGAACTAGTAGTAGTACATAGAATTACGAGAAGCAATACTTGACTGGTTGTACCAAACTAAGATTAATTTAAGAGAGTTGTATAGGAGTTTGTGCAGCTGCATGGAATACAACTCATAAGGACATTTTTCATCACCATAGCATCATTGATTGAGTCCATATTAGCAGCCTTTTTCTATTTAGACTTGAATGTTTTTTCGAGTATTTCTAGTTCGGGTATTATTGTAATCCCAGGAAATATGCAATATGCTGAAATTCTGGATTGTTTTGTATATACATAATGGTCATGCTATGTTCTTTTTTTTAAAAAAAAAATTCGACATTAGCACTAGTTAGCTAGGTTATTTATGTGCACATTAGAATTAGAATTCTAAGAGTGCTTGGACTCTATAATGAATTGTAATATTTCCAATTGAAACAGGAAGAAGTATTTCACATTTTCTAATTTTGTTTTTTCTTGATCCGCGTGAAGCAATTCTAACCCCTGGGGTGTGATGCTTCGAGCCTTTACTTCTTTTTCTAATTCTCATCTTTTATTTTTTTATTACAATAATTGAGAATTGTTCCTAGACCTTCGAATTAATTCTTTGGTCCTTAACACAATTGAACTATCAAGCCAATCTATTTTTTTCCCCAAACACTGGATACTGTTTATCATATCTAATCTCAAAACGACCATTATATTTCTCTCTTGGTTTTGTTGGTGTCATAAACCCCCAAGTTTCTCTGCATCACCTTGTAATTTTTAGACAACGTAACAACTATATTTAGGCTTGAAACTTCACTATGTTGAACACGTTTGGTAATGAAATTACTGCAGTAATGTTTTTCAAATTTATGCACGATTTCTCTGAAGGAGATGTATATGGATGATAAGAATCACTATTCTTACGTCTTAGATTTATTGCCTTGTGTGTGATTTAACTGTGCTCTCAACGAAGTTACTCTACGAAGTGGGTAAAAATGTACTATTTGATGTAATCTGACTACATGCTTTATGACCTTAATTTGCCGCTCCGTTATGTTGAATGTCATTATGCCAACTATCATTTAACTTAATGTTAAGATAATAGTGATCAACTTCTTCGTCTATGAAACAGGGAGGACCTACTCCTTTAATCAAGGCTGAGGTGCCATGGTCAGCTCGAAGGGGGACTCTTTCTGAGAAGGAGCGTGTCCTGAAAACAGTGAAGGGGTAATTTTCTATGTACTGCATTTAATGTGAATAAATGCTGTTCTTCTAAATCTGATTAACTTCTTTTGTGGCTAATGTATTGAACTCAAAACATATTTGAATGTTCAATTGATACTTCATTTACTAGTTCAAGTCTTGAACTGTCAACAACCTGTATGTTTCTTTTTTGCCGGCTGGGCACTGCTATTATTGTGATTGAGTACCCCCAATAACCATTTTTGTTGTACCAAATTCTTTTCGATGACAATAAGTTTATGATCTGCGTCTATTACTATATATTTGTGAAACTCTAGCTTTTGCTAATACAATGAAGATAATTATTTCCTGTTAAGATGACTAAGCTAGGATCCAATAGTGGAGATGGTATAGATGGCTGTTTGTTTTGTATCTGTAATTCTAGTTTCAGCATTACTACATGATATACTTCTTAAGTAAAACATTTAATGCCGACCAATTCATTCTTGTTGCAGTATACTGAACAAGCTGACTCCTGAGAAATTTGATCTTCTCAAGAGTCAACTTATTGATTCTGGGATCACAACAGCTGATATTTTGAAGGTTTGTAAAACTTTAACATTTTCAGTGCTCCTTTATGTCTTGATTTACTTGTTGCCTAACTGTGCTGGTACTTTTGTTTTATTTTCTGTCCAGGGAGTTATCTCTTTGATATTTGACAAGGCTGTGCTGGAGCCAACATTTTGTCCCATGTATGCACAACTATGTTCTGATCTGGATGAGAAGCTACCTCCATTCCCATCTGATGAGCCTGGCGGAAAAGAAATCACATTTAAGAGAGTTCTTTTGAATATCTGTCAGGAGGAATTTGAAGGTGCTGACAAATTGCGGGCACAGCTCATGGAGATGACAGCCCCCGAGCAAGAGTTGGAAAGAAGAGATAAAGAAAGGTTGGTCAAACTCCGTACTCTCGGGAACATCCGCCTAATTGGAGAGCTTTTGAAGCAAAAGATGGTTCCGGAGAAGATTGTCCACCACATTGTTCAGGTTCTCGATGGATCTCTCTCTCTCCCTCTCTTCTTTTTGTCTTCCTAAAATCTTGATTTGTCTTCATTGTTTTTAAGATGGTCTTACAACATAGTTTTGCAAGACAGGAACTCCTAGGACCTGAGACGAAGAGTTGTCCGGCAGAGGAAAATGTTGAAGCCATATGCCAGTTCTTTATCACCATTGGTAAACAGCTTGGTGAGAACCAAAAATCAAGGCGGATTAATGATGTGTATTTCGGTCGGTTGAAGGAAGTGTCAAAAAACCCTCAGCTAGCTCCACGAATGAGGTTTATGATTCGTGATGTTCTTGATTTGCGTTCAAATAATTGGGTTCCCAGACGGGAAGAGGTGATCCCTCTTGGCCTAATTAATGTCTTTCTACGAGGCTTCCCTTTACAAACTTTTTGACATTGTTTTGTGATTTTCCAGGTGAAAGCCAAAACCATCACTGAGATCCACTCAGAAGCAGAGAAGAATCTTGGGTTGCGCCCAGGTGCTACTTCTAGCATGAGAAATAACAGAAACAATGCTTCTGGGGCTCCAGGGAGTATTAGTCCTGGTGGCTTGCCTATTAATCGCCCTGGTGCAGGTGGCATGATGCCTGGAATGCCAGGGACGAGGAAGATGCCTGGTATGCCTGGACTTGATAATGACAACTGGGAAGTTCCTAGGTCCCGGTCAATGCCAAGGGGTGATGGTTCAACAGCTCAGCCCGCTGGGCGTGTCCAACCACCATTGATACAGTCACCATCCGTTAACCAGCGATTTCTGCCTCAGGGTAGTAGTGGTTTCATGAGTAATAGAGCTAGTGCTCTCTTACAGGGTAGTGGGGCACTTCCTTCTTGTCCTGCTAACTATGGAGGATATGCTATGGCCCCTGGATCACAAGTCCCTGCCCTAAGTAGACCCGCACCAACAGCATCTGTTGCACCAGTAACTGACAAACCTGCAGCTCCAGCTGCAATAAAGAATCCATATGAACTTCAGAAAAAAACAATTTCGATTCTGGAAGAATATTTTAGTGTCAGACTTTTGGATGAAGCACTACAATGCATTGAGGAACTGAAGTCTCCGGCTTATCATCCTGAAATTGTTAAGGAGTCCATTTCCCTTGGGTTGGAGAAAAGTCCACCTTGTGTAGAGCCAGTTGCAAAGCTTCTAGAGTACTTGTTTGCTATGAATTTTTTTACTGCTGATGACTTGGTCACTGGATGCCTCCTCTATGCCTCATTGTTGGACGATCTTGCAATTGATTTACCAAAAGCACCGGCCAATTTTGGTGAGATAGTCGGGAAACTAGTCTTGGCTGGTGGGCTTGACTTCAAGTTGGTGAGGGAGATTCTGAAAAAGGTGGGTGATGACTTTTTCCAGGAAGCCATATTCACCGCTACAATGAAGTTTGTTAGCTCCGATCCTGCTGGAAAGGGGGTGCTGGACTCACAAGCATCCGATATTGAAGCCTGTGAAAGCCTATTTTAGGGCTTACTCATTGCAGTAGTCATCTGTAACTTAATGGACGAAATGTGCTCTCCCTCTAAATACTGTTTCTTTTCATTGTCACCATCCAAGCCTGAATGGTCGTGGTGAATGTGATGACGAAGTGGATGTTTAGTGGGCTCTGTATAATTTTGTTGAGGTCATGGTAGTGTGTTCATTGAAGATGAAACAACATAAAGATTTTGGTTTTCGAGTGTGGCTAAACACGAGCTATAGTTGTTGGAGAGATAAAGGACCCTTTCAAGGACACTGTTGTTTTTTATTTGATTATTTATCGACTTATTAATTCAAGTTTTGACAGACGGATATGCCATAATGCGAATGTGCAATTTTAAAGGAGAATGCTACTTTGTGTTGATTTTGTTTCCAATCTCTAGTTTATTTTCTTGGTAGATTATGTATGTTTTGCCGTCCAACCTTAACTAGCCTTTTTTTTTTTTTTTTCTGTTCTTTCTGTCTGTACAGTTATGTGCTTTTTATAACTTATAATTAAATCGAATTGCTTTTTGGAAAGATGTGGTGTTCATTCTTTATGAAAAGGGCAAGAAAACACAACTCAGAAGAGACATATAGAAAGATAAAGAGGGGGTGGGCACGGGGGGTAAGTAGAGGTGCATCGACCAGTCTGTTTTTGTGAAGATGGAAAGAACGGGCAAGAAAACACAACTCAGAAGAGACAAATGGAAAGATGAAGAGGGGTTGGGCACGGGGCGTGAGAAGGGACTTGTCATAAGAGAATAATGATAAATGGTCGAGTGATTCGACCAATTTATGTGAATAGTCGTTGATTTATTTTACAAGAGAATTAATAAACATATGCCTATTTTTTCTTCTCTGTTTAATGCATTTTAAATCATTCAAATTCGTCTTTGTTACTTATATATTACTACTTGGAAAATAGAAGAATTCAAATATTAGAATTTAACCAATTTCAAGGTTAGAATCTAATCTATTTGATCTCTTTAGAAAATCATTTCAAGGTTGGAATTTAAATCATCTAAATTCTTGTAAAATGTGGGGTTACTTCTTCTTTTAATTTATAGTAGAAATTGTGGATTTTATGGTATAAATTATGAATATATGTATATATTTGAGTATGAATTGTGATATTTGCTTTAAATTTATGGAAATTCAATTACATTTGAGTTAATTAAAAAAGTCAGTTTAACATGTGTAAATTAAATTTAACAGATCAATGGTCTAACAGACTTTAACAGACCTGTGGTCAGTTAACAAGCTTCTGTTAAGGTCTATTAACCGGTCATCTGTTAACGAACTATTTGTTAACAGATTTTATTAATGAGGATATTTAAGTTTTTTTTTCTTTTTTGTAAAAGAGGTATTTTCAACTTAAATTGTCTAAGTCGGACTCTTTTTCGATTAAGCTTGTTTGACACGGCCTTTTAGCCAAAGCGGCTTTTGTCATTGAGGTAGTCAAATGTGATGCATTGCAGGTCTTTAAAAAGATTCAGTCGCCAAGATTGTTTGTGTCAAATGCTTTAATTATTTTAGAGATGATATCATTTCCTTTTAAAGGTCGATTGTGGTACTTGTCGTTTCACTGCCACGAGGAGAATGGAGTGGCTCATAAACAAGCTTACTTAGCTAGGCTACAGACGGCACAATCTTTTTTCTCTCAGATAATAAATTACATCATGTTACCTAGCAGGATTTGTTGTGGACAACCTTCCTAGATGCTATGGTCGGTTGGGGTCGAGCAACTTATTGCGACAATAAATTTCTCCCTATTGAAGAGGTGAGACAACTTCTGGGATGTATATTGCGACAAAATGATTCATCTCTCATCTATTCATCTCTACATCCAAGATTCTTCAAATCGTATATTTCACCAAAGATTCTTACTCTAAAAAACTTCAATGTCGATTGAAATATAAAACCCGAATCGGCCACAGCATTTTTGTGACATTTTTTGTGCAACTATGTAGGGCTGCTGCAGATTGTTATGGTGGCTTATATTACTACAGATTGATTTACTGTCACTTATATTACTGTATATTGTGTCATGAACATGACACTAACGTAGTTGACTGTAATTGGACCCGTCTGGAAACTGGGTAACTAATGTCCTACTATTGTCCAGTATTCATAGTCAATTGTGGGTGGGGTTGGACCTAAGTCTAATTGTTCACAAGCCTTTACTGTGGGGTCAGTAGTCAGTACAGATTGATGAGGTGCTTAATTTCGCCAACTGATGATGATGCCATTCTGGAGGACCTATTGGCCAACTTTTTGTATAAATAAAGTTTTGATTATTTGCAGTTCATCTTTTGTTTTCACAAATTGTATAATCTGCAGGTGGTAGATTATTATTTGAAGAAATGTGATGTTGCCCTTGCCCATAATCCATATCCCCGCAAAGAGGTCACAGCTGTGGTTCACATTGTTCTGTCTTCTTGAGGTGTTGTTGCATCACCTATTTTTGTTTTCTGTTCTTCTTCTTTTCGACCCTAATTACCAAAATAAAGTTGGTGACTTTTAAAAAATACAACATGATTCGCAATGGAACTTCTTGGACGCGAAAGATGATCTCTTAAGAGAGTTAGCAATGTGTTGAGTATGTTGAACTGTGTGCTCGAGATGATCATGCCATCTTTTTGAGGAACTCTTGATGCCAATCATTTTAAGATGGTTTGAAAATGCTATAACACCTGTTAGTGGGCATTTCACGCATTAGCTCGTACCCTAACTCTTCAAACTCTCTCTCTCTCTCTGCTCACCCTATTTAAAGAGAATCTTAAATGAAGATGAAGAAATTCAACAAGATATATCGCTGCCCATTTCTGGAAGTATAAAGAAAATTTGTAAAATGTCAAATACTATGAGTCAATTCATTGCAAGATTAAAGAAAATTACTTGTTTTCTCCGCCAAAGAGAGCCAATAAACCTTCCAAGCCCATTGAACTAACTATATATTCTTTACTCACTGCTAAAAATTGCTTCAAACAGATGTGTATACCGATTATATAAGCTAAGCATTCCTCTGCATACAAGGAATGACGAAAATAACTCAGTAGAAGACAACAGACTCACAGAGGCTTGCCAGGTTCCTCATCTGGTCCAGATGGTTTCTCTGTTGTATTTCATAGGTAATCCTTCAAACTCTCAACGCAACTGGGTCCTGCCATGAGATTTTTCGCTTGCCCACACGGGATGAACCTTCCCTGGAATTTCTACATACAGATAACTTGAAATCACTGTGTTGCTCGCCATTTAGACCATTAATTATACCTTTATGTGCTTCCTCGAATTTCAATGATTCGCAATTACTCTGCCATTCCTCATCCCCTGTCTGTTCAAGACAAAAGCATTAAAAAGGAATAACCGAAAGCTTTGCTATTAATAACTTGTTGACGAATCTAGTTACCTACCGAAACTTCATTTAGGTCAAAGATCGGGGCTCGAGTTGGTGCAGATTCCTTGTTTCGGCTGAGTGTAATATTGTGGTTCAAATCTAAAGCCGCAGTTAAGTTCCATAGGGCACTGTCATCAGAAATCCATGTTCTTTCCTTCATGTTCAAATCAATGACCGGAACCACGCTCTTGGAAGGAGCTTTCTTTTTACTATGCCCTTTCCTCTTGGGTTTTGGGTTTGGACTTGACGGTAATTTGCATGGAGTACCTTCTTTACTGCTTAAGATACGTTCCTTCAAATTTTTGGTAGTCTGGTTCACCAAATTTGGTTCATGTACAAGTTTTCCTTCCCGTGAGGAGTTCAATGACTTCATTTTTATTACATATTTATATCTACGCTTTAAAAACCTGCGAATTATGAGAGCCAATTAATGAAAGAAGTAAAAGACTTGCCATTTCTAACACTCCCATTGGAAGAAAGAAAATGCCTAACACCAACTATAAGAAGCACAAGTTGATGATGAGTTCAACCGTAATCTATGAATTCCATGACATAGGATATTCTAAAGCCAACTCGACCAACATCACGTGCATAAATGATAACAGGTAAACCTTCAATTCACAATTACAAAAGTATATCTTATTAGCACACAGAGCCCTTAGAATACAATTTATATTGCATACCGAACTTCAGTGATTAGTGTCTGCTTCCTGTGTTTCGCGGACTCCAATATTTTTCTCGTAACATCTACCTCCTGTGAAATGGTTCGACTGCAATTTAGTCTTACTATAATTAAAGACGAATGTAATACAACAAAGCGGACTAAAAAACACAAAAAGGCTAAAATTACAGCAGTTAATTGCAAACAAATTCAGGCATTCAGCTAGATGGGGGGAAAAACACTATCATACCGGATAACAAGCATAAATTTACTTACGAAACCATTTCTCACAAAATACTAAAAAGAACGCCATGGCCAGCTACATATTAAAGAGAGTTTGAAAACAATTTAAACTATTAGAGGATCAATTAAATAGATCTACGGAAAGAAGATCCAAAAGGGAACTATCATGAAACATAAAGCAAAATAAACCATAGAAGATTTAAAAACCCAAATTCACAGACAGCAATCCAAAAGGACAATGAGAATAATTCATCGGCAGATCACAAAAATAAACACCAAAGAGGAAATTCAGATAACAAAAGATCAAGACATGCTCTCGGCTGGAAAATAAGAAGGAATGTATGCCAAGATACTTGAAATCGATAAAACTGGTAGAGAACAAGCAAAAAACTATAGGCTATTCATTTTCATGGGATTTTATGAAATAATATTTTGAATCAAAACAGCCAGTACAAGAGAATATTTCAAATCCAAAGGAAGAGGCATCTAATAATCTATCGAGTAAGAAAAACAGATCAAATCTATCAAAAGCTCTTGAATCACACCCCCCCTAAAGCATATTATTACAGCTAATCAAAGAAATTTAGGTCTTTCAAACTATAACTATCAGATGCAAAATAAAACCCAAAAACAAAAATACCTTTTGCAAATCTTGATAGTCTTGCACGAGAGCCTGATGCTTCAACCTGGCCTTAGTACCCTCATACAAACCAACACCATAAGTTGGTCTAGTATCCAAAGCAACCCCTTTCATCTTCTTAGACATCACACGGAAAAATATACAAACCCTTTTCACAAAAAGAACGGATCTTGAAGATGATCAAGAAATTGATATGGTGTGAACTGTGAAGCACAAGAATACAAGGAGATGATATGGAATAGAGGTGAAGAACGAGGATTGGAGAAGCCAGAAGGGCATATGTGGCAAATATCTTTTTGCGTACGTGTGTGAAGTGGGTTTGGTTGGAGGAGATATGAAGACATCTCCATTTCTCTATCTAACCTTGGTTTTCTTTCTCTCTCTATATTTTCCATTGTTGCTTTTTTGTTTTTCTTGATCGACACGGGGTTTGGTCCAGCTGGGCCATTAGAGAGTTGGGATGGTGTGGATACGTGAATTTCCATGTTTTTTCTTTCTTATTCTCTCTGCTGAGTTAAATAGGATATACACACATATGTAGACACGGGAAGATAGAGTTTTTCAATTTTTCTAGAGAAACAGAGATATGACATTATGGAGAATTTTACCGTGAGAACAGTCACTATATATTTCATTGTGCATTACATTTGATTCCAATCATGGATCATTGTCTCCAGCAATTGCTGGCGGATCGGATATGGATCGGGGTGAATCAGAACCCTGATCCGTATACTGATTCATTTTTTTTTTTTGACATTCAAAAAATTTAAAATATATTGAAAGAAGCTTTACTACTATACTATAAGAGTTTAAACAACATCATCCTCCTCAATTTCCTTATCACTAAACCTTGTGCAAGGTCCACAATATGTCGAAGGTGATGAATTTTCTATTTAAAAAATATTTTAATTATCTATAAAATAAATAATCAAATCACATATAAAACAAAATATAAATTCAATATTTTAATCCTTTTTTTTTTTTTAAATTCGGGGAAGGCGGATCGGAGCAGCCCCGATCCAATCCGATCCGCCCCGAGATCCGTGGCGGATCACACATATCTGTCCCGATCCGTCCTATCGATCTGCGGATCAAGTATTTTTTGCTCCATTCGGATCAGGTATCCATCGAGTTCGGGTCGGATCGGATATTTTTGCCATCTCTTATTCTGAGGTAGGATTGATGTGACCAAGGAGGAATTTTTTATGGTAAATTTGTGACTTTTTTATAGCAGCAATTCGGACTCCTTTGGTAGAATTTTAACTATTTAAGCTTGTTCGTTCAAAAATATGAAAAATTCGGAGAAAGAAGATATGTGAAGAAAATTTAAAGAAAGATGAAATGATAAATTGAAAAGGAGAAATACAGGGTGATTTTTTTTTTGGGAAAACATGCTGATTTTGTGGTGATTGGCTGGCTTCTGTGGCTAATTTGGAGTAAAAGGAACATAGAGAGTCACGGGAATGGTTCACAGAGCACCGCTGAATCTTTTGCACTTCGTGAGGCACTGTTATTAGCCAAATGTGACGCCGTCCGATTATTCCAGAGTTTAGAGACTGGCTTTAAATTTAAAATATCAATTTTAACTTTAATAAATAAAATTAAAGATGACTACATTGAGACTACACTTTCTTTTCTTTTAAGTACATTACATTTTAATTATATTTAAGGTCATGAATTTTTATTCATTATAACACTCATGTTCTTAATTTATTTTTCGTCAAAATCTTATTTTTTAGCTTCAATTAATTAGCACATCTTATTATTAATGATGATTTATATCAAAATATTTTGTTTGCGTTCTTTGAAATAGAGACAAAATATTTTGTCGCACTTTCGTATTAATGATTTTTTTTATAAATATGATGGGTAAATAAGTCGTTTACGCCATACCAACTGATTTTTTTTCGACGAAAACCGTTTTCAGATACGAGATATTCTAATTAATAAAAAATTGATGATAAGAATACGATATAAAAAAAATTAGGGACGTGAGGACTACAATTAGCAAAGATGGATGACGTTAAGTATAATTAAAATATAGTATCCTAAAATTAAATTAGTTTTCATTATAAATTTGTTGGTATTCTAATTTTAAAGATTCTTTAGAAATACTAATTTTTTAAATTTGGAGATTTAAAAGATATTATTTTTTTAAAAAAATAACTATAGTAAATATATTATCTTTTAGTATATATTACATAATATTACATATTTTTATAAAACTAAAAATAAATTTTACAATATTACTAATGAAGATAATAATAATACAAAGTGATATTATTAGAATTAATCTCTATTTTAATAATTGTATGCGTGCACAATAATTAAATACTTTTGTCAACCAAAATGTTCAAGAATATAAAAAAGCTGATTGATTGATAATAACAGCTGTAGCAAAACGTTCAACCAAAATGTTCACATACAAAAATATCAATAAGATCACATTTTGTAACGGTTCGTGTTACAAATAAAAAAGCTAATGATAATAACAGTTGTAGCACGTTATGATACATAACATTTGTGACAAGATGTTAATAATCACACACAATCAGTTGACATAATGTGACAAGAATCAGAAACCACACATTATCACATTTGTTACAATTTGAAATACATATGATACTATCAATTAAAACATAAATCTACAATTGTGACACATCATAATACACATGGTACTATCATTTGTAACAAATAAATTCAAAGTTGTCTGATTTCGTTGTACCATACATTTGATTTTTTTGAATTATTTTGGAGTTGAATATTTGATGCGCAGGGCAAAGACATCAGTGGAGAAAATTATGACGAAGTTCTGAATATTTGTTCTTCGATTTATGAGCTTCAACCTCTTGATGAAGATGATAATGGAGGAAATTCGATTATATTGATGACACATGCGGTTTTGAGGCACTATTTAAAAAAGGAAAATGATTGTAATTTAGGAATTCATATTGAGAGTTAGATTCTTGAAACGTTGGTAAAATTGATTTCCATAGTTATCAAAATACTTTAATTTAATATAATATAAAATATAAAATAATAGGGTAATTAGCATATTTCGTCTCCAACATTTGCTCTCATTGTGCAAAGCGTCTATATCGTCTGAATTTTGGCTTATGGCCCCATGAATAAATGTTTCTTTGCATAAAAGGTCCATGCCGTCGATATCCGTTAACATTTGTCGTTAAAATTATCAAAAATGGTTAATTAATACAAATAAATATAAATGACAAGGATGATTTGCGCACAAAATAATAAACGATAGAGACGTTTTGCACACACAAATGTTTAAAGTCAGATTTTTCTAATAACTATAAAATTCTACACAAACAGATAAAATCACATATATTGTAATATTATAATTAAACACAGTGATGGAAACTCATACACATTACAAGACATGACACATCTAAATAAATGTATACCGAAAAATAAAATATAAACACTTCAATAAGATACATTACAACCAACCCGTACACAAAAGTTAAACACCACATTCTAAAATTGAACAACTTATTCTCTTACTGCAAATTCAATAATTATTCTTCATACGCATTCCTAGATCTAAGCAAATAAGTATTATCTCCACTATGACACACTTTGTCCATATCGTTGGCAAAATATAATATGCAAGAATGTGTTTATGGCGGCATATATTTGTTTTGATGTGTCAAGTTTTTGTAATGTTTATGAGTTTTCTTCAATATTACAATGTATGTGATTTTATTTGTTTGTATGGAATTTTATAATTTTTGGAAGAAGTAGATCCAAAATTTGATTTTAAACGTGGCAAAACGTTCATATTGTTAACTTTTTTTTTTTTTTTTTTTTTGCGCAAATCATCTATATCATTTATATTTATTTGCGCTAATTAACTATTTTGATAATTTTAATGGCAACTGTTAGCAGATATGGACGGTAGGGACATTGTTCACAAATAAACGTTTATTTAAGAATTCAGGTGCCGGAGAATGATCTCCTGCCCATGGTAGGGGCAAGAGATATATTGCCTACTGTGTGTGGACACATTTGTATCCCATACATAGTTGTGGGCTTCACAACTGATGTGGCACTCCTACATCAGTAGTGAGCAACATATCTCTTGTCCATGGTGGGCAGAAAATCATTTTTTTCAGATGTCAAAATTCAAATAATAGAGACGCTTTACACAATGAGAACAAATGATAAAAATAAAATGTGCTAAAATCTCAAAATAATATGATGTATTTTTAAGATTAAATGCAATATTTGAAATATTATAATTAATTTTACAATGTGTGTAATTTCTTCTACTAATTTCACTCAACGGTCCTCACACAAGGGACAAGGCTTGAAATAGCCCGCACACCATTTTTGGCCGCCAACGAGTCAAAGTCAAACCTACTTTCCACCGCACATATATATATTTCAACCCTTCGGCACATTTTAATTTAATTTCCCATTTTTTCCTTTTCCCATTTCTTTCGTTTCCTTTTTTTCAATTCTTCTCAGATTTCCCCAGGAAAAGAAAAGACAGGTGATTATTTGTTTCCTCTCGATTGTTTCGGTTCAGGTTCATTGGATGTTATTTTTTGGTACTAGAGAAAGTTGATTGTTTTTCGTGTTTTTTTTTCTTTTTTTCTTTGTTGGGTTGTTGTGTTGCACTCCGATCTGTGTTTCTATTTGGATATTTGTCGCAGTTAATTTTCCACAGCTCAAATTAATGCTTCTACTGATTAAAAATCCTTAGATTATTGTGATGTTCATTATGTACATTTAAATAGCCTCTCAGCTATCAATTAAGTAATTAGTTGATTGTGCCTGAATTAAGATTTGATTCTTTAAGAATATTTCATGGGCCGAGTAATTTGATTTGATTCTTTGTTGCAGGGTATAAATTCTTGAGTTTTAGAGATGTTAGAACAGTTACTGATTTTTACCAGAGGAGGTTTGATTCTCTGGACATGCAAAGAACTCGGAAATGCTCTAAGAGGTTCGCCCATTGACACGCTGATTAGGTCCTGCCTTTTGGAGGAACGATCTGGTGCACCATCATACAATTATGATGCACCGGGTGCTTCTTACACTCTCAAATGGACATTTCACAATGAGCTTGGGCTTGTATTTGTTGCTGTGTATCAGCGGATACTTAACCTCTTGTATGTGGACGACTTGCTTGCTATGGTTAAGCAAGAGTTCTCTGAAATTTATGATCCGAAACGGACTTCCTACAATGACTTTGATGACATATTTCAGCAGCTTAAGAAAGAAGCTGAGTCTCGTGCAGAGGAAATGAAGAAATCAAAACAGGTGGGCAAGCCTGTGAATAACAATCTTGGTAAAAAGCAAGGACAGGTGCTAAAGGGATACGTGGATGGAAGCAATAAAAAAAATAGTGGAGGTGAATCTGAAAATGGGGGTGGAGATGGTGACAAGCTGAAAGGTCACCTGTTGGAAAATGGAAATTTTAACAAAAATAATGTTGTAAATGGGGAATTTCCCAGGATGGTTAATGCTAATGGTAAAGAGAATGGAAGTTCCAATGTTGGGGCTTTCGATGTAAATAAGCTACAGAAGATTAGGGGTAAAGGTGGAAAGAAAACTGATACTAGTGTTAACAAGGGTTCCAAGGCAGAACCAAAGAAAAAGGTAGTGAAAAAGAATAGAGTTTGGAATGATTCACCTTCAGAGCCAAAACTGGACTTTACTGATCCGGTTAGTGAGAATGGGGAAGATAATATAGCAATTGTAGCAGCGGATCAGGGTGAGAGTATGATGGACAAAGAGGAGATTATAAGCAGTGAAAGTGAATCAGAGGAGGAGGACACAGGGAAGAATAGTAAGGTTGAGACAAAGAAGAAAGGCTGGTTCTCATCCATGTTCCAGAGGTAAATTCGCATATCTCACAGTCAAGTAAAGGAGAAAATTCTTGTTTTGCTGCTTGATTCATATTACACACTTATTCAATTATTCTTGTGGTGGTTGAAATGAAGACGTGTTTTGTCATAATGCTGTTTAAGTTAGTATTTTTTGTTGTGTATTTGTCTGTCTCCCTGTTTAGCTACATATTCAGAGACTGGATTGCCAAAAGCTGTACGTACGCATGGTTGTGTTTTCTCTTCAGGAACTTTGATTGTTGTTTACGTGTAATCCAAGCTTGGAACCCCCCTCCCTCCCTCCCTCCTCCCATTGAAAAAAAAATAAAAGTAAAGGAAACTTCCCTGCCCGTGCAGGGGAAAAAAATCAAAATGATTACAAGCAGGTGAATTACTGAAAATGATTCTGTATTAATTCGTGCAACTTCTGCTTCATTGAGAGGAGTTATAGCACCAAATTCTACATTTTCCAGAGTTAATCAAATCTTTTGAGAGATTATTTATAAATTTGACCATATTTTAGTAGTTGTTTAAACATTTCAACCTGAATCTGAATGTGAATTTGCATTTTAAAGAATAAGCCTTTGAAGCTGCAAAAATGCAAGTATGTTGCTGATGGCCCGTTATAGACATGTGAACATTTAATAGCTTAAGGATTTTTTTCGTATGGTTTATGTCATACAATTATACTATCTTTTGTGTTACCATGGTTTTTGTTCAACTTTTCCAGCATGCTAGAAATGTGAGAACTATCAAGTCTTGGAGAGTCTTAACTCCTCTCTAGCAGATAGGACTCAAGTCATGAGTATATGTTGAATGAATAAAATGGCTGGCATTTATGGGATCATGAGAAGAAAGAACAATGAGCTGGAGGGGATGTTTAAGTGTCTTTTTACTTATTGGAGTGGATCGTTAATTATTTAAATTTTCATCTGAATTTAATGTCACAGGATTTTATCTATTCGTTCTTTGGTGCATTTTCAGTTCAGTGAATTTCTTGTTGTAGTTACTGGAGATAGTGGATTATGATTGAGCGTAAATCCTTTTTGAGAAAAAAAAATAAAAAAAATGTCGTAGTGGATCACGTAGAAAACCGGCCTTGTCGATTGCCTGTGTTTTGCCTTTCATCATCTCCCAGAGTTCACAGTCAGTTGCTAGTTGTTTACATGAACTCTCTGTGCGATATTTATGAAATTAAGCATTATGTCTGAGCGCAAAATCTGTATTTTTCTTCTTGAAGAAGTTAATGCTACTAGTTCACGTAGTTATTATGCTCATCTTTGTAGAGTACTTCTACTCAGCATTGTTATATGTTGTGTATTTTCATCTACCTGCAATGGAATTTGAGGCTACAAGATGTTGCTTCTCATTTAAGATGGGGTCCATTTGATGTTTGACTAAAATTGGACCAATGATAATTAATGTGGTTTAGTTCCATTTCAACTATTTCACGATAGTTGCATCTGATAGTTATCTCATGCCATGAGATGAGCTTGAAGAGATACATAAAGTAGCAAGATATTTCTGCTGTTGAAAAATTCAAATTGTATTGTGGGTCATTTGCATAGGATTTACACTGTTTATCACCACTTAATTTACCCACTATTTTTCTTCTCTATAGTGTCAATTTTGCGTAAATCCCATAGGGATGGTAAATTATGTCGGTCAAATGGTGCGCATCCAACTCATTATGTGATTTATTCTTGTGAACTCAGTATTGCGGGAAAGGCAAATTTGGAGAAGGCCGATCTAGAACCAGCTCTGAAGGCTCTCAAGGACAGGCTTATGACCAAGAATGTGGTAAGTCGACTCTGCATTTTCTGTTTATACTTGATTCATTTTAATTATTTTTTCACTGTACTTCATCAGAACATGGCCATAACAGAATTCTTCATAGTTATCAAGCCCGGCCCGGCCCGGCCCGGCCAATGACCCAGCTACAGTCCTGGGTCACCGAGTCATTGGTTCAACTGCCAGGTCATTGCTAATGCAAATTTAGATAAAAAGGAAATATTATAATAAAAATAATTATAATTTTTTAAAAGTTTAGCCATGTCATAGATAAAAATATATTACATACAATATGTAATATAGTAATCAAGAGATAAAATACTCTTAAAATGTTCTCTCTGTTTTTTTTGCCTTACCAAATCAGAATATATTATGAGTTTTTGCTTTGTCATATTCCTTATATCATTTGTCACGTGATTTCATTCATTTTGAATTTAGAATTTACTTTAAAAGATAGATAATGTGCAGTATTTTGATCATAAATGAATGAGTCAATTTATTTATATTATATTTTCCTAAATGGCTTACTATAACGATTAGTCTGGAAAAGATTATTTCAATACATTTTCTTTTTAAGTATAAAATATGAAAGCTAAAATGTCAACAATCTTCATGTGTCGCACTGGTCAAGTGTTTAAATTGTAACCTGAAGGTCCCTATTTCGAGTCTCATGTGACACACATTTCATGATTTTGAGCAAAACCTATTAATTGCCATATATAGCCAGTTAAACCGGTCTGGGTTTGGCTGGTTCTTTCCTGTTTCAGCCGGGTTTGACCGGTTTATCCTGGTTCTTGACCAGTTCAACTGCCAACCGTTCCAATTAAGCTACCCGGACCGGACTGGAGTCCGATTCACCGGTTTCCCAGTCAAACCAGCTGGACTGGTCCAGGTTTAATAATTATGGAATTCTTGTATGCTGTGTTTTGTTCCTTTCCCTGTACTTATGGAGAAAAGAAAAAATAAGGGTGAAGGGGAGAATAGTATTTTTCTAATTTGTCTGCAAGTTTCTGTTTCTACAGTTAGTAATTTTTATTGGATTGCATACGTCTAAAGCTTATCCTTTTATTGCTTAAACAGGCAGAAGAAATAGCTGAAAAACTTTGTGAGTCAGTAGCAGCAAGTCTTGAGGGCAAAAAGCTGGCCTCTTTTACAAGAATTTCTTCAACGGTGCAGGTACACTAGCATGTCTGATTGATTTCCGTTTGAGCAGAATTTAAAGCAAAAGCAAAATCCGAAATCACAACTTGCCATATCTGTAGAAATACATTTTTTGTTACCCCTCCACCAAATCCAGTTGCTTTTTTTCTTTTTATTTGCAAATCATAACTGTGTCTCGTTGCATGTAATGATGTGATGGCTTTAATTGATGCTACCAGGCAGCAATGGAAGAAGCTCTTGTTCGCATATTAACCCCCAGGCGGTCCATTGACATTTTAAGGGATGTCCATGCTGCACAGGAACAAGGAAAACCATATGTTGTGGTTTTTGTAGGAGTAAATGGAGTTGGGAAATCTACAAATCTCGCTAAGGTTGCTTACTGGCTTCAGCAGCATAAGATAAAAGTCATGATGGCTGCTTGTGATACATTCCGATCTGGGGCTGTTGAGCAGCTACGTACACATGCACGTAGACTCCAGGTTGATTACGAAGTCATAGTTTTTTGTTCATGTAAAGTCGTAGTCTCGAAGTAATGTCGGAATTGTAACAGTAAATCATTTGAAACTATCTGTCTTGTCAGATTCCAATATTCGAGAAGGGTTATGAGAAAGATCCTGCCATTGTGGCAAAGGAAGCAATTCAGGAAGCCAGTCGAAATGGTTCAGAGGTTGTTCTTGTTGATACGGCCGGTCGAATGCAGGTATGTAAGAGTTTTCACATGCTGCTTGTTGGCAAAGTGCAATGTTCTCGAAATGCACTTGCCTAGAGACGCTGTCAAAATGAAACCTTTGTTCAATGAAATTTTATATTGGATGATAAGTGGGGTTTCGCGGCCAACATTATACCTTGATCCTCGTGTGGAATATATATTTTTGCTATAAATTTTCTACGCAGCAGTTGCATTTATTTTCAATTGCATTATTCAGGATAATGAACCACTAATGCGAGCTTTGTCGAAGCTTATCTACGTTAACAGTCCAGATCTTATCTTGTTTGTCGGCGAGGCACTTGTGGGGAATGATGCTGTGGATCAGCTGTCAAAGTTTAATCAGGTTTGTCGGATTTTTGGTTTTTCTTTTATTCACTTTTCAATATACGCCCCCCTGCATGTTATAAGCAGTTTTACTTCATTTCGTTACAGAAATTAGCCGATCTGTCACCCTCACCCGACCCCAGATTGATTGATGGGATCCTGCTTACCAAGTTTGATACCATTGATGATAAGGTAAGGTCCTTCATATTGCTTTTCTGGTTAAAATAGAAGCTCCAGAGGGATATCGTTTTACTAATTTTGAGATTATCTTACTTATTTCTAATTCTGACCAATAAAAGAATTATTTACAAGTTAAACTTATAAGCTAACTTTTTAAGTAATTTATGATTTGAACTGTATATCACGTATATTTATCATTTTACGGGTCGATGGTGGCGTAGGTGGGAGCTGCACTGTCGATGGTATACATTTCTGGAGCGCCTGTAATGTTTGTTGGATGTGGGCAGTCTTACACTGATTTGAAGAAGCTCAATGTGAAGTCCATTGTCAAGACACTCCTCCAATAAAGAGAATTTATGGTCTTCGTCGTTTTACATTTGCTTGCTATTTCTCAACTCTGTGTTCTTGCTATATTTTGCACTGTCTAGATGTGTAATCTCACTGCTTTGGCTATTAAGGTGAATTATTCCATTATTTCTTCATTTCTCGTCAATGCGCTCTTTCCCTCCCTCCCTCGGCGGGTGGGTTAGTGGGTGATTGTTTGGGGAGTTGCATGGGCCCCCGGTGGGGTTTGCCCCCAGTGTGGTTTTCTGAATTCATTTTTATTTTTGGGTAAAATAAATAAATTACTTAGATACTCAGTTTAATGCTTCAAAAGTTTGTCATATTTTTGTATTAAAATTATACGAGCAAGATATGTTAAATTGACGTCAAATAGAATTTTATTTAAATTGATATTTAAAAACATAAAATAATTATTAAATTTAATTCTAGTATTCTTATTTGGTTTGTCATCGTTTAACGGTTTTTCAACTTTAAACGATTTTTCAACTCGAAAGTGCAAAGTTTGTGATGAATAGTTTGAAACAATAATAAAAAAATTAACTTGATGAGTAAAGAATATAGTTCAAAATAAGTTGAAAAATATGACATTTGAAATGAGTATTAGATGAAAAAAATAAGTATTAAATCTATTATTTGTGGCATGTTATTTTAAAATTGTCATGTAATGGTGTTATGAATTCTAAAAATGCGTTGCAAAGTTTGTCATTGATACTTTGATACGATATTAATAATTTATTTCAACAATTGAAAAACTAAAAATCAGTCGAAAGATGTGACGGTAAAATGATAACTTAAAAATAGAAAATAAGATTATTAAATTTATTTATAACAATAATCTTTAAATCATTTTTAATTTATCGTTTAACGATTTTTCAATTTGGAAGATGTATTGCAAAAATCAATCTCCCTAAAACAAAAAATTCCCGACTTTGCCGCTAGTAAATTGGACGATATAGTGAGAGTGCCTTTATATCGATTAAACAAATAGTTAGAAATAAATATCAAAAAATCAAAATGATTGTAATAAAAATAAGTTGTAGTGTTTGTCAAATAAAATAAACGAAAATTTGTTCTGTACTGGCTTTATTCAATTCACTTAGTTGTTATCTTTAATTATAAAAGAAATTACTTATAAGTATTGCTTCTTGATTAGTGTACGGGTAATTATATTCACACTATACTTTTTATTATCTACACCACGTTTTAATTGTAATAAATGTTCCATAACTTTTGATATTTAGACACTTATATCTCTAACATTTTTCCATCGTATTTTTATCATTAATTTTCATTTAATTTTCACATCTTGTCTCATATGAAATTTTTTGTCTAAATTCTTCTAATGTGCATTGAAATGATAGAAAAATATTTTGTCAAACTTTCTTATTTGTTATTTATTTTGATTATGTAAAAATATTAGAGGCAAAAATTTTTTTACGCACTCTTAGTTACTTTTTTGGACAAAAATTATTATCAAAAACAAATATAAGACGTGCAGATTAATAGTTTAATGATAAAAATTTACTAAAAAAAATTAGAAATAAATGCAAAAATGACCAATAGTTAGAAACTTTGATTACAATTAAAATGTAGTGTATTTAACAAATAATGTTGTGGTAATATAATTACCCTTAGTATACAGGTAAGTGACGTGGCAAATAATTTTTTTTTTTTGTAAACGACCCATTTACCCTTAATATATTCTTTTCAATTATACCAGTTTACTTCTGATAAGGGGAAAGTCCCGAAGGCGAAGCCCCTCACCTGTGTCAGAGGTTCCTTGACCAGGCGGATTGTAAATTAAGGAATGTGCGCGAGTGGCAGGGACTTGAGTGAGAGAGGCAACATGCCAACCCCAGGACAGACCCTCCACAATATTTCAGTGAAAATCTGTTCCACATGAGAATCGAACCTACGTTGCCGGAGGATTTCTCTCCAGATCACCTCAAACTTTACCAACTCGTCTATACCCCTGGGGGCAGTTATACCATTTTACTTCCTTCAATTGAACGTGGAGAGAGAATATAATTTTAATCTCCAGAGAGAAGAAAGCTTTCGCCGGGAAGTAATAATCCATCACCACACCGGCCATTTGGTCGTTGAACTGTCGCATTCGGCGAACTCACTCAACCATTTACGCAAGTAAGTTAAATTTCATGGGTTTCGTGATTCAAACAATTTTTTGACATTAACTGGGATTTGACCAAATTAGGTTATTTACTTTTGTAAGAATTGGGTTGTTTTTTAATTAGTTGGTTGAGTGAAGATTTGGGTTCAAAGAGTTGTAGATTTGGGTTCAAAGATTTTTAATGTTCGATTATTTCGATTTTTGAAATAGGTATTTTTTTGCAGATTTGGGTTAATACACCAATCTTTTGCTTGGAGAGATGTCACGACTTGGAGAAGATTAAATTCGCGTGCTACTGGTTGGAGAAGAAAGTCGAGTGCTTTTGATCGGATAAGAAAGAAGCTTTTTGCCAGGAGAAGAAATTCCCACTTGACTTTAATTAAGATTAGGACATATTGTCTCAATTCATTTCAAATGTAAAGCAAAATATCGTTATATATTGCATCGTCATTTTAAAAAAATTGTCACGTCACTTGCCTGTACACTAATATATAACTCACAATCTGTACAAATAGCATTATCCCTAAGACAAACATCACAAACTACATAGAAAGTTAGGAATCTCTTAACATGTTTATGTATATACCACATTCGCTCATTGATATGGTTAAACATGGGCACAATCTTATTAAGTACATGTACAGACTGGCACAACCAATAAGGGTCTGAATTGGATTTTGGAGATATTTTTATTAAATTTATATTATTGAATAAGATGATTTTAACACATTTCTCTCTCTTCCAGTCTCTTATATTTCAATACTTGATCTGACCAACCAAATATATCCCAAATCTCTCTATTATCTACTTTGGTACTCTTTAGTTTCTATCTTGTCGTGGATTAAGCGTCTAACCTCGTATTACTGACAGTAATAAAAGCACAAAACACAAAAAATAAGAAGTAAATGCAGGGGAATTATAGTAATTCACTCGCAATGCGAAAGCCATATTACTTGCTATTGCACGATTTCACTAAAATAAAAAATATTACAATCTATTTTTGACTCACATCTCACCTTTCCCTCTCTGTGCAAAAACAACTCGTTTAATATCATTTATATAGAAATGAAACATCAAAACAACCTAAATGTGTACGAGCTAACATGTATATCCAACCTCTCATTGAACTTATAGCAAAGATCGATCACCTATCAAGAAAGTGAATTATATAATTAAGTTTCAACATCCAACATATTGTTGTCTTGTGGCTCACTCTTTTATGAAATTTAATTTTAATGATTATTTTTTGTTGTCTTTTTTAGATGATTATTGAGTAGTAGATTTTAGTAAAAAGAATTAGTACAACAAAAGTCGTTTTTTTTAAGACGGTACTAAAAGAACAAACTAAGAAAATAGATGTATTTTGTGAAATCATCCGTTGATTCAATTCAACTCGAGGAAATTCAAATACACATAATCACGAAACTCAAATTCAAGAAGATTGGTTGTTGTTGTGTGCTACAAAGCTTGTGGAGAATTATCATCGACATAAGTGCGATGCATTTCTAGGTTGATTTAATGTTCTTGACGAGTACTTTGAGTTGCATGACATGAAAGATATCAAGTGAACTTGTAGAGTTTATCGATGCTAAAGTAACATTGGACATCTAAGTGAAGATGCTACCCTTTGAGGAATGAGATAAAACTAATAGTACATGTCATTGTTCTAAAGTATAGGTAAGCTATACCTATATTAATTGTTAAGAGAATATATATCAAATACTATTAGCTTGATCATCTAATGGGTTGGTCGAGCTCTTGTCTCGATCGATCAATCTAGGTCTGGCCGACAACTTCATGAATGACATGCTAATTGCTTGTATATTTTTGGAGTGTTTAGCCGACTCATTTGGACCTCATTAATTGGTCTACATATAAAAAAAGTTAGATAAAAATTATGAATCTCATGAAATGTGTGGTTAAAATTAATTCTTGACTTTGACTTTAGCATTTTAGTAGATTTTTTAGCTCTACCAAACAAGCTCTTATTTTTATTTAAAATCAAACAAATTAATCACAAAATCAATTTATAATAATGGTTGATAACAAATTCGTTTAAATTCTTTATTTTTTGAGCTAAAATTAGCTGTTATTGTGCTCATTTTCAATTCTCATTTAATTTAAAGAGAATATATTTTCTTCTGTGAAATAAAATACTATTTTTTTATATTCCCAACAAAACCTTTTTATTCCAATAAATACTAAATGCAAACAAATATTAAATCAAATGACCCTTCGAAATAATCAGAGTCTGTTTTGGCCTTTGGGACAATTTATTTGCCCTATTTAAGATATTTTACAATGTAGACGTTGAATACTAATAATTGCATTTATTAATTTTTTTGAAATTATAATTTCTGATTTAATGTATTTTGAACTTTATTATCAATTAGTGAATTTCGGATGGCAATTAGTACTATTAATTAATAATTTATTTTACGCTATTTTTCCCCTCACACATGACGCGAGTCATTTGTTAGGTCCGTTGAGTTAGGGCTTGTTCGGTAGAGTTTTTTTGAGAAAAAATGGGTTTTTTTGGTTATTTTTTGACTTTTCAAACTTTGTTGTAGTGTAAAAAGGGTTGAAAAGTCAAAAATTGTAGGCAAAAAAATGGATTTTTTGGAGAAAAAACTCTACCGAACATGCTCTTAATACTGGCTGAAATTCATCACTTTATCAAGTTTGGTCGACCTTACACTTGATTCGATCGGGCAAGCTAGCACTGAACCATTTTATCGAGTTTTTAAATCCTCAATACATCTATGATTTCGTGAAAAGATAATTACTAAACGGGAATAATAATTCGCAATTAATAAATTTTTTTAACGTTATTCACCCCCCCCCCCCCCCCCCCAACATATATATAGTGGGGAGGAGCAGCTAGTACCCTATTCTATGTACACAAAATTCCTCTACTATTTCTGCATAAAATGGCTTCACTGAAAACAATTTTCTTATGCTTGGAGGTCGTGTTTGTGATGTGTGTTCTTTCTGAAGCAAGAGAGTTCGTAGTTGGTGGTGAAAACAAGTTATGGGAAGTTCCATCTTCTTTTTATGAGTTCAATAACTGGGCTCAGAAAATTCGTTTTCAGATTGGAGATTCTCTTGGTAATTCTTCAATTACCTGTTTAATTATTGTTTTTCTTCCTCGATTTCTCTGAACAAGTCGGTTTTAAGGGTGAGTTATATGGTTTGCATGCATTTGGCTTTTCCATGTCCCTTCGTTTTCGATTTTCCATATGATTTTTTTTTTCTAACTCAAGAACCCTAATTAGTTTCTGTTCTGATTAACAGTTCTGAAGTATGATTCCAAGACTGATTCTGTTCTTGAGGTGACTGAGGATGACTACAAAACCTGCAACAAGGCTAATCCAATCAAATCGTACCATGACGGAGAGACTCAGATTGTACTGGAAAAATCAGGCCCATTTTTCTTCATCAGTGGGGCTGAGGAACATTGCCAGAAGGGTCAAAAGCTAGAGGTTAGAGTACTGTCTGAGAAACATGGCTCCAGCGGCAACTCTACGGCGCATGTGCCTTCTTCCCATCATCATCATCATCATCACCATGCACCGGCACCGGCCCCTACCTCGACTAACGGTGTTAGTGGTCTGAAGGCCACGGCGGGGTTTATTGGTGTCACTGCGGTGGTGGCAAATTTGTGTTTATTTTGGATATGAAGTGAAGTTCTGTAAAAGATGCATGCATGGGTTGTCATGTGGAACTACATTATTTTGATTGTTGTTGAATTTTTATTATTTGATGGCTTGTGATTTCTATTATTTAATTTGGTGCAATTCTATTTTTAGAATTCTCTTTTTTTATTAAATATTTAAAAGAAAAGAATTTTTTTCTCAAATTTTAATAATATGCAACCATCGCTTTCAATCACATAAAATAAGAAATACAGCTTGTTTGATTTTAAAGGTTGAACTCCAACCTCGAAGGCCCCCACTACCTCTGTTTTGAGGTCTCGGTGGAAGATGTAAATCGCAGGATGTGCTTTAGTAGAGCAGGGTTGAGAGCTTGCTTTTTAACTGTGCTTACAAGGAGTCTCTTCCATACCAAATGTAGAATCGAATCCCCACCCTGCAACTGTCAGCGAAGCTGAGACTACTTCACTCTTACCTTTCAACCAACTGAACTATGCTCTGGGAGCTACAGCTTTGATTTTAAATTATAATTTAAATTGTCAACATGAATCTACTGTGTTAGACTTATTAACTAATGGCTCCATGATTTAAAGTTTAAAAATGTAATGCTGTCAATTGGGTCGTTTTGTGTTGTTTGTAACAATTTTGTTGATACCAGTTTTGCACAGTTATGGAGAGAATGACTTGTAATTTCTATAGGTGACACTGATTTGTAGGAAATGATTTCTATGTATGGAGAATCAAAATAAAAGAACTAATATTTAATGCACTTACAAGAAAAAAAGGGTCGGAAAGATTCAGTTTACCAATGAATCAAGAGAGAAAAGACAAACACAAGAGACAAGTAAGAAACGTAAAAGTTACAATCAAAGTCCTACTATTTTTTGAATCAAATTCAATTCCCTTATCTTTTGTCAAAATTTATTCAACATTCAATTAGTATTGACGGGACATCTAAAAATACATTTATAATAAATTCAATAAAAAAAAAACCCTAAAAATAAAAAGCAACATATGTCTACAACAACTAGTCTTTTAATAATAACATTCACATTTTAAACATCATATTGTTTCTCGTCGCCGATTCATAACCTTCTTCCATGCTAACTCATCCGGGCTTGGAGTATATTTGTTAGTGCTTATAACCACCAATAAGTTAGTCAAAAATTATTTTTATTCCTACATTCCATAGAACCAACTGCTTATAATTTACAAAAATCTTTACTAAATATATTCTTATATCCCTTATGCCATTCCCGTGCATTTTCTTGGACGCACTAGGTGCGAAGAGGGACTGGGATGCAGAGTGAGGTAGGTAAAAAAGGTATTTTCAAAGAAAAATATTGTATTGTTAGTCTTCAATTTAGTATTCGAGTAATAATTTGATTTTTAACATTTGATTCTAATTTTATAATCATCTCTCCAATGTTAAAAATTTTCCAAATCTCAAACTGTCATTTGGTTTTCAAGCTTCAAACTTCGTGAAGTTAGATTTTGTTTCCTAAGTGACGTAGCGAGTTTTTCCGCTACGAGAAGAAAAAGTACTTAAATGTCTGTGTGTCAATATATCTTCAATTTCTCTCTTCATAAAATTATCTTTTTCAAAATTTGCTTAGCACTTCAATTAACTTCTCTGATTCGATCATCTCCCTCAACCGATCGTTTCTAAAATATGCACACATTCTCAATCCATCACTCACAATTGATTATTTCCCTCCACCGATAATTTTCAAAATATGTTCACCGTCTAAATTCAACATCATAATAGAGTCTACGATCAAATCCCACCGCAAAAAAGTATTATACTAATTATATTGGTACTTAAAAATTTTAAATGATGTATATTTTAACGACGATCGCGTGACAATATAGCAGATTTTTTTCATTAGCAATTAAGTGGTCAATTATAATGAAATGTTGAGGGGGTAATTTACTCTTTTAACAAAGGGGAGAACCAATTTTCAACTCAAAACAAGTCTTGAAAAATTTCCTCTTTATTGACGTATATTGTTATCTCTATTCTTGAAACTCACAAAAGCAGGATTGTTTGATAAATCCAAATTTCATTTTCTCTAATTTCCGCGTCCAAACTCAAATCCGTAATGTGTCTGTTCAATTGAAATTCAGCCATTTCAATTTCGATCCTTCCTCTTCACTTCACCCATCCCTGTAAGTCCATCTCCCTCTTTCTGCGTAAACATGTATTTGAGCGTGTGTGCAGAATTTTGAAAATATAAGATCGTAATTATAGATCTATGTAGGTATATGTGTATGTGTATATAGTTTTTATGGGAAGTTTCTTGTTTCTTACTCTTTAGTATGCTTTGATTTTGCAGGTAAAATGGACTTGAAGTATCTCTTTGCACCTTCTCTTCGTCCAGTAATTTCTTGATTCCTCTAATTCCTTTATTTTTTTACTTTTTACGTAATTTATTTGGGTATGTAAGTTTTGCTTGATTTATTATTATTTATGTTAATTGCAAATAAAATAATTGCTGTAGGGTACTGGAATTAGGTGTCATCGTTTATGCCGTGTAATTGTATATTTAGAAAATGAATGACATGGAATTTTTATGACTGCAATCTGCTATTGAATTACTACAGAAGAAATAAGCAACTGATAGGTTAACTGTAGAGAGCTGTGTGTTACTTTGTGGAAGAATAGAAATAAGTAGTATGTCGATTGGCTTAAATCTTTGCTCTGAATGTGCTCTATCTTGGTATGAATTCCTGTCAATTTGAGTTAAATGGAGCTCAAGCTTCAATAAATGTTATATAAGAGCCATGATTTTTCGATGGGGAAAACGAAATATAACTTCCCCTCCCGGCTGAGAAGCTACAGAAATCAACTGAGGAAAACACATTTGATTCCTTTTTTCAGAAAATGATAAAGGAATTCGGGGTTTTTTTTTTTTTAATTGGTGTATTCCGGTAGCTTGGCAATTAGTTAGAGAAAAATGAAACCAGGATTTTGGCTGAAATAAATCCTTGTGTCTGTCAGGGATTAAGTTTTAATCTCAATTAGAAGACCAATAAGCAAAACGATATTAGAAATACACAAAGTACACACAGAGATTCGTAGTGGTTCTCCCAGAGCTAAATGAGAGCTACAGCTAGTGTTTGTTGCAGGTCTATAATAAAGAAGAAATGTGCAAAGGATTTCACGCCTCTCTTGTCCCAAAAACGGCCTCTGTCTAAAACTTTTACATATAATAGGAATATTAGGGTTGATCCGTGATTGAGGGGATAGGTGAAGGGGATTATCCGGTATCATAGAATCCTAGAATACAGATACCATGAGACTCATCACTTAACTAAGTTGAAAAATCTAGTTTTACTTGGACCTGCAAGCTGTCTTGAATTTGGACTCTAAAGTAGGCAACAATGTATTTAATCTCAAGTAAACACACGCACAACAGGGAGACTGATAATCACATGCTCAAAGAGACATTTTTCTAATCGCTCACATGTGAAGAAAAGAAAAATATTAGTTAACTGTAATAATTCAGAGGTTCACCTAGGTCTCATTCTCTTTTTCTATGTATGTATTTGCCCGTGGTAGAAAAGGGACAATTAAAGAGAAAATTAATTATCTCAAAAAATGGAAGGTTGTTAACAGGAAGCATCAATGCAGCAGTACAATTTAATAAGAGTGTTATGGGGCATGATGCTAGTGAGATTGACACTAGTTAATAGACAAATGGCATTTGGTGTGGTGCAAGTTTGCATTAGCTCTTGGCCCCTGTTGGGGTTCGAACCGTGTATTATCTGGAGTATGACCCTAAAAAGAGACTTTCTGTAGTATACCAGAAAGTACCTCACAGATGGGAGGAAACATGGAATTATTCAATGAAGAAGTGTATGTCTAACAGTGAAGAGAAGAGCAACTTGCACTTGTGTACCATTGGGAGATGGAATACTTTGATTGAATAGAAGTCTTGGCCGTCTGTCATTCTGTATCTATTTGTATAATAAATGATTAGGAAAATTGAAGTAGAAGCCGCTTTAAATTGCAAATTTAGCTTCATGTAAAGTAATTGGGGCTCCTTGGTTACCAATTCTAGAACAATCTGTCTAGTGCTAGTTGCTACAAATGTTAATTTGAAGAACCAATTGTTGAGTATGTTGCTTTACATAGCTCAAATTTCCTTTTATCTTTTAACCAACTAGACCTCAGTCAAAAAATAAATGATATAGTTCACTGGGTAAGCCCTCACTACTTTTTCACTGCACATTTTATGTTAAGAGAAACGTTAAATTGGCCAATGTCAATTTAATTGGTCGTGTTTAATCGGAGGGGTAGTGAAAAATCGGTAAAAGTTCATCTGGTGTTACAGATCACCTTTCATACTAGAAAGATAAGGCCTGATGAAGACCTCTTTAGATAATAGAGTTGAAGAGTAAAATATATAATCTTTTTTTTATATGTATTTATGTGTGCTCTTTGTGCAATCAGGCAACAAACAAGTGTTATTTCCATTACCATTCTTTGTGCAATCCTTTTATGATAATAGAACTGCTAAGTAGCTTGATTTTCTTCTGTAGTCTTCTAGTCTTCTTTAGCTAAAACCTTTCTTGGTAGTTCTGTTTGATACATTACTATTTCAGTTTTACAGTCACCTGCTTGTCATGGGCTTCAGGTTTGCTGCTTTTCTCTTAAACAACCAGCTGACAGATATTCCAAAACTCGTAAGTCAGTTTTCTATGTTGAATATTATCTTCACTGCAAAACTTCTGAAAACATGTCTTGTGTAGCCTTACAGTATGCAATTTTGACAGATTTTATGTTGGTTTCTATCTGAAGAAGTGTTCTCTCTTATGGGTGTGTGTGGTAATTCATTTTTGTTTTCTCCCTTCTTCCTGTTTGTAATTATCCTATTGTTTGCCGTGCAAAGTCATTACTCAAATCATCTAATATTGGTTTCACTCCTTAATTTTTTGAACAACTATTCAAGAGGGCAATGACCATCCCTTAGGTTGGCATTTGATTTTCATTCTTTCTCAATTGGTTTCTCTTCATTAAGGTCCACCAAAGCATTGGAAATAAATATGTTGATATATTTGTAGCTTTAACATGCTGGTTTTTGCTTCTCTTTGGATGATAGTTGTTCTATTCTGCTTGTAATCTGTAGATGTTTGGCTTGTAAAACAAACAAAATGCATGCAGAAAGCAATGAGAAAACCAAACAAAGTAGTAAGTAGTGCAAAATGACAAGGACATGTTGATTGTTTGTTTTGCAACCCCTCATATCTTGTGTTGTTAGTCATTACTGCATCTCTGCTTCCTGTCGGTTGGAGCCTGTAGAGTGTGCGCCTAGATAAATCAGTACTGAACGACACTTTCAAGAGTTATCAAGTATGTTTTGGTTCAGCCTAATAGTAAACAAGCACATAGAACATTCAGCTTATATCCAGGTCATGTTTCTGTAGCTTTTCTAGTTTCTCTAAGATACATTATTTCTTTAGGAAAAACTTTTATTTTAGACAGCCTAGTCAGTATTTTAACAAGTTATTTTCTAAATACTGGGACATGCTTGCAACTCATTTGCTTTGGATATGCATTCTGAAATGCAGTACACTGTCAGTTCTGTCATAACAGGACAGTGGGACATGGGAGAGATTGTTTCTCTGAAGGGCTAATATCATACTTTGCAAAAAAATGGTTGTTTTGAGGCTAGCATGCATCTCAACGTTGTCACACAATCGATTACAATGTTGTTGTGAAAATCAAGGGGTTCTATTTGTATCCAACTCTATCCTTTCTTATGCCTTATAAATTATGTCAGAAGCAGGAGCCAGTAACTCCAGGAATAGCTTTCTGTGTATATATTTTCTTTTTTATATTCTGTCTTTCTATCCTTCACTCTAGATGATTATTAACTTTTGTTATTCTCTTGCCTGCATTTTTTTTTTCTGTCAGACCAGTTGCGATATATTCGGAAGCCTTGCCAAACAAATATCTTACAGAGTTCATCAAGGAATTCCATTAATAACTGGCTATATTGATCCTTTGGTGTAATATGTATACACAAGTTCTTAATTGAACAAGAATCACCCCATATGCCTTGCAAAATGCCAGATGATTATCAGCAGATGCATCAGTCTGGAATTTTTCCTTCCTTAATCCTGTTAAATGCACATTTTCTTTTTTGGAAAGTAGGATTAGACAATGAAGCCATATGGCCGATTAGGGATATTTGGTTGGACATTGTTTCACATCTCCGAGCTTGATCATTTGAGACAAATATACCTAGATCTGCCATTCCATTTTCCAATTCACAAGATGAATCCTTGATCATTAAGTATAATGTGTCATGTAGACATCATATCACCTGAGACTACCTTCTAATACCTTTATCAGAATTTCAGTAATGAAGGAAAGAAGGGTGTGCAGTTACACATGTTTTGTTTAACCAAGAAACTGGATATGTTGTATCTGAAACATTTCTGGTTCACTTCTCTCCTTGTCACAACAGTAGTACTTTAAAGTCACTTCATGAAGGACTTCTAGAACTCTCCCAAGGACAATAACCTGCCATTCACTCCATGCTTCATACTTGTCTGTTTCATGTCAATTTATAAAAGTATGTGGGCAAGTGAACTTTTGTTCTTTGTGCCAATAAGAAAGTAAAAGACACATAACTCACTTTCTTGGTATCTGCATGCAAATTTTCATTTCTATGTTCCTCACTTTTTTTAATGAAAATATATTATCTCACTTTGTTAATTTTTCTGTCATTTTTTTTGTGCGTCACTTTTCAAGCAGCAATTTCTAATGTATGTAAACTTAATAGAATGTTTGGTATCTCTAATTTTGTTTATAATTATCCTTTTGTCTTTTATAGGTGTTCTTTCAGATAAAATCACGTGTACTTCAAGAAGACATGCATGTGATAAGTGGAGCTCTATTTACCTTGAAAAGAATTTTACTCGAGTCTATAGTGATTTCAATTTTCATAGACGCGAAAAATTATCGAGATATGTTGTTAGATCTGAACTTGCTGGTGCCGGGTCTGCTGGTGCTTACTCCTATCCATTATCAGGTGTGCAAGAAGTCTTCAGCTAATTATAGTTTTTATGTCAAGAATTTAACCACTCTTCTTTAACTCTTGAATGCAGAAATTCAGTTGGGGTCCAAAATAAGAGGAATTTGCTTTTATGCTGTCACTGCTTTTACTGCCATATTTCTGTTTGTACTGATGCTTATACAGCATCCTTTGGTGCTGTTATTTGATCGATATTGTAGAAAAGCTCATTACCTTGTTGCCAAAATCTGGGCATCTCTGACTGTTGCTCCTTTTATGAAGATTGAGTTTGAGGGATTGGAGAATTTACCTCCACCAAATACTCCTGCTGTGTATGTATCGAACCACCAAAGCTTTTTAGACATATATACCCTTCTCACTCTTGGCAGAAGCTTCAAATTCATTAGCAAGACTGCAATTTTCCTTCTTCCAATTATCGGGTGGGCCATGTTTCTGATGGGTGTCATACCTTTGAAGCGCATGGACAGCAGGAGCCAGTTGGTATTTGGTTCTTCTTTGTACCATTTTTCTTTGCATCAAAGATATTCTGCTTTTTGAGTTTGTTTGATTTGATTATAAATTATAATGCATCACTGATATTAATAGGTTTCCTTTCTTCCTCTTTTAATATGTACTCCTCTTTGCAACTCTGGTTTCTGATTTTGGTAGAATAATGAATGTAGGACTGTCTTAAGCAATGCATAGCTCTTGTCAAGAAAGGAGCATCAGTTTTCTTCTTCCCAGAGGGCACTCGCAGTAAAGATGGCAAGCTAGGTCCTTTTAAGGTAAGGTTCACTTCCTATGTCTTGTTTGTAGTCTCGGCTTATTGCTCAAAAAGAAGACAGATTAATTTGTTACCAATCACAATTTTTGCTGGATTTCACTAGACACTACCTTCTCTATGGGTCAGTTCATTTTGGTGGGAACTGGGAATTCTGGAGAATGTTAGATAAGTAAAAAATGTTCAAGATTTGAGGAGTTGAGTGTTCTTATGCTGAATTTGGGTGGTCTTTTAAACATCGTCCATTGATGTTTAGTAAGAACATGTAAATCAAGCACATGCAGATCATGTTTAGAATATTCAGACAAGTTCAAGTTCTTATGTTCGTGGATTTAGAAATTTTTTAAAATTCTATTCTTGGGAAACAAGTGGACCAAAAAACAGTAAATTTTGGTATATTAATCTTTAGTTTTTACTCCAGCAGATAACTTTCAAACTTTAGAAGGATTTATATGGTAGTTCTTGCCTAAGGAAATTGGAATATAAAATCACAGAAACGAAAAAATCACAACCATATTGTTTGTGCCTTACATGGATTCGCCATTCTGAAAAATACATACAGCTGCCCAATCCTTCTTTTGTGAATTCCATCTTTTTATCTTCTCAATTCTTGATATTCTTTGCCATTAATTGAAATGGTTTTGCTGCTAAGTGATTATGCTCTTCTGTGTCTGATGTGTTGTAGAAAGGTGCTTTCAGTGTTGCTGTGAAAACTGGAGTACCAGTAGTTCCAATCACTCTTATTGGAACGGGTAAGATTATGCCTGCTGGAATGGAGGGTCAATTGAATCCGGGATCAGTGAAAGTTGTTGTTCATCAGCCAATAGAAGGAGATAGTCCAGATGCATTAAGCACTCAGGCTAGAGACATAATTGCAGATAGTCTTTCTCGCCAAGGTTAAGAGTTTCTCCGCAGTAGATTTGTTCTTATCATCATACAATATCAGAAACTTTCTGGAGGATTGTGGGAATACAAGCTGAAAGGTAAAAGTTTGCTGTTCTATTATTCTCTCTTTCCCATTGAGTTTCTATTGATTAGAAAATATTGGCAAGTCAGCTATGTGTTTTTCGATATTTTTAGTTTCGTAAGTTCGTTTTGTCATCTTATTCAATTTTTTTGTTTTATATTTATTTGTTATCTTTCTCCCCTTTGTTGAGTGTATAATTACTATTGACTGACTTTCTTTGGTGAATAATGCTATGTATCATCACCGGCGATGAACACCAGTTTAGGTGGCAATTAAGTGACATTAATTGATATGCCATCTCAAATGTAGGGATATGGGTCCCATTTAATATTACATATCAATTAATGCCACTTAATTGCCATCTAGACTGGTGTGATAAATAGCATTACTCTTCTTTGGTAATGTCCTTTCTACCCTAGTCTAGTGACTGTTCATTGATTAAACATAAACCATTGACACTCAGGGTGTGTTTGATTGGCACATTTTCCATGGAAAATGTCACTTCCATGGAAAATGTTGTCAAATCCAAAACTTTTATTTTCCACCTTTGTTGTTTGATTACACATGGAAAAGAAAATAGATTTTCTAGGTACAAGCATTTAAAGTACATATTTGCCTACTTTCTTGGAAAATCTTTTCTTACCTATTTGGTGAAATTTTTTTTCCACCTTGCATGGAAAATCTTTTCTTTTCCATGGCAATGAATCAAACACACCCTCATATCTTAATATTCACAGCAGAAGCATTGAAGGTAGCAAGATATGTAGCATATTAACAATATTCATGGTGCTACTATCATGTTTGTTTCTTGAATTTGTTCATTTCCTTGATTTTGTTGGTCCTCCACGATTCATGCCAAGCAAATCTGATCAGTATCATGTAATGTTTCTTTTCCGTATCCATTATTTTGTTAATGATTTTTAAATAATTTTCATGACCTGCTATTTTATTGATAAGCAGTTGGATTTCTTGTGTCAACTTTTGACCAGCATGCACACAGACGATGAATTAACTTACAAGTTCAAGCATTCACCCACAAATTCGTGTATTATTGTATTATTGAAAGTTTTTCCTGAATTCTGTGGAGTATTTCTCTGTACGCCAATATACGGAGCAGTTGTTATCATTCTAGTAGTTTCCTTGTAGTATTTGTAACAAAGTTCGAGGGGAATAGCTTCTCTTGGTAATAAAACAAATTGTATTTTGCAGTAGCTCCTTCATATTCTTAGATACCTGCTCAATTAGAACGATAAGTTAACTTACATTTTTAAATTAGTGAAACTCTTCTTGTTCTTAACAAATGCAGTTTTTCCCTATCGGTAGTGTATTCTGTGGTTTTCTGTTTTCCGTTAAATTAGCCTCTCACTCGTACACACACTTTCTGTGTCCCCCCCATTGCAGGTGTCCTTATTTTTTGTCTGCTGCAAGGGAATTCCAAGCTGCTTTCAATCTACACGTCCCTGTAAACTGGCGTTTGCTCTTGCCAAATTCTACATCGTTTTGGGGTCTTCCTATCAAATCCTGGCACAATTTGAGGTTCAATTTGTGTGGAAGGTTTGAAGCTTCCGGTCAATGGAAGTGACAATTCACTTGTGCCACGGCTCACAGCCTTTTTGATTCTTACATACTGTGACATAGTAGGTTTAGTGATGGCAACGGGCTGGATTCGGATTGGATCGGACTCATGTGTATCCGCCCTGCAATAATTGTAAGAGATCCAAATTCGTGGATTGATCCGTCATTGATCGGGGCGGATTGGATTCAGATTGAGGCGGATCAGAGCATTGATCCGCATACTGATCCTTTTTTTTCCATTCCAATTGTCATTCAAAAAATTCAAAATATAGATGTTAACAATATAATAATTAAAGAGAATAAAGGTTAACAATACAGATGTTATGAAAAATTTTAATGCACAATAATTAAGGCCCTAAATTACAATTTACAACAAAAGAAACAAATGAAACTTGAATGGCATATGGTATAGGAAACAAATTACAATTTCACCGAAGTGCCTGCCTAAATTTTCTCCAAAAAATTGATGCCAAATAATATGTCATATTTAATTCTCCCGTCAAAATCCACGGCAAACAGTGATTTTACAGTTAATTTTCAAAAAAATTAAGCCAAAAAAAAAAAACAATTCTTAAAAGGACTGTTCTTTTTCTTTGTCTTTTTCTTATTTCTTCTTCTTTCTTGGTCCTCGGATGTTCTTCTTCGGCTGGTGGTGGTGGGCGGTTGTATTTCAGGTGGTGGGTGACTGTTTTCAAGGTGGGCGACTGTTTCTTTGGGACGAATAGTGACTGAGGTGGCGAGAATTAGGTCTCTGCCATTCTGGAAGTGGAATAGAAAATTAGAAAGCCAACACTAGGTATAGGATAATATGAATAAAGAAATTTTAATTGCAATTTCAGCTCCTGCTCCAAATCTTTGATTTTTAGACTATTTAATACCTATATTTTTTTAACGGACGGATCGGATCGGATCGGATCGGGCCGCCTCGAGATCTGCGGCAAATCACAAATATCTGTTCCGATCCGCCCCGTCGATTAGCAGATCGGAGATTTTTCGTTTTACTCAGATCGGGTATTCATTGGATTTGGGACAGATCAGATATTTTTGCCATCCCTGTAGGTTGTATAAAAGGTATACAGATTATCCTAACATTTAGTTGTATTAAATTTCTTTAAAATCGAAGAAAGTTGTTCTTTTTTTATTGTTCTTTTTTTTTTTTGTACATTTTTGTCGTGTATCTAGCTTCACGTGACACGTAGCAAAAGAACCCGTGGCAAAAATTAGTCACATCTTTAAATTTTTTCTTCAAAATAACTTCTTTTTTACTTTAAAAATAGACAAGAAATGAATATTAGTTAAACATAGTTTCCAATCAAAGTAGCAGGTCAACTCGTCAAACTCGATAAGTTAATTAATAAATACAACATATTTTAGTATACCGACCAAGTTAACGAGTTGAGTTAATTTAAGCTAAGTTGGTAGTTGGCTCTAATTTTTCTCTAAAACCATCAACACTAACTCATCGAAGGCAAGAACAATGGGTGAGGCATTTTGCAATTGGTTGTTTAAATCTTTGAAATTAACAAAAAGAGATTTTAATAAGAATCAATCATCAAATTTTCTATTCCAATATCTATTGTATCCTGTATAAGATTCATCGAATTTTCTTCTACATCATCTACACGAGCTCCCAATGATTTCGCAAACGAAAAAAAGAGTATATCTCAAACATCAACTAAATTAAAGTCTTTCTAAAGAAAATGACTTTTTATTTTATTTTGTCATTTTGTCTCTAACTAGCTTGATCTTTATATTCCTAAGCAGTCCACATTTGTACATCGTGCTGGTGGGGTCTAGTATGCAATTATAAATTATTGACACTAAAATGGCCAAATCTCATCCTTACTTCAATTCAAGTTATAAGTGCTGCACAGAAGTGTTGGTGTTAGGTGTAGTTTGGCCAAAATTTTCTTTTACGTATTGAGTAATATTTTTAAAAGTCGTCTAGACAAATGAAATATCTAGTTTTAACTCTATAATCGGATCAAATTTTAAACAAGTTGCTGATATTAATTAAATTGGCCTGTCTGGTCTAGTTTGGAATCGATTTTGATAACATTTATTTTTTATTCAAGGAGTTTTTTTTGTAAATAATTTTACAATTATGAAATAAATTGAAGTTCTTAAATTGAAAGATAATTTGTTACAGTATCATGAAATCAGTTTCTGTTTATTTTTAAAACAAAAATGAGAAGAGAATAAAAATAACAAGAAGTTATATTAAAACCACAGTTTTTGTTTACTACTTTATTGAACTACATTTTAATTGAATGTTCCCGACCTTCGCTCATTATTTACTTATGTACTAACTTTTTTCTACACATTCTTATCATTAAACTTTAATTAATTAGCAGATTTTGTATTTGATGACGGTTTCTATCAAATTAATGATGGGTAAATATTTTGTCGAGCTTTTGAATTTGTTTATAATATGAAGGTCAAATAACAAATATTGTTTTTTGTTTTTTGAATTTCTCTAAGTCTTTTTAATTCCTCCTAACGAATTTTTTAAATGTAAGTTATCATTATGGATAATATGTGTTAATTAATAGAAAGTTAAAAATGATAATACGATGAAAAAAGTTAGAAACATAAATGCGCTAATAAACAAAGAATGCGAAGATCTTCAATACAATTAAAAGGTCATACAAAAACAATACAATAGCATGAAAAATACAAAACGAGTTTATTTTCATTTGCTGAAAAATAGAGGACTGAAATCGATTTTCTTAAAAGAAAAACAAAATACAAATTAAAAATTAAAAATTAAAAATGAAATCTATTTTTATTTTATCATAAAAATGGGTGTCTCCTTAAGAGAAACACGAAAATAGAGAAAATGAATTTTGACAAAATAAGTAATTTACAAATAGTTACGATCGTATGAAATTTTCTCTGTTAGTGAAAGAGAAAAGAATATATACATCCGTTTGACTCTACGTCTTCAATCTCTCTCTTAAATGAAAATCTCCCACAAACTATCTTCTCCTTATTCTATTCACTGCATCAATCTAAAATTATAACTATTGCAACTCAGATCGTCATTATTATCCATCAAAATTCTGTTAAGAACAAAACGGTTCAAATCTCACTAATGATTCTCATAGATTATACGGTTGGATTCCACCGTGAATAAACGGTATAACAATCAAAGTATACAAGTTTTATTTTAGGGTAATTAGCACAAAACGTCCATACCTTTTGAAATCATTCTGCAAATCGTCACTACCTTTGAAATTTTGGCATTTTCACCACTACCTACATATTTTCTTGCGCAAAACGTACTTTCCGTCCATTGTCATCCAAAAATTGCCGTTAACCCTATTCCACAACACAACTCGCACCACAAATGAAGGATAATTTCGTCCATACACTTTCTTCTCTCGCAACAGAATGTTTTTGCTGATTTAACTATTCGGCAGCACCACCAGAGACCTATAGAAGATAATGATGTAAATTTATTTGGGCTTGATGCTCTTGATGAAGTAAATGGTTCCGAAAACGTCAAACACCTAGTTCTTTTTCTTAGACAGATCTTCAATAAAAATGGCAAGAGCTTGTCCCCGGGACATTCCTCGTTTTCAAATGAAACTGATAGAAACCAACATGTGCTCATCGACTTGAATGGGCCTCAGCAATATAAAATCTATCCTTCAAAATTGCAAAGTCAGATGCTGAACCTTCAAAATGCTTTTAAAACACCAGAGATGTCAGAACTCCAGGCTCCTCAATTTGTTTCCAATGCTGTAGCCAACGTCTATACACAATGACTTCTCTGGCACCACAAAATAGACTATTTTATGTTGGGTGATCTATGGAATTGTCATGATGAATGGAGTCCTTGTGGGGTTGGAGTTCCAATCACTCTTGATGATGTCCAAAATTTAGTACAATATTTTGTGTCTTATCGCTATGCAATTCAAATTTTCACCACCAATTGAGATATCTTGGTGGAAATCTCCTATAGTTCTTTTTGTTTAATTATTTGGTATTTAGTTTCAGATTGATGAGAGAAAAAATTGTATAGACAAAATGGACGAAATTATCTTTCTTTTATGGTGCGAGTCGTGTTGTGAAAGAGGGTTAACGAAAATTTTGGATGACAATGGACGGAAAGGACGTTTTTAGCAATAAAATGTGTAGGTGATGGTGAAAATGTCAAAATTTTAAAGATGTGAACAATTTGCACAATGACTTCAAAAGATAGAGATATTTTATGCTAATTATCCTTTATTTTAACAATCAAAGTATCAAACATGCTCTTGTTCCCTTGCCAAACATAACCTTACAGCCTTCCTAATCCTAATCGAAGAAAATACCATTCAGAAATTTTTTTGACTTCCATCCCTGCAACTCAAACCAAGTCCTCTCTCTCTCTCTCTCTCTCTCTACAGTTGAATTATTCATGGCTTAATCTCAAGAGTTCCAGTGTAAGTTTCTTCCTTCGATCTATTTTAACTTCTTTTTCTGAATCCGAATCACTATATGTATATTTTAACCTGTAAAAATTAATAATGAATCCCCCCCTTTTATTCTAGTTATATTTGTTCTTTCTGCTGACTACCGTACAATCGGATTAGACATTTGATGTCTTGACACGCTTTTTTTTTTTGGCTTGGTTATGGTGTTAATTTTTATTTTTTTTTTTGCTGCTGTAAATCTTTTTCTACATGCAATTCTGGATGTAGAGTCGTGTAGCAATAAGTCTAGCTGACTATGAAATATGGGCAAAATTTTCACCTTTATAATGTATATTGTTGCTATTAAGAGAATGATAAGGAAATAATTTTTTTTTAAAAAGAATTTCTAATAACTTATAGGTAGATAAAAAAATCAGTATTTTTAAACTACATGATCGTAGATGCGGCGGAATTTCTGGAGCTTAGAATGGGTTGTGCAACGTTGAGGCCATTTGATATGGTTTCAGAGGCAAAAGGGGCTCTTTGTATATAAATATGCCGTGGGGTTGAGTATTTTGTCTGTTTGTTTGGTTTTTCCTTTTTCGCTATTCCACTGAATCTTCAAATGACATTCTCAGTTTTTTGACACCCCTAAGTTTACTTTAGTGCGACCTTTTTAGTGCCCTTCGATTATTTGTATATGTAATCGTACATCAGAAGTCAGAGCAAAAAGCTCCAGGAAATCGTGCAAGTTTTCTAGTGAATTGTTTTTGTTTATACTACCATGAACAAAGTTGATATGTTTCACAGAGGTGTTTTGAATTATAAAATAACTTAATTCATTGTACTGTTGAAAAAATGAGTGATATTTTCTTGAAGAGGGAAAGAAAATTGTTCTGCAGATGGATCAGAATTTATAGAAATGTGTTTTATATTTTCTGTCCGAGCTTGAAAAGTGTTGGCAAAGTGAAAGCAGTAACCCCATAAGGAATGTAATGATTTTCTTGCTCGAAGATTCTGTAATGGAAATTGTCTAACCACATATAAGTGGAGATAAGTATGAAGACAACTTTTGTTGGTAATGTTGCACTTCTTATTTATTTGTGAGCTCAGTATGGATGTATTTATATTTCAGGGGATTGTATCATTGGCCTAATTATTGGGTCAGCAGATTACTAGTATCCCAAATCTAGATAGAAATATTTTTTGATAATGAAAAGATTATTTATATATAGAAGATAAGTTTAAAACTTAAGACATACTCCAAGTTAACAATGCATTTGCATTCAGAAATATAACCATGATTTATATTTGGCTATCATAGAATGACACAGAATAACATATATTTTGGCATACTTTCATGATGCCCCCTTCCTCACTCTTTCTTTCCTTTTCATCACCTCTATATAATTATCAAAATCAAAAGGCACTGGTTGATTTCTGAGTAAACTAAATTATTTTATTTTTGGACATAATGAAAGTTTTAAATGGTGTATGGTTAGTTACATTAATATAAATTTATTATCTGCATCTTGCATGCTGAGTATTTTATCATTTGGTACCTTCTAGCATTCCGTTATTTTCAACTTTTCTGTTTGCCTCGCAGCTGCATTTATATTGATTTTGAAAATGTTTGATTGTGGTTCCAAGACCCAATATCTTGGTGGACAGAGGGAAAAGTTTCTAAGGTATTCTAATCTATTGCACTTATTATGAAATGAAAATTTATTGCTTGTTACGGAATATTGTCAAAGCCTTAGTGTTTGGTGGAAAGTTATCCATTGTGTGATGTTTCATTAGCTTCCTTCAATAAGCTAGGTTCCTAGAAGTAAGGAGGATTCCGTGGTTAGACTGCTGGAAGAACAAAGAAGATTTATGTGTTTCAATGCCTTCAGTGACGGAACCAGATATTTTAAGTTGGGGGGTCCTCAAACAAAGTTGGAGCTATGATATGGGGTGGGGTGGGAAACCCTTTTCTCCCCTCGATTTTTTTTTTCTCAAACCACAATTACTGAGCCCATTTTTATGAGAATATAATATTTTTTATAAGTCAATAATCTTTAAAAAGCTTACAAGATATTGAACAATGCAGTTAGATGTATTCGATACTCACTTCGTATTTATTCTGATTGTTTGAAAAGACTAACTTCAATACTTTCTTCTTAGTTATTGAATAATTCAAACTTAATTCGAGCTAGGTTGTGTGTACTACTAAATTTTTCAATATATTTTTTGAGACTATGTTTCTTCTTCCAATTTGAGAACCCGCTGACAACAAAGAATCACGATTTGAACTCAAGCTAGAATTTGTTTCGTAGAATTAATGTTCTACCATAGTAAGCAGAAAAAAAATCTCTAGCTTAAGTGAAAAGGGCTGAAGATGAAATTGCAATTAATTTTTTTGTGTCAAAGGCTGAAGACGTGAATGTGAACTATGATTGTAAAGAAGAAGAAGTGATCTTAGATGAATTAATATTGTTGGACTTTATTTGTTTAGTTCATTCATTGTTGAGTTTGAATTTTAGTATTCTGCCCCTGAATGCCTATGAAAGTTACTCATGTAAAAAATATATTTATGAGCGAATGAATTATTAAAATTGCATATGCTCATAGCAGATATTGTTTAAAATGGCTCAATTGGGTACCAATGCATTTTACCTCTATGAGGTGAGGCGTAAGTCTTGAGCCTCAAGAAAAAGCAATGTAATGATTCAAAAGAATTTAAAAATAAAAAAAAAAAATTGCTTATGATGAACCATAAACCATTTTAAAATTTCCACAATAATATAAATTAATAAAATTAAAGTCTAATTTGCAAACAAACATAATAGATCAATAAAACAATCAATAATAAGTTCTCAAATTATTAATAACGTAGCAAAATTATAGTCTACTATTGAAGTAGAAACAACCCCAAAGTCTTCCTATATCATTGCTACTAATAAGAAAGTTAAGGGAATCCTCAACATATTTGATTCCCTTTTCATACAACTCGTAACTGTCATTCTCTTTCGATTCTTTCTCATCATCGTAACATTATACTTGTATTTTTCAACTAGTTCAAAAAGATGGTGTCTTCTCCTTCTCTTTTCCCTTGCATGTATTGGCCTGTGATACTCTGACTTAGCAAAAATGGGGAAGTACCCGTTTCGACTCGACATGACATGGATACTGACATGGGATCCAGATCCGACCCTTGGCTTTTTAGTTGGACACTGCAACAGAAGGAAGAAGGAAAGGGAGGACTTACCATTGTTGAAAAATGGGGCTTTTTTTTGGCTTTTCGTCTGTGGTTTCTTTCTTCATCTGTTATTTGGTTCTTCATTTGTGATTTGGAATGGATTGAGAGTGGGTACTGGAGATGAAAATGTGGGATTTTATGGAGTAGATAGCAAAGAAGAAAGTAGTGAAATAATGAGGGAGAATGGGGAATCCGAAGAGTTAGGTTGAATGGTTGGGATTTTTAGTGGAATTTTATTGGAAAGCGCGAGAGAAATTGGAAAATGCAAAACTAGGAGAGGAAAATGTGGAATTGTACTTTCTATTGGGAGAGATGTCAAGAGTTGGTACAACAATTAATGGTTATCTTGCTTTTGAATTTTATAAAGGTTTTAATTGTTGAATTAAAACATTTTAATACTTTAAAAATAAAAATGGAATATACATTATCAAAACTTCAATTGTATACTGTCTTAATTGTTGGGCTGATATATAATTATTTTAAAAAATTAAAAACAAATGTAAAGTTAACCTATTTAATTTGAGTTTATTAGTTTATTAAATTTATCTATATGAACTTTTTATTTTGTAATTAAAATGATTTATTTTTATATTGTTAATTTACATTGATTTCTATAAAAAAAATTGAAAGAATATATATGATGATGAATTGATTTTTTTTCTTTTAATTTTTTTAAAAAATTATTTTGGCATTACTTTGTTGTTATTTTTGCATTAAATTTAAATTATTCTATAATTATTTTTAAAATAAACAATGTAAGACGTATCCGCATACCCGTATCTAAAATTCGAATCTTTTTTAACCATATCCCCATGTCTTAATTTTTTAAAGGAGAAGGATCTCACTCCTAGATATGTACCCGTATCTGACACCCGTACCCGAGTTCGAGCGACATAGGTATAGGTAGAAAAAAGAAAACGAAAATGAAAAAAATCTGCAAAATAATAAAATAAATTGTGATACCATGATGGAAACTTTATCCTCTCTCCTTAATGTCAGAGAATTAGACATTGTTTCTGCTTCGTCCTATTTGGAATGTAATTTGCATTTGCTTGATTTTTGTGTTTAGGTTGGATGACGTGGACTCTAGACTATCATCCCCATCAGCCTCGGTTGCAACAAACAAATGTGGCTTCAGCATTGATGGTTTAGGCCGTTCTGGTCATACAACTACTACGCCTAAGTCGTTCAAGAGAGGAATGAGAAAAGGGTCTGAAGGACTCAAGTCAATTGGACGAACACTGGGATTTGGTGTTTCTCGGGCAGTGTTTCCAGAAGATCTTAAAGCGTCTGAGAAGAAGATATTTGATCCTCAAGACAAATTTCTTCTGCTATGGAACAAGCTTTTTGTCATTTCGTGTATTCTAGCCGTGTCTGTGGATCCACTGTTTTTCTTTCTTCCTGTTTTTGATAAATCATCAAAATGCCTAGGGATAGACCGAAAACTAGCTATCATAGCTACAACTCTGCGTACGATTATTGATGCATTTTATCTCATTCACATGGCTCTCCAATTCCGGACAGCTTATATTGCCCCATCATCTCGGGTTTTTGGAAGAGGTGAACTTGTCATAGATTCTGCACAGATCGCTAAAAGATACTTGCGGTGCTATTTTATCATAGATTTTCTCTCAGTGCTTCCCCTACCACAGGTGCGGAGATAAACTTAGTCACAGTTTCATGTCTTTTTTAATTGCTTTTTAAATTTATTTATGGTGGTTTTTTGGGCAACAAATTTTTTTTCTAGGTTTTAATGCATTAAGTATCTAGACTGCATGCTTATGTAATCACCATGGAAATTTATCATTTGCTCCATTTTGCTAACGTTTATGCATTTTTCAACTCGTGCCACTTCATGGGTACAAATGAAATAGATGTGTATATTTATCTCTTTACATACTTTTCCAAAGCTCAGGGGGGCTCTGATTGTGATAGGCTTTGCAAACTTCATCTTCTTGCATTTGGTATTTCCAGATTCTTATTGTCATTTCTGTTGATAAATCATGTAAACAGTCCAAAATAAAAATAATAATAACCATGTAAACAGTGAAATTTTCCTGAAAGTTCTTTCTGCTGCTTTTCTTCTTCTTGATTTATTTTCTCTGTTTTCCTACTTATGCTCAGCAAGGAAACTTTTGTTTATGTAAGGTGTAAACATTTTTTGTTCCTTTGACTCATTGATAATCTTAGCACAGATCTTGAAAGATACTCATGAGACTTTCTATATTGTTCCAACTACAATTTGTGTCATCCATTTGCTTTAATATATTTTTGCATTATTCTCGGCCCGGTAACCTTGCTTGGTCAGCAATTTAAATATTTCCATAAAGTTTTAACTTTTTTTAGTCTCTTCCTGTTGTGATGAGAGGTGTAAAACTTGGTTGGGCTGCCTAGGCTCTACATGACCTGACCCATATTCTGCCTGGCCGAGGCTCGATATGGCTTGCGAGGGGCTGTGCCTTGGGCCAATCTGCTTGCCTGACCTTGTTCTCCTGGCCTGCTATACCTCTATTTGAAATACCTGACTGAATCTATTAATCTTTATTCACTTCTAACTATGTCAAAATACTATGTTCTGTGCTCCTTTTGCAATATGTCTAAGCATGTAACTCATGTGCTGGTTCATGTGTGTTGTGATACTCTAGAAACAAATTGGCACAATCATTTTTAGTCACACTTCTTAGGTCGCTGGCATTCAATTGAGCAATTTTCGTCATAAGTATTTTGAAGCGGTCCTTGTGTGATGCTGTTAAGCAATGTTCAACACTATAGGTCTACTGGATATCCAGGAATTCGTAGGAGGTTTTCTTGTTTTTGTTTTAACACTAGTTCATTTTTATGGATTGGTGCAGATTGTTGTCTGGAGATTTCTGCAGAGATCAAAAGGCTCGGATGTACTGACTACAAAACAAGCGCTTCTTATTATCATTATACTTCAGTATTTCCCTAGATTTATTCGAATTTTCCCCTTAACTTCGGAACTGAAAAGGACCACTGGTGTTTTTGCTGAAACTGCATGGGCTGGTGCTGTGTATTATTTGCTGTTGTACATGCTTGCCAGTCATGTAAGTTACTATTCAGTTGGTATGCCCTGTTTTAGTATTGGTTTTCTATTTTTGCCTATTCTTTTAATTGTACAACTTATCGCGTAAGATTTGGCTCGATTTCAACTCTGGTAACCAGGACTGGGCTTTTGGCCTTCTTCAGTATGATGCCTTTTGGATTACAACATAAAAATTACAAAGAATGCCATGAAAGTCGTATATTATGGAGTTAATATGTCAATTATGAATGTTGGGCACTGTCTTACTGGACACTTGCTTTGGGATAATTTTTAAGGAGGACTGGCTTATGTTGGTTATACTAGCCTAATCAGCAGGAACCTTCTCTTTTGGTGTGTCCGCATTCCTGATGTCTTGGTGTGACATGCTTTTCATAAACATATGAAGTAACATTGGGTGAAAATATCCGTCTTGTTTTTAACACTTGGCTATATTATGGCTTCACTTAAACAAAAGGTCACTATTTTCACAAATTTAAGTTGATTTTATCTCCTCTTAAAACCTGCAAGAACCTTCCATCTGGTCCGATATCCTTGAACTATCTCACTCTTTAATGTATCTCCGAGTCTGAGTCATGAACAGGAGTTCATTACTCACCGAGGATAGGTAGGCCATCAAGTGATCAGTGGACATTTAATTACTTTACTGGTACTTACACTGAATTTTCCTCTGTCCTCACCAACACTTTTCCATCACCAATCATATGATCAAGTATGGACAACAGTACGACTTTACAGAATAAAGTGTCCATCTTTATCCACTGGTGACCAACTTATATTTTAGGTTAGATCCATCTTCATCTAGTAGTGCCTTCTTTCTTTAACCATAAGTTTTAAACTACCTGTCATCCAATGAAAATTAATGAATTATATCTTTTGCATATAATTCATAATTTCACACCGATTCTTGTGATATTTGATCACGCAATAATGCAATATGGAAAATCTATAGTAAGTAAATCTAATTTATTTTTTAATCAGAGAAAATGTTTGATACATAATTTTGCTTCCAGGGCACTAACCCTAACAAATATGCCAATCTGCTATTCCTTATCACAGAAAGCAATCTCTTGATCCCATGTCATACTTTTACAATTAGTGTGTTTATTATGAGTCCTAATTTTTATAGTCAGGGTGAAAAATACTTTTAATCCTGAAGATGAAACCTTTTTGTTTACTCTTTTATGTGGTTTGTTTGCAGATAGTTGGGGCTTTTTGGTACTTATTATCGGTGGAGCGAAACGATACATGCTGGCAAAATGCTTGTAAACATAACAATACATGTAATACCGATTTCTTGTATTGTGGCAACGAGAAAATGAGGGGCTTCGTTGACTGGGGTAACATCAGGGATTCAGTTCTAGACTCGTCATGCCCTGTAGATGTTGATAACAATCCGCCATTTGATTTTGGAATCTTTAAGCAGGCTTTGTCGTCTGACATAGTTTCATCTAGAAAGTTCTTGTCTAAATATTGCTACTGTCTCTGGTGGGGACTGCAAAATTTGAGGTGAACGGACTTCTACACTAATCTGGAACCATGTGTATTTGAATAGTGTCTTAAAACTTTAGTTATGTAGACCTTATAGTGTGTGCATCATTTTCTGATTGAACTTTTAGGTCACTACGATGACACACTTCCGATATTTTCCTTGTATCCTTTCTTGAACTCATTTATATTCTGCTTCGTAGTGTGGATAACAATTTCTCAGTTTTTTTATGTGAAAGTGTTGGAGTTTTCTCATTAAAACTTCTCTTATTTTGTTTGGTTGCAGTACTTTGGTACTGTATATACCAACTTTACACTCATTTATCTGTGATAAAATACATAATTCTTGTAAAAACTGTGAAAACTAAGTGGTCCGTGAAGCACCGCAAACTGGTGAAATAAATCAGATTCTCCTCTCATTGCTCTACATTTCATGAATAGGAATCTTGTGCTTATACACAACTACACAAACTCAATTTCAGCATGTAATAAAATTATAACATCTGTTTGCAAATCAGAAGATGTATAGAAGTCTTGCTATTATATTGAGACATCATTTTTTTTTTGGTTACTCTGAAATGTCATGTTTGTGCATGTGTGTCTGACTCTCTGATTTGTGCTCAAAGTTTATGTTCAATTACAGAAATTTGTTATAGTATCTCATTAGATTTGAGCAATCTCTCTTTCTTCTATGTTCTGTTATTTCTTTTTCCTGTTTCAACTTGTATTATCTATTTGCGCATCAAAATTTAGCTATAATTATATGGTATAGACAGTTGGTTCATAACTAGACATGGCTAGTCATATAGCTTGGGTTCATGTCTAGACAGCTGTCCACAACCTAGTATAGTCAGGAAAGGGTGACTGCACATTCCCCACACGTTTCATCGTATAATTATAATGCATAATTTTTGAAACTTATGAAAGTAATCATGCTAGTCCCTTTTTGATCCGTTTAAAAATTACCTGTCAACATTTATGTTTACACTCCGTGCAAGGTCAACATTTATGTTTACACTCCGTGCAAGTATATTAGTCGGAAACTTTTCTTGAATTTGCTGATTTTTGGGTTATGAGTTGAAATTCAGTACTCAAAATTGTCTTTGTACTTGATTCCACTGCAGTACACTTGGCCAGGGACTTGAAACTAGCACCTTCCCAGGAGAGTCTATATTCAGCATTGCATTAGCTATCTTTGGACTCATTCTTTTTGCACTGTTGATTGGAAACATGCAGGTAATTGCTGTTTTTACGGACTATGATGGTTGTATCATTGTTTTGTGCTGTACTTTCTTCTTCTTTCTCTCTCCCTGCCTACCACCACATGCAAACCAAAATATAAAAATAACATTGTGGGTCTTTTACCTTCTCAAAATTTTTTACTGTGTCATTTCACACACTTGGCCTCAAATTTATTACTTCTTTTAGAAAGGATTTCTGAAGTTTCTCCTGACATGGATATGTAAATTTAGATCCCTAATGGTTTGGAACTGCAAAACTCTTACTATCTATAAATATTACTTCTCTCTACAAAATTTTATACACCACTTTTAGGATTGATTATGTTGACAAAAATAAATTTTGAAACTAAAGATCTCATAATTAATTTGGAGGAAAAAAGAGTAGTTAAATTGGAGATTAATTTGGTTCCGATAATTAACTAGAAATAGTTTAAATTCATTATTTTGTTCTTTGAAATCTAAGTTACAATCATTCATGTTCGGTAAAGCACATAATAACATTAATATTAGAATATATATTTTAATTTAATAGCTATCTGCAAACATAATTAAGCTTGGTTGTGTTATCAAAATTTTGGAATCAGTCACTGTCATAACATTAAAATAGATTCTGCTATCATTCCTAGATAACTCTAATAAGCAGACACACCCAGATCAAGTGCCGGTATAATATGGACTAAAATTGCTGAATGCTGGCATATTAATAATTAACATAGGCTTATCATGGAAGATATTACTTTGCGAGGTTGAAGTGCACGTAGGTCTGGAGCCTAAGAAGGACACTATAATTTGCTTCAACTTCAGATCAACGTGGTCAGTTTTGGGCAGGAAGATTAGTTGGTTTCTGTTAACACTTCATGAGTTAAAAAATTTATTGTTAATTTAGGTGACACTTTGTTTAATTTTTATAGTAATTTAGTCAAGATATGCTAATTACATGAACCGTGAAAATACCTATTGCTATTAAGATGTTCAGCAGAGCTGGTTTTCTATAACGCCGTCAAGAATGGTAAGAACAACTATGGCTTTAGCCACCAGAATTATATTTTAATTGTGGTTTTAAGGTTTCCTTTCAAGCAGTGGATTGGATAACATTCTAAATTTATCTATTACATATCCACTGTTTAGTATCATAATATAACTCTATGGTATTTGGGGCATGGAGCACAAAAACTAGGAATAGTAATGTGTAAGCTTTATGGTGTTTGCGAAAAGCGCATCGACTGGGAGAATAACTAATATACTTTTCGTGCAACATGAACATTTTGGGCTTTTTAATTATGTATCATCTCTGTAATTGCATCTAAAGCAGTTAGAATTTTGAGTAACAAACAACAAAATTGCTCAAGAGCAATATGGAACTGCTTATTTGTTTGGTATTTCTTTTTTTTCTGTTGCAACAGACATATCTGCAGTCACTTACTATTCGACTTGAGGAGATGAGAGTTAAAAGGCGTGACTCAGAGCAATGGATGCATCATCGCTTGCTCCCACAAGAACTTAGAGAAAGGGTTAGACGGTATGATCAATACAAATGGTTGGAGACGCGTGGAGTAGATGAAGAGAGTTTGGTTCAGAGTCTACCGAAGGATCTCAGGAGAGACATAAAGCGTCATCTTTGTCTGGCTTTGGTCAAGAGGGTAATTTTACCTTATTAAAAGTTTTCTTCCATGTGCCTTGAGTGAATTTTTTATGCAAATCTTTCTCGAGTGGAGATTCTATGAATGGGTTCCCCAGTGGAGGAGGAGGGAGGGGGGCTTGCTCTCCTTTCCTGGTTCTCCTGATTGCCCTTTTTTGTTATGTTTGCATGCCTTCAAATGTTTGAAGAGTTCCTATTTGTGGATTAACAGATGCATGATGTATTATGTCGTAGTTTCTGAGGGTGTCACGTGGACCACAAATATTTTGCAGGTTCCGCTGTTTGAGAATATGGACGAGAGGTTGCTAGATGCCATATGTGAACGGTTGAAACCCTGTCTATATACTGAAAATACTTACATTGTTCGAGAAGGAGATCCAGTTGATGAAATGCTATTCATCATACGTGGACGTCTAGAAAGTGTGACAACTGATGGTGGGAGAAGTGGTTTTTTCAACCGTAGTTTGCTCAAAGAGGGAGATTTTTGTGGTGAAGAGCTTCTAACTTGGGCACTGGATCCCAAATCCGGTTCCAACCTACCTTCTTCTACTCGAACGGTGAAGGCGTTGACGGAGGTTGAGGCTTTCGCCCTCACAGCCGATGAATTAAAATTTGTTGCAAGTCAGTTCAGACGGCTTCACAGCAGACAGGTTCAACACACCTTCCGGTTTTACTCGCAGCAGTGGAGGACTTGGGCCGCATGCTTTATCCAGGCAGCCTGGAGGCGGCATTGCAAAAGGAAAATTCTGGAGCTTCGGAGGAAGGAAGAAGAAGCAGCCGAAGAGTTAGCTGGGGCCAGCACAAATGCCGGTGGAGGCGCATATAGCATTGGTGCGACGTTCTTGGCGACAAGATTTGCAGCAAATGCTCTCCGGGGAGTTCACAGGAATCGGAATCTAAAGAGTGCTAGGGAATTGGTGAAACTCCAAAAGCCACCAGAGCCCGACTTTACTGCTGATGCAGATTGATTTGTGTTCTAACTTATATGTTGATTAAACGACTCCTCAACCGATCTAACATTTTCTCAAGCGTGAAATTATACGTTGCATGAATGTTATTACGTAACTAAATATGCTTGATTTGGTTTCTTCCCCCCCTTGTTCTTGGTTCCATTTGTCCATCTGGGTGTATTTATAAAATGTAAAGAAGTAGCGTTTCTACTTTATAAATTGTACACCAGCTTGGACCCTCAATGAAATATGAGCTATTAAGAAAGAAAAACACTATTCTTTGAAATTAGTGATGGGGACGGGATGGGAATGAAAATATCTTTATTTTTTGTCCCGGTCTCCCAATTATTTATTAATTTATTTTTTATTTTTTCAAATATTTTAAGTAGTTGTATACAATGAGAACTTTCTTGCCATATGCATTTTGGTCCCTTGTGTCAATTTTTTTGTCGTATTTTTATCATTAATTTTTATATTTTGTCTTTGATGACGATTTTGTCTAAATACTCTGTTAATGTGCATTGAAATGTGGGATAAATATTTTTTCAAATTTTTATATTTATTTTTTATTTTTTTTATTTAAAAATACGAGAGGCAAAAATTTCTTTTTACGCCATCTAATTAATTTTTTGGACAAATTATCATGTGCAAATTAATAAATTCATAATAAGAATGTGATAAAAACAAATGGATTGGGGCATAAATGTAAAATGAGTAATAATTAAAAAATTTTATTACAATGAAAATGCGGCGTGATTAAAAAAAATTGTTGTGTGAATATAATTACCAGTTCTCCAATTCATACACAAAAACCCTTAAACTTTTTGAGATTGACTCAAATCAAAATGGAAGGGGGCAAAAAAGAAATTTTTGAAATCTAGATAAATGCATGGGGTCGCATGTAAAAATGGCAACTTTTAAAAACATTGGTAAAAATGACTACTTTTTGGTTCAAATAGTCATGTAGAATCTTTTTGTTGAAAGACGGTTGAACTGTTGGAAAAATATTCAACCGTCGTTTGTTTGTTTGTTTTTTTTTTTTTTTTTCATTCAACTATCGCGCCTAAGAGAGAGAAAAAAAAATTAAAATTGTAATTGTCGGAACGACAGTTGACAGTTTTAACTGTCAGGCTACAGTTGTAAAAAAAAAATTATTCTTCTTCCGAACAATTCAATGATAGTTGCTCAACTAGACAATATCTATCAACCCAGCCTTTTTTTCGTCCAAATTCTTTTTCTTCAACCAGACATTAATTCATGAACCTAATCTCTTCCAATAATTTTTGAACAATTATATTCAATATATTTTCAAATTTAAAAACAACCAAACTAATATAGCACAAAACTTATTGAATTTTTGTTTTTCTAATCTAAATTCATCTATCAAAAAAGTAACTTATTTGAGGTAGATTAGCTTGTGGCGAACGGTGGCGTAAAGGCAGTGGGCAGTGGCACAAGACAGTGGGTGGTGGAGCAAGATTCGATTTTAGTAAAATAATAGATCTGATTTTGAATTAGATTTGAAGTGGATATCGTTGGTGTTTAAGTAATTGTTTAGGACTATATTTGTTCAAAATGTCTATTTTTCAGCTTATTTTTTAGAATTGCCATTTTTCAAATGTATTATTTGGTATTTGCTATAATTTCTTCAAGGGGTGAGGGGACAAAAAAAAAAAAGGCACCAGCCGTGTAGTTCAACGCAATTGAGGAAAAGGAATTCAGAATATTGTTGGGAAAAAATTATAATAGTCAATTAAACAAAATTATTAAGTATACAACTTACAAAAAGCAATCAGAATTTTTTATTTTTTTTTTCCCTGTGAGTTTCAGGCTTGGAGCTAGACTTGGAGTAGTAATCTAACGTTCCTAGTGGCCAAATAAGAAGTGCCCACTGGACAGTGTCCAGTGGGCACTTCTTATTTGGCCCACTAGGAACATTAGATCACTGCTCGCTAGACTCGTATTCTTTATTTGTTGAAGTTTGTCTGCAGATTATTAATGTGCTTCTGGGCCTTCTGCCATCGGATTCATTAAACTGAAAATCTATTTCTTTGATGCAGAAAATTGAAAAGCTAATTGCCATTCTGCATTCTTTTGGCTATCAATCATCAAGCAAACGTGTTTACTTTACAAGAAAAGTGTAAGAGATCATATTCATTGGACGAAATTGATTGCAGGGTTCTACTTTCTTGATCCTGTTTTATGTTTCTAGTTGAATATCATCTTTTAGATTCAACAATATACTTAAATATCAATAGACATTGTTTGTGATGGCTTAACGATTTTCTGGTTAAAGTGTTGTTTCAATTGACATGTCCGTGCCTTTGATATTGTTAGAGACGGTCTCATTAAATTAGGTAAAAAGTAATAATCGTGCGTTGACAATATCATAAAATAAAAAAAAATCAGCTAGCTGTTATATTGCAGCATCCTTTGGAAACCAGTATTTTTAAAAATAGTATGATCGATATTGGACATCGTTCTGAGTTGAGATCTGATGTCCCCATTCCGTATCCTCTTGGTTGTCTCTCTAATAAAAACATTACACATAATCAATGTGAATGCATTAAATAAGTAAGAGAACAACATTTAATGCATTCACATTGATTATGTGTAATGTTTTCATTGGAAAGACAATCAAGGGGACACAGAATTAGAACAGCAGATCTCAACTCCATCGTTCTAAGTTCTCAACCTGTAGAACTAGCAGCAGAACTTCTCTTCGATCTTGATCTGCTACTTTTGCACGACTCGCACAGAGTACGCTCGACAAGTTTACTAGAATGGTTGGAGCGACGGGAGCTCCTACTATCCCTAGAAGCAAATGTTCATTGTTGGCTATGTTCGATCACAAATCTACACTTATTTAGACGGTTGCACGAGGTCTTTACTAGTGTTTTCTATTCGATTTTTATTACTTTTGGTTTTTTTTTTCTTTTTTGTTATTATAGAACAATTATAGAACTAAACTTCGAGCTTGAAGTACATTGACAATAAAAGAGTGCAGAATGAGCAAAAAATCTGTTTTTTTAAACTTATTTCATAATTACATTCTTGTCGCATAAGGATGATAAATTATTTAATAAATCAATAAAATGAATCCCATCAAAGTATATAGCCGTTAATTAATAGCATTCCAATGATCGTAATAGACTCTAAATAGTAAAAGATTTGCACCATAATATTATAAAAAATAGTTAAGATTTCATTTATTTATTAATTAATTGCACAAACATGGTCATAACCTTCAATTTTGTTTTCATTTTAAAGCTAACGGCAAAGACCCATTTAAATACACTTTAGGGAAATTTTCACAATTTGTCCTCAATCTATTGCATCAGTAACAAGTTGGTATCTAACCTTAAAACAATAGCAAATTAATCATCAATATTTCATTACAATTACACAATCAGTTGTTGTGACATAAAAGAATCCAAATCTCTATTAATTCTTTACGTAGCCTCGCACGTCCAACTTTATGAATCTTTGCTTTTCTTTCTAACTTGGATTGGTGTAAAAAATTTGAAGTGAATCATATTTTCATCAGATCTCGTGACAACTTAATGAAAATTTCAATAATTTATGTTTTTGGAGGATGATTGTACAACAATAACGAAATATTTGATTCTTTCTTCATTGTGGAATCAATTCTTCCATTTTTCATATAAAAAAATTCAAATAGATATTTAGATTGTTATTAATAATTTGATAGAAAAATGAATAATTCGATTCATTCAAATCAGGATCATCAATGTTAGAAGTTAGAACTCATATTATGTAAGTAGACACTATTTTTGCTAATTCGAATTAAAGAGTAATATAAAGTCGGTCTATTTTCGACGCCCCTAGGGATTGGACAATGCCAAGTGAAAATATCGTACTTAACGGATAAAAGTTACTCAAACAAACTTGCTACTCAAACGATAAGCTCCCTAAACTTTAACCACGGGCACGCAAACTAATAAAATAAGCTACCTAAACTTTAACCACGGGAACACAAACTAGTAATACCTTTACCTAACAGACTCCAGTTAGAGAGAGAGAAAAATGGAAGAGAAGGTCTAAAGCGATTCATCTGTGTTTTGCAATCTTCCACTTCATCACCACCGCTCTCTCCTTGAGATTTCCTCAAGGTAACTTCTATTAGCGCACATATATATCTATATATGCGTTGCGTCGGCGGTTGAAGATTGACTAGCACATTTGTAGATCTTATTTTTGTCTCAGTTTTTATGTGTTTGTGCGAGCTGTGCATGTGTTGAACTTGTGAATTTTTATGAATGGATTTTATGAATATTTGTGAATTTTACTTAGTTTCTGTCGTGCAATTTAGTGTGATTTTGTTGAGAATTTTTCGGTGACCGTTGTTCTTCAATACATTTAGATCTAAATAATACTTTTGAATTTAATTAGGGTAATTAGTTGGGTGAAATACAAATGCTTTGCGTGAAAAATGATGCATTGTTCACTGGGGACGGGACGGGACGGCCGCTTTTGCCATCCCCAGTGAATGACTTCAGTTGAGACTGTACACAGCATCGCCTACTACCGGAGCTATCTCAGAGGGAAAACCCGCCTCCATGGTATCCGACTATCATCATAAATTCAAAATACAGAGAGAACAAAGAAGAACAATCCGATTAACCAACCATCGTGCGCTCTGTTAAGATAGGCATTAGGTGACTTGGGCCGTCGTTCGACCTAGAGAAGCTCCCGATTTTTTAAAATTACTTCTAATTTATTTTAAAATGTAATAATTTTTTGTTAAAGATACTTAAAATAAAACACAATCAACCTACAACAACATAACCCAATAAAACCCCAAATATTTGCTGTAAAATAGAAAATCCGAATTGTTTTATTATTTCAAGTTCAGTACTCTAGAGTTCTATTCTTCTGCCATTTTTCTGTTTATTTCCTAAAGTTAGAAATTATCAACTCATCTTCCTTATGGCAATAAAATACACAATACTTCAAATTATTTCATCGATTAAACGTGCAATCAAAGTAAAAAACCATTTTCTTGAACAATATGTATTATGTTTCAAAAATAGTATTTTAGTATAAAACTTTCAATGTTGTTAAGAGTTTATTGTAAATTTTTATTAGTTTTTTCTTTATCAATGAAATAATATTTTAATGGACAAGAATATTTTTTTTATTTTTTTATTAAAAAAATTCTTGACAAGACCCTTAAAATTTTGCACCTAAAGCTCCCGAATATATTCCGACTCTCTCTCTCTCTCTCTCTCTCTCAACAATGCTATTTTTTGCATCTATTTTCAACAGATAAACCAACCCTATTTTTTGTAGGGTAAAAAACCAACTTGATTGATCCCATGGGAATAAAGTTTTTGAACTATAGATCATACGTTATTAGTTTTTCAACTTAACATTGTGATCTTTATTAGTCCTTTCGTCTACTTTCGCCCCTCCAAATAACAGAAATGATGAATTGGCGGACAAAATTGTTTTCGTGGCTATTAATTTCGTCTAACTCAATATTTAAACATGTTTGATCCTTGAAATATATACCTCGAGTGCAAAAAATCCCTTAACTTTAACAACTTATATGTTTAGTACTTCAACTTAATAGCATAAACTTCGTTAGTCCATTTGTTTGTCTATGCTATTAACAAAAATGATGAGTTGGTAAACGAGAATTATTTACGTAGTATTTCGTCCAACTCAGTATCTATTTTGACCCAAAAAAACGGTGAATTTTTTTCTAAACAAGCAGAATTACTTATGAAAATTCTAAAAAGGTTTCGTAAGGTAGAAGATGAGAGATAGTACCCATGGAATGGTTGGGTGTAGGCGCACTAATTTTTTTCTTTGTTTATTTTAAGATTGTTTTAAAAGGAAAATGATGAGATTGGATCTCGTCATATCTAGACAATCTTGATTTTCAATATGAAGAGCTAAAGAAATTCATTACAATTGATTGAAAAAACTAGACCTACTAAAGCACAAAAATATTATATAAAAAAAAATTAAAAATTGTCATAAAATAGGTATATCGATTCAACATGTTCGCTTAGTCATTACAATCTTGTTCATTTAGACTTCTTGATTCAAGCATCAAATTTGCGTGAGAATACAATATCTCTAATTTCAACATGTAACAATTTGTTTTTGCCACATTTTAGGCAATGATATTTTTTTCCACGAAATGGTAAACTTGAATTCAAATAACAAAGGGAGGCATGAAAATCGATTTTAACACTTTTAAAGTTTATAAAGTTGAAGTTCATGTTTTGCTTGGCAAGTCGAGCCCTCTCCACCTTATTTTCTCTATCTTTCTCTCTCTATATAGTTCGTGTTTGGTTCAAATTTTAATATGCTAAAAAATTAATAATTAATTTTAACTATATTTTAATAAGACCCACGATTTTAATTAATTATTTAATCACATATTTCATCAACTTTTTATCAAATTTACTAAAAACCTCTATCAAACAAGTTCATAATAGATAATGAAAAATTAGACTATCTTCTTCACCTATTGTTTAAATATTAAGGAAATTTTGTATTTTTCATCCTCAACATTTGTATTTTGTTACTAAACTATTTTTAATTTTTTTTTAGTACTAGACATCTTTAACTTTTCACTTAATTGTAAATCACATCCCTATTAATAGATAATTACGGGTTGACCCTCCTTTTTAAATAAGTAAAAAAAAAAAAAGCAAAAAAAAAAATTCCAAGAAAGTTTCATAACTCTTTAAGTACAAAGTATCTTCTTCCTCAACACCCACCCAATCATATTAGACAAATTGCGGATCTTTCTTATGGTACAGGTGTTGAGGGGGAGAGGGAGACACGGGGCATCATTGTTGTAGCAAAACACAGAAAGTTAAGAGGGGACTTTGGTATCCCGAGGAACATGATAAGCTTATTAAGCAGATCACTAACCATGCCCATGGCTGTTGGAGTTCTGTTCCCAAATTAGCATGTATGTGAGTTGTACGACGTCGTCTAATTGTTAAATAAGCTTCTTCTGATCCTATATACATGGATTGCAGGGCTGCAAAGGAGTTCTTTCACAGAGCAAGAGGAGAGAACATTCATTGATGTGCATAGAATTTTAGGCAATAGATGGGCTCAAATAGCTAAACAGTTGCCTGGAAGGATTGATAATGAAGTCTAAGAATTTCTGGAATTGTTTGCATTAGCGGGGTAGGGGTAGGGGTAGGGGTAGGGGTAGGAGTTTGGGGGTAGGGAATGAGAAATAACATACTTTTTACTTTTTGAAAAGTTATATAACTTTTTTTTTATTTTTTTATTTTTTTTGCTATCTTTTGCTTTTATTTATTTAAAAAAAAATTGACAAATTTATCATTATCTTATAATTAAATAAAAAATTTGGTATGTAGGGTGTTTAAAAAAAAAGTTAAATGTGGATTAGTAATAAACTGCAGAGGTTTGAAACAAAAATTGCAAAATTTTCAAATATTAATAACTTATTTAATGGAACTTAAAAATTTGTAAACAGTTGAAATTAAAGATAACAATTAATTTTAATCATACATTTTAATACATTTTATGAAGTCTAAAATTTTTATTAACTTCTCAATAACATATTTTATCAATTTTTTTTGTCAAAATCTCTTAAAAAATTCTACCAAACAGCACTAAATTGATCTTTAACTTTTGCATTTTTTTTCTATTTTCAAGAGCATTTTTAAGAGGCATGTTCTCCTACTCCAAGTGGGTATTTCTTATCATGCCAATATTCTACGTGGCATGTCCAACTCAGATAAAATTGCCACCTCTGGAACCTCAATTAGTTAAGTGTTCTATCTCCTCTTCTACATCTCTCTCTCCCCACCGCTGGAAGCAAACCCAGTGTTCTCTCTCCTCTTCCACGTCTCTCTCTCTCTCCCCACCCAATCGGAAGCAAACCCAACACTTCTCTCTCCTCTTCCACATCTCTCTCTCCCCACCCGGTCGAAAAGCAAACTTACCACCAAGCCAGACCCACCAACACGTCAAAAACACTGTAATAACTGTAAAATTAACCAAGGAAAAATCGTCATCCAAAAAGCAAGAAAAATGGCAACTCCAGTAGCTAAAAGGGTTGGAAGCAAGAAAAATGGTGACTCCATGACTAATAGGGATGGGCTTCATTTAGATTTCTCATATTTCTTGATGTTTGGCTGGACCCCGATTTATGGTTTCTTGCTTTATCATTATGATTTCATGGGCTTCCTGCTATTAGGAGTGCAAACCTTCTTCTAGTGGTTGGGATGAGAAAGTTCAAAAAACTGCGGTGGTGGTCGAGTGGTGGTGGAGTTGTGTCTGGTGGTGGATTTGCACGCGTTGGAGTGGTTGTCTGACGTTGGACTCTGTTGGTGTGGTTCGGGGTGGTGGTAGAGGTATGGCGCGGGCGTAGTGGTAGAGCAATTGATTTAGGGCAAAATTGAGGGATATGTGAAAATTAAGTTTAGATTGTGGTGCTTACGTGAAAATGGTGTTATAGCAATTTTATCTGAGTTGGACACGCTACGTAGAATGTGAACATGATAAGAAATATCCACTGGGACAGGAGAATAAGCCTCACATTCTTAAAAAAACATAAATTGTCTGAATCTCATGTAAGTATGAAAAAATAGAAACTAAGGTGTTGTTCTCTTAGCTATTTTCAACCCGTTTTCTGTTTTGGGTTTTTGAAAATAGTCAAAACGTGTTCTCTTTATCATTTTCGAAAATCCATTTTTGAAAACACATAAAAAAATTGCAAAGAAAACGGAAAACGGATATGTCGGCCAAAACGCGCGTTTTGGGCGTTTTTGGCGTGGAGGTCAAGGTTTCGATTCTTGGTCGCGAAATTATTATTATTTTTTTTTCATTTTACGCGGGCGACAAAGTGATGATTTAATAATTTTCCGCGTTCTTTTAAAAGAAGTGGTTCCTAGTTAAGTGGTGAGTCACACCATTTCCATAGCAAATGTTAGGGATTCAATTCCTCTTTCCTTTCCAATCTTTTTAATTGTTTTTAAATGTTTTTAATTCCATAATTAAATGTTTTTTAATTTTCATTAAATGCTTTTAATTAATAAATATTTTTAATTTCAAATAATTAATTATTTTTAATTGTTTTTAATAGTTTTTAAATATTTTTAATTCCATAATTAAATAGTTTAATTTTGTTTAAATGTTTTTAATTCTAAGTTTAAATTGTTTTTAAATGTTTTAATTGTTTTTAATTGTTTTAATTCTATAATTAAATGTTTTTCATTGTTTTTAACTCCATAATTAAATGTTTTTAATTATAATTAAATGTTTTTAATTTCAATTTTAAATTGTTTTTAATTGTGTTTAAATATTTTTAATTCCAAGTTTAATTTGTTTTTAATTAATTTTAATTGTTTTTAATTCCAAATCCAAATTTCTAAAAAATTTAAAGGAAACGCGTTTTCGAATTTTCTGTTTTCAGAAACAATTTTCGAAAATTCTAAAAAGAACGCATTTTCAAAAATCTCAAAACAAACACTCAAAATACAAAACACCAAATGAATTCAAAACACAAACGCAAAGAGAACACTACCTAACTTTCTCTAACTGAAAACAATGTTCTAAATTGAAAATAGAAAACATGCAAAATGAGGGGGAAAATAAAGATAGTTTAAATTTAGTTAAAAACAAAATGATAAAATTAGAGGTGTATTTATTTTTAAGAAGACTGAGAATGAAACATATAATTAATTATTTTTCAATTTCTATTAAACTTTAAAAAAAAAAATCGATTAGTCATTGTATTTTTTAAATTGTTTCACAACAATCATTGTACTCTTTAACATCGTTTAAATTCGTCATTCTAAATCGTTTGAAAAATTATTTACTTAATTTACGAATTATCAAAATTAAATAATTTTTAAAAGATGAAAATCAACGTTAAAAATAAAATAACTATCCAAAAAAAAATAAAATTCAATAATGATCGAAAAATAACTCTAAAAATAGGATAATTAGCACATTTCGTCCCTATTCTTTGAGTCTGTTGCGCAAATCGTCCATATCGTTTGAATTTTGGCATTTAGATCTTTAAATCCATCATTCTTTGTGCAAAAGGTCCCTACCGTCCAAATTTGTCAATTTTTACCGTTAAATCAATATGTACAGTGCACTCTCTCAATTTTTAAAGAACAATTTTATCAAATTATAATTTCTATTGTTCCCTCAACACACACGTGTACAGAGTTACAACCTCTTCTTCTTCGTCCCATCACAATTATCGAGCAAAGCGCTCATGCCATTGGCCCCGAAACTGCAAAATCCACATGAGAATTTGCACAAATTATTATAGTTTTGGGCAAAAACAATCATCCTGTCATCAATTATGGTGCAACAGGCACGAAGCTTTAGCCTGGTGAGATTCTTACACTTCGAAGAAATCAGAATTAACGCATCATCACCTATGCTAACAGATCTACGGTCACACCTTAACGCGAGCTTTGTGACCATATCGAAGTGCGAGAAAAATTTAGGGATGTCAAATGTAAGCTCAGGCTTAGCGTTCAAGGACAGATGGTGTCGGCTCTAGCCCTTAATTCTCAGCCACCGGCGGCATACCAGGGCTGATCGCTTCCGGTCATCAGAGGATAACGACTGGAAAATGCAGGCCAGGCATTCGTCTGGAAGGTTCAACGTGTAGTCATTCCTGCTGATGGTGTCATCCATATCAGAAATGATGTCATCTGGTTCATCGAATCTGACTTCCACGGAGAGATCACGACGGGTTTGGCTGATCTGGGCTTGGATCTGGATAATGATTAGCCCATTTGCGGCAGTTGTAGGATCCTAATGGTGGGCGTGCGGTGGAGATGAAACTCTATTAACACAATCTCATTCAACAAAATTACTTAAAGAGAGAGTGATGAGGATGAAGAAGATGAGGTTTTAACTATGTACATGTGTGTGTTGAGAGAACAGTATAATTTATGATTTGACAAATTTGCCTTTCAAAAATTGAGAGATTGCACTGTACGTGTTGATTTAACGGTACAAATTGACAGATTTGGATGGTATGAACGTTATACGTAAAAAATGGTGGATTTAAAGACACAAATACTAAAATGCAAACAATAGAGACAATTTGTACAATAGACTCATAGAATGAGAACAAAATGTGCTAATTACCACCGAAAATATACTGGTCGTTGAAATTTTCAACCGGGTAGCCTGATAGGGTGCATTGTTTAGGGAGGAGCTAGGGTAATAGTGAGAAATTAATGCAGGGAGAAAGAAGTAGGTGGGGTCCCTTGAATCTAGGCCTCACCTGACCTGACTACTTCTTTTCCATGTCAGTCCTTCTTCTGAAAGTTATACTTTCCAAAAAAGTATATATATAGATTAGCACTATTTAAAGCAATAAGGACAAGAAACAAAATATTTGAATATTGATTCAAATATTCTTATTGACTAGAAACAAGACCGCCCAATCTTTGGAAAAGACAGTAGCATGCCACACTCTGGCCCCCACTTTCCCAGTCAAAAAGCTACGGCTACAAAATTAACTACTTTCTAATGGTTAGAGTTTAAGTTTGGAAACAATAAATTATTTATCTTGATCATTATTTTAAAGGTAATTTTCACTTTTGGTCCCCAACCTTTGTACTTGATTACTAATCTATCATCAACTAATTTGTTTTAGCACTAGATATCCTCAACCTTTGCAGTTTGTTGCAAATCACGTTTTCATTGACATATTTTGACGAATTTGCCATCCTCTTTAAATAAACAAACAAAAAAAAAGCTAAAAATAATAAAATAAAATTACAAATAAAATTCCATAACTTTTAAAAAGTACAAATTAATTTCATCTTCCCCAAAAATTCTTTATCAAACAGGAATTTTATGTCCAATGTAGGGCCAAAAATTGAAAGGTTTTGCTCAATTCTCAGGAGGCCACGGCCACCGGAAAATGGAAAGAGATAATCCGAATTCTCATTGCCGACGAAACTACAAGATGCAGAAGTCATAGGAAACATAGTGAATTGGATGCAAAACCAGTAGTATTAGAACTGGTATTTTCATACATCTGAATTGTACCACCAGTACTTAAAGTCTGAGTTTGTTGTTTTTCTCCAGTAAGATTGGTCTGAATTTGTCGTTACGTCTGACGAGAACTGAACCACCGATTTTGAAACTAGTAGAAGACATTGGCATCATCAATTGAGCCAAACTTCTTGAGTAATTTTTTTATTCTCTCGGTTTCATCATTTGGAGGATAACCATAACTTCATCTTCTCCAAAAAGTTAATTTGTACTTTTTAAAAGTTATGGGACTTCATTTGTATTTTTTTTTTTTTGGTTTATTTAAAGAAGATGGCAAATCAGTCAAAATATGTCAATGATGACGTGATTTGTAATTACTTGAAATGTTTGAGATATCTGGTGCTAAAAAATTTAGTTGAGGGTAGATTAGTCACCAACTGTAAAAGTTGGAGACCAGACCAAAAGTGCAAATTTCCCTTATTTTAAATGAATATTATTTAAAACATTCCAAAAGTTGAATTTTAGGCTTTCTATAATATTGGTAGTCTTGAAATGGTATAATGCTATCTAGTACTAGCAGTGTGTAATATCAGCTTAAGTAACAATGAATTAGTGTTACAGAATTATGATCTAATGTCCCCAAGTGGGCACTACATCTTGCCCACTTGGGGATGTGGCAGCATGAGATCATTTGCCCCCCAAGTGGACACTACATCTTGCCCACTTGGGGATGTGGCAGCATGAGATCATTTGGGCAAATGATCTCATGCTGCCACATCCCCAAGTGGGCAAGATGTAGTGCCCACTTGGGGGTATTAGATTGGCCTCGTGTGTTACATTGTTCAATAAAATTAACAAGTAATTTTGTTCACTAAACAATGTGATAGTAATCTTATTGTCACTTAGACAGCTAGATTGGTATTAAATATAGGTTTTATTTTAGAGTTGCAAAAAAGAAAATAAAAATATGTAGTGAGTATTTTTTCTGCCAAGAAAGTGGTGGTGGTTGCGGTGCGGTGCGGTGCGGTGCGCAATTAAAATGAAAGAAAATAAAATTGAGATAAAATGAAAAGATTGAGAAACAATAGCTTAATTTACTCAAAAAATCTTTAACCACACAATAAAATCTATGCAATCATTAAGATAGATCATAGAATTAATTTCATGATTATTAGGTTCTAAATATGAAAAAATAATCATATCAACCAAAAAAGTGAGTACACGAGTGAAATAAACATTTCAGTCATTTCAATAGTCAAAAGCATGCTTGATTATTTTCTTCCATCCAATTGGGGATAAAAAACATGTAACCTAATTAATTCGCCTTAAGTAAACAAAATGAAAGAACAATGTGACAAATTAAAATAAAGTCACAACTTTGCTAATATCAAATATCTGTCCAACATTCACTGATTATCAACATGCTTGCATCGGTACTGTTGAAACTACATTAAATGCCGGAACTGTCCTGGTTACCATGTTCCCTAATTTCAACATGCCTATAGTTGATCCCCAGCTTTTATCTGCTCTTAAAATCCAAGTCCAAATCATCGGTGCTATTCCTACAGGACTTACGTATGGATCAACTTTTCACTATCAGATGGTCTACAAAGTACAAAATCATTCTCTCGATTTTGTCACACCTTAGTCAACCGAAGATGCTATATTTTTACAGATGGAGACAGATCATCCAAGTTGTACTTATGTTCCTAGACAGATTCCCAAGAATGAAAAATTTCTGTCTTTTCGTGACAAAAATTTTACAATCTAAATTTGTTTTTCTCAAAACAAATTACTTTTTACTATGATATTTTAATAATGTCTCCCAAACTCGTGTTTTTTATTTCTAAAAATTCATAATTTCCCAAATCCTTACCACTTTCTCTTCCTCCATTGCTCCTCCATTAGCACAATCCATTCCCGTGTCGAAGCAATCTCGAACTTGCAAACATGGACATTCAAGTTGGGAAGCCAGGTATGCTTTGTATTTCTTGTTGAAGTTGCGACCCATTGTCGTTTCAAAGATTTTTTTTTTCTCTTTATCGCCCTTTCTATATATTGGTATGTATGTATGCAAGTCATTTTTCTATATTGTTCGAATTGATAACGCTTTTAGATGTTTTTTTTGGTAAAAGCACCGTTAAAAAAAAAAAAAAAAAGTGAGTACAACAATATAATTTCTCCATCACAAATTTTTTTCTCTATTGTAATTATTATTTGGTTAAATATTAATTTGAATTAATATGATATTGAGATTTATTAAAATTGGAAGTTTACTTTGTAATTTTTTATGTTGCTTGAGTTGAGAACAAAAACAAGATAAGATAGAAAATAAAATAGATTGTGATCTCATATATGAAGGCAATCGATGGTAGTAAATAAAGTCTATAAAATGAGTTTATATATTTTCGAAAATAATATTATTTAGAACATGTTTGGTGCAGATTATTTACCAAAATATAGGTTTTTTTGTCCATGTTTTTTAGTATTCAAACTTTGTAAAATGTTGGGATGGCAATTTGCCCCGCCCCCGCCCAGTTTAGAATTTCCCCGCCCCAAATATATTCGGGGCGGGTCTGCCCCAATTTTTTTTTTTTAAAAAAATTTTTAAAATTATTTTGATGGAATGAGTGTTGAAGGAGTCGAACTCGGAGTGTAAACATTGATTCACAGTTTCTAATCACTACACCAAGACCTATTGATTTGCATTTTTTTTTTCATTTTGTTTAGTAAACATATTATACACAATTTATTTTTTAAATTCAAACCACACCATGTAGAATTAACTTTAATTCCCTATTTCATAATTCATAATTTCATATATTTCCCTCAATAAAAAAAAACGTTACAAAATACCAAAAAAAAAAAGGGCCTCGCCCCGCCCCCTTGCCATGCCTAATAAAATGGTAAAAAGTTTGAATAGTCTACAAAAATAGACAAAAAATAGTTTTTTAAAAAAAAAATTGCACCGAACAAGACCTTAGTACTAGTGGTGCTTAGCACGAGTTTATGTGACACTGAAATCTACGTAGTATGCCTAATCACTTAAACGATGGCATGTTGCTTTTGTGTCATTTTTTTTTATTTACTTTTTTCCAACCTACCCACTCAAATTATGAAAATTTTCATTTGTGTAAAATTTAATTTACTTTATTTCAAATTTAATTTTTAATATTATTTGACTGTTCTCGCTAGAGTTTTAGTCGAACACCTAAATTACGTTTGAAAGCTCTAAACTTGATATTCAATAAATTAATAATTTTAGACATTAATAACATTCTTCAAGGTCAAGTATAATAATTCAGTACCAATTTTTTTTAAGCTCAAAGAAAATTCATTAGTATTAATACAAAACAGTAAAATCACAAATACTTAAACATAAAACTAGAACCTCATTATGAGAAAGTGGAATATGTCACGATGTAATAGAGTTGGCTCAGACATATGTAAACCATATGTAAAAATGTGTAAATTTTAAAATTTCGTGGGCATTGTCAAACTACAGGTCCTTAGAAGAATGTATTCTATTGCGAGCTACCGTGTGATATATTTTATTTTCACATGATGATGTTATGCTTTTATGTTCAAGTATTTGAGCTTTTATTGTTTTGTATTAACACTAATAAATTTTCTTTGAACTTAAAACATAAAAAATAAAAAAAGTAATGAGTATTGAATTATTATATTTGACTTGGAAGAATATTATTAATATCTAAAATCATTAATTTATTGAATATTATATTAAGACATTTCAAACGTAATTTAGGTGTTCAACTGAAATTTTTAGCGAGAACTTGATACCCAAATAATATTCTGATTAAAAATAAGACTAACATAATATTAAAAATTAAGATAAATAAATAATGTAAATTAAAGTTTACACAATTGACAAGTGTCATCATTTGAGTAGGTGAGTTAGAATAAAAGAAATAGATAAAAATTAAATAGGACACAAAAGTCACCTGTCATCATTTAAATGGTTAGATGTACCACGTAGGATTGTATGAGTGTCCTACTGAAGTTTTTCTTGTAATGCTAGAGATGGTGAGTCGGTGTCATCAATATAGTCTATAAATGAGCTAATTTACAAGAAACGTGTCATGTTAAATGTCATTTATATTTCTATTTAGGAAGTATTATTTTTCGACGAAGTCAAACTTTGTCGTAAAAAGTTATTTGGAACAATGCTTTTGCTAGTATAAATTTATCATCAATGTATTGCTTATTGATTACATCTAAGTTTCAATGCATTTTAAAGGTTAACATAACTATGAATCTTGTTAATTTCTAAAAGAGAGAAAAAAAAAAGGTGAATTTTATTGAGGAACTGTGATTTCATATTGATTTTCTAAACCTTATTTGGGGAGAAACTTTTGAGAAGTAGAAAAAACACACACAAAAAGTTGTTCTGGGGCAAAATACTAGAATCCAACAAAGTTTGTATGAAAACTTGTGCAAGTAGCTCCAGAGTCCAATGAGGTAACAGGTATGGACCAAAATTTCCAATGCAATATTTGATTTGTGAATTTATAATGATTTAAGCACAATTTGCATACAATTAAATTCACAAGTGAGTTTTACTCAATGATATTGTCACAATTAGTAACAAATCATACATTGTTTAAGAGATTACTCTCGTTACAAACAAATTGATAGTTTCGTGAAACAATAAAACATAAAATTTGTACAACCGTTGATTCATAAAAGAATGACGAAATGAAGTGATATTAATTATGTCGCATATAGCTAATTAGTTAATGCTTAATTCTTTAGTTTATGGGTGAGATGAAATTTATTATCCCAAATTTGATGTCCTATTTGTTGTTTCTCCAATATAATTTTAACACTTCGTTACATCATATTTTCTTAACAAACGAGAAGTCACAAATACATTTAATTGACATCTTGTCATATTACAATTTGATATCTTTTTATTTCTTAAGAATATATAATATGTTGAAGTATTAAAAATGGATAAGGAAGACTTTAAGTTCGGGACAATAAATTCGAGATAATAGATTATAGTATTCTCGAAGTATGGAACTCGTTACTCCCTGTCACTATTTAATGAAAAATTTACAATTTTCGTCCCCAATCTTTCCAATATGTTACTAATCTATTCTCAACCAAGTTTTATAGTACAAGACATCTTCAACCTTTCAATTAATTACAAATCACATCCCTAATGATAAATAATGACGAATTTATCTTCCTCTTTAAAAAAACAAAAATAAAATAAAGTTAAAAACAATAAAAAAAAATTATAAAAAATGTTAAATAACTTTTCAAAAAGTACAAAGTATCTTATTTGTCACTACCTTACCCTCACCCACCCCCACTTTATTCCACCACAACCATCACCTCCACACCACCACCTCCACCACTCCGCCACCAACACACCACAACTTCTTAATCTGTCATTAATGGAAGATTTAAGATGAAAAATTTCGTCTACTTAAATCTACCATTAAATATTCATTACTACCATAAATTCATCAAGTGTATGATCGACTACAATTTCACTGCAACTAAAAATGATAAGGTGTGTTTCTTTTATTTTCATTGCATTTTCACTTTAATCCAAGTTCTATATAAAGATAAACATCAATTCTTGTTTTTGTATTGTGAGTTTTCAATATTTTGCAGAATTTTTTTCTCTTAATGCTTGCTGCTGTGGGGGCGTGGTTCTGCATCAGGTTTTTTGATTCAATTTAAGGATTCAAAAAAAAAAATGTGAAAAATGGGTTTAGGGTTTCACGTGTTTATTCATCTTCTGCTGTGAGTGATCTATGAAAGACTCTTATGATTCGCCACGATGCTCCTTAATCTGAGGTCAAGAAAACTTGCAAGAAGCTTACTCTTCAAGTTAATTTTTTGAAAGATTCTTATGAAAAATTTTATTTTTTTCAATGTGTGTTTTTGTGACTATAAGTATTGAAATAGTATTATTATTTATTATCTAATCAGGTGCGGTGCAGTGCAGTGCGGTGCGGTGCGGTGCGGTGCGGTGCGTAGGGGTAAAGATACTTTTGTAATTTTTGATAATTTTTTTGTTAATTTTTTTTGTTTTTAGTTTTCTTTTATTTTTGTTTATTTAAAAAAGATGGTAAATTCGTCATTATCTGTCACTAAAGATGTGATTTGTAATTAATTGAAAGTTTGAGAATGTCTGGTGTTATAAAAATTAGTAGGAGATAGATTATAAATTAGAAAGGTCGAAAACGAAAATTGAAAATTGAAATATTTAATTGACATGTGTATGTTTGGGTACTAATTAAATAGTAAATATCAATTATTCAATACACTTGTCAATTAAATGACGACTGAAAATGTTGATTGCCGTGCTAGAAATAAAATTCTTGTAACATGTAATAATGACTGTGAGAAACTAACGAGATAAATTAAAAATAAATTACTTATTTTTGTCAAATTTCATTTAAAAGTAAGTTTGCTTTGCACGAGGAGGTCGTTTCATTTGGTTCTATTACTAGATTTCTTGAACCCCTCTCACAGTCACGTTTGGGCCCCTCTGTGTGTCTATTTCTCTCTTTTTCTGCTTCTTTTCGTTGTCTCCAATCTGCAGTTTCTTCCGTTACTCCTTCTTCCATACACATAACATATACATGTCAACATCATCTTCAACAGAAGGAGGAGACGGCGGTGGCGGTGTTGGTGGCGGTGGCGGTGTTGGTGGCGAGTTTGAAGGACCCTCATCCTCTCGTAGCCGTAGACGCTCAAGTAATGGAGTTTGGCCAGAACCTTTTGTCGAAGCTCTTGCATTCCAAGTTGCCATTGATGCATCTCGTTCTATTGGCCGCCTTGCTGCAGCCCAAGCTCTCTTCAACCTCTTTCAGGTGCACTCTACGCCCACTCCACCCCCATTTTCTTTATACATATGTATATAAATGTATATATGTTTGTATACATGCATCTGTGTACATTAAGTAATTATGTTTGATTGTACATAAAGAAATGGATGAATTTAATAAATATGATTGAGATGAGGCTGTCATGATTACTGGCATGAGAAAGTTGCCAACGGAAAATATTTCAGAACTTGTTACTCAGCTCCATAAAACACAAGATAGGTTGTTCGAAAACTTCGAAAACGTTAACGTTTCTGTTTTGGACCCGTTTTGAAAACTTTCAAAAGTTCAAAAAAGAGTTTGATTGTCTGAATTTACTCCAAATCTTTGACCAAATCATCACAATAAACTAGAACCCGAAGCATGCTCGAGGGTATTAGTGTGTGTAGGTGTTTTTGTATTTTATTACATATATATAAAAATGTAGTGTCAAAAGATTTTTCCATTTTTGGGCTGACTTCTAATTTCTTGAACATAGTTATCATATCAGATCTTAACATAGAAAAAGGGTTCTTTGAATCTTCTTTTCCCTTTCTTTGCATAATCCTTTTTGAGCTCTAAAAATCCATTATTTACTTTTTGACTCAACTTTCCAAATCTTCCTTTCCCTCCATTTGGATGCTTTCTGCTTCGATAATATAACACTCTGAAACTATTGATAGAGACCCGTGACTGCATCAAATTAAGTCTTCTTCAACTATTCTATAACAAGTGATCTCATTTTTTTTTATCTGAGTCCAGACTCCAGAGTAAAGACCAAAGATCTCGAATAATAACGTTTGACCGTACTTTTGAAAAAAAAAAAAGGCTTATAATCTTACAAATCTTTAAAACGGCAGCAGTAGAAAAAATACTCATTTCGCTTTCATCAGATTGTACTTTGTTTTTCCTTTTCTATTATCCTTTTTGGGGTCTCACATAATTAACTAAGATTTTCATTATGTATACAGGCAGCCAAGACATTAGACAAAAAAAACTTTTGTTTGTATGCTTTTTGGGTATCCCTTATTATTAATTTTTAGAGAGTGATAGGTATGAACTAAAGTTATGTATGGATTTGTACTTTACTCTACATCTGAACCTTATCTTCTTTAATCCCACCTGACTACTCTGACTGATATATATAGGCTGAGCTGTCTGTCTGTGATCTGTGCCCTGTCGGGCCGGTAGCAAACTCTCTCTCTCTGTATGAATTTATAGCAGCATAGCAAAGCATGATTCTGGAACTCAGCTTCCACTGTTGATAAATAACGAATATGGACATTCGGTGCTTGTTTGATGAGTTTTTTTTTTTTTTAATTATAAGCATTTTGTTTTATAGAATATATGAAAAAAAAAGTAGATAAAATTTGTACTGGAAATAATATTTAAATTTTATGGTAACTTTTGAATTTGTAGTCAGGAAATATTAAAATAAGAGAAAAGCAGGTCAAAATTGAAACATTTATCCAAATGTAAAGCCTTGAAGATAGGAGTAATTGTTTAGAACTCTAGATTTTAAATGTATTTATTGAAAAGGTTTGAGTGGTAATTAGATGGTACAAGATATCTACCACAGTTTATCTATATTTCAAGAGCAATTTTTTTAAACATTCTATCCGTCTGTTTATCTCCATGATCTTCATTTTACTTTTTCCAAGAAATATTAATATCTTTTTCTTTTCTTTTTTTCATATGATTCCCTACTAATTTGTCTATACTATTTAATTAAAGTAAATATATCAAGCATTGAAATAGAGAATTTAGAGAGTCAAATTCACTATCTAAATTAAAATGTTAAATTAGAGAGTAAATTGGAATATAATTTTAAGAGTTGACTTTTTAAATATGTTTAAAGAGCTTGTTGCAGATATGGTCTGAGTGAGTCTATTTATTTAAGCTGTATATTTAATGTGTTTGGTGAATTTATTTTTTGACTTGACTTGATACGACACGCCACGCGACGCGTACACTCTTTAGAATGCACTTTAAAATCCTTATTTGGAAGCTCGGACTATAAAAAGTTGCTTTTATTTTTAAAACATGGGTGAATATGTTACCATTTTATGCTTATAAAAAATTAATAATTTTAATAGCAAGTTAGTAATTACTTTTCGGCTTTTCGCTTCACTTTATGATCTGTGTTGGCTAATTTCAGGTGTGTTCTACCTGGCTAGCGGTGTCGCACTCTGAACTGCTATGGCAAAACCTCACGAGGCGTATATGGAATATCAGGCATCTTCTGCATAATACTTGGCGCGAGGAGTACATATACCGACACCGGACAGCCAACAACTTCCAACTAGGTAGATATGTATACACAAGCCTTCCATTTGTGCCCTCAGATCGGAATAATAACAACGATGGCCTTGCATGTCGTCGCCTAGCACTCTCTGACCACTACCTTGCGGCTGGATTCTCAGACGGATCCGTTCACCTATTTCACCTTCCTAGTAGGCTCCAACTCGCAACCTTCTATCCTCAGCACCGTGATCGCCTTGGTCGCTTCTCTTGTGCAGTGTCTGGAATCATCTTATCGGACGCTCAACTTGTCTTTGCCACACTAGATGGTGACATTCATCTGGTAGTTATCAATGGCCCCAACCCTCTGCGTAGAGTCCATCTAGGTGATGTGGTCAATGACGGTGCTTTAGTCGACTTCACGGGTTGTAACCAGTGGTGGGTTGGTCTCTATGCAGGTACTTAACAAAGATGCACATGTTTTTGTGTTTTATTCCATTTTCAATGTCTTTTTGCAATTTTCAATCCTTCTCCAGGTGTTCCGGGTCGTGCCTTTCACGTGTGGAACAGTGAAACCGAAGAGCTAGTCTTTGTTGGTGGTTCACTAACAGATCCAGAAGCAGTAATGGGTTGGCATTTGCTAAACGAATTGACAAATCTTATCGGTCGAGTTAGAGTAACAAGCCATGAATCTGCAGTGGCTTGCACAAACCTTCGGGTTATGGTGTTTGATTTACGAAACGAGGGGATAATACTGGGAGACGAAGAATTTCATAGGGGAATCATTATAAGTTCTTTCGACGCCAACAACGACGAATCAATGTTAATCATGGACATGCGCGGTGGTGCAAGCGTGCGCAGTGTGTCGACTTTGGAGGAAGTATGTAGGTTCACAGTAAGGGGTGCCTCCCAGAGGGGTATTTTGGGAAGTGTCAATGGTGGATATGCCGTCATGTGTGTAGGGGGAGTGATTAGGGTTTGGGAGATAGTGCATGGAGAATATTTTTACAGTTTTAGGGAGAGAATAGGTGCATGCAATGCCATAGTTTCAGATGAAAGGCATGTGGCTGCATGTTCTGCAGATGCCACTATTCATTTATGGGATTTCGGAGCAAACTAGAAATGATTTTCTTGAAAAAGGGTAATTTGTTTGTTTCACATGTAGGCCGTACTTTATTTTCAGGAAGAAGTAGCATTTGACCTTTTTCAATCTGAAGAAAACTATTGTGTTTTCTCAAAAGTAGAAGCAAGATTGACATTTCTCTTTCGTTATGTTTGTACTTTATGCAGTTTGAATTTTCTGTCTCATTTGAGCTGTACCATTCTTTGCAGTCGTAGGCAGGATTTAGGAAGGGGTATTGCGTGTTGGGTGGGTCCCATTTTAAGATTTTAAAAGATTTTTATTTTAATAAATTTAAGTTAAAATTAATAATCATTTATTAAAATTATTTGTAGGAGAAACGATTCTTGTAATCAAATTAGAATGCCAAGATTGCTTTATCAATATTATGAGGAACTGAAAACTAAATATTTTAACTTTGAGAAATTGTTTTTAACTTTTAGGTCATTCATCCATTCTGCTAAAATATTGGGACTATGCATTTCAGGCTGTCATCTTTCACCCTATGAAAAATTGACAAGACAAAACACAAAAGCCAAATCACTCTCTTAGTTTAGGGTTTCTGGGTGCGCCCGTTACCCATTTATTTACACCTGCTTTGAATCAAATTTCGAAGCATTAAGAGTATCTGTGTACTTGAGGTGTTAATTTTAAGGATTAATAATACTAATGGTCTTTATTTTATCAGGTTTGTAATAATTTCATCTCTATTTTTTTAACAGATGTCATCTCTATTCTTTCATTTATATTCACAGATGGTCCTCAAATCACTATTTTTCATTATTCTAACAATTTTTGGACAATTTTGTCCATTGACTAAATAAATTAAAATGATGGGGAAAAAAATACAATGAAAATATTGCATTTGGATTCTTAACATTTTCAAAAGTACAAATAAATCTTAAACTATTTTATTTTATTCAAATAAGTGCTTCCCCAACTAAAAAAGAATTACCCCCCACCCCCACCCCCACCCCCACCCCACCCCCACAATCTGTTTGTAGTCAATCTTTTTTGGGTAAAAACAAAATAAAGAAAAAAAAGTAAAACACCTAGCTTCCCCAATTCCTCTCCCACCACCACACTAGCGCCACGCCGCCACTCATACCCAAGTTTCCAGCCAAGCACCACTTTTCCAACCAACCGCGTCGCCGCCTCCCAACCACGTACCATCCCACCATTCGCGACTACAGCTTCTCAACGCCTCCACCATTTGCCCCAAACGCCACCACAACCAGAGAAAATGATCCATTCAATTTTTCAACTGTTTAAAAATAATAAAATTCTGTGTTCCCACCTCCCCAAGTATTCTTCCCGTGAAATCCCTTTGCCTTTTCTCATCTTCCATAGATTCGACTACCAAACCTTATTAAAGGAGGAGCTTCGAAAGGTCCGGATCCTCCTTCAGCAGAATCGAACTGAGACGGCGAAGAGGCACGTCAAAAATTTTATTTCAGCGCACTCAGTTTCACAACTCTACAATCTCTACTCCCAATCCTCACTATCTTCCAGCACAAAACTCTCATTTTCACTGACACGATTTTGTCAGTCTACGTCGATTCGAAGCTCCCCAATTAGGCTGCCCAAATCTACAATTTGATATAGGATTTGAAAAGGGGTTTGGAGTTGATGAATCACATGAACAAATGTGGTTTGAATCCCAATGGATTTGTGTACAATGTCTTGATTGGAGGGTTATGCAAACAAATTGTGGTGCGGTGCGGGGCGGGGCGGGGCGGGGCGGGGTTGAAAAAGATGATTTTTTTTTTTTAGTTGAGGAAGAACACTTATTTGAATCAAATAAAATAGTTTAGAATTTATTTGTACTTTTGAAAAGGTTAAGGGTCCAATTGCAATGTTTTCATTGTATTTTTTTCCCCATCATTTTAATTTTTTAAAGTTAAGTGATAAAATTGTCTAAGAATTGTCAAAATAGTGAAAATTGTGATTTGGGGACCATCTGTGAGTATAAATAGAAGAATGAGAATGATATCTGCTAAAAAAAAGAATGTGGATGAAATCGTTACAAAACTGAAAGAATGAGGATCATTAGTGTAATTAACTCTAATTTTAATTAGCTAATATATGACACTAATAATTGAATTAACACATCTAATACGGATGTTCTAAGAGTGTTTTACTTGACTTTAGTGCAAATCACAATCAGACTAGAAATAAAAGCATCTCTAGTACTACTAGATCGGGACTCATAAGAATGTTGATCTGAGATCTTGCCCACATGCTGACTTGCTGACAAGTCAGCATGTGGACAGTTGATGTAAGCTTCCACATGCTGACAGATCGGGACTCTCTACAATAAATACTGCCACACGAGTTATGTCTATTCCACCTCATCGTCACATCAGCTAGACATTCAAAATAGAAGACATCATTATACTTATCATTGTACAGTTGGCGCTTTACAATATTTGACTCACACTTGTCCCGACATACACTCAATGTGTTGTTAATAAAGCTTGTCAATTTATGCACAGCCCATTTATTTTTACATTGGCATGATGTTTAAGCGAATTTTGCGGTACCTCAATGGCACTATCAGTAATGGAATTCTCCTTACTGCTTCGCCTTCATTTTACAGCTTATTCTGATGCAGATTGGACTACTAACCCAGGTGATAGAAAATCCACCTCTGGATTTTTATGTTTCATGGGACCTAACATTATATCCTAAGAGCTCAAATAGACAACGGGTTATTGCTCGATCGAGCACTGAGTCTGGATACCGTGCTATAACTCTTTGCCATCAACATTATGGTGTGATCAACGGGTTATTGCTCGATCGAGCACTGGCCACTGAGTCTGGATACCGTGCTATAACTCTTTGCCATCAACATTATGGTGTGATAATATGGGGTCAACATATCTTGTGGCTAATTTGGTTCTCCACTCGAAAATGAAACATGTTGAGATATTGGGTTTCACTATGTTGGCGATAAGGTTCTAAATCAACAACTCATGCTAAAAATAAAGAAATAAATGCTTGACATAGCCCGCATTAACTGAAAAGCTAGATCTAGCTGACTAGTCTACAAAAGAGTGAGGCACTTTGTCTACTCTAGTCTCGAACCCAAGTCTGGCTGCATGCCCCCTTGCGACCCACCAAGATCCCTTGCTCCCGCAGCCCGCCCAAGAACCATCCACTCCCCTTCCTCATAACCCGCCCTCATCCCCTGCCCCAGCGATAACCCAAACCTGCAGTCCTGGCCTGAGCTGTCCCCTACTTCAGTCCCCAGATCCTTTGACTACAAGGAAAATGAACTGCTCCAAATTAAGCATCTAGCCAACATCCACTCGATCAAATACAAACTACAAAACCACCCCTAACAGTAGAAAAATTGAAACAACAAAGACGAAAAGAGAACTACATATTTAGGAAACAGGAAACAAAAACAACAATTGAGATATACCGATGCATACAAGGAACCAAAATGCGACAAAAATACCAGAGTTTTTATGAAAGTACACCACATCCATATATAACTATATAAGACAACTCTTGGGCCTCTTCTTGAGTAGACATAGCAGTCTTGCTTTTTTCTGCAAGGCTCAAATTTAACGGGTCTAAGCCAGTAAAGTTGAGTTTTAAGCCTCAAGGAGGATATATCAGTACTTCAGTAAAAACGTAAAAATTGCATTTGTGCATGAAATCTTCAAAGAAGAATTAGAATGGAAGTTCCTGAGAGCTAACTTAAATTATGGCCACTAAATGTTAACTTTTGCATTCAAGAAAACTGAAACAGTTGGGGCACACCATGCCTCAATTTCACATTCCATTTTTCTTTTGCTTACCCAACATTATTCTCACGATTCAATCTCGTCTGCCTCAAACAATCTCAATAAGATTTTTTAATTTCCTCAACTTTGTCTGCATAGAAAATCTGAAACTAAGAAGAATTTTTTAGCACCCATTCAACTAAGGTCGAAACGCCAAATCCTGTTGCAGTTTTCTTCTTATCATTCCAAACCGGGCCAGCCAAGTCGATATGCATCCACTGAACCTTCTCATCAACAAACTGCAGAAAAATGATTACTATCAGATTTGTTGACCAGTACAGCCTAGGAAATCATCATCATCACTCATAAAAAGATGAAAGAAATCATCTCTAGTGAAAGATAAAAACTATTGGACCAATGCCATATAAATCCTTCCATTTATCATTTTCTTAGTAATGGCAACTGTTTCTTGGTATCAGGTATATTGGTGTTTCGGTCCAGACCACTGCGTACATTTTCCGCTAAAGGTGCATTCAGTATTATTATGCATTTTAAACATCTTAATGGTAATAGTTGAAACTGCTGCATATTTTAGCTGTAGCATAAAAAATTGAGAGGCGTGGGGGGAATAGAATTATGCAATCACATCAAGGCCACAGTAATCATCAGAGAGATGCAAATGACATGATAAAAGAGAGCTATACTATTACAGCATATCCTCAATTAACTGAAACAACTAATTTGGGCTTCTGTAATAGTAAACAGACCCTCTATTTTTTTATACACGGAAAAAGAAAATTACGAACGCCCCAAATCAAGCACCTAGCCAACGTTAGTAACTCAAAACAAACTACTAAACCACCCCTACCAATAGAAAAAAGAAGGAAACAAAGAAAGAAAGAACAGAAAAAAAATAAAGTAAAGAAAACATCATCATATTTAGGAATCAGAAAATAAAGACAGATTACCCAATGGAATATGGTCCATGGCTAAAAATTACACATTTCATTATTGTCTCACAAATTTTAAAGGTAGTTTTAGAATTAGGAGTCTTTTGAACCTTTGTTGTTAAACTTTTAGTTCGCAGTTATTGTCCCCCCCATTGCGTCCAGTCTGGAGAAACGAACAAGCAGGAGCTACGGCTGTCAGTTGAGCCAAGTTCAAAGACACCACCTCCTCATCCCGCTCATTATAATCACGAGTGTAAAGTGAGTCTAAGGGACAATAGAACCCCAAATGAAATGCGAAGCCTAAGCATTAATGGTCCAAACATAAACTAAGCAAGACCCACATAAAGTAAATATAGGATAAATAAACTGTAGACATACAAAGAAAGTTTTATATCCACAACTAATAATTTAATCTCATTAGTAAAATAATCAGGTCATTTTCTTACTATTGCTCTCTTATTCATTGAGTCATGATAACAAGTGATGTTTGATCTCAATACTACAACTGCAAAACATTTTTGTGATACAATACTTATTTGATTATTACAGTTTGAAACTAATTCTTTTTCATTTTAGCATTTCAAAACTGAGAGGAAAGAGTTCAATATCTCAAAGCCATCCATACAAAATAGTTGTTGCTTTTCTATCTTTTCGTTTGGTTTTTACCTTATTCTGCAAAATATGTTACATTATAAATGGCTTCATGGACTCGATCAAACTCAGACAAAATCTAGCAAAAATGAATGATACAACTTTGACTTTGACCCCCATACAAAATTTTACAGCAAGTGAATTGTTTGCCTATAAATGCAAGTTCCAACCAAGATGAACTTGAGCAGTTGTAACCAGGATCATATACGCAATTTGACAAGCCTAGCAGAAGGGGTTAAAATTAAATAGTATAACCAGTTCATTTGTACAATCTGTTCTGCAATCTATCTACCTTACAATGTAAATTTCCAATGTACAACACATTAAATAGGACCTTCAAGAATGAATTGTTATGCCCTTCTAGATCATGGTTGGAGAAGAAAATTTCCTAGAACTAGATCATCATTGAATAATCACCGTTCCAATAATGAGGTGCATATGAAAAGGCTGATTTTGATTAATGAAAACTCAGAAAAATAATACCAATCTGCCAGGGCATTGTTAAAGAAACTAAAATGGTTCGGGGTTTTCCTGAACAATTCCTAATACAGTTTTAGTTTCATATACTAGGAAAGGTAGAGCAAACTTAAAAAATGGGAAAACATTGCTTCATTTAATGAGAGAATATAATGAACAAAAAGCAAACAAGACTCATACCTGCTTCAAGAAAAGAGCAGCTGTAATTGCACCACCTTGACGGCCCCCAGTGTTCACCATATCAGCAACTCCTGATTTCATGGATTCCCAATAACTCTCCTCCATAGGCATCCTCCAAAGTTTTTCCCCACTGACCTCTGATGCTGCAAGTACCTCGCTTGCAAGATCGTCACTAGGGGTAAAAACACCTGTTTATTTTTTGAAAGGAAAAATATCAGTGGATGATTTATAAGGAAAAAATGCCTTATCTTATAAGACTTGGAATTCTTAAACATCGCCTTAAGTACTGGACCTAATCTAGTTCCACAAGAACCAAAACCTGAACAAAATTTGCACACCAAAAGTGGTAAGTGGTCTACAAAGTCATCTTTAGTTATCTTAGTGCCTGTTGGGTAGAGTTTAAAAATAATGTTTTAGGAGATTTCGATAAAAAGTTGATGAGATGTGTGGTTGAAACGTTGATAAAAGTTGTGGGTCATGTGGTTGAAAATGAGTTTGGAAAAAAAAAAGTTTATTTTAAACTCCACCAAACATGCTCTTAATATTACATTATCTTTTCTTTCATTCTAGAATCTCTCAGGTGCCTGCTTGAAACTATTTTCATGTCAACTCTCACACCAATATAACCAAAAGAAAATTAACAATCACGTACCAGCAATAGATGGTCCAAGAGCAACTATACAGGCCCCGGTCAAGGTAGCCAGATCAACTATCTGCATAGCAGTTAAATTGTGTTACACATGTCCAAATACAAAGAAAAATCTAAATGATGGCAAACTTTTCCAGTATCTATACAGAATTCCACGGTGTATAAATGCTTTCTACTTTATAGGCGAGAGATCGCCTATGACTCAACTGAAAATTGATTCCCTAAAATCTGATAAAATAAAATAAACCATCTGCTCCCGTCACTAAACATCCACATTTTCATTTCACAATGGGAACTGAAGCTGGGACTATACTCTGGTCTGCTTTTATTATGTTTAAAAAGTGAGCCAGTACATAAATGCCATTCAAGGATATTACTTGTTAGAACGAGCAACTATTTCATGCTATTAAAACACGTATTGTTTGTTATCACTCCAGGAAGGGAACACGTGCCTAGAAGGAAATGAACCAAAAAAAAGCCCACGAAATAAGATTTGTCCAAAAGATAAGGTGCAGAGTAAATGCATCTAGATATACCTTCTCCACTCCTTGATTACAAGCATATACCAATGCATCTGCAAGTGTAAGCCTGCCTTCAGCATCAGTATTGTTCACCTACGAAAGAAATACCAAGTTGCTAAGATTAAGATTTGACTTGAAATAGCCACACATAAATAAACATTCAAAAGTAATATGATGAACAAGAATTTAATGCTCAAGAAAAAAATCTCCCACCACTGCATTCGGAAAAGAACTAGATTCAAGGATCAGGCAGAAGTCTGGATCCATGTATTGGATAAGAAAAGTTTTTGAAAAAATTGAGGACACAATATTCAGTTAAAAAGGGTCATAATTCAGATACAACATACATATTATTCATAAAACTAGAAATCCAACACTAGGATGCACTAAAATATTTCTAGATAAATTTGAACTGGGGTGACCATAGCGAAAATTGATACAAGAGAAGGCACATCTAAACAATTAATGCAAGTGCAAAGAATACAAAGAAAAACCCATTTCTGGAGTAACATGCAAGTGCTCATGCAATATGATCAAAGGCTCAACATCGAAGTCAATGTCAAAAGTCAAATGCAATTTGTATATGGAAGCTAAGTACAGATACATAATCTAGATACATCTAATTTCAGTTGACATAAAATCCATTGACACCCATTTCTTGTTTTAACGAGAAGAAGAAAAATTATGTAACAAATTGAATACCTCCATTGTGACAGAAAGCATGAATATTCAGAAGAAAAATAAGCACAAAATTCAACAAAGAATTATATACACATAACAGTGACCTAGCCACGATCTGGAGATTATAGACTTCAAAATGAAGAACTAACCTCAATTGTCTTTCCATTTGAAGCCGTGACAATGTCTCCTGGTCTCATACCAGTTCCACTTATCATATTCTCACAAGCTGCAACAATGAAATGTACCTATATGTACATAAACAATTATTATGTTTTTATCATCCATTGCTGAATCCTTAGAAAAAAGATAAAATGTTCCTGCTCAACAGGATGTAGAGAAGAAAACAGAATTAGTGTGTTTGAGAGAGCCTTTTAGCAAATTTTGATAAAAAAAAAATTGATGAAATATGTGGTTGAAAAGTAATTGACTTTTGACCACAACTTTTTAATAGATTTTAATCTGGACCAAACAAGCACTAACATAACAAAAGAAAAGAAGTCAAGCAACAAGATTAGTAACCCTCAAAAGATAGACCACCAAGTAATGACTCACCTCTACCCCAGCAGGCTTGATTTGACCAATAGCTTTTGCTGCACCAAGAACAGCTGCTGATCCTCCCATATCAAATTTCATGAGCTCAATTAAACAACCCGGTCCTGTCTTGATATTGTAGCCACCACTGAAATATAAAAGGCGAGACTTCACGACTGTTTACCAAATAAAGATCCCAAAAAGTAGAGAACATATTCCATTTCGTATGTATTTGTAAGACCGCCTTTTCTCTTAACAATCCAAAAGTAGAAATATTTGTTCACTAGAAGAGACGTGTACAAACCTGTCAAATGTCAACCCCTTGCCAACTAAGGCCAGCTTGGTTTTGACTGCTCCACCTAGAGGCTTGTAACACAAATGGATGAAATGGGGAGGATTAGCAGATGCTGCTGCAACAGCTAGATAGGAACCCATTTTCAGTTCTTTGCACTGCTCTACATCCAAGATTGTTGCAGAAAGAACATCATTGTACGTGGAAGCAATCCTTTTGGCCTCCTCTGCCAGTACAGCTGCGATATAGAAGTAAACAAAATTAAATAAGAAAAGAAAATTTTACCTTATGAAGGCACCACCGATTTTATGGAAATTTGCCTTATCTAAGACCCAAAGGAAATGAGAGTTCATTAAAGCGTTCATTTTAAACATCACAGATAACTATTGACAATATTTATCCCTTAAGAGGTAAGGCAGAAAGCTAAGCGCTAAAGGAAATAGAAAGACAGTGCAGGATTTCTAACCGGGGGTGAGAACATTAGCAGGTGCATTTACAAGCTCTTTTCCCAAAATTATCCCAGCACAGACATCTTCAGCATATTTCAGTTTCTTTTCTATCTCAGGTCCAGTTCCAAGACCAAGAATGTCCACTGATTTCAGGGATGGTTTCTTTGACTCCGACATAAACCTATTATCTTCAAAAGTCCCCAACACAGCTCCTGTTGTATTTCAAAATATTAGGCCAATCTTAACGCCAAAATTAACAACCTGAAATTGAAGGTCAACTTTTATGACTTAAGGGATCAAGAAAAAAAGTACCAGTTGCTATTGCTGAAGCTGTACTTAGCTTTGTTTCAGCAGAGAGCCCCTCGGGAGAAGCAAGTGTGATGGCAATATTACTTGCCAGAGCAGACTTAGCTGCTGCAGCAACAGCCTCACCAAGACTCCGATAAGCAGTCGTTGAGTTAACTGTAGATCCAAGCCCAACTAAACCTACCCTTTTCGAACCAAGTCCAGGAAGCCTTAGAACTGTTGATTGTCCAGCTTTCCCAGTAAAATCCTCCTCAGTTGAGGCTTCAGACAAAAAACCACCTAATTGGGTATCCAGCTTTTGCAATGTGGAATTCTTGAACTTCGAATTCTCATCTTTGGCCATGTCCTTCTCCGTAACACCTACTGCAAGGATGTCTCCTTTCCATTCTACCAAATCAATTTCTTTAGCCGCAATCGAGATCTTCAGTCATTCCAAATATAAATAACAAATTTAGTAATGATACAACCACTAATTTTCTAAACTGAACAGACACACAAAACATCCACTTGCATACATATATAATATAAAATACAATTAAAATATGCACCAGCACTCACTTACACATATGATTTGCTTGGACATGAGCAAAAAGATTGAAATATGGACTCATAACATAAATAAAACAAAGAAATTAATTATAAAAATTAACTGTATACTTTATACCAAGAACTCAAGTGCACTAATTTGATGGAATAATAACACAGAAAGATCCCAACAGATTAAACGTCAAACATGTACAGACTATAATTCAAAGAAATTAATCAAGAGCCAAGACTCCAGAAGTAAAGATCTCATAACATATAAGCATATAGGTATACTAACTACAGATGTGCCCATCAAATATGAACTCTCAAAAATATCGTAAGTAACAGACAAAAAACATAAAGATAAACCGAAAACAAGTGAATGAATGTATTCCAGAAAAAGTGTGTACACATCTGAGAGAGAAAGAGGAAAAGATACCTTAGAGGCCTCGATTTGTTTAGGCTGAGTGAGGCCGAGTGTAGCCAGAGCAATTGAGTGAGCCATGCGCTTTGTTCTTCTGGAACAAAGGGGTATGGTTGTAAAGGAAATACCCCAAGAGGGACCAAATTGCAACTTGGTGAAAACTGAGGAAGAAGCAGAAGCAGAAGCAGTAGTTGAAGCGAGGAGGGTTAGCGATGACACTCTGATGGCGGCCATTGTAATGTGTGCCTGCCTTTATGTATTTATACCAGTAAAACGAATGGAGATAAATACCAAGTTAAAAACTCATAGCAAGAGAGTGGAAATGAAACTGTATTCGATTGAGTTTGAGGGACGGATTACGGGTGCACCCACACCGCAAAATTCCAATTTGGAGGTATATAATTAGTATATCATTTCATCTCTGACTATTACGAATATATATTGAGGTGGTCAAAAGGTTTTAAAGATGATCGGTGAAAAGAGATGATTGATTGAGAAGGATGGTTTGAGAAGATGAGCAGATTTTAGAGATTATCGATTAATGGAGATGATTTGAAACAATCAGCAAAATTTGGAAAAGATTATTTTGTAAGGGAAAATTGAAGACATAACAATACACGAACGTCAAAGTATTTTTTTCTAAAACTCAATACAATCGTGATATTTTAAAGGAAAATTGCATATACGTGACTTAAAAGCATTGTTCTAAAATGCTCGCATATGCTTGCGCCTAGGCACGCCTAGGCTTGATACTTGACCTTGCCGCCTCGCCCCGCCTCGCCTCGCCTCGCATTGCTCATTTTTGCGCATCGACCGCGCATTGCCACGCTTAGACGCGCCTAGGCTCAATGCGCGACCTCGCCGCCTCGCCGCGCATTACGCATTTTAGAACCTTGCTTAAAAGACAAATTAATTTTTAAAAAAAAAATGTTCAAACTTTTTTATTCTAATAATATTGTGTATGTTAAAAATATTTTGAAAATTCCAATTTGCAAAATCAGACATTACATTTGTTATAAACACATTGTGATTTGTTACATTAATATCACATTGTTATGATTTTTGTTACAAATTGTTTAAATGACATGTTATATATATTGTTGGTAGTTACTATATGCCACGTTGTTGACTTAATTGACTTGTTATTAGATTGATTGTTATTCATTTACGACTCCTTTTTGGTGGTGGGCCAAGTTGTATGAAGGGTGGGAGTGTACATTTTAGTTAATGCTTGGCTTAAAAAATATGATTACCACTCTCTAGCTCACAAAAAGATGATGTGCAAAACAAATGGAAATTTTTGAATTGGGGTGTTAGGGCATTCAAGAAGATTAATATAGAAAATGTATGTGTGCGGATAAAATCGAATACGCAAAGAACTTTGATCAAATATCGGGCAATAAAGCCTTTCAAGTTTCAACTAGGCCCCTTATCAGTTGAGTAATTCTAACATGAATTTACTCATCTACATCTCAATCAAAGCAAAATACTCCTACTCCGACTCATGCATTGATCTATATTAGGACTTCTAAGCCTACTAAGAGTACTAACTTATTAGATTATACGTGATCTTGATCCACATGTGATCTAGTTCAACCAGGACTACACATTACAATAAAATACATGCTTGTGTGCATTATTAAAGCATGTTTCACATTGTTTAGTTCATAGCCTAACACATAAATTTTATCTCAATTTTCACTAGCTTAAATATTATATGGGCGACGAAGACAAACGTTAACGCCTTTGTTTCAAGTGCTAAGGAGTTTTAGTCAAGGTGTTGCTCTTTTTAGCCTTAGTTCAAATCAAGCATCTTCGGTTATGATATTATGTTAGCATCACATTTGAACTACAATAATGCACTAATACTAAAGTTTTGCTATTTATAAAATCATATAATGTATTTTACATAAATGCACTACGGGCCATCCAACTTTGAGTAAAATTGCATCCGGGTTACTTTACAATTTGGTGTGATCAAGTCTTCCAACTTCTATTTTCTTGCAGATTTGGCCACTTAACTTCAATTTGGTTCAATCGGTCACTCAACTTCAACTTGCTTGTAAGACTAAGTCTTACTTTGTCCACTACTGTCAATTCAACTAACGCAGTGTGCTAACTTCGAAGTTAAAACTAATAGATAGCTAGTGTGTAAAAACATACTTTTAGTTTATATATTTTTTAAGATGTGTGATATGAACATACACTTAAGTCATTTGTTGGCTTTAATGTTTACATCAACATATTAAGTTAATTAAACTGACAGAATACTGGATAATATGACCAGATTTGCAAGCAAAACGAAGTTGAGTAACCTAATTGTACTAAATTGAAAATGAATGACTAGATTTGCAAGCGTTGGTTGATCTGATTGCACCAAATTGAATATGAGTGACCCAGATGCAACTTCGCTCAAAATTAATAACCTACAGTGTATTTTACCCCAACCGCGCGTGGTTGTAGTAAAATATATACATGGAAAAGGCATTCATGATCATTTTAGTAACAGTTTTTATTTTTATCTGAAGTCTCCAACAACATTTTAAAATTTAAATTCAAAAAATAAAAAAAATAAAAATGAGGAAAAAGCCCATAGCCTTTTATGGGCCGTGCCCTGGACACATAAAAGAAGACTGTGCTGGGCTCTGTTTTGTGCAGTACTGGGCCGCTTAAGATTGTGTTTGGAGTTGGACATGCGCGGTGGACTGTAGACCAAGCTACTGCATAAATCTCTTCTCCTTTTCAGCAACCCTAGTCAAGATTAAATTTAAAAATTTGGAAGAACAATCTAAATTGTATCAATGGTGGGAGCGAATTTGAAAGCGGAGGCGATGAATCTGATGGAAAAAAGGAGCGGAATTGAGGCGGAGATGAACGTAATCATCCAGCGCCTCTGCCAACCCGGCGGCCCTGGCCTCTTGGGCAACCTACTCGATTCCGAGGTAATTCCATAATTTACACTTGAATTTTTCTCTCTCTGTGTAGTTTCGTTATTTATTTTCTAAATCTGTTAATTGAAGTTTCTTAGAATTTTATTACACAAATCCCTATAAACTAAAAGGGCACGTTTGGTGCATCCTATATGATCCGGAGGGATAAGATTAGAGGGACTGTATTAAGGTGGATTATGGTGTATTATTTTAATAGAACGTTTGGTAGTACACAGTATTTGAAAAATGTACAAGTATTGAAAATAAAATAAAATTCTGACAATATTTTTATTTAAAGACCTTATTTACTCATAAGTGAATTTTTATGTATAAGTAATTTTTGACTTATACGTCATTTTTTTAAAATAATTATATTACCTAATAAGTGATTTTTTTTTTACTATTAAGTATTTTTTTTGATTTATAAGTAAATTTTTTCCTCATACGTGGACTTTTGCTGATAAGTATACTTATGCATAAATTTTTACTTATAAATAAATTTTTTAACAAGTGAAAAATTACTTATGAGTAAATTTAATTATACATAAATTTGTACTTATAAGTGTACTTATTTTGTCAACTAATTTTCTCCATTTTATTCACGAAATAGTGAATTAATAATACATTCTAAACCCATCTCATAAGAGTGTTATTTTAATCCGATTGACTAAAGGGGGATATAAGCACACTGAATTAATCTGGGTATTAATTGCACAAACACTGGATATGATTAAATTAATCGTTATCTGGTCTAATACGGTGTACAAAACATGCCCAAAAGGAACAAAAAGAAAAGGTAGTTTATTTATAATTTGTTTTGTATTGAGATTTTTCAGTATTGAACAATACTGTCTGGGTAATTTGTGGCTGTGCAGGGGTTTCCGAGGGCAGATATTGATATTCCGGCAGTACGAGCGGATCGCCAAAGGCTTTCTGGTAGTTTACTAAATATCCCTTCTTTCTATTCCATTGAAGTAAGTGTTTTCATGTTTTGCAAATTTTTTCACGAGTAGCTTCTAATAGATATTTGTTAGTATTATGTTGGGTGGCAACTGTGACATCTTCCATGTATTCTTTGACTTTAGTTAGCTTATTTTCCATCTGTTTCCAGCTTCCTTTGCAATTGTTATTTTTTAGAATATATATTTACGAGTCTAATGCATTTGCGAAAATATTAATATGTTTTTGTTTTTGTTTTTGTTTTTTTGTTTTTCACAGTTGACTAAGTAATGACGGAAAGAACATTAATAACTTATCATGAAGGAAGTAAATGAATGTACGAATTAAGCTATTTTTCTCACATGGTATCAGTGGGCAATCTTGGAATATAGGAATTTTCTTTCTAAGTTTGTGAAAAAATGCAGTGTTGTACGAATCCAAGCAATCACCTGGCCATGTTTTGAATTCTCTTTTACAAAATAGAACTTGTTTCTTGGAATTTATTTGACATTTTTGGTTGGACCTTTTGATGAACCATTTCAATTTGTTTTCATAAACTCGTGTACAGATATATGTACGTTCTGTTTCTGCTCAGATAGAATAGTTGTCAAAAGCAGCGCTGTTGTTCAAAGAATCATTTTTCCTCCCTTTTTATTTTTGCTTGGGTTTTCACACGCTGGCATATTTTCATTATCTTCCTGTGCACATGTTATAAATTCCTTTTGTTCACATGGTAATATTTATGTGAAACAAGAAGAATTAGTTGCTTTAGTTTTCTAAATAACCCACATTTATGTATATATGAAAATTCGCTGGATTTTGTTCATAATATTGTCATCTTGCCGGTATGTGATTATGTACCTATATAAACTTACGAAAACATTGAAAGTTTAACTGCAGCTGCAAATTTTGTTAACTGTATATGCAAGCCCATGTTTTTGTTCACTTTGCTCTTGTTGCTTCAGAGCTGCGTAATGATCACAAGGATATTACAGAGAAAATAGATCAAAAAATTCAAGTTTTACATTCCGCTAGGCTTGCACCAATTAGTGAATCCGACAAAGATCCAGGTAACCAATTCAAAAATCAATTTCTCGCTGAATGTATTTATTTAAAATTTTTTGCATGCATGACAAGTAATAAAGGTTCATGATTTATTTTTTGGCTCACAAAATATTCCTATACAAAGTAATTTCCAGTCCTAAGATGAGAATTGAAATTTCTACTTCTGCTATTTTTGTGTGTGTTTGTGGTGTCTCTGTTGAGAGAATTTCTCTACCACTTTATCTTGGTTTCTCTATGATATTAGAAGGCTTCTGAATCTAAATCTTATTTGTAGTTTATCTGAAATGCAAACAACGTGCCTCCTGGTTCTATGGTAGTTTTATGCTGTTCCAATTCTCTTAGTGCCTGTTTGGTGGAGTTTAAAAGTAGTTTTTTAGGAGATTTTGATAAAAAATGATGAAATGTGTGGTTGAAAAGTTGATAAAAGTTGTGGGTCCATAAAATGTGGTTGAAAATGAGTGTGGGAAAAAAGAGAGTTTATTTTAAACTCTACCAAACATGCGCTTAATAGCAAGACTGATCCTTACATTACCTTTTGTAGCTCATGTTTCGTTAAATCATGTGACTTGTTCAGCTTTATGCAAGTTGCGCTGGTACCTCAAGAGTTGCACTTTAATCACTTAGGAATTGAGAAGTGTAAAATACAGTTTATAGCTTTGTCATCTGCTATTTATGATCTGGTTTTTCAATTATATAATGAATTAGTGTGGCACACTACTTTATGCAAGTTACTTAAAGCATTATCTTCATTTCCTTGAGGTGTGAATGCAGGACTAAATGCTCAAGAAAGAGTTGTTAATCTTGGCACATCTTCGTCTTTTGGCAACCCTGTTGGTGGAGGTAGTAACAGTATGGATGTGGATGTAGTTGTTAGTAGACCCTTTGCCACAGTGGATGAAATTACTGACAGGTCTCCAGCAGCAGAAGATGGCTTACAGCTTGGAGATCAGATTGTAAAATTTGGGAATGTGGAAATGGGTGAGAACTTGTTACAGAGGCTTGCTGCTGAAGCTCAGACAAATCAAGGCCATGCAATATCCTTGGTGGTTATGAGGCAAGGTGCTTTGATAAATTTAACAGTGACACCTAGATATTGGTCAGGTCGCGGCCTATTGGGGTAAGTTACATTTTCATTTTTCCCATTCTTGTTTATTACTGTCTTGCAATTAGTCAATCAACCTTTATTGTGGATGTTTGATGTTTGCCACTTTCCATTTCTATATGACTATTTGATGATAGTTCCAAAATAATATTTCAAAATTATGATATGGTGCCTTTGAGATGATCAAGTTTCAAGAAATGGACAATATTTTCCATATTTATAGTAATTCTTTTATCGTCATTTGATTTTATGAATTGTCTTCCCAATCATTGAGTGTTGAACAGTCAGCAATATATTTTGAAGTGATTTTTAGTTATGAAATTTTGTTACATGAATAGGTATATTGCCATTAAGTGGTCTTGTGTTTAAGACGACTTCATCTGAAGTCAAAGCCTGGTATTTGGCAAAGATGGCCGTTTCTGGGAATCACATCCTGGGTTTTCATTTTCTGTGCCGCTCAAAATTGTGTTGCATTCTAGGAGTCAAACATTAGATCTATGAAGTCCGTATTTTATGAAGAGATTTATCCTGCTTGGTGTTATTTGGTGTTTGATGTTACTACAAGAATAAATTAAATGAAGTTTTCACAACTCGCACGTGAGCAGAACAGCGAGGGTTGATCGGTTAAATCCTATCAATATCTCAATTGAGTGGGATGATCATTTTTATGTATGCATCCGTTATAGTGAAATCTATTCTTAATGATTAGGCAGCTCTTATCCAAATATGTGTATGCATACATGTCCATATAATCACAAGTATGTACATGTGTGATGTGAATCATTTATTAACTGATACATTTTGCCTTACACTAGCGCACTTGAGTGAGAGTACTTTGGTCTTTTGACATTTCTAGGTTTAGGTCCCTCATTTGGAGATATCTCTATAAAGTGAAATCTCTTAACAGTTCAAATTTGTTAAATATTCTGGGAAATTGAAAGCTAAAAAAATTCGAAGTCTTATTTATTTTCGTACTAATTAAGTAATTACAGGAGTCCGAGTCTAAATATCAAAAATATCATCTTTCCACTTAGCTCAATGAGGTTTAACTGATAGTCTCTCAAAGCCGCATGGCGAAAGCTGAAGGAGCTAGATACCATTACACAAGATTCAAGGATTCATTACTGTAGAATACCATTGGTTTTGGTGTTGTTACTATTCTTAGAATCCATCTAACTCTCAAATACCTGATTTTTTTTTTGCAGATGTCATTTCCGAATCTTGTGAGGACTTACCTGGTGTGCCAATTCTCTGACTGATCTGTCAACGTCGAAGTAGGAGTAAACAGGTGAACTTTTCTATTTTGTTCCTTAAAAACGGCAGTTCTTTGTCATTGAAAAGAACTTCAGAATAACAGTCTTGTAGGATTTGTTCTCAGATTATAATGAGACTTGTTGTATATGAGTTGAATATATTAATTGATGTTACCAACTGTGCAAACATTAACACGAGCATGCGATGAGAGTAGTAGAACATATAAAAGTGGAAGAGGTGCACTGAATTAACGTGTTTTGATGTTGTTGCGAAAGATTTGATTTCATTGTAGTGCTAAATCGAGCATGAGTGACAGCTGAATTCATGTAATTGACTCCAAACTTTTCGGGAATTATGGCTTGGCTCGATTTAGCGCACTTCTTCCACATTAACGTAGTACAACTCTTCCACTGTTCAGGAGAATAAGCAGATCAAAGTTGAATTGTCTGCCTTTCAGGTCCTTTACATTTTGTCCGTTCATTGAGTTGTTTAACATAATTGATTGGTAACAATTGTGATTGGAGGGAAACTTGTTAGAGCTTTCTAATTTATAGTCATTTCTGGGTGTCTTGTATTATGAGTGATTCAAGATCTGAACTCTACAAATATGTTAGCCCCTAATGCTCTAGTTTTATCTGACAATGTAGATTACTCACAGAGATTGGAATATATAAGAATCGAGTGGCCATTCTTTTGCTTCTTTTGCTACTTATTCTCCAGGTTCTATGTACTTGGTCGATAGCATTCCCTTATTTATTTGTGGTGATTTTGTTGAATAAAAAGCTCGATTTGCTGTCAAAAAAGTGTATGGACCTTTTCCACATTTCGTGAATTGTACTAAATTATGCTTAATTCATTATCGTTATCATCTCCTTTTTCATGGTCTTCTTCCTATCCCTTACTCTCCATCTCCTCTAGTCAAATAGTCAGTACTCTACCCCTACTTGCGTTGTCTTCCCAAGAGTCCCCTCACCCACCTCGCCCACCGCCTTTAGTCACCCTCCCTTTTCCCCGCGTGCTTCTCCCTGACCAGTGTAGCCCCCTCCCTTCACTAACCCATGTTACGCTCCAACCACTAACACTACTCGTCAGCCCCCAACTCCCATCTTTCACCCCCTCCTTTTTCCCTCAGAAGAAGATATGGATGTGGCCTTGAAGAGCCATACTAGGAGTCTATATGGCTAGTTTTAAGAAGAAAAATAATTTCTTTTATAATAAGAAATTTTACACACAAAAAAGGTATTTTTGTTTTCATCTTGTCCACAATAAGAGGGGCTCTGAGAAGGATCCCTGGAATAAAAAATAGCATGAGCATCAAACTGTGAAAAAGGAATATTGTCATGAAAAAAGAAGGGGTGAGAGACAATGGGAAGCCTATACAAGAAAAATGGTGAGAAGGGACAATTATTGGCCTAGGATGTCTGTTGGATTAGGGCAATCATCAAACAAATGTCCCATAGAAGGAAAGGGAGCAGAATTCCCAGTTTTTTGCTTTGACAAAAATGGAAATTTATTCAAGTAACAAAATAATGTCACATACCCTAAGAAATGCCTTCAAAATATAATTGGGCTGTTTATTCTTAGACTTTAGCTAATTTGTGGTTCAAAAACTTGTTTAATATATGATTTAACTGGTTGAGCCCAAAGAATTTAGAAGATTGAAATGTGTTAAAGCTTCGATCATTTTGAATATTTTCCAACAATTTTGAATTCTAAGAATGTCATTTACTCTAATCCTCTTTCATAGTGCAAATAATATTATATTTTTTTAATGAAAAATTAAATAATTCTATCTATCTTAATCTATCCTAATACTACATACCTAGTACTAATCTAATTATATCTTGGGTTTTCTATAAAGTTTAATACGATGTGTTAAATGCACGATTAGCATTATAATCACTCGCCCCAAAGAAGAAAAATTATTACATGCGTCTATCTTGTTTTAACATTTTAAAGTGAAGATATTATATCGTTTTTTTTATTTTTTGTAACTATGTGACTATCGGAGTGAAGTTCAATGTAATGATACTTCATCTAATGATTGTACAAGAGAGTTAAGTTTGTTAAAATAAAAAGTATATTCAACTCTATATGATTAAACAAAAAATTCTTCGATTCCTACTTTATTATCTTCCTAATTATTAAAAACTATGCGATAAATAAATCGTCCCTCGTTCCATGGGTGTATTAATATTAAAATAACATGTCCCCAAACCATAAGTCCAAGATCCACTAAATAAATTAACTTTTCATGGTGAATTTCGCTTTCATAATTATTATTATCATTATCTCTAAACCATCATTAATATTTACTTGGATTATTTTCTTATATTTCATTTGTCTTTATCCAGAAAGTTGGTGGTTGACAATAACATTTCATAGAGATTAAAATTTCTTAATTAAGCAAGGTTTAAATATTAATACCTAATGGAATTGTTTATTTCTTGGGGTGATGCCAACTTTAGTAGTAGATCCTAGTTAATCAAATAGGGCCCATTAACTTTAGGCTAATGTGTGTTTAATTCGTTAATTAAAATTTCAATAAGCTACTTGATTTCTTGTTAATCTGTCGGCTTATATGATTAATTAGGATTCTACAATTTATTGTTTTTTGGTATTAGGTGGCCCTAATAACACTAATGACATGACGTGGCTAATCAAGTAATCTTGAGAAGACCAAATAAGACGACATCTTAGGCACCTATAGGTAATTACACTACAATTATTTATAAATTAGCACTTAAAATCCTCAACTTTTGTTTATTGTAATAATTATGTTTTTAACTTTTTTTTCTATTGGATTCTTTTCTTCAACTTCAATTGCGTGATTTGAAATGAAGAAAAAATATTTTGTTGTACTTTTATATTTATTTTTAAAAAAATATATAATGGGTAAATACTAAATAGTCGTTTTACTTTTTCTAACAAGTTTTTTTGAATAGAAATTGTTATTACTTATCAAATACAAGATGTACTAATTAATAAAAAGTGAGGATAATAATGTTATAAAAAAATAGTTGAAAAAATAAGTGTTACAATAAGATTGAAGTCGTTAAGTAAAATTAAAATGTAGTGCAACAAATAAAAAGTATAAAATTAATATAATTACACATTCACTAAATGTTTACACTTAACCCGGACCGTTGATGCACCAAAATGGACCTAGTAACTGCCTTACCAAAGATAATGTTTTGAGTAACTTGCATAAATAGAAAAGAGAAAATGACGAAATAGAATATATATATATATATATATATATATATATATATATATATATATATATATATATATATAAAGTATGAAAATGAAAATGAAAAAAAAAAAAAAAAAAAACACACACACACACACACACACACAAAAGGTTAAAATTGATTTCATGGGTTTATTTCTATTTAATGAATTGGCAAAAAAAAAAAAAAAATCACTTCATAAAAATTTAGCCTATCTCAGAAAAAAAAAAAAAAGTGGAGAATTTATAAATCTAAACAAATGCAAATGATGATTTTTAAAAATAGCAACTTCTAATAACATTTGTAAAAATGACAACTTTTAAAGGATAATTTGCACTTTTGATCTCCAATCTTTTCAATTTGTAACAAATCTATCTCCAACCTTTTTTTTAGCATTGGCCATCTCCAACCTTTGATTTTTGTTGCAAATTACGTCCTTTTGACATATTTTGATGAATTTTCCATTCTCTTTAAATAAAAAAATATAAAAAAAGCTAAAAACAACCAAAAAAATAAAAACAAATTACAAATGAAGTCCTACAACATTTAAAAAGTACAAAATAAGTTCATCTTCCCCAAAAATCTACAACACCCCACCCGCCGGCCCTCCCTCCCTCCCACCCACTCGTCCCAAGTCTCCTGGGTCTACTAGTCTTTCGTCCCAAGTCTCCTAAGTCTACTAGTATTATCTTTTTCTGAAGTATCATTCTGTCCCTCAACCAAGAATAGTGATTGAGATGGCAGCAGGTGAATATTCTGTTTCTCCTATGAGGTTCTTGGTCCAATGTTTTGTGGGGTGTCCTTGTCTAACAAAGGGGTTCTAAGTTTTTCTTGGAAAGAATGGTCATTCAAAGTTGACGAACCCACATGACTAGGGTCCAAGGATTGACTTGTTGATTTTGTAGCATGGCCAACACACTTTGATTTCTCATCGCCAGGTTGGAAACTGGGTGCTTCTTGTTTTGGGGTAGAGCTACCAACATTATCTTGATTATGCCACATAAATGGAGCGACTTTCATAGGGACCCAGTCATCTTTCTCCGCTAACATACAAGGAATGCAAACGCTTTCACAATTTGCAGTAATCCTTTGAAAAGCTTATCTTTCTTCTAATCTAGAGTAAAAATAAGATTCTATTGGTCACTGGCTCCCAAGCAACGCCGTGTAAGAATCCCATCGAATATTATTTGCTGAAATTCTTCAAGAACAAGGTGGATTATTGTAGAGCCATGGAATTGACATTTTCTACAATAATGTGATGTTCCAGCTGAAGATGTACTTTTTAAAAGTTGTATGACTTCATTTGCAATTTGTTTTTATTTTTTAGTTGTTTTTAGCTTTTTTTATATTTTTTTTTACTTAAAGAGGATGACAAATTCGACAAAATATGTCAAAATGACGTGATTTGCAACAAAATTCAAATGTTGGAGATGGCCAATGCTAAAAAAAATGTCAAAAGTATATTTGTTACAAATTAGAAAGAATAAGAACCAAAAGCGCAAATTACCCACTTTTAAATGCAAAAAGCCATATACTTTCTACTAAAAAGACAAATATATATATATATATATATGGCTTTCGAGAGATGTTACTACTAATTTTTTTTAATTAAAACAACGATAGTTGAATTGATAATTTGCAGTTTGAATTGTTGATAAAGAGAAAAAAATAATAATAACTAAACTAACGGCTAGACAGTTTACACTGTTGAGCCGACAATTAAATTTTATTTTCTCGACATTTTAGCTGTCGAACGACAACTTGAAAATATCGTTTGGCAGCAATTCAATCCATCATTTTTGTTTGCTTTTTCCTTTCTATTCCTACATTCTTCATCTTCAACCAGACACCAATCCATGAACTCAATCTCTTTCAACAATTTTCGAGAAAATTATATTCAACATATTTTCAGATCTAAAAAAACTCAAACTAATCTAAAATAAAACTTATTAAATTTTTTGTTCTTTTATAACCCAAATTAAGAGGAAATTACACTCGATTTTTTAGAAATAATTATAATATTCCAAACATTGCCATTTAATCTTAAAAATGATGTATATTATTTCATAATTTATAATATATTAAATTAAAGTAGTTTGATAAATATAGAAATCAATTTTATCAACATTCTTACAATCTAGCACTCAAAATCCAAGATGAATCCATAAATTACATCCATTTTCCTTTTTTGAATAGAGTCCCAAAAGTACACGTGTCTTCAATATAATCGAATTTCCTCCATTGTCATCTTCATAAGTAGGTTGAAGCTCAGAAATCGAAGAACAAATATTCATAATTTTCTCCATTGTCGTTTTTGCCCGCGCATCAAATATTCAACCATAAAAGAATTCAAAAAAATCAAAGGTACAATGAAATCAAAGAATTGTGGATTTATTACAATTGATAAAACCATATGTATTATGATGTGTCACAATTGTAGATTTATATGTTTCAATTAATAGCATCACATGTATAACAAATTGTAACAAATGTGATCATGTATGATTTCTATTTCTTGTCATATTATGTCAGCTGATTGTGTAGGTTACAAATGTTATGTATTATAATGTGCTACACCTGTTATTATCATGAACTTTTGTATCTGTAACACAAATTGTCACAAACGTGATATTGTTGAGATTTTGGGTTTGCCATGTTACGTTAAGTGATTACGTTGTCACAGTATGTGACAAATGATATGTAAGATGAAGTTATACAAAATGTATCATACATTGCTGCAAATGTTATTATCATAAGCTTTACTATATATAATAAATTGTTACAAATGTGATCTTGTTGTGACTTTTGGTTCTTGCCACGTTATAATTATTGATTGAGTTGATGCTTCTAAGTGGTTAGTGGTCGAGATTTTTTTTCTTTTTGTGAAGAGGGAGATTTTTTTTTTTAACAAATAGATATATGCAAGTTATATTTAGATTATTGAAATAGTTATAACATAATTAAAGATTCTACAATCTTGGATTACAATGAATCATATTAATTAGCTTTCAGTCGTATATAATGTGATTAAAAATAATATTACTAAACGGACTAAGTATATTTGAAATTTATAGTACATATATATTTTCATGCAATTATTTTCAAATGGTAGTCTATTTATGTAAAAGTTGTAATCAATCAAAAACTTTGGGTTAGATTGAATTGAGCGGTACGGATACCTAGCGGCGGAGAATCTTTATTTTCAATTTTTAAGTGTGCAATTGTAGATCTGATATTGAATTACGTCGATTATATCTGAATGGGATATGCTGGTATTTTTTGTAAAGTTGATTATATTCAAACTACAATTTTTTATAAGTGCACTACATTTTAATTGTATTTAAAATCCTCAACTTTTATTCATTATTAAAATTATGTTCTTAACTTTTTGTTATCGAATTCTTATCTTCAACTTTCATTAATTAGCACATTTCATCATTGATGATGGTTTCTGTCGAGATAATTTATTTACGTGCTTTCAAATGAGGAAATAATATTTTATCGTACTTTTGTATCTATTGTTTTTTTTAAATATGACAAACAAATAAGTATTTTTACGAATTCTCAACAAATATTTTTTACAGACACCGTTATCAAACACAAGATGTTCTAATTAATAAAAAATTGAAGAAAAAATATGATAAAAAAAAGGTTGAGAACATGAATGCTATAATGTTAAAAGATTAAAGATTTTAATTGTAATTAAAATGTGGTGCAAAAAATATAAAGTGTTGTGTGAATATAATTACCCTTTTTGTAATGCTTTATGGATATTTTTGTTCATTATGGATATTTTTGTTCAAAATGACCATTTTTGAACTTGTTATACAAATTTGTCATATTTCTACAAATAGACATTTGCTGTAATTTCCTCAAAAAAATTTAGACTAATCAAAAATTCAGTCTAAATGCTCCCTCCCTCCTACAAAGATAAATTTATTTTTATTTTCACATAGATTAAGAAAATGTAAGTAATATAGTTAGAACCATAAATTTTACTTACAATTTTTCTAATATACCCCTACATTGAATAATATTAGTTCATATTTATTGATAACAAAACACATTAAACAAGGACACATTAGAAAAATTAAGAAATTAACAATACTCTCAACAAGAAAAATTGACTATAATTTTGAACAAATAAATAAGAAAAGTAAGTCTATATATATTTGTGGGACGATGAGGTATATGTTTGGCTATGCTTTTTTAATCTTATAAATTGGTCAAATATTTTTTTTATTCACAAATTCCTTAACACCCAAATTTGTATTCTCTTTTATAATCACATTCACATAAAATTAATCTATCTTGTTTTAAAAGAAAATAAATCGACGATGCCCCCTTTTTTTTTTCCTGCATTCCATTTCACCCCCATCCAGTTTCCAAGAAAATACCATCATACGAAAAGCTATAAAAAAAAAATAAAAAAAATAAAAAATAAAAAATAAAAATCTCTGTTACCACCATATCATCATCATCATCACAAAATGTCAGCTTTAATTTTACTGCATATCATATTAAAGCTCTGAAAAGACAAAGTTGAGTTCATTCCCTACAAAAATGCACCAAGGAATCTCTCTTCCAAGGCTCCTAATATTATTGTTTTTTAACTCTTAAACCTTCTCATTACAGCTGTCTTTATATACATACACGAGTGTTTAGATGGCTATATATGTATAAATTTGAAAATGTGTGCATGTCAGACCTTGGTTAAGGCCAAATGTTATAGCTTTGTGTATTGATTATGGATATGTAGTTTTGTTGTGTAGTTTACAAAAAACTTTGAAATTTGAGGGAAAAATTTGGTTGGCTTCAATGAACAAGTGTTGAAGACTTTTTTTGTTCAGTTTTGGTGGGTTGTGGGAAGTTTTTGTTTTGGGCGGATTCATGTGGGTGAAAACCTGAAATTTGGTTAAATCTTCATCTTATTATAGCTCTTCTGTTATTGGCTTTGATAGAGTGGATTTATGCAAGACCCATTAAGATTCTTAAAGTGATATATCAATGTATCATACATAGAGATTAATTTGGACAAAATTAAACGTCGGTGGAACTGAAGTACTTATGTTTGGGTTCTTTTACAAGCACAAGCAGATATTCTTGGAGACTTTCTGCATAATTGGGTTATTTTGGGGCAAGAAACAACCCCAGTGAACTGGTAAAAGGATAGCAAATTTGCAGAACTTTTGGGGCTAAGGAGATTTTTGGAGGAGAATATCAGGGCAGTTTAATTTCATCCAATGTCAGGGGCTCCAAGGGAAAGATCAACAAATTTGGCTGATTCCCAGCCTAGGCATGCGGGGAACAAGCCATTTAGGTTAAAAAATGCACAAAAGCCCGTTTTGAAGACTTTGAGGAAGGTGGAGGAGTCAATAAAGGACGAAGGGGTCGAATTAGATAAGAATAAACCGATTAGTGTCACGAAATTATCGAATCCATTACATTCTGTTAGTGTTCCTTCAGTACTCCGACGGCATGAGTTGGTGTTGCATTCGAATTTGTCACTCAGTGCTTCGTGTTCGTCTGATGCTTCTACGGATTCATTTCATAGTCGGGCCTCGACTGGTAGGATGTACAGAACAAGTAGTACATCTAATTGGAGGAAGCAGTTGGGTTCAAAGGCAAAAATTGTTGTTCCAAATGGTGTTCCAGAACCACTACCTGATGACTTACAGGTTAAAAGGAGATGTGCTTGGGTCACAGCTAATACTGGTAAGTTTCATTTTGAATAATTACGACTGGTCGTCTTTCTTGTCATATTACAATTTTTTTTTTTTTTTTTTCCCATATGTGTATTATGTTGTATTTTGATAGGTTACCAGGAATTTGTTTATGGATTGTGCATTTGATGATAGCCATATTAGTGTTCTGTTTTGCTAACTATGGTATGTGTAGGGATCCATTGTTCGTTTCGAGGACTTTTCAATGCTGTTTATAGGAAAACGAAAGAAAATATAGTAGATTTCATAATATTTACTGATAATTCACATTCTAAACTGAGTTATCTTGTTAGATTATCCTTTGAACACGTTCTGTGGGAGGCATTTTACTTGCAAGATTGTGCAGATTTAGCAGGCATGATGCTTTAAAGATATGTGTTTGTTCTAAGTTTGAAGTTCTGTAAAATTTAGAAGAATGTTGTGTGACTTTTCAATATTGGCATTTACTTTCTGCCTTTCTATTACTCTAATTCGAATTATGAATTCTAGAGACCTTGTTTAGTACGCATTATCATATACATTAAATTGCTGGTAATCATTTAAATTTGTTGGTATTACTAGTAAAAGACCAGAAATAAGCTGCTAGTACTTGGATTCAAGATACGAAGATAATCATATAAATTGCTGGTAATCATTTAAATTTGTTGGTGTGATGAAGGTGTTCCATCAATATATACATATTAGGAAAACAGAAGATTTACAATAAAATTATTTGAGTACTTAAAATCCTGATTCTTCCTCCCTATTTTCCAACTTCCCCAACCCAACTTCTGCTATCAAGTCTCACGAGCCTTTTAACATCTGAAACAGATCCATCTTATGTTATTTTTCACGATGAAGAATGGGGAGTTCCGGCACATGATGACAAGTGAGTAGATCATTTCTTGCAACATTCTTCCACAGAATATGGCAACTTATGTTACATTTTGGGACCTTTTCCTTGTTTTGTTAAATACTTTTGGCATTTTACAGTAAATTGTTCGAGTTGCTTGTTCTTTGTGGGGCTTTGGCTGAAATCACATGGCCTGCCATTCTCAGCAGAAGGCACATATTTAGGTATCACATCTATAATATCAATTTTTGTTTTATTTATTTCACCAGTAATGTGATTTCTTGGCAAAGAGGCAGAAACTTAGATACCATCTCCTAAAATTTTATATTACTTGCCTCCATAATGGAATAAGTGTTATGGTATCCTCATTGTTTTTGAATTTTCTGAGACAGGGAAGTATTTGCTGATTTTGATCCAATTGCTGTTGCAAAAATGAATGAGAAGAAGATAATAGCACCTGGAAGCCCCGGAAGCTCACTACTATCAGAGCTTAAACTGCGAGCAATTATTGACAATGCTCGCGAAGTATCCAAGGTAGATTCTCAATAGTTCATACTGTTAACCTTAAAAGATCAATAATTCACATCTTTTGGATTGACAAGCATACATCTCTTCATGATATTGGCTGCCTGCGTGAGCATCCATCTTTAATGTGGTTAACACTTTTCATAACTAGGTCTCGACTCCTGTATGAGGTTTCAAGTGTTTCCAACTGACAATAACCAAACTGGATTGTAGTTTAAATTCTATAACCAAACTGGAGTCCTACACTTTACTGAATCTGCCTCGGATCCCAAGGCTAAAGTAAAATCTTGAAATCCAGCACCCAAGTGATCTTGTGACAGATTGACAGTGATACGACTTTTAAGTGTACTAATGATTCAGGATACCAAACTACAATTTTTTTTTCTCCCTCCTATGGACCATTTTTGACTTCCACTATATCTTCTGTAGACAAAGGGCGTGTTAAATGATTAATTGATCAGGTAGATTAGGTGAGAAGTAAGTTATTGATGGTCCTGACTATCTCCAATTTGTTTGATCAACAAATGATATTTCATTATCTGCAGCTGGCTTTAATAATTTACTATTCATTTAGCCAGCTTACTTTTAAAATTGTCAGACACGCCAGCTTGCTAGGTAGGCAAGTTGTGCTTCATTAGCCACTGATCTTGTCGTCCTACTATAATTATTGTTGCAAGTGTGACTGACTTATTGCAGATTTTGATAATATCAGGTAATCGATGAATTTGGATCCTTTGATAAGTACATTTGGGGCTTCGTGAAACACAAGCCTATAGTTGGCAGATTCCGTTATCCTCGCCAGGTTCCAGTTAGGACCTCCAAGGCTGATCTGATAAGCAAAGACCTAGTAAGAAGAGGTTTCAGGAGTGTGGGGCCTACAGTTGTATACTCATTTATGCAGGTTGCTGGTATAACAAATGACCATTTAGTTAGTTGCTTTAGATTCCATGACTGTGATGCTGCTGAAGTGAAGCAGGAAGAAGATGACATCAAGGAGAAAGCCAGCTCAGAAATAGAACTCGAGATTTGTGAATCGATCGATGAATTGAATCTCTCTTCAGAATAACTTGTCGTCTTGTGGGCAGACGACGCTGTTCTGTGATCAAATTTGTATGTTCGTGTAGATGGTATCTAGCAGCAGTGCTATTTGTGTATATATGGACGTTTTTTATGCAGCGTGCACGCCTGGAAATGTAGATGTGTATAAAAATTGAATGTAGAGAGGTCCGAAACAGCCTGCTTACAGGCCTGGCTCAGTCCATGTTGCAACATTTCTCTATGGCATGCCTCAGTCTGTAGGCCCGGCCCAAGCGAGCCGCACTGATCCGGTCCACTGGCCTAATCATTGTCTTAACTTTTTTGGCCGGCAGTGCCAAGCTCAGCCAGGCTTTGAAGGTGGGCTGGGTACCCATTAAATTGACCAATCAGAAATAGCTTTATCAGGCAACGGTGGAGATTTTATGACAGCTCTAAGGATTTAAGACAATATTTTGTGCTGTCCAAAGCAAGATCATCAATCCGTGGGGCTATTGTTTCTCTTTGGACAAGTAGATCGTGACAAAAGTTCAATTGTCACTAAAGAGATCTACGACCAATACAAAAATATAAATAACTAATTGTTTGTTAAGAACACGCTGATATCATATTTAACTACCACTCATAAAAAAATACATTATAGACCTCAAATTTTTTAGATGAAATAATTTAATGCTTAAAACATGAAAGACTAGTCGCTGTTAAAAGATGAATTTCACATTGGTTAAATATCAAACTATTAATCTGTATATACAGATTTTAAAGTATTCTTTTTAATAATGTTGACTTTTTAAGATGAAAATGTAAGTCTTAATATAGTATTAAAGTCTATTAACCTCTGATGAGCAATTCGATTCGATTAAGACTAAAAAATGAGCACATGGATTGAAGATTGATGTTCTTAGACGAGCCACAATCTCACGGATGTATGTTAAAGGATAAATTCTACATTGGTTAAATACTGAAGTATTAACATATATACAAAGACTTTGACTACTCTTCGTAAACCTTTTAAGATGGATCCTCAAGTCTTAATGGCCGCACGTGGGGTTGTTTCATCAAAGTTCAAGTCTTGAACAAATTAGTCCAAATCAAACCACGTCAGCTCGTCTTCAACAATGGAATTAAATTGATAATCAGAAGAACATTCATGAACATTCACATGAGATTGATCCACTATATACTCAAAATATATTATGTTACATTTATATACTACTGCATCCCACTGTAACTTTGTCATTTTCTGGAATGTATCTAATTGGGCGTGCTTGCAGATTAAACCCCACAGAATATAAAATAGAAAGCATAAAATTGCTTCAAAATAGAGTATGGTCACAATTAGCAAGTTCGACTTCATAATAGCATTATGCTCCTTTTGTATAGGCAATATCTGATTTTTGCAACCACCAAAATATAACAAAAAAACACGGCAACTTCATACTTCTCAATTGAACTATAATCCTGTTATTATTGACATCATCAATCTTTACATAATAACAACCAATCCAGACAACGCCATTACATAAGCTTCATTCAAACATACACTTTCTCGCAAAAATGGAGCCCCCCTAAACCTCCCACTCTTCCAGTCTCTTTCCCCAAGAGAAATGGGAGGACTACATGGAAGAGAGGATAAAAGAAGACAAGCATTTAGGGGCAAATGGGGAAAATTGGAAAACAATATTTCCTGAAGCCTTTGAAATGACTCCCTCCCAAAGCTCCCCCAAATCAATAATTACTACGTAAAAAATACGTAACCGATAAATCAGGCTCTCTCCAGGAAGAGATGGCATTGGCCGACCATTTCCTCATATCCTAAACGGTTGGTTTCCAGAGCTACTTCTATCCAGCTTTGCTTTCTTTCTTTTTGCACTTTTTGTCGCAATTTCTTGGAATAGATTTGGTCCACCGAAGTCTATTTTGGAGCTCCTTAACTTCTTTCTTTTCCCACGGTCATATTCTTCATCCCTGTTGATAGAAACGAATACCATGAATAAATAAACATCTATCAACATGATGTTACTTGGATCTGAAGCAAGGAAAATGTCAAGGACTGTGATTGAATGAGAATATTAGCACCCACAAGTAAACTGTGATAGAATGTGTGAATACACAACCAAACTTATGATGACCTCTAAGTTGCTTTTATACCATTCCATTTCATAAACATAAATAACCAAGTAATTTGTCAAAAAACTCTTCTCACTTGTCAAGTTTATTGGGAGCGAGTAGGAGAACCATAACTTCCATTCGATAAAGAGAATACATGAATTAGGGGAAGTCTTTTAAGAAGAATGTGATAATTTAAGAGTCGGGTTCCTGATTACAATGAAACAGCATTTATATTTTCTTTCATCAAATCATATTCCAACAACCATGTACCATTTTGATTTTGCTAAACTGGATACTTACCATTCATCCCCGATGTAACCAATGCATACGGTCTCCAGTCCCCTTGAATTTGTAATCCCTGATGGAGGAATATCTATATCGTCCCAGCGTGCAACTTTACTCAGGCAAACAAAGATAAAAAGAAAATCAATTATTAGTTATTGGTGATTCCTGCAGTTTCACAATCATAAATAATCAGATGAGACTCGAAGTGTACTTGCAATAACCAAGTACTAACCAGTTGTCTCCTCTAAACCTCTGGAGAGCATGTTCACTGTACCATTCTGTGTCGATTTTGTTCTATTATCTCCTGAGCAAACGAGTCCTTCGGCAGCAGACTGCTTCCCATCCGAGGTAGATCCCTTTTGCAGTTGCTTGTCCACTGAAAGAACGGTTTCATTCTGACCAACTCTCTCTATAACCTCATCATTGGTAACACCCTTGGATACTTTACCATTGTCAGTTTTATCTTTGCCACAATCCGCTTCCTTTCTTTTTGAAAAAGTTGAATGTCCCAAGGATACAGGTAGTGATTGGTCAGAAGTTGATGGTCCAAGATCAGATGATATGTTATTCCCATTCAACAAATGTTCTCGGCAGGCATTCTTATTTTGCAAAGAGAGATGTTTCCTCCGATTGTGCTTCTTCTTTTGCAGGTAAAAGGCCAAACCAAACATGATGTTAGAGCTGAGTTGCATGCTGGCAACTCGACACTTGAAGGGCCTTCTTTTCACTTTGAGTAGGGACTTCTTCTCATTTGCTTGCCTGACTGACAAGAGCTCAGTGGTGGTTGCTAGCCCAGATAATGATTCAGATTCAATGCCTATCGTTCTCTGCCTAATATCATGAGCTTCTTCAGCAACTGAATCACAACTCTTCCTGGTGTAATCTCCAACCTAGAAAAATATTATCGTTTGTAAATTTTGGAGAGGACATATATATAAGACTTCAGCACGGAAATGCTTTGTGAAGCCCAATGCATGAAGACAAGGCTTCTACCTGACTCTCTTTAATGCCGATTTGCTTTGTTGACTTCGCACAGATAATTTTCTTTGATGCTTCCTCAGGTGTCTCCAGGGGCATAGTCTTGCTATCATGCTCAAACTGTATAAAGAGGGTAAGTAAGGACACACCAATCTTTCGGCAACCATATTATACTTGCTAAAGAAAAGAGGGAAATTTATGTGGAATAAGAATAAAGGGAAGACGACCGTGTCATATTTAACTAATACAACCAATTACCGTTTCGTATTTAGCATCATTTGTGTTGCACCTGTTTCCAGATAGTGCAAATACACTGCTATTTGATGGCTTGTCGACTGATTTGCTCAGATCTTCCTTGCCACTTGAGTCCGGATTGCGGGAAGAAGGCATGACAACAGAATCACACAATTCTTTCTTGTTAATAGAACCCTGGGGTCCATTGCGGACAGATGGTACCATAATAGATTCATTCAAATCCTTCTGGAGACAGCTGCCCACATTGTAGACAGCTGAAGAAACATGTGCTAGATGGTTTCCAGCACTTGTATTCACAGCAGAAAGGCCCTTCACTGAATCCTTTGCTGATGGAACTGCCGATAAAGATTCTGACAAAGGATCCCTATTAAGAGACGAGCACTCAATACCCATTGAGCCATTTACTTTCTGAAAAGAGCTCTCTTTCATTGGAGTCTTCTTCGGAGGATTAGTGTTAAGTGAATCCCTATGAGCTACAGTTTTCGAAATTGCTACCTTTCCCAAGGCATTCATGACCACATTTTCTTTCTGGATGACATCAGCTTTCTTTGAAGCAAAATTTCTCCTGTCCCTAACATAAAATAACATGTATGCCTTCTGCTGCAAAACTTTCCTTTCATTAACTTGGACAACCTGTTAAATGCCATAGTAACTCAATGAGGAAGTCTTGCTTGGAATAGAAAAAGGTCTCATGATCGGAACCATATTCACAAGCTGGAGAAGATTCTAAACGATTGTATATCATGGACAAAACTGAAGCCAATCAAAACATGAATGTAACTTGAAAGAACATAAATATCAATGTTTTAAAAACCGACTCGGGCATCGACCCGGAAAAGAGAAAGGGTCAAGAGTCAAAGGGACGAACCGGAGTTGACCCGATGATTTTTAAAAAATTTAAAAAATGAAAAATAAGTTTTCTGAAATCAAAAAAACTACTCAAAAGCAATTTTTTAGAGTTTTCATGCTTTTGATTCATTTTGTGTACGGAAAGAGAGTGATTTCAACGATTAGTTACAAATTACAATTAATTGTGGAAAGAAATGATTTTTAAAACCGGTGAAACTGGGAATGGTTCAACAGGTTTATCAAAACCGGGCAGGTCGACGGGTTTTTGGGCAGGTTTTTAATTAGAGGTTTTTTCTATGTAACCAGCCTGGTTTTAGTTCTAGTTGAACCGGCCGGGCCGGAAACACTGATAAATATTGGATACCTTAGAAAATATTACTTTCTTTTACCTGATTATCATCAAGAGAATGCCACATGCCGCTTGATGTGCGAACAAAGCAATAGTAGTGGCCAGAATGGGTACTCCAACCAGCATGAACCAGAACACCATAGAGTGTGTATTTCAGATCCCCATCCTGCAAGAATTGAAATATGGAAGAATAATGAGAAGATAAATCAGAAAGAGAACCCAAGCAACAAACAGGTGTCGAGCAGGATGTCAAATAAGTATCACCAGACATCACGGATTTATTTAGCATAGTGGATAGTATGTTTACTGTAAACACTAATTTTGCATTCATTACAAAACCTTGAAACACTAGGCTGGTTTTAATTACCAGACAAACAGGACTAAGAGTATGTTTGTGTGTGCTTATAAGCACTTACAAGCCAGTCAAACATTATTTTCATCAACACGTTTCGTAAGACCTACAACTTTTATTCACTTTTTATTTATACATTTCGTAAAACCCAATGATTATAATCTACAAAAATCTTTACCAAACATATTATATTACTAAAAGAAAACTAGACCTCTTTCCCAATAAATTTGGAGTAGGTCACATGAATCCCTCTCCATCCAATCCATAGCTTTATTTACCCAAAATCCAATGAAATCATCATTGAGGTATGTAATAGGAAAAGTTCGGCAAGCTAGCCCAGTTCCTTAGCTTCAGTCACTTCCTCAGACTTTGGATACCTCTCTCAGGTTCATATTTTGCAACCATATCAGATTGTGTTAATTTGGTCTATCTCAGCCACTTCTAACTAGTACTATTGAAAAAGAGCTTCTTTAGAATAAAGGCCTGACATGAGGCACACCTCAAGACATAAACTTCGGGGCCGTTTTAAAACAATGTTGTTCTGTATAACTTGCCTTTTTTAACTTTAAAGATATACCCAATAACATGAGATCTCTGGTGTACTTATCCTATTCATCCAACCCGATGTAATCTTATAATTTAAAACTTTGAATGCATGTAGAAAATTTTATTCTCAAAAACTGATGCTCAGAGCAGTGAGATGACAACAAGAACACTGAAACCAAGTTAAATTTGAGATGATGGCCAAAAAAGCAGTTTTAGGGTTCAGGAGACATAACATTATATTTTCCAGCGCATATTACATTATCCCCTTTTAATTTGTATTTTTAAATCCAAAAGGCTAGGGAAGGTGGCAAGTTTTATTTCAATATCATCATTTCTCCAAATTTTTCAATCAATGGACTTTGAGTTACACCTATCTTGGTGGAGATTAAATCATTTATTCAAAGTAAATGACTGAAGAATTTTTTACTAAAGAGAACTCCCACGAATCAAGCAAAAATTTATAAAAATTGAAATCTATAATAACCACATAGAACTTACACAGGGACCAGTTACAAAAGGTTTCAAGTCCAAAGTAGGGCCAAACTCAATTTTCTTGTCAATTTTTTGCCCTGGTACATGCGAACCAAACCGCTTCAGATGAATTGTGAGGACATGGGGTGCCTTATAAATTGTGAGCTGCTTGAGAGCCTTAACTTTCTGTTTGCATTTCTCACACTGGTACTGCTTTGCACCTCCATCTAACTGCTCTTTAGCCGTGAAATGAGCAAGTGCCTTGCATAATGAGTCCGCCTTCATAATTTCTAAACTAAGATCTAAGAATGGATCAAACTTATCGGAGCAAAAAGAACACTGCATGCATTTAACCTGAAAAATGTAACAAATGTAATCAGCACTAAAACAATAAAAACCCAAGATCCTTAACATTTTTGCCAGTGAAGCATCAAAAGAAACCAAAAATCCTTTTTCTTTCAGTTAATCCCACATTATTTTTTGTGATTACATCCAAACACTACTTCATATTTCACCAATTCTAACAAACATGCACAAATTACCTGACTACGTAAGCAACCACCAAATATCTTGTGGACTAAACTTTTCTCATAAGCATTAGGTGATTCGCTTGGCACTCCTGAAGGTAGGCAGCATTTGTGCATAGATTCTAGTAAATTCACCATGTATTCATGAGCGTCCTCTTGTCTTGAATTTCGGAAGTTTCGTGATATGCCTAATGCCAGGTCAAGGATTCTAACTTTCAAAAGAAAGATGAATGTGCCACCCACCATGAATCAGCAATTGAGTATGTTGCTTGCACTATGCAATAACGAGAAAAAACTTGATTTCTTGCAAATTTTGGAAATGAAAAATATATATTTTCCAAAGTGTATAATAACAAAAGTATTTGCATCATCTAAAATCAGTTAATCAGTTGACAAGGAGAACAGAGAAAAGGGACGAGACAATAAAGATTGAGGAAAATGATTGACTGAACAACCGAAGAGTGTCTCTATTGTGACTTAACAGATGTTGCCATGAACACATAATTACCGAGAAACTTGAATTATTTTACATCAAACAACAAGGAGAAAGCAGGAAAAGAGACAAGCAAATCACTAAACAGAAATCAATGGACGGGAAGCGAGAGCACTTTCAGCAGATTTTATTAGTAAAAAAATTAAATAAAATAAACCTCACGACTCATCATTAGGATACAACGCAAGTTTGATACGAGATCTTTAGGCTCCAGTATTCTCCCAGTCGACTGCAGAGCACGGCTTACATGTTTCTGGATGGCACAAAGAGCACAAAAGCCAGCAGTACGACCTGCAAAATTAAACTTAGTTTCAAAATAAGATAATGAGCATATATTTTAGCACATGTAGAGTCGGCACTAGAAAAGCATGTCTAGAAAACTTAAAAATAAGAAGCACAGAGTAGATTTCCCAACACAATATGCATACTACAGTTTTCAATATTTTGCATCTTGAATATATGTGACCTCTAAATGTTTCCTACTTACTTTTTTTAGGCAAAAAAATAACTTTATCTTTTTGGGGGAAATAAGTCCTCTCTTTGTCATTGCAAGTTTAGATAGATCTTGTGAAAGTTATTGAGCATTGAATATGGAAATCAATATAACATGTGGCGGTACTTCAAATAACTATATCCAAGAATGAAAGATATCCTAGTAGCACTGCTACAGACATCACTAATAGTGTATACCGATTTCGAGCGGTGGATTCGACCGTAAATTACGATTCAAATTCAATGGCAATTCAAATATGTAGAAGATAAAGAGGAATGTAGATTTGAGAATTTGATTTGAGGAGAAGGAATTTGAAGAACAGATATGATGGAGAAAAATCAATTTTGAGAATGATGTAGCAGATGAAGAAGAAGGTAGATTTGAGAATTTGATTTGAGAAGATTGAATTTGAAGAACTGAGGAGATATGATAGAGAGAAAAATCAATTTTGAGAATGAATATAAAGATAAACGTATATGTGTTTTTTTGGATGAGTAGAGAAGAAACTCCCTACGGTCGTGATCAAATTTGGCAATCTCTTCCCAAGTGCTACCAACAATCAACTAGTTAGTCCTTCACCACTAACCCAGTCAAGGGTGGAGTATCGACGTCCAACACATAAGACAACGACACACCTCATACATGCTACATTTTTATATTATTTTAATTGCTGACATGTGAGAAACATGTCCTGAGACATCAAGGACAAGACATGCCCCATTTTGTAAATTTCGGAATATAAAAATTGTGAAGATTATGTTACCAAGACATAAGAAAATTGTTAGAATTTCACATCAAATTTGTTTTAGACCTACTATACAGAGTTTTTTATACATAAATATTTTTATTTTGTTGGCACTAGTAATATAAAACACAATCTAAATTAGTTAATACAACAAATAGGACTCCACAAGTTCAAAATATTTCACCAGAAAAATCAAAACCAAAGCTAGAAAATGGCTATTAATTTTGTTTAGCAATAATAAAATATCAAAATAAAGATATAATAGATAAATGTACAATGTGAATATTTTAGTTGATGTTTCCCAAACATTTCGATGTGCTACTATTTAAAATGTCATGTTTGGTTGTGTCAATGCCCCTATCCCTGCTTCTTAGGTCATGAGTATTATAATGCAAGATAACTAACTTAAAAGATCTGATGATAACAGGTTTGTGAGGAAAAGATAAAATACAAGGTGCACTTAATCATGTATAATTTGGGCTCCAAAAAAGGATCAAGCTCCATAGTATGTATTCTAAATTCTAATATTATTTAGACATGGAAAAAGATAGAATAAAATCATAAATGTGAATTTTTCTTGTATGGTTAAAAAGGACAGAATTTAGCAATTAATAAGTGTGTCCAGCATGAGCATGGGGAGAGGGGGAAAGGAAGAAAGAGACTCACAAGAAGTTTGGTGCTTCCCGCTTTGGAGATATGCTGCTAATGGCTCAGTGTAAGTCAGACATTGTAATACTGAATTGAGGAAACAAGTATTTCCAAGATTACGCAAGCCAGCACCCTGTAGTTACACACATGAGCCTCATAATTATGTTATCTGGTTCGTCAACAGAAAATTAATAATTCCCGAGTATCATCTTTATTAGACAGCATAAGGACCAACTGGTGGATTAATAGAAAGCGAACAAACAGTGATAACCAATCAAATTCTGAGAATATTGTCAAATATCTGGGCAAATAGACATAGATACAAGGAGGAAAAAGTAAGAGCACCTCACACAAAAAGAAAGTAGTCTATAGAGGAGAACCAACTTGAAGAATTGTTGTTATCTGGAAATGTGGGCACCAAAACCTCCACTGTTCAAAATAAATCCCAGAAAACCCAGAATTTATTTAGTGGATTTCAACTCCATACTATCTTTACAAGTATGTCGAAGTGGTTCCTAAACCCACAAATCCATACAAGAAAAAAATACTAATAAAAAATTACAACCAGTGACAGGGCAAAACCCTATCAAAGTCAACATCAATGGAAGGAAACCTTCTTGTATCCTATACCAATCCTTAAAAGAGCTCAGCATGCAAGAATTTCAGTGCAATTCAATAATTTCTAGTGTCCCAACAAAGTTTAATAGTTACCATAAAGATATGATAAAAAACTTGTCTTTCTTCAATCAGAGATGATGTCTCAATCTTGGGTAAGTGAGTTCTATTAAACTCGACTTTCATCTTTTAGACTTGAAGAATGATGATACGATACTGACTCTAGTCACTTGTACATTCTACATGCCATCCCGAAAATTTGAGAAAATAAAATAGGACCAAAAATTCCATTTGATTAAGTAGAGACAATTATTGAGAAAGTTAAACAAGTGAAATTTCAACAAAATAAAATTATTCCAGAGCTAGACTAAATTATGAAACCAGGAATATTAAAAAAAAAAATTGAATGCAAACAAAGATTTAGATCAAATGGTTCATCAAACTTAATCACAACCGTATGGAGTTTTCTCCGCTACTAGAAGAAAAAAAGAATATAAGTCCATTTGTGTCTACGTCTTCAATCTCCTCTTAAATAAAACTCTCTCTCAAACAATCATCTCCTTGCTCTACTCCCTCATTCAATCCTAAAATCATAACCCCGCAACTCATATTGTCATCCATCAAGACTCTGTCAAGACCAAAGAATTCAAATCTCATACAAATTCTCATAAACCCTACAGTCTGGATTTCACAGCAGGAAAGAGGTATACTAGTCTATATGGCATCCGGTAAAAATATAAGACAAGCATCCCAAGTTAGGGAGGAAAAGAAAAAGGCAAAGAGTTCAGAAAATATCGAAGAAAAACTCTTCCCTCGACCAAAATTACAAAAAAGTTTAAGCCCAAGTAATTGTGCAAATAACAAACTTAAAGCACAAGAAAAGGAAAATATAAAAATCTTCGTCAATAAGAAAACTGACACAAATATACTTACTTTCACTCAAGCACATACTACTACAAACAAGCCCAACCAAATTTCGAAAACCTCATAATTAGTTATAGAAACAGAGACTAAAAACGTCCCGGAAAAATAAAATGCAGGTATTCCGCTGGAGAAGACCATAAATTAAAAAATCTAACAACAAATAAATTGTCAAGAATTCATATATAAACATATTAATTATATTTGTGTGTGAAAGAAAAAAGACAAATGTAAACACTGCCGAGAAGAACTCACAATTCTCCTGAAAGTAATTCCAAAGCCAAGCTCCGGATCTAAACCGCTTTCCAGAAGCTCCGACCTGTCACCCTTCTTGCCCGAAAATGATGCAGTATGGGGCTCCGAATGAAACCCATTTGAAGAGCCCGGGTTCAAAGTCACCAGCTTAAACCCATTACTATTGTTATTACTGAACCCATTAAATGGCTTCCTCGCCAAATGGAACTCTATTCTCCGATGAAAAACCGCCGACCCGACCGAATTTGGATCAGGATCCGGGTCCGCCGCCCGGTTCAAACTCACTGAATCCATAAACCAGATGTTGAATCAAAATCCCCCTTTCTTCTTCTATCTATGAATATATATGGATATGTGTTTATATTCGTTCTGTAGGCTTTCACAAACTGAACACGTTGGTGTGAGAGAGATAAAAGAGGGGAAGAGAGCGTTTTCGGCTATGGAGAGAGAGAGAACAGACAACAGAGCTTTAAAACCCTAAACAGTGTATGATGAAATAGGAACAGCGTGTACGCGTTGCACTAGATTACTTGTCTTACTATGGCACCGTTTCCTCGTGCACTTATAATCTTGTATTATAATTAAGAAAGAAAGATCACTTCTCTTAAGGAGAAGTTTTTGAAGGCGAGTTATAAATCGAGAGATGTACATGAGTGGCAGAGACTTGAGGGAGAGAGCCAACAGGCCAACCTTCAGGATAGACTCCCATAATATTTCAATGAAAATCTGCTCTACACGAGAATCGAACCTGCGTTATCGGAAGATTTCTCCCCACGTCATCTCAAGCCTTACCAACTCGCCTATACCCTTGACGACTAAGAAAGAAAGATCACTTGTTTTTTTTTTTTTTTTTTTTGATACCCAGGTATCCTAGCTTCGCTATACTATATCCTGGACCCCCAAGACCCTTGCCCCTAGAACATTGGAGGAGGTAAATCGCGGGTTATGCCTCAACTGGCTCCCAGGTTCTCCTCATCCGACCGTACACTTCTGCGCACAAGGAGCCGCCTCCAAAGTGAAAAAGATCACTTGTTTTATGAGAAGGAAAGTGTAGAGTCAATTTCGCAAGTGGTCACTGAAGTTCAAGAAAAAAATTTAAATTGGTCATTAGAATATTGTTTTGATCCATTAAATCACTAAAGTTAAATAATATTACATAATATGTCACTCTATGAGTCTAATGAATATCATATCTGACGTAGCATCCATTAAACCTTGGCGTGGACTAACAGCATTTATAGTGACATATTCTTTTCAATCAACGTTCTATTTTAGTTTTGTCGAGATATTTTTACTGTTTGTTAATTGTGAAAAATATGGTTAGGGTTGAAGATATCAATTTTGTGTTTTTGGTTGAACATGAGGTTTTTCTTTTTAAGAATCGCATCGTTTTGAATATATGTACAGTAGCCATTAGTCGATGTAGGAGCAAGACTAGGATTTCGGTCTAAAGAAGGCAAAAAAAATTCGTCGCCCCGAATCCGTCCCGCTTTTAAATGGAGAAACATTTTTTCACCATTTTACCCTTATAAATTTTTTTAAATTCCATATTCACCTTTAATCATTAATGTGTAATTATTTTTTAATATTTTATTTATTACTCTTTTATTGTTCATCCAATAGTATATTAAATTTTCAACAATTTACTAAATATACAATTAAAATTTTTAAACATTTAATCTATTAAATTAAATATGAAAGTAAAAAGATGATCTCAATTTTTATTTTTATTTTTTTTTGCATTAAGTAGATAAAATGAATGAGAAATGAGTAAAAAAATAAAAATGAATGAGAAAATTTGCAACTTTATTTATTATCGCATTAAAATTCAAATCATTGTTGTCAAAACTGAAATGGAGATAAAAAGATTATTTTTAATATATTAGATTATAGTGATTACTAGCATGTTTGGTTCAGTTCTTTTTTGAAATTTTTTTTTCTCAAATTCATTTTCAACTACATATTTTTGTAAGACCTACAAATTTTATCAACTTTTCAATCACATATTTTACCAATTTTTTTCAAAATTTTTAAACCCCGACAAACATATACTATAGTTATAACTAACGTGTGAAACTTTTTTCATTTTTAATTTAATTTAATTTATATATATATAACATTATTCTCATCTTACTTCAATCCGTCAATAATATTCTTACTCTGTCCGTCAACAATATTCTTACAACATAGACAAGTATTGACACCTCTTTAATTTTTATTTTTTATCGTTATTCTCATCTTACTTCAATCCGTCAATAATATTCTTGATCTGTCCGTCGACAATATTCTTACAACATAGACAAGTATTGACACCTATTTAATTTTTATTTCTTACTCATATTTATGACATTTTATTTACGTCGTCAAATCAAACATGTCTAATCATTATGTTTTCTCAAAATAATATTAGTAATTATTAATTTTATTCTTTGTAAAATGCATCCCTAGAGATCATTAATACTATAAGATTTGATATCAATAGTTCGCCAATCATCAAAGTTTAAATCACCAAAAGATCTTAATTGGATTCAAGTTATTTATTATCACCATATAAAACTCATCTCTAATTATAATTGTACTTAAATGAATGCAATTATCTTTTAATATTTATTTGTTACTATTTTATTGTTCATTATTATCATACATTTAATTTTTAACAATTTATTAAATGTACATTTAAAATTTGTAAATATTTAATATATTAAATTAAATATGAAGGTGAAAAGATGATCTCAATTTTTTTTGTCTTACGTAGATGAAAAAAATGATAAATGGATTTTGAAAAAAATAATAGAAAAACTGTAACTTTTTTTATTACCGAATTAAAATTTAAATTATGGAGATGAAAATATTGTTTTGAATACGTTGGATTACAATAATTATAATTGACAACCAATATATGAAACTTTTTTTAATTTTTAATTTAATTAATAATACATCAGATGCGTTTAATAAAAAGAGAACATACACAAAGAATATTATTTACAAGGAGTAACTACTCCAATAAATGTACAATATTATATAGACAATCATTACATTCTCTCCAATAAAATTATTAATTATTAATTTTTTTTTTTGTAAAATACAATTCTGAAGATCCCTATTAATACATCATTAATTCATACGATTTGATATCAATTGTTCGTCAATCATTAAAATTCAAATCACCAAAAGCTATTAAATGTACTACTCGTATTTATACTATATAAAATTCATATTTGATTGCAATTATACTTCTATAAATGTAAATAAAATATCAACATCGAACAATACAAAACATCTTATCAACAACCATATTTTTTTATCTTTATAGCAATTGCTACTTTAACATTTTAATATTTAATAATTAAAAAATAAAAAATTAACAATATAATTACAAAAGTACATGCAACGCACGCGTGTTAAGTAGTAGACTAAAGAAGAATCAAATATGAATTGAAACTATAAAATATAAATCTCAACCACTACACCGCAATCTCAATCTTATATTTTTCAGTTTTACAAAAAAAAAATAATAATAAATTTGTGGGACCATTGGCGGGTCAAAGGGTTGTTCTGCCTCGCAAATTTTCGGGTCGCGGGACGATGCAAGGCATGACCGATTCACCCCATTGCCATCCATACATTGGTCTGATGAGAAGGTGCGAGAAAAAAAATCAAACAAAACGATAAAAGCAATGATATTAAAAGTATAACAAATTTTATGATTGTTCCCAAGAGTTTTCATACTATATAAACGTCGTATAATCATTTCATTGTCAAATTTATCAATTTCATCTTTTTCAGCATGTCAAATGAAGCATACAAAAGAACAAATTACCTTAATTCACACAATTAAACAATCTCAAATTTCAATTTCAATGTACACAATTATACCGTAAACAAATAATACATATACACAATAAAAAGTAATATTAATTATACCACAAATAGACAATTTATACTCAAAATAAACAAACCACTACCACTTCAAATACAAATTGCATGCCTACATTAACAATAATAGAGATTATAAGAGGGTGTATAACATTTTAAATTACATTCCCTCATTAACAATAATAGAATATTTGAAAATAAAAATTAAGCTCAAATCGAAATTGATGGAGAAGTTATAGATATTGGATTACATGGTAGAATTGAAAATTTCAAAATTGGCTCGAGTAGTTTGAAAGTTTCAAGCTTGGAATCAACCATTTTCATTCCTTGCGTAGTGTGCGATCACCTCTCCGCATATAAAATTGTCTTATTGAACCTTCAAAATATTGATTTCTTTTAACAGAGGTTTTTCAATGGAAAAAAAATTGAAACATCAAAAACCCAATGCAGGCAACTGCCCCAATTGCGCATGCTAACTTTGTGTATGAATCGATATTAAAGTTTAAAGGTGCCACATCGGATTTAGAGTGAATGGTGCTGACAAAATGATTAATTAATTAATTTAATTTAATTTTAATAACTAAATAGGTTGATAAATATTTGAACAATCAATTTAAAATTTTGGTTAAACTTTAGTGACCGTTTATAAAATTAACTCTTAAAACGTAATAAAAAAAAAAACGTGTGTAGTAGAGATCCCAAAGAACATAGTACTATCAATCCATTTAAAACGATAAAGATGGGCAGGCAAAGGTGGATAGTAGCTAATGATTCGTCATTTGGGAGCTTAATCTCTTATCTATGGTGGGGTAGGAGATATAATGCATATAAGTGAGGTGGCTAAACATGATTGGTAGAAATCATAAGTATGGAATCATGAACTACCAACAATGTGATGTTACTTCAGCATGGACATTATAAGTTAATAGGAGATCAAAACCCTTGTCATTTGTTTGTCTGCTCATCGTACTGTAACAAATTGCATTGTGTTTGTTAGTATGTTTTTCTTTTTATTTTCTTTTTTATGGTTTTCCACAAAATTATACTAAGAAGATAAAAAATTGTTGAGCCCAACAACTTGCTGAGCTCACGAGTACACAACCTTCTCCTTTTTGGACAAGTCGAGTTAGAGTTGCCAATAAATGCAAGTCGTACCAAACACTTGAATAAATTATGTTAAATTTCTACAGAGATTCAATTCATTTCATACTTCTAAGTCGTGTATTTAATTTGTTAAAATTATAAAAACATTCAATTTCACTCGAATATGAAAAATGAATGACTTTTTAAACTAATTAAAAAAATATAATAAATCCCAATTTATCATCTAATGGTCTCGTCACAACGTTTTATTTCTCGGATGTGATATTTTTCATGGAAAATAGTGCAATTAAACAAATCCTTAGGGCCTGTTCTCTTTGCTGTTTTCAACCCGTTTCCTGTTTTGAGTTTTTGAAAACGGCCAAAACGTGTTCTCTTTACAATTTTCGAAAATAGATTTTTGAAAACAAAAAAAAAAAAAAATTGCAAAGAAAACACAAAACGACATTTCTACCGTTTTGCCCGTTTTCTTTGCAAATGTTGATTGTAGCCAAAACGGCCAAAACGCGCGTTTTGGCCGTTTTGGTCTACGGTTCGAATCCTTTCCTCCGCCTTTTTTTTTTTTTTTAAATTTTATGCTGGGCGATCGCCCAGTACAATAATTCCAGATTTTATTTTTTTTTAATTTCGATCACATTTTTATTACGATTTGCATCTTTGGGCTTGTTTTAACACATATTTGTGTATTAGAGGTTATAATATATAAGTATAGATAATTTTCATGTTGGAAAATCAATTATTAACATCAAATTGTTTGAAAAAATATATGCGAAAATCAAAAATCAATTATTCAACACACACCTATTCACATATACAGAAATCAAAATTCTCTTTCGGGGGCCAATTTGTAAAACAACAATAAATAAAATATGAAAAATATATAACAATTGTATTAGCATTAAATTATTTTGAGAATGTATTCAATTGTATTAGCATTATATAGTCTATCTTGTTAGAATTTTTATACTATATTAATATCAAACTATTAAAAATATTGAATAATGAAATTTTTTGAATAACATATCATACAAAATCATTTTTCAAAATTTTCAACGTAAACGCGTTTTCGAGTTTTCTGTTTTCAGAAACAATTTTCAAAAACACCAAAAAGAATGTATTTTCAAAACATCAAAACAAACACTCAAAATACAAAACACAAAATGAATTCAAAACTTAAAACACAAAACTCAAACACAAAGAGAACACGTTCCTCTGGAAAAAAAATGTAACTAACTTTTTCATCTTTTTGCATCATGATGGATGTAGCATTTGCAAGTTTTGTTTTTTATTTTAAGCATTGTAAATTTGTAATTGAAGTAGTACTTACAACTTTATGCATTACGAAAACATCCTCATGACTTTACTTAGTGTAACTCTAGAGTTAAGGTATGACGTCCCTCTTTGTACACAATTTTGTGCATCTACGCGTAATGGCATAAGAGTAGTGCCAAACCTCTCATCTAAGTTTTGGACATGAAGCTAAAAACACTTGCTCTAGCTTATAATGAGCTTGTAAAAATATTCATTACATTGACACTTTAATAATTATGATACATGTACCCTTAGTTGATAACACTACTAAAATCAACAAGTACCATTACTTAGTTTAAGGGTATGGGTACCATTAAATTGACACCCTCACTTCGTCAGAATAGATAGGTGTGCCATATTTTTAGGTACTATTATCAATATTCGAGCAGAATGTGATATCAAATTGAAAAAGACTGATTATGCACTTATATCAATAAAATAAATGCAGAAGCTTGGGTCAAATGTTGGTAAACATATAAATAACTTTTATTTTATGCAAAATACAATAGTTCTACCATACTTTCACAATCACAAAGCGGCAAAAGCTAAGGGTGCGTTCTCTTTGCGTTTGAGTTTTGTGTTTTGAGTTTTGAATTCATTTTGTGTTTTGTGTTTTGAGTGTTTGTTTTGAGATTTTGAAAATGCGTTCTGTTTGGAATTTTTGAAAATTATTTCTGAAAACAGAAAACTCGAAAACTCGTTTACTTGAATTTTTTTAGAAATTTGGATTTGGAATTAAAAACAATTTAAACACAATTAAAAACAATTAACTATGGAATTAAAAATATTTACAAACAATTAAAAATATTTACAAACAATTAAAAACATTTAATTATGGAATTCAAAATATTTAAAAACAATTAAAAACATTTACAAACAATTAAAAACATTTAATTATGGAATTTAAAATATTTAAAAACAATTAAAAACAATTAACAAACAATTAAAAACATTTAATTCTGGAATTCAAAATATTTAAAAACAATTAACAATATGTAAAAACAATTAAAAACATTTAAAAACAATTTAAAAAAATTTAAACTTGGAATTAAAAACATTTAAACAAAATTAAAAACATTTAAAAACAATTAAACCATTTAATTATGGAATTCAAAATATTTAAAAACCATTAAAAAGAATTAAAAACATTAATTATTTGGAATTAAAAACATTTATTAATTACAAACATTTAATAAAAATTAAAAACATTTATTAATTACAAATATTTATAGAATTAAAAACATTTAAAACCCATTAAAAAAACAATTAAAAAGATTGAAAAGGAAAGGGGAATTGAACCCTTAACCTTTGCCATGGAAATGGTGTACCTGGCCACTTGGACTAGGAACCGCATTTGTTAATGAAACGCGGACAATTATTAAATCATTACTCGTCTGCGTAAAATGAAAAAAAAAAAAATGCCGCGACCAAGAATCGAACCCTTGACCTCCATGGCCAAAATGGCCAAAACGCGCGTTTTGGCCATTTTGGCCAACTCCGCGTTTTGGTCAGAAAACGCTCAAAATGATAAAATACCGTTTTCTGTTTTCTTTGCAATTTTTTTTGGTGTTTTAGAAAATGCATTTTCAAAAATGAGGAAGAGAACGTGTTTTCATTATTTTCAAAAACTAAAAACGGAAAATGGCCTCAAAACACCAAAGAGAACGCACCCTAATTACTTAAATAAAAGGAAAGGGGTATGAATTATACATGGTTGACTAACCAAAATCACAATAGAGCCAATTTTTTTTTTTTATTTGAACGTTTAAACATCTCCACATGAACAAAAGTGGCTTTCATTTTTTCTTCTCTACCGCCGTTATCTAATGAAATTCTTAGTCATCGTGCTTCGAAGCCCAATTGTCTTCTTTAATGATATGAAAAATATGATAATTATTGGGATGGATATTGCATACTCAGTGAATAAAATATGGTAACCGTGTGCATAATATACGTATATGAGAGTAATGATCTTTTACCTAATGATCTTCTACCTACGATGGGTAGGAGATCATTACTCGCGTATATGATATATTGTATTGTTATTGTTTTCTTATTTATTGATTCATATAGAGTCAATGATTTATACACTTCAACTCGTAATAATAACAATCATCATAAATATGGCAAGTGCCCCCCGTATGACACTTAAGCATTGATCCCTTTTCTATTGGTTTTTTGTATTCACATACTCACATTTTTTATTTATTTGATATTTTAATATTCCCAAACTTTGAGTGAATTCTAATTATTTGGCAACTTCGAGTGTAATAACTTTGCTATTGAATGGCTACCGTTTGACAAAAAAATTCACATTTATTATTTGTAAACATAACTAAGTCTCATTTAATCAAACAAGTATGAGAATTGCAAAATGATATTTCTGAATTCTTTATAAAAAATGTCATCGTAAAATCGAGAATCACATCATAGTTTTACTATTCAACAACCATACATAATAGTTAGGTGGTAGTGACAATTAAACTAGGTAAGATAAATTACTAGATAGTTGTGACTGAGAATAAAAAAATATTATAAATAGTTAAAATAAGGAAAAAGGGGCAAATAATTTCTTAATTATATTCATTGTTAGTGTACACGAGTTTGATCCCCAAAGATTGAACGTGGTGTCCTTTGCAGATTTTGTGCTCATTTTAGGGAGCAAATGTTGCCAGGCCCAAAATCGCTTATATATATTTTTTATTTAGGTAAATTGTAGTTAGTGTATTTAATTTTTGATTTTATTTACACATGTATCCTCAATATTTAATTCTTAACATTCATTACCTTAATCTTTTATATAATTAACAGTCAATGTTATAATTGGCTGCTAATCACTGACCGTAGGTAAGGATGGCAAAAAAGCTCGTCGGCTCGGCTCGTAAAAGCTCGACCCAGCTCGGACTCGGGCTCGTCGAGAGACGAGCACAAGCTAGGGCCGAGCTCAAAAAAAAAAAGAGGGCCGAGCTAGCTCGGCTCGGCCAAAAAACGAGCCGGCTCCATGAGCTCGGCTCGTTTGGGCTTGTGGACACGAGCCCACGAGCCCAAAATCACGAGCCACGAGCCGGCTCGGCTCGTGGCTCGTGCATTACACCATTTTTTTATTTTTATTTTTTGTTTTTTAATTTCAATATTTTTCTATAAATACTCTTATTCTAAGGAGAATGGTTTTCAATCTTTAATTTTCAACATAAAAGATACCCGATATTGTATTTTTCTCTCATTTTCAAAATTTTAAAAAAAAACAAAAAAAAAAAAATTGAGGGCCGAGCCGAGCTCGTGGGTAGCTCGGCTCGGCCCGTTCGACCCACGAACTCGTGGGCCGAACTGAGCTTGCTTTTTGGAGACGAGCCGAGCTCGTATTTTATGGGCCGAGCTGGCTCGGCTCGGCCCATTGCCATGCCTAACTGTAGGGAAGTTTACTCCACTACAAGTACAAAAAAAATACTTCTTTATTCGTCACTACGTCTTCATCATCTCAAACCAACAAACATATCTCTCTCTTAATTCTTCAATTTCTCCATATTCTTGTCTATATTCATCAAAATCAAACTCTCCTCAAACAAAAATCTCTCTCTCTCTCTCTCAATCTTCTCAACTCCTCAATCTATTAAAATCATCTACGGTTGAATTTCACTGCAAAGAAAAACAGTATACTAGTTATATAAAAAGTTGGGTTGATAGATGTCAAAATTTAATACTGAGGATACAAGTGCAAATGAAATCAAAGATTGAAGATACTAGCTGCAATTTACCATTTTTATTTGAAATATTGGCCCAAAAGCCTAGGCCAACCCAAATTATTTTAATTCATTTAGATTTTCTCAGCCCAAATTGATCTAATTTTTTCGGTTTTCAGCTAACATGAACAATACCCGAAATTGATAATTTCAGACTTCAGCCCTAAAACCGATTGCAATACTTTCATATATTTTCTCTCAATTTCCTGAAATTCAAGCTCCAATCAGCTAAATCACCCTAAATCCGTTAACTCAGCTGCCAGCTCCGTTTCTTTTCTTCCCGGACCGGCGACTGCAAAGTTCAACGGGCGACTGGGCGAGTGCGGAGTGTCCGACCAAAGGACTGCTAAGTGTGACCAATCAACCGGTATTTTTTTAGCCTTTGTGTAACGTGTATATATATATATATATATATATATATATATATATATTATATATATATATATATATATATTATGATTTTCGTATTTTTTTTCTGCTTCCTGATTTTATTTGTATTTTTTCAGCATTTGTATATTTTTTCTGCTTGTTGAAATAAATCCTTCTTTATTAAAGAAAGAAAGTTATTGCCATGAGCTAAAGAAAGAAAGTATTGCATACAGAAGAAAACTATGATTGATTATGATTGAGTCCTGAGAATTAGTTCCTGTATTGCAGTTGGTTTCTACTAGTTTCAACTCATTCAAGACAATTCCTTTTTAATTTTTTTCTGTTTCCTTTGCTTATGTCAATTTGTACACGTAGCTGTTTTTTGCAATGCTTGACATTCAAATTATTTATTTTTCTGGGAGCAACTGTTAGATGAGTTTAACTGCGGATTCTCCAGTACATTCGTCAAGCAGCGATGACTTTGCAGCCATTCTAGATGCAGAGTTGGATTCTGCTTCTGATGCATCACGTGATCCAGAAGAGGTAGAAGAGAAAGTAGAGGAAATCAATGTTGACGACGACGAAGAAGACTATAATTCAGATCATCAGAGGTACTCTTTTTTTGAATTGATCGAAGTACATTATAAGGACATAAATTGGCTGCTGGACTCAAGTTCTTTGTACAGATGAAAACCACTTATTTGATTAACAATAACATAATCTTGATGGCCTTTGGGGTTTGGTTGGGTGGTGCAACCCTAATTCTATACATTCCCGAAGTTTGAATCTAAGATGTAGGAAAAACACGATCAATAGTGGAGAAAAGTACACCAAGTAACTCTCTAGTTCCGTATATGTAGTTATGCTAGAATTCATAGGAACAAATATGACTTGAAGATCTACACTTTGGTATAATAGTTAACCTTCTCGTGAGTTAGTGGAGGCATTATATTAAATATATCTAAAAGATCAACACTTTTGTTGTATATTTACTTGTCAAAATCATTGACTCATTGTGTAACGAAAATAAGCTATAACATATTGATAATAGATTTCCTTTAGTGCAACTCCTTTAGCATTACATCATGAGCAGCAAATATTGCTGCGGATAATAGTTGTTTACTATTAGAACTAGAAAGCCTAAAGTTCCATTACTTATTCCATATAGAGTGTCTAAGGGTATATTCATCTTTTAAACAAAAAGAGTTTTTTCAATTCTTTTATGCGATCGTGTGTTCTTATCATCGAAAATTTAGGTTCGCGATATTTCAGAAACCTCAGAAACAGGCTCCTCAAGTTGTCAGAAAGTGTAAGAAACTGCCACTGAGATTAGTTAGATCCAACTGAAAATGACCATCGTATTGATCCTCTGAACTTTCCTTCCTAACTTGGTATTAATTTTTTTTCTAGATGTAAATTTATCGACTCCGTTTCTTGTTAAAATTGAATTATGCATAAAACTATTTAAGCTTATTTTGCAATCACACCGTGTGTCCTTATCTCCTACTACGGATAAATTGCTCTCTGTAGGACTAACTAGTTACAGAATTAGCCAACTTCTGTTAATACTTTTGGTTACATGTGTATTATTATGCTGATGAAACTAATTGTATATTCAGTTTCTGATAGTTGACACTTACATTGCATTGTTTTGGATGAATAACATCAGTTTCTTTGCCTTCACCTCTTGATATTTAGGTTTTATCTTGATACCTATTATTATTGTAGAATTAAGAGGCGCAAGGTGGAGGTATATGAAGAGATGGTAGATTCACAGAGTTCCAAATCTGAAGGAGAGGCACCACAAAATTTAGGTGATACTTTCTAGATCAGTTGCATTAGTGATTTCTAGTTCAGCAATTCTTTTTAGAAGTCCAGTATTCTATCCTCACTTGAACTAAAATGCCTTGGAAGAGTTGATCGACAATAGCTTTTCCAGGAACAAAAGAAAAAAAAATGAAAATTGAAATGGTGTTTATAGACACTAAATACCCGTTGTGCCCTTGGACATGGTGTTTCCAGTTCGCCATTGAAACATTTGGGTCTTTCCTGCCATCGTGTTCATCCTATGTCAATACTCTGCCTTCTTCATATTCCTCTTCAATTGGAACCCACATCTTCTCCAGAATGCAGAGTGCAAAATGTGCTTCAACTGCAAACGACAGTAATTCTTTTGTGTTCATAATGCATGCTAAGTCTAACAATTCTTATTTTTATGTTCTTATTTTGGCACAAATGCTATAGCTACTGATCATACTTGTTCCACTTTACATGAGGCAACACTTGACTTCTGGTTTGAGGCCTGAGACAGTGGGAACCACTAGGAAAACATAGATAGTGATAAGTTGTTAAGTGTAATGGCTTGTGTAACATGTGCCTTTATCGGAACTAATTATAATCTTGGAGTAGCTTGGTCCATTATATTGGGAGTTGAGGTTCACGTTTGGTGCTACTTCAAAGACCTTGCACTAAATGCTTTAGTGGTTCCCAATTGACTCACTCCATTCATCTAAAATAATGAGGGCATAACAGGTTTGAGAAAGTAAGCCCATAACTAAACAAAAAAGATCATACATTAATAAACTGAAAGATGGAATAAATTTTTTTTTTTTTGGTCCCATATGTGCATATTTCATTCTTCTCTTATGCACTATGCTTTAATAAGTTAAACAAACACAAAACCCTATAGGTGTGCTGGCTTGGGAATAACGTACAAATTATCATTAGGTTCCTTGTTTGTGCTCCTTTTTCTCTCACTCATTTCATTACCTCCTTTTAATTTCTGCTCTTACACTTGCGCTGAGAATCATTTTCCATTGAGGATATGTCTTTTGTATCTCTCATAACCTTTCCTCAAAAGTGTTTTGAGCTCTTTAGGACTTAATCTATATTTATTAACTCATTCGTTTGGGTTGCAATTTCCAACTTGGAAGTTTAGCCATTTCCTGAAACATGTTCTTTCTGTTACATTATTCCGGTGCAGGATCATCTCCGAAGAATAATATGTGTACACATCCTGGTATCATTGGAGGGATGTGCATACGTTGTGGGCAGACAGTGGATGACGAGTCTGGTGTGGCATTTGGGTACATACACAAGGTTACTTTCTGGAGATTTGTTATATTTAGTACTGTTTTAATTTAATTTTTATAAGTTTGTTTTGCATCATAAAATATTTAGCAGTGTCATCCGATTCATCCCCATTTAAATATTATGTCAAGGAATCATATACTTGAATTTAGTTATGATCTCCCGGATAGCATTTTCCTAATTTCATGAACTGGAGTTCTTCACAACAAACAGTAATCTGTGTAAGAATACTTAGGAGAGGTAGGCTTAATCTCAACACCCCTCAACCCCCAATCATGAACCAAAATAGTAGGAAGAAAGAAAGGTAAGGAATCCAATATCCAGTTCCTCACTAACACAGAATAAAAAAGAAGAAAATGCGGAAAAATATAATACACAGGCAACGCACAACAAGATTATAAAATATACCTCTCCTTGTCATCCACACACAGAAATGTTTGGAGTTTGTATGTTTGAAAAGACTGTACATTGATGTATGTATTTCTTGTATATGCAGAATTTGAGGCTTGCTAATGATGAGATTGCTAGATTACGTAACAAAGACTTTAAGAACTTGCTACGCCATAAGAAGCTCTACTTGGTTCTTGATTTAGATCATACTCTGCTCAATTCGACTCGGATTGCAGATATTACGATTGAAGAAAGATACTTAGAGGGCCAAAGAGACACTCTGCCCGGTATGTTTCCATTAGCTTTTTATATGGTCCTGCTTTGGTAATATTTTTCTTGCTTTTAAAGTTTGCATTTATTTCCTTTTTGTTTTCTCTATGTTCTTCAATTTTTGAGCATGATAAATCCAAAATTTCATTAAGAAAGAGGGAAAGGGGGGAAAGTACCATATAAAGGAGGTATACAAAAAAGAAGCTTCTATCAAAATCTATTGAAGCATTCCAGCCAAGAATCTTATTTAGTCAAATATTGCAGCTAAGTATTTACCAGATTAGGGAACTATTATGCGGGTAAGAACCATGTTATTCTTATTGTTGGTTTACAGATTACAGCAACTAAAAGTTTATTGATAAATGTATACATGCATACACAACATGTAGCGTTTTCACGAACACAGAGACGCACAGAACATAAATTATGCAAATTTGATGCATAAATTAAAGACTGCTGGTTGAAATTATATGTTTGTAGCTGAGTACTGACTAAAAGTAGTTAAGAATGAAGCATGAATTAGGATTTGAGATGCTAATACAAGGCAAGAATGAATGATGATATGATGTGGCTGTTGTGAAATCTTTAAGATACACGCACTCTAGTGAACAACAGAATTTGTAGCGATAAATGTTGTTGGTTTGTGTATGTGTATGTGTATCTAGATTGGATATATTAGATGCTACATTTTGCAATTGTCAATGATTTCAAATAAGTTTTTACTGAAATAAAATATAGTTAGGATAAGTTAATTTCCCTTGTCATTGTAGTTGGTAAATTTAGAAAACGACGGTTCACATAAAATATTCGAATTCTTGCAATTGTTGTCCCGTATGCCTATGATTTATTCTCACTATATGTTATTTATTTGTCAAATGTAATCCCTATTTATTTTTTACTTTATTTGATGCTTCTATCTTTCAAACCTTGCTATTGTTTTCCGTATTACTATGATTTATCTCTGATATTGTTTGCCGACTGTCCAATATGTGACATTAGAAATTGCCAAAGGCATTCTGTATCAGCATATTTCAGTGATTCAATGATGTTCCATGCTCGAGTCCAATGTTTAAGACGGCTCATTTGGGAATCGAGGCATTTTATGTTTGCGAGGTGAGGCGTAAGCCTCAAGACAACAACAAATTGGTAATCATGTAACAAAATTGTAACCTGCTATTAAAAGTAGAAAATGCCTAGAAGTCTCCAATATCATTGCTACTAATAGGATCTTTATGAGAATTATCAAAATATTTGATTCCCTTGTCATCTGCCTCATTACTATCTTTTTCTTCTCATTCTTCGCCATTATCTTCCAACTGCAATTCCAATGGTATCTTCTCCTTCCCCTTCAGCTGAAAGGTTGAGAAAAGAAAACAGAAAAACTTGTAAAACATTCTAGTCTAAAAAAAATAGTTCTAAAAGCTGAGTCCAGTAATAAATAGTTTAAAAATGCAAGAAAAAAAAGCACACTCTTTAACCACCCTTCAGTAAATCGAGGAGTAAGGTCTTAACAAATTGCACTCAAGGCGTAAGTGGTTGCCTCATGTGAGTCATGCCTCAAGACGTAACCCGCGTCATCTTTTTAAATACAAGGGCTCCATTGAAGAGTTTGTTTGACTTGTTACAGCTGACGTCTTTAATATTCCAGTTTACTTTTGTGCACTGCCTTTTGCTAATTTCGTTATCTTCAATTTGAAACTGTGTAAAGCAGATGTACTGAATTCTTGCACTAGACAGCTTGAATATTAAACAACCTCTCCTTGAACTAGTTACTTCATCTTTTAGCTTGACATTGTCCCAATTAAGTGTAATGGGCATTTTTGTTTCAGATTTCATTATTGCTTTAGTTTCTTCACTTTCTTATGATGAATTTTTTTTTCATTTCTATTTTCATTGGTTAATTTACATTGCATTGACCAGATACTCTAAAGAGCAGCCTGTATCGACTGGATTTGATGCACATGATGACAAAGTTGAGGCCTTTTGTGAACACCTTTCTGAAGGAAGCTAGTAATTTGTTTGAGATGTACATATACACAATGGGAGAACGTGCCTATGCATTGGAAATGGCAAAGCTGCTGGACCCTGGGGGTGTTTACTTCCATTCTAGAGTTATAGCACAAGGTGATTGTACACAGAAACATCAGAAGGGGCTTGACATTGTTTTGGGGCAAGAAAGTGCTGTCTTGATCCTTGATGATACAGAAGCGGTAATCACTTCTTACTCTGGAATTTGTGACAACTGAAACTTTATTGGACGATGGAGTGATTACTATATTTATTTTTTATTTTTTTGGCTCAGCCTTTTGATTTTGGTTTGTGAAGAAAATTATCATGCTAGAATGTGACTTTGGGGTTATACCTGTGAATCTCATTCGTAGATGTTCATTTAATGAGGATTTTCTGTCTGTAGTCCTTTTGTATATTACACATTTCGACAAAGTAATATTTATTTGAACAAAAAAATAAAATGAAAGAGTTGAAGGCTTAAAATGTATGCCTGGATTTCAAGATTGGCTGAACGTGAATACCTTACTGTAAACTTTAAAATGGATTTGGTAGATAACGAAATCACTCTAGTAATGGTTTGGAAGGAGTTGAAAAAATTTGCAATTATATCACATGCCTTGTCATGCTAGTATGGGTTTGATTACATTTTCATAATGGGGTTATGGAGGTGCCTTAGTTTTCTGCAGTTGTTCGTGAAGTACAAGTCCTTTCTATTCTATTTCCCTTGGGTGGGGTTTGTTTACAAGAATTTGTGTAAATCTGAGGGACTATTTTGTTGCAAATATTGTCATGAAGGTTAGACATGCCAGCTGCACATTCACATAGTGGAGTACCCGACTCCCGAGTGGGTTATGGTTTTCTTTTTTTCCCAAGACAGATGTGAAATTGATGGAGTTCACCACATGGACACTGAGAATTTTGAGCTTTGGTGGAAACTGAATTTCTGATCAAGTTTTGATCATATGCTAGTTAGCTTCAAGTTCTAATTAATTGTTAGAAGAGTTTCACAAAATTTTTGGCAAATCACTTTCCACTACACTTAATAAATTGTCAAGAATTCTGATGACTCAGAATTAATGTGTATGTGTTTGTGGGTTTGATGGTTAAGCGGATGCAGATAATAACTTAATCGATACTAGTGATTCTATTGTGTACTCACGTAAGGCATGTTGCTTGAATAGTAATGTGTACCAAACATGCACTTAAAACATGTTGCTTGAATAGTAGTGGACACATTAAAAGAAAAAATATTTCACATAATACCCAACATGTCTTTAATAGTACAAAATTAGTCACTTTTATATTTCAGTGTAATTGATCACTATTTGTAACAAGCCATGTGTTTATTTCTACTTGAGAGAGCAATGAATAAAACACCAGATGAAGACAATTGGGAACGTCTCCAAGATGGTAATGCACCATACACTGCGTGATGTTCCACTTTAAACAATAAAACTTATTGGTTTTGTGATAATAATGCATGACTTTTCACGGCAATAAATAAATGAAGTTATTTAAGTATGCAAATTATTTCTGTCTCTTTTTTTATTTTATTTTATTTTTTATTTTTGGTGGGTGGGTGAGGGGCAGCTTATGACCATGCCTGAAACGAATGCATTAATATATGTTTTTTATCCTTTTATGGAAATCAGCTTACTGTTGTCAATAATTAGTAAAGAAACATTAAGTTACATTCATTAGAATCCAGTATAGTGCCGTTTCTATTATTGGATTTGAATCATTGACAGTTTGCGATAGGCAGAGTCAGATATGATGGCCGTCTTTTGTTTTAGGTATGGGGAAAGCATAAGGAGAATCTAATATTAATGGAAAGATATCATTTCTTTGCTTCAAGTTGTCGACAATTTGGCTTCAATTGCAAATCGCTTTCCGAGCTAAGAAGTGATGAAAGTGAGACAGATGGAGCACTTGCTACTGTTCTTAAAATTCTGCAGCAGATCCACAGTTTGTTCTTTGACCCGGTACACAGAGAAAGCATAAGTCAATTGCTGTTGAATTTTCTCCACTTTCAGCTATACTAATAAGAATCTTCTCTTGCAGGAACATGTGGACAATTTAGAGCACCGAGATGTGAGGCAGGTAAATTTTTGGTGACTAAATTTATTTGTTTATTTCTACATGTCGTGTTGTTCTGCCTGCATGTATATTTTTCCTTGCTTTGTTTTTCTTTGCTTAGTTTGTGAGACCATTGGACATGAGTTTTCTCCCTTCTTCTTTAGGGTGTGGAGTATGGGTGGAAATGAAATGAAATGGATGCACTCTATTGCTAACCCAACCCCATTAAGAGTCATAAAAAGCATAAAAAATATCGCGATAAAATAGACTAGGCTTAGTCTTGAATTTAGAATTTTCATCTGTTGCCAATTGTGATCTATTCATGTTAATCAGTTCACTGAAGTTAGAGTCTGCTTCAAATCTGTATAAAGCAATCTTTGATAGTCTCATGACGATTCCATTGTTTTTGTTAATTTCTAGATGCGTGTTATTTTAAACTTTTTTTGAAAAAGTTACTACACTAGTTACATAACTGAATCTAAACAATATTTTCTTCTGGGCATTAGATTGAACTGTTGACATATATACGGGGATCCACATGGTTAATCCAATCTATCAATAGATGCTCAGTAGGGGGTTAATTTCTTCCAATAAAAGAAACTTGAATTCATGAGTTGAAGTAATATGCTTTTGATGCTTAAGAGTCAATTTCCCAAATAATGAAATTAGAAATACCTATTCCCTTCGGCATCTGAAAATTACTATTGCACTTAATGGTAGTTATTATCTTTTTGACGCTATCATATTGTAACTGCAAATCATTCGACAGGTGCTAAAATCCGTTCGCAAAGAAATTTTAAAGGGTTGCAAAGTTGTCTTCACCCGTGTTTTCCCAACTAATTCCCAAGCCGAACATCAGCAGATCTGGAAAATGGCAGAACAACTTGGAGCTACATGCTCGACAGAACTTGATCCACACGTGACACATGTAGTTTCTATGGATGCAGGCACAGATAAGTCTCGTTGGGCAATAAAGGAGAAGACGTTTTTGGTCCATCCTAGATGGATTGAAGCTTCTAACTATTTGTGGAAAAAGCAGCCTGAAGAAAACTTCCCCGTTAGTCAAAGCCAAGAATAAATGATACATTCATGCTCTCGATCTATCCTTACTTTAAATTTTTTTGTCATTGCTTACAAGCCCTGCAGCGCTCCGCTGCATTGAGTTAACATCTGATATACTTGATCACATCTTCAGTGGACTATCACTTCTTTCCTCTGATCCATGTTTTTGTTTTTGTGATGGGTCGAGATTAATCAGAGCAGGTGTTGTGTCATGTCTTCTCGTATAGTAAGTGTATATAAAACAGTGTTTAGGAATGTACTCGTCCTGCGTGGTTTAGTGAGTAGATGTTCATCATCTTTGATTGTTGATAATTTTTTAGGTCATAACAAATCTTTTCTACCAGAAACTGAGGTGAAATTGTTGTTTTTGCTAATCATGGTTCAACGTTTAAACAGGTGATGAAAGCTTGTTTGCTATTAGAAATATAGAAAAATTCATAAACGTAATTTTATTAAGATTAATTCTCAAAATGATTTTATACGCTCTCCGTCGTATAAATATAAGTTTATTCTTATTTTTATACAGATTAAGAAAATTTAATTATTATAGTTTAAATAATAAATTTTAGTTATGTTTTTTCTAATATATTCTAGTACCAATAATGGTAGTTTATGTGTTGATAACAAGACACGTTAAATAGAAGAATATTAAAAAATTAAAAAATTAACTATATTGTCAACAAGAAAATTGAATTGTAATTTGAGTACTGTCAACAAGAAAATTGAATTATAATTTGAGACAAGTGAATGAAAAAAGTTAATCTATTATAGTGAGATATACTCATCTATAAAATAGATGGGTAGAGTTTTTTAAATAAAGTATCTAAAAGAATGAAATTCTATTTTCTCTTCTTTTTTTTTTTCTTTCGTTCAAAAAAAATATTAATACTTCATACATATTTAAAAGGTTAAATTCGTTGGTTGAAAGACTAAAAAATTGAAGTTGAATTTATAGAACGAAGGGAGTATAATACAAGCATGTTTTCTTGTTAGATTGAGACAATATTCTCAAGGAAAGATACCTTTTGTCACAAATCTGGTAAGGTGGGTGGGGTATTTATTCTTTATGAACTTCTACAAACTAATTGTTTTCAAGCAGGGGCGGATCCAAAAAATCATGTTGGACCGAACTGAAATTAAAAATAAGTCAAGTACAAATTTTTTTTACATATAACAAAAAAAATCTAATTACTACATTACCTACTGAAGTTGTATTCTTCGAGCTTTAACAACATAAAAACAATATGCCTTATCTGTTGAAGGCGAATATTTCAACCACCGAAATTGACTGAACCATTTTTTTTGAAACCGACGATTCTGATTTCCAAATATTGACTTCGGATAATTCAAAAGTATTGGTTGATAAGGCCCGACTTGTAGATATGCTCGTCTAATCTCATCTTGTAAATTAATCGGATGTTCACTAATATGCTTTCTTTTTCTCGGATCCCTTTCTATCCAAGTAGATGGTTGAACGGTCGGAATTGAAGATGAAGGGTGTTCAGTTTCAAGAGAAGAATTTGGAAGATGTTGAACGATAGGGATTGTAGTATATTCGTCAACTCGAACAGAATGTGTACTTGTAGTAGATTCGTCTGTCTTTTTAAAAAAAGAGAACAATGTTTTTCCCTTCTTGGCACAAGGTTGATGGTGATCCATTTTTAATTCTACAAACACAAATACATACAATTTAAATTTTTACAAATTCTTTAGTTAATATTGGTTTTGGAATTTTATCAAATATATGAAAATCAAATGGATTAAACAATTTGATCACTTTGCCTAAATAAACATTCAAAATGAAATATTGACTAACCTAATCAATGGTGATTATGGTGAAAATGCTGCACAAGACAATCGGTAGATAAATTAATCCAATGCCTGCGGCTTGCGCCTGCGCCTGCGTCTGCGTATACAAAAACAAGAATGGATTAAAAAAAACTAATTAATGAAAATCAATATTATTAATTAATTATTAACGAAAATACATGAAATTTCAGAAAATTAGATTGACTCAATGACATATTCTCAATCTCAATACCTACTATATTATTATCAGGAAAAGGGCCCAAAACAAATTATCAACAAATGAACAAAATCTCCCAAATTTTCATTTTTTATTCAAAATTTCAAATGTTCAACAGTCAACACCAAAAGACAATGCTTCCAGCCTTCAACAATCAACAATTAAACCAAAAAAAAAAGAAAAAAAGAGAGAGAATGATATGAATACAACAATAAGAAACGAGCTACACATAGTCCGATAGTCGCATATGTATTAGCTAAAAAAAAAACAAATAAATAATAATATTCTTTTACTGTTTTTTTGAGTAAAAAATGCAAAATAATATATGCAAATATGAAATATTCATGTGGGAACTAGGAAGTGAAAGAAGATAATTTAATTAAATGAAGAAATTAACCTGAATTTGGGATAAAACAGGGACGGATTTGGGTGAATCAAGCGACAAGTGGTGAATCTCTGCCGTCAGCCGTCTCACGTCTGGGTTTCTAATTTCTGTAAATGTTGGCTCTCTGAATTTGGTTGATTTTGATTAGGATTTGGGGCTAATTGCTAAATAATGACTACGGGCTAAACTCTAAAGAATGACTATGGGCTGAATGTTGGTTTCTAATTTTGGCCCATTATTGAAGTTGAATTAGATTATGATTTAGGCTAAAAAATGACCACAGGTTCAACCTGGGTTCTAATTTTGGCCCATTTTAGAAGTTGAAATTGGATTGTGAAATTGTGGGCTAATTTTAAATTTGGGCCTAGCTAAAATTAATTTTTTTTTGGGAAAATTGTAAATAAGTCATCTCCACATGACTTGTTCCAAATTAGGTCAAAACTTTTTTTTAAATTGTGATTAAGTCATACTTTACATCAATATTTTATATTAATTCCAAAATCACCCCTTTTAACCATATTTTTCATTGACACAATCTTTCAACTCCACAAACCTCCTCCACCTCCGGCGACAACCTCCGGTCACCTCCGGCGACAACCTCCGACGACAACCTCCGGCCACCTCCAGCACGCCTCCACCTCCAGCGACCTCCTCCTCGGCCTCCGGCGACCTCCAGCGACCACCGCTTCCACCTCCAGCGACCTCCGGCGAGTGCTTCTAAGGCACAGTGTCACTTTTTAGGCACTTTTCTTGGTGAAGATTTTGGATCACTTTTTAGGCAGTTTTTTTGGTGAAGATTTTGTTAGTTGTGAAACTAAAAAAATAACGTTTTATGGACTTTGGTCACAGTGTTTGAATCCTTATCTTTGGTTTGTATACTTTTTTATTTCTTCATCTTCTGTGGTTGTACTCTATTCTTAATGTCTTAACAGTTAGCATTGATCTATCCGTGCTGCAAGAGAGGCTGACCAATATGATTAACCTGGGTTGAGTATTTAGGTTGAGTATTTTAGCATTTATGTAAACAATGAGTATTTTTCAGTTATATAAACAATGAGGTAACATCTGTTGTTGATACTGTATTATAGAATAGCAATTTGATATTGTATTAAACAAAACAGTATCACAACAGAAATGAGCATAGAATGTTGTATATATGAACTTGAATGCTGTAAATATGAGCTTGAATACTCTACTATCTTATGTAAATAGGAGCTTGAATGCTCCACCATCTAATTGCTGTAAATAGGAGATTGAATGTTCCATCATCTAATGTTTAGTCATGATATTTTATTTGATACTATATTATACAAAACAGTATCACAGAAAACAGTATCACAATGTAAATGGACATAGAATTGTTGTAAATAGGAGCTTGAATGTTCCATCATCTAATATTTGAATGTCTTAGTTTTAATCTATGATACTGTTTTAATGCCTTAGTTTTAATCTATGATACTGTTTAATTATGACAAGGTTTAATAGATTGAAACTTTGTCATAATATTTCACTATCATTTGAAACATGTTTTAATCCATGATACTGTTTTAATTCTGTGATACTGTTTAAATATATATATATATATGTGATCTTTGATACTGTTTAATTATGGCAATGTTTGAACCTGTGATATTGTTTGAATGTCTTAGTTTTAATCTATGATACTGTTCTAATCCATGATACTGTTTTGTTTGGTAATTAGTATATTTTGATATCGTTTTAATCCATGATAGTGTTTTAATCCTGTGATACTGTTTGATTATGGCAATGTTTGAACATGTGATATTGTTTGAATGTCTTAGTTTTAATCTATGATATTGTTTTAATCCATGATATTGTTTTGTTTAGGTAATTAGTATATTTTGATACCGTTTTAATCCATAATACTGTTTTTATCCTGTGATACTTCTATGTAATCTTTGATATTGTTTAATTATGGCAAGGTTTGAATAAGTGATACTGTTTGAATGTTTTAGTTTTAATCCATGCTAATGTTTTGTTTAGGTAATATGCATTCATATAAATTGATATTTGTTTTAATCCATGTTTTAATCTATGATACTGTTTTACATAATAAAGTATCAAACAAAACATATGACTAATTAAACAGTATCAAAGATAAAAGCATGATATCATAGTCATGTGTGTTGTTTGATACTGTATTATGTAAAACAGTATCACAAAAACAGTATCACAATAGAAATGATCATAGAATTTGCACACGTGCTCAGAATTTTTATTATAATATGTTTTCGGAATGGTCTCGACGAGACGGTCAAGACCAGTCGCTTTGCCACTGCCTATGATGGATTTTACCCGTTTGAAGTAGTCTCTTTAGCTTAAAATGTCAATCTTTAATTTTTTTTTTCAAAACAGTATCACAAATCCTTTTGCTGCAAATTAAAGCTCTTCCAAGGTATCTGAGTCTTTTAAAAGCAAACACATACTTCAGAGCAATGCTAAAATGAAGAAAGAAGAACTGTCAATCATTCTCAAGTTAAAGGGAAGTCATCTAAAACTATGTAGGCATATGTATTAATCATATGATACTGTTTGAATGTCTTAGTTTTAATCTATGATACTGTTTTATTTAGGTAATGTGCATTAGTATATTTTGATACTATTTTAATCCATGATACTGTTTTATTCTATGTGGAATGAGTTTTATTTATGATACCGTGCTTTTATTCTTTGATACTGTCTAATTATGTCAAGGTTTGAACCTGTGATATTGTTTGAATGTCTTAGTTTTATCTATGATACTATTTTAATCTATGATACTGTTTTGTTAGGTAATGTGCATTAGTAATTTTTATACTGTTTTAATCCATGTTCTAATCCATTATATTGTTTTGCATAATACAGTATCAAAGATAAAAGCATGGTATCATAGTCATGTGTGTTGTTTGATACTGTATTATGCAAAACAGTATCACAAAAAATAGTATCACGATAGAAATGAACATAGAATTTGCACACGTGCTCAGAATTTTTATTATAATATGTTTTCGGAATGGTCTCGACGAGACGGTCAAGACCAGTCGCTTTGCCACTGCCTATGATGGATTTAACTCATTTGAAATCGTCTCTTTAGCTTAAAATGACAATCTTTAATTTTTTTTTTCAAAACAGTATCACAAATCCTCTAAAACAGTATCACGGATAAATATATTTTTATTGAAGCCACCATTCATCTTTCTCTTGTTGAACATCCTTTGAACTTGATCCTTTTTCATTAACACTCCCAGTTCTTGATTGATCAGATCCTAGTTCTTCATTATTACTACAAGAATCATAAAGGTTCACTACAAGAATCATAGGTTTAACAATCTTTAATTTTTTTTTCAAAACAGTATCACAAATCCTCTAAAACAGTATCACGGATAAATATATCTTTATTGAAGCCACCATTCATCTTTCTTTTGTTGAACATCCTTTGAACTTGATCCTTTTTCATTAACACTCCCAGTTCTTGATTGATCAGATCCTAGTTTTTCATTATTACTACAAGAATCATAAAGGTTCACTACAAGAATCATAGGTTTAACAATCTTTAATTTTTTTTTTTCAAAACAGTATCACAAATCCTCTAAAACAGTATCACGGATTAATGTACATCATTTTGCTGCAAATTAAAGCTCTTCCAAGATATCTGAGTCCCTTAAAAGCAAGCAAACACATACTTCAGAGCAATACCAAGATGAAGAAAGAATAACTGCTCACTATCATTAAAAACAGAGAAAAAAAATCAGCAAATTTCACTATCATTAGAAACAGTATCATATATTGAAACACATATATTGAAACAGTATCAAGCATTTTACATGTTCCAACATAAAATCCTAACTCACAACAACTACATTATCAAAAACTAGTTGAATCAGTTTATCAAAACTCCATTTATTAACTGCATTACATATGTTTCAATTGGAACAATATCTCAATATTTTCATGATTATTTTTAATCGAAAAATGGTTACTTTATACAAAAAATAAAAAATAAAAAAATATGTTCGCCATTGAAATATCAGCTTTCGAATTGTTTGTATGCGGTTACAGGTTACGGTGAGAAGAATCAAACACAAGAAGAAGATGAAAATTGTTAAAAGTAAATGAAGGAATTTCTAAACAGCTATTGAAATGATTTTGTTGGTTTTTACGTGTTTAAATGACAGTTTTTACAATTGGAGGGTATATTGGTCTTTTAGTAATAAAGTATGACTTTAGTTGAATTAAGATTATATCATATGACTTTTCAACCCACTATGGCGTTAACAGTGACCGGCCCAAAATTTTCCCTTTTTTTTTTACTTACTCAAACAGCGTCTGGGCCAGGGCCCTTCAAGCAATTTATGTAAATCTTCATTAGGAGCTTGTTTGATAAAGCTAAAAAATTGAAATCAAAATCACCAATTAACTTTAAATACACATTTCTATTAAGGGTTAATTACACTAATAGTCCCCATTCTTTTATGTTTGTAATGATTTCATCCTCATTCTTTTTTTTAGCAGACACATTCTTCTATTTATACTCACAGATGATTTCTAAATCATTATTTTCACTATTTTCACAATTTTTTTGACAATTTTGCCCATTGACTTAAATAAATTAAATAATAGAAAAAGAAAATACAATGGAAACATTGCAATTGGACCCTTAACCTTTTCAAAAGTACAAATAAATTCTAAACTATTTTATTTCATACAGATTGGTGTTCTTCTCCAACAAAAAAAAAATCATTTTCTCCCACCCACCCACCTACCTACCCACCCTCTCTCTCTCTCTCTCTCTCTCCCCCTCTCTCCAAACCCCACTTCTCGCCGCGAAAATGGAACCCATTGGAACTATCATCTTCACCACCGACAACAGAGCTGATTACAACTTCGATATTTTCTCTGCCAAGCTTCTCACCAACTTTCACGACAATTGGGACTACAATGAACATTGCCTCACCGACAATATCTCTATCAATTTCAACAGGCAGTTTTCCGATGAAGACGAGACCATCATCTACGTTTCAGAAAGAAGTGGATCGTCTCAAATTTACTTGAATCGACCTCAGATTTCTAAACATGAGCTAATTCAAACACCAACTGAAAGCCTTTTTCACGACCGTCCCGTGATTAACAACGACCGTGTCTACTACGTTTCCGCTCATGACCCACCAGAGAAGCCGTTCAGGAGCTGGTCGACTCTTTATTCCACTCGGCTTGATGATGGGAAAATTGTGCGGCGTACGCTTTACGATTCTGTAGATTACAGCCCTACAATTTCTAAAAAACCCCAAATTTGATAAATCAATTCTCCCTGTTTTTATTTGTGATTGGTGAAGTTGCGTTAAGGCGGTTTCCTCTAATCAGTTGTTAGCAGATATTGAATTGTGAATTGCATTGATCTGTATGGTTCAATTTTCTTTACTTGACAGAATCCGTAGAAAATGCTTGTCGGTAACACAGCACGCCCCCTTTGCACGTTAGTCTTCTTTTTTGTCAATCTCGTTTTTTGCCATGTCAAAGTCCGTGGAAGCTCTCTTTTTGCTCTATGTATTAATTTTTTTCTTGGGTTCTTGATTTGATTGCTTTTTCCCTTTTCATAATAATTTCATTAGGGGGTGGGGGAAGTGGGGTTTGTTTTTTCTTTTTTTTCTTTTTTTTGGGAAGATGAAGTGAAGTGGTTTAGAATTTATTTGTACTTTTGAAAAGGTTAATGATCCAATTGCAGTGTTTTCATTGTATTTTTTTCATATTATTTTAATTTATTTAAGTCAAAGGACAAAATTGTCCAAAAATTGTGAGAATAGTAAAAAATAGTGATTTGAAGACTATCTGTGAGTATAAATAGAAGAATAGGGATGATATCCACTAAAAAAATAGAATTAAGATAAAATCATTACAAACCTAAAAGAATAGCCACCATCAATGTAATTCAACCCTTCTATTAATTATACGGCCAAGCGAGAGCCAGCCTTTTTTTCAAGGATATGTCCCATAGGCCCTAACAAATATAGAGCCAAACCGGGCAGGCAATACCGGCTTCATAATTTGTTTCTTTAAACAGAATTTTCTAAAAACACAAAATTCAAAATTTGGTTGCCTGGATGCAGAAGCAGCCTGTAAGGCACACATGCCTAGCCACGTAGGGCTTATGCAGCTATGCCCAATTTCAGATGGGCTATAAAGCCTTTGCAATCTATTTTTTAATTTTTTAATTAAAAAAAAAATTAATAGGGCCGGCAGGCATACATCTCGGGCCCGGTTCTGCCAGTCCAAGTCGCACACCCGGCACTATTCAGCCCTAGGTCGGGCCCAGGTCAAACTTTTACGAACATTTGAGTATGGGCAGCAAATCACACGTACATATGATAAAGAGGAAAGAAGGTATGGGATTAACACATAAAAGCTACTAGCCTACTAGGGCACCAAAGATTGTAAATAGAAAGCACACTGATATCATCTATAGAAACAACAACATTCCCAATATACCAACGAGACCGTAAACCAAGATACGCAGTGCTAAAGAACCCTCGAAACATTTTATAAATGATATAAACAAATTTGCAACTCTACATTCAACAATATACCACGTAACTTCACGTTTCAACCTTCCACTGGCTTCACAAGCATTTACAAGATTGTACAGCATTGGTTGGTTTTCTTTGCCTGTTTGTAGAACATCTGTTTCAAGTTTCAACAAGCACAAGAGAGTTCGTATCAGCACAGCAAATTAAAGGCATTAGGCTAAATTGTGAATTAGAAAGGAAAAATAAAATAAAATAAGAATCTAAGCAACTGCAACAACAAATCAAATTTCAAATCACGTCGAGTACTGGAATAAAGAGAAAAATGCCTATTGAGATGACACATACTAGTACTTAAGTCTGAATCAAAACACTTGTTGCACAAGTAACAGGTATGATTTGTATCGAGACAACACATACTACAGTTCTAAAGACCTAAAGAACTCAGCGACTAAGTATGATTTATGTAAGAAATGGTGTATTTACAATATGGTCTAGAAATTATAGCAAGCGAAATTGGGGCCACTTCTGCTAACCATATAAATATCTTTAACCACAACTGAACTAACTGCCCGAGAACTGTAGACCTGTGGATGTCATTTCAGTCAGCTCAACTTTCTCAACGTAAAAAGATCTTTTTCCCAACGAAAAAAGTATTGAGTGCTGCATGAAAGATCAGTCTTTTATCTCAAATTTCCATAGGTCCATTTGCAACCATATATTTCAATTTGGCTTCCAAAACCAGAAATAGAAAAGCATCTTTTATAAAACAGAAAATGGACATGCTAGATCCATCGTCAGTGCGAAAAAATGAACACGTTCATCTCCTATTTTTTGTAGACTCCTCAATCGCTCTTTATCTCCTATTTTTTCTAGACTCCTTCATCGCTCGAGCTCTTAAAACAAAATTATCATGCTTGTCAGAGAGATTGGGGGAAAGAGAGTCCAATGCTGTTTCAGGAGTTTTAAGGTTTAAACAAAGGAGTTTACCAAAGCCTTGAGAGAAACTCCTACAACCAGAACTGGCATATTTTGCTCAACATTTTTGGTACAGCTATTGCGTTTGAGTATAAAGGGAATGGAGGGGGAGTGTAGAACAATCAAAACATAGTTGCACATCTAAAGACAGATTTTCAGAGATCCAAATTATCAGCACCATACTACCACTCTCCAGGATTTTTTCGTTTCTCAAATATTTAAGCTTACCAACACTGACTTTTATGTATTACCTATGAAATTTCTAAGACTATTCCTAAAATCTGGAAGGATGTGCATCCTAAAATTCTTGATCTGTCAAATTTTGTGAATTAAATTGTAATCATATTAGAACCTTGGGCAAACTGTTAAGTAATCCAATTCCTTAAATTAGTATTGAAACAACAGTCCAATTCTTGGATTGTGCACATTTGCAGGTATACATGTATTCTACACATCGGACAATTACATAAATGTACCTGAGAAGCTGCACTGAGATCTGAACTCTTCTCAACCAAACTATCTAGCTTCTCACCTCGAGCCAGGACACTGTCAATAGTCTTATGCTGATTCAAAGGGCCAAAATCAAACATTAACACAAATGATAAGGCCAAAACAAATGAACAGTGAAGGAAAGAAGAAGACCATATCAATTTAATGCATTGACAACACCAATTGATTCTAATATTTCACAATCATATACCCTTTTGACTTGTATAAGAAACCACGTACACCTGATTAGGCATCAAACATAAAATATCTATAAATAAGCTTCCAGCATCCATAAAGAAAAGAATAATCAAGTTGTCAATCTCATGAATCGGGTTATAAGTGCAAAGATGCCTAGTTGTCCTAAGAGCTGATTAGAGCATGCGTAAGGCAACTTAATAAAATCAAAGGCAAGAAAGCGTAAGCATTATATAGAGCCCAAGATAATTTTATAGCTCAAAGTTTCATTGACAGTCTAACATTTGTATGTTATATAGCCAAAAGAGAAATAACACAAAAGATATTTCAATTTATATGATAACAGATATGTAGAAAAAGCGTACATTACTCACTGCAAGTATATTCTGTTTATTCTGTTGGGTACATTTGAACTTTTTCTGTAATTCTACCCTAGCATCAATAAACAGCAGATATCAAGTGCACACGGAAGGGCTATTATAATAACCACATCAGCCAGCTTCTGGGGTCCCTTGTTTGCCATAAGAAATTGCACTTCTATCAGCTTCACTTAGATATGGCACGCGATTTTGCAAGACCAGTGAAGGGAATATGATTTCTGCAATTCACAAGCAAAGGCCCAGTTTGGAGAAAGCCGGAATCAACTTGGATAATTTCATGTTGGGCTTAATTGAACTGATCCATAACAATAGAACAGAGTCCAACACATTGAACTTGTATCCAATTACGACAATCAAACTTCCTATATCCAGATTTAGACCTGGATAACACAATGTCATTTTAACCAGTTATAGAAGCGACCCTATAGGCTTTCACTTTTGCATCTCCCTAAAATTGCAGTCATGTTAAAATCCTCTTACAGTTCCCTACGAAGCATCTAGAAATCAATTTGAACTTTGTCTGTGAATGTGTGGCTTCTGGTTCTGTTTTAGTTTGCCACATTCCTACAGTATAGTGATTGGCCTTCTAGAAGCTTTGCCAGAAGCAACCAATTTATCTTCATAAAGAAAAGGACATCGAACAAATAAAGACTTCCTTTTAGATTCATCAATCAGGAACTCACCATCTATTTTCATTGTTCAAATCTTTGAAAACACAAAAACCATTGGTCAACCAAAAGCTCTGAATTAGCATAGCATCTACTGATATTTCAGAAGATATTTCCGAGGAATTTAATGAGAATGTTAAAAAATAACAATTAATGGGTAAGATGCTAGTTGGAAAATGAATTGGGAGATTTGGGAAGATGAAACTAAAGATACGCCCGCAAGAGAATGAAGCCTGAGAACCGATTCTATTACTCAAATCCATGATCACTCATTCGTAGGATGGGACAGGCAAAGAGGCTAATATCCAAAAAACCTCTTCCTTCGGAGACCTAACTAGGGAACGCTCTTAGAAGCCCTTCAGAACTTAAACATGTGTTTAGAATTAAATGGATGAGAATATATATAACAAGTAACTTGTTAAAATTATGGGATGGTAGCTACAATAATAATATGTGCAGAGTGCCATTGATTCTCCCAATTAGAGCTCCTTTACATAAATATCAAGAAGTGCATTATGGTACTTATCAACGTTTTAGAACCTCGATAAAGAAAACAGTGCAAATGACCCATCCCAACAAACAATTTGCACCATAGGAGTATTCACTTTAGGAAATAGTTTTGTCAAAATCATTCAGTCAGTAAATGCGAATAATCTTCCAATATTCTCTGTAACTCAGTGAGAACCGGAGATGACAGGGACAGAGTTCAAACAAAGTCCAAGACAATCACTTCAAATGAATTCTTTATTAGACTTGACATAAACAAGGAATTTATAAAATCATTAATTCATACATTTCCATTGTTTCCAAACAGGGTCGATTAATATGTAGACGATAATTATAGCCAGAATGACCAAAAAGAGCTAAAGTTTTAAGCATAATGGGAACATAATACTCACAAGAATAATTTTGGTTTCATCCAACTCCCTCTGGATTTTTAACAGCTTATCAGCCTCAGCAGGATCCTGAAGAATCAGAAGGCAAAATTAATAAAGCGACATAGACACAGACATACAAGGAATTGCTCCAGTAAATTTTTCATGTTCAAAACTTGGACAGCATTTAAGATGATAAACGTTAGAAAAATACCATATGTGGTAACTATTATATTGAACATACATATGCCTCCATTTTCTAACTCAATACAGCACAAAAGCATTCAAATACCTGAAACTTGGCAAGTGCTTCATTTAGATAGGGCCATGGTTGAACGCTATCAGCTTGCACAGTTTTCCAAGAATCGCCAAAATTCTTTCGGTATTCATCCAGAACCTGGCAAACATTAGCAATATAAATTTCAAAATCAATAATCTGCACATATTGTACCCAGAAAATTGGAAATTTGCAAAAAGAAACTACCTGGTTGAGCAATGAAAATGCACTTCGGACTGGGTAGTGATCATCCATAAAACCCAATGCACACAGCCCATTCTGATTGTATGAATGGACCTTGTACTCTATCATGCCAAAGAATCCCAGAATAATATCAATATATTGAGATGAGCTAAATAACATCCAAATAGTATGTACTCAATGTCATAGAGAATTGTGACATAAAAGGCAAAACCTTTCAAGCAATTAGCTTTTTAACTATTGGTGTTTGTTTCAAGGGGAGCCTGAGCCCCCATTCACCCCCACCCCAACGAGCTGCCAAGGAAAACCCAATATTTGCCAAATTGTTTTTGTCATACTTTCTCTATAATTTAAAGATTGGCATATATTAGCAAACTGAATTCTTCATAAAATTTTGATAAATCAACTATTTGGTGGTGAATATTATTAGCAGTCCAACTTATTTTGGATCTTCATGCGAAGTGCTTCTGGTGTGACCCAACTTATTGTAGTAGCATTCTACATTGGAGAACAATATAGCATAATGTTAGGCATTCAATTTGTGGACTCAAACCTAACTCATGACATGCAGTGCCGTAATAGTACGCAATATAGATCATCAAAATGGTTTCTTTGCACGAATACTAGAGAGGCTTCAAATAAATTCCTCTCTGCCCCAAAAAATACAACATAATATTCTATTTATTTATTTCCTTTTAGGGCTCACAGACTTATAAAAATGAAATAATTTGCTAACTTATTCAGAGTTTATTGGTCTCAGTGGCATTAATTCATATAATTATGTCGTGCTAAAATATGGTAATTGTACTCTTCTTGTGCCACATGTCCTAAACTGAATAAAGCTTATCTGCTAATAAGTTATGTTGTATCATAGATTGAAATCCTTGGTTACTTATACATATTTTGCAGGCCAATAGAACCTACTCTTCTACCATAGATTAATTGTAGATTGGCTGTAGATGGACGAACAACAGTTAGAGTTTGAAAGATCTCTGTCCAAATCTTCTAGAATCTGCTTTTGTAAACATATTTTCCTACACCTTATTATTTGCTTTCTCAGTGTGCTTACATACTATAAAACCACGGTTATATCCTTCACAAGAAACCTCCTTCATGATTATCTTATTAGGTCACTCATAATCCATTTGATCAAATCAATTTCTTTACATAACACCAATTTCCATTTATTCACATGAGAACTAATGACTTGAATGATAGACCATACAGATAAGTATATCTACTTAAAGGGATGGAAGTCCGAATTGTAGATATTATCACAATTGATCTTTTAATATTTTGTTAATTAAGAGAAATGCCATTGCTTAATATTCCATCTCCAAAAAAAACATAATAACTGCGAACTGCAACTAAATGTAACTTGTAAGTTGTAAGTTAAGTATAATTGTGATACTGCTAAAAGTATGTTGCCTGATTGCTCTTCAAGTTACTCTTTCTTGAAACTTTACCATTGTACTCCCAATGCTGAAGTTAGTGATGGAAATTTACATAATGATATGGAATTTAATATTAAATTAATGAATACAGGGGTAGGAACTTCATTATTTGGGATTCCTGATTTAAGTCCATTTTAACTTAACATTGCGACATATTTGATTACAAGACAAACATGTAAGTAAAATTGTGAGTGTATATATGTAAATAGCCAAGAAAATTATTTCAGCTGTTTTATGTTTTTTATTTTAACCTCTCCTATCTCTTGGCGGGATGCATACGTGCCAACTTTCAACTGAGTTTAATAATTTTATTCATCTTTTTTCTTATTAATAATATTAATGTGTAATCTCTAATGGTACATTGCATGCACTCCGATTGGACAGTATTATACTGGACAACCAATCTCATTTGCTTAATCTTGTCTACTCCTATTTAGCTCAGCGTACCAAATATGTCTTTAACGGTCTAAGTTAGTTATTTAGTAGTTTCTCTCAATGTTATAAAATTGTGAATATTTAGTAGTTTCTCTCAATGTTATAAAATTGTGAATAAAAGGCATGGTCAGTTGGTTACCTTACTAGATAGTATAGGAACGGTTTTATTTATTAACCTCCCACTTCAAACCGTACGTTTTAGGTAGGTGTAGCTTGGCATGTGGTAAATATGTCGGCACAAGTAACGGAGGTTTGATATCTTTCAGATAAGCATTAGTCTTCAAGTGGTTACGAAGATGCATTATCCACTACTAGGTGAGGCTCAAACTGCCAAGCGATCTAGTAGGAAGTCTAGATATTGTGTCACCAACCAAGAAAGAATGCCTGAGTGCGATAACCAACACTCTGAGACAGGCTCATGCTGTTAAGAAGGCAGGGTCGAACAGTCCAAACATCAATCACCGGAACATGACAGAAAGGTTTATCAAGGAGTCACGTGGTATACATGGACAAAATTAAAACTGTTTGTCATGTTAGCCTTGCACTTTAATTCAAATTTACCAAATTCAATCAAGGATAACAAACTAAGGGTCCTGATAGATCACAAGAACTTCCTACTTGAATATTTCCACACTTTAATCACGTGTATTGAATTGAACTACAGAAGCTTTCCTTAATGTCAAGACATTATCAAACCTAACATCGAATCAACAAAAAACCAAACTTCTAAACAATAATATCACCAGATCATGTCTCCTTCAGCATGATTTTCTACATCCATTTAACATAAAAAATATCCAAGAAAATTAGAAAGTGTAAGTTAAATCCTTGCAGATCACATCGAATTCCAAATTCGATTTCAAAGAATCCACACAGTTGATCAATGACCATTTCATCTCCTACAGCCAGTCTAAAATCAGTCACAATAAGCTAATAATACAATATAAGGCTAATCTTCCTTAAGCATCATAATTAGCATGTCATGGAGTAAGAACTTAAAAATAATAACCAAAAATCATCAATATTCCAACACAAGCCGCTTGGCTGTATTTCTTCACCTATATTTGCTCCATTCCATTTATTTTTTTCCCATCAATTCCCTCAAACTTAATCTTGCTCAGATGGAGCCTCTTTAAACATAATTGACCGACTAAGACACTGCCTTATAACTACTAAACCAATAAAATTCAATAAATAAATATTATAACTCCAAATTCCTCCCCTAAAACACAAAACAACTGCACATGTCAACGAAGATTCCCCAAAATCAGTAATCATAAAATAAAAACAATAAAAAATAAAAACTTAAAATTCCATTCACAAGCCCTTCACCACAGAAACCCCGGTTCGCAAAATCAATAATCCATCAATAGATCACTACGCTAAAAAGATGAAATAAAAAAGTTCCAGACCTTCATGCTGGACGGACTGGCGTTGTCCAGGTGGGTTCCGTTTGGCGACGGTCCGACCCACGAAGAGAATAAACTCTTTGACGCTGGGCCTCTGGAAGAACCCGAAACGGCTCAAATCCGATGCATTCGCTAATATCACCGGATCAGAACCCTCCGGATTGCATTTCAATACCAACAGCGCCGTGATCTTCATCTTCTCTCCCCTCAAACAATATAATAAAAAAAATTCTCCCTCCTTAATTTCAGCTTACCTTCCTAATGAAGGCAAAACCCAAACCATCTGTAGAAGGGATGCTTTAACGAATTTCCATCCGTCGGCAAACAATATAATATCATATATTCAATTTGTTAGTCTGTAATCTAGATTTCTCTGCCTTTTTTCAAGAAAAATCGCCAAGGCGTTAAAATGTTAAATTTGGCGAGCTGTTATAAGATTTTGGGAAAATAGCATCTTTGGTCCCTAAACATTCAAAAACATAAGGGATATAACTCTATCTTTTAAAAACAACACCAGACATCCCAATATTTAAAAAAATAGACACAGTAGGTCTTTTGTGACGAAATTGTCGTCTCTTTTATTTAACCACAAAAACAAAAAACAAGAAAAAAAATAATAAAAAAAATAATCAATTGTATCCTAAAAAATAAAAAATAACAAGGAATCCATCTCACACTCAAGTACTCAACCCTTACATTTCATTCTTCTTTAGTATCCATCATATTTAAATGCACAATACTTAGAGATCTGGAAAAACATGGGCATGGAAAGATCGAAGTGGGGCCTAAGGGGGTTGCACCACCTGTCGTCGTCACTAGGCAATGCGTAGTTTGGCAAGCAAAAATTGGTAGCGGTAACATGAATGGAGGGGCTGTCGAGGTTGCACCACTAGGGGTCCTCTGCCGCATCGTATTTTATTTGAAAGCTGGAGCCACAACTGAAGCCATCGTTAAATAGAGTCGTGCTTAGTGCTACTGCGTTCACGCGTCTTAGCTGGACAAATTTCCATAACCACATTACCACCTATAAAATGTTACAGATTAAACGCATACTTTTGTATCATCGAAAGTATGCATAAAAACACAAGATTTTTGGCAATTCCCTCTCATCGCAAACTACGTCGAAGAAGAATGAGAATTACAGTGTTTGAAATGAAGAAACTAAAAGAGACAGAAGACGGGAGAATGAGTGAAAAAGCAAGAAGTGTAGTGCAGAGGAAATGAGTGAATACCTATTGTGCCGAAAGCATGTTTTCTGGGTAGACATTGTATTAGAGATAATGGATATTGAAGAAAAAGAAAATGACAGGATTGGGTGAAAGAAGATGACCTTTTTGTTATTTTTTATTTTTTGTAGTACATTTGATTATTTTTTTACTTTTAATTTTTTTTATTTATTTAAAGGGGAGGTAATTTCATCATAAATGACCTACTATGTCTATTTTTTCAAGCGTTGAGGATGGCTGGTACTATTTTTAAAAGTTAAAGATATATCTCTTACATTTTTGAAAGATTGACAACCATATATTCTATTTTCCCTAAAATTTTAAATAGATTTGAAGAGCTCAATTAACTTAAATGCGACTCATTCCATCCTAGTCAAACCTATCTTTAAAATAAAAGATTGATATTTTAAGCATATAAATATTAGATTGTATAATCAATCAACTTATTTAAGCTCAACTCAGACTTGATATAAATTATTTAAACTTGACACAAAATGATAAATAATCAAAATTAAGTATTTTTAAATTTAACTAGAACGTAAATAGTCTGAACACTTACTAGATTCAATTCCTACAATTGTAAATTGTAAGAGTGTCAAAGGGATAGATTGAGCCCGCTTGGTCCTTTGACACCAGGACCCTCAAACAGGAGGTCCCTGGCTATCCCTTTTTTCAAGTGATACATCATGTTCGGGCAATAGGCCTTATAATTTTACATTTTGGGAAATTAGGTTCGGTACGGAAATTTTATTAAAATATAGAAAAATGTGACTAAAATAGTAAAATTTTAATTAGTTGAAAAATACGGTAGATGACTTTTTGTCAAAGAAGTGACACAATATGTGATTTTTAAATAAATGAATTTAATTTACATTTTTGAAAGGTTGACAACCATATATGCTATTTTCCCTAAAATTTTAAATATATTTGAAGAGCTCAATTAACTTAAATGCGACTCCTTCCATCCTAGTCAAATTTATCTTTAAAAAAAAAGATTGATATTCTAAGCATATAAATATTAGATTGTATAATCAATCAACTTATTTAAGCTCAACTCAGACTTGATGTAAATTATTTAAACTTGACACAAAATGATAAATAATCAAAATTAAGTATTTTTAAATTTAACTAGAACGTAAATAGTCTGAACACTTACTAGATTCAATTCCTACAATTTACAATTGTAAGAGTGTCAAAGGATAGGTCGACCCAACTCAGTCATTTGACATGACACCAGGGCGGCAGGGCCCGTCAAATGGGTTGTCCCTGGCTATACCCTCTTCCAAGTGATTGGCCTTGTTTGGGGCAATAGGCCTTATAATTTACTTTTTGGGATATTAGGTTTGATACGAAAATTTTATTAAAAATTGAAAAATATGACTAGAATAGTTAAATTTTAATTAGTTGAAAAATACGGTATGTGACTTTTTGTCAAAGAAGTGACACAATATATGATTTTTAATAAATGAATTAATCGACTTTTTAAATAAAAATGACACAAAATATCACTTTATAATGTAGAACTGTAATTAAAATCCAACACAGCAAAAAATAATAGTAAAAGCCAAATAATAGTTTAAAAAGTCCTCATAAGCATATTGTAAGTCAAGGACACATGGCGATTTTTGGGAAGTTGGACTAATCGGGCGTCTTCATTCAAGCGACGGTACATACGAAAAATAAAATGTAGTGAGAGGTCGAGGTTAGACAAAACTGTCAAATCAATCAGGCTCGACGATTGGGACAAATAAAATGAATATTAGCCAAATATACATGGTGTGACTTTTAATTAAGTTGAGATTTTGGCGCAAATGGTTTCAAACTTTTTTTTTTAGTACGAAAATAGTCCATAGCATTTGTTTTTTGGCATGGACGTTCCTAATCTATGTATTTTGGTACGTAATTAGTCTTTATTTGATGAAAAAGAACAATATTCCCTTAATTTTAATGGAAACTAGCGCAAATGGTCCCTAACCTTTTCTCTTCGTTTGGAAATAGTCCATAACGTTTGTTTTTTGGTACATAAGTCTCTAACCATATGTCTTTTGGTGCGTAATTAGTCACTATTTAATGAAAATATCAATATATCCTTCATTTTAAAGGAAATTAGCGCAAATGGTCCCTAATTTTTTCCCTGAATTCGAAAATAGTCAATAACGTTTGTTTTGGCACATAAGTCCCAAATATATGTCTTTTGGTGCGTAATTAGCTATTATCTATATCTATATCTATACTACATCTAAAAAGCACTAAAAGGGAGAACCATTTTTGGACTGTTCTACCCATACAAATTTTTTAAAATTTCATATACGTCCTTAGTTTCATTAATCTACAATTATATTTTAATATTTTATTTAATACTCTTATTATTTAACATTATAGTACATTAAACTTTAACAATTTATTAAGTGTACAATTAAATTTTTAAACATTTAATCTATTAAATTAAATATGAAGGTGAAAAGATGATCTCAATTTTTATTTTTGTTTATTTTTATTTTTTGCATTATATAGATAAAAAGAATAAGAAATGTGTTTCAACAAAAAAAAAATGAATGGAAAAAGTTGTAACTTTGTTTATTACTGTATTAAAATTATAAGGGAAATTGGGGCAAATGGTCCCTAATGTTTACCATTAGTGCGCAAATGGTCCCTAACGTTTCATTTTTGGCGGAAAGGTCCCTAACCTATACATTTAGGTGCGCAATTGGTCCTTTTAGGTGCGCAAATGGTCCCTAGCACTGTTTTTTGTCTTTATTAGCAGGGGTAAAATTGTCAAGTCACATTTTTTTTCAACCTTTCAATTGGCGCAAATGGTCCCTAATCTTAAGAAATTTGCAATTGGATTCCTAACCTTTAAAAAAGTGAAAATGAGTCCGATACTTTAATTTTTTTTATTAAAAATTAAAAAAAAACTAATAAATTGATAATATACTAAATTATTTTGAATATTTTATGAACTATTATAAAATAACCAAAATTGAAATTCATAATTATTAACAAATGTGCTAATTAAAATTATTTTATTATTATTAAGTAATTATATTATTTAAAATTCAAACTTTAATTTTACGTTACAACAAAAGAAGAAAAATAAATTAGTCACAAATAAAAATTTTACTTATGCTCAACCCAACTCGATTTTATACAGTCTCATATTTACTGGGCCAATCCAATCCGATTTTAAGCTACAAGGTTATTGGACCAGTCCTATTTTAAATTTTAATTAATTTTTACATTCAAAAAAAAAAATAAAGCAAAAAAAAAAAAAAGGTTCCACCCACCCCACCCCACCCCACCCCACCCCACCCAAAATACGAGCAGAAAAGGAGGGGATTTCTCCCCTCCCCGGTCGCCGTCGCCGGCGCCGGCGACCGGGGAGGGGAGAAATCCCCTCCCTTTCTGCTCGCGCAACTTCGCCGCGAATAGGGGGGAGAAATCCCCCCTATTTCGCTGCGACGGGGGGGATCTCTCCCCCCCGTGTTTCCGGCGAAACACGGGGGGGAGAGATCCTCCCGTCGCAGCGAAATAGGGGGGATTTCTCCTCCCTATTCGCGGCGAAACCAGGGGGGATTTCTCCCCCCTGGTTGCGCGAGCAGAAAGGGAGGGGATTTCTCCCCACCCCGGTCGCCGTCGCCGGCGACGGCGACCGGGGAGGGGAGAAATCCCATCCCTTTCTGCTCGTATTTTGGGTTGGGGGTGGGGTGGGGTGGGGTGGGATGGGGTGGGTGGAACTTTTTTTTTTTTTTGCTTTATTTTTTTTTTGAATGTAAAAATTAATTAAAATTTAAAATAGGACTGGTCCAATAACCTTGTAGCTCAAAATCGGATTAGATTGGCCTAGTAAATATGAGACTGTATAAAATCGAGTTGGGTTGAGCATAAGTAAAATTTTTATTTGTGACTAATTTATTTTTCTTCTTTTGTTGTAACGTAAAATTAAAGTTTGAATTTTAAATAATATGATTACTTAATAATAATAAAATAATTTTAATTAGCACATTTGTTAATAATTATGAATTTCAATTTTGGTTATTTTATAATAGTTCATAAAATATTCAAAATAATTTAGTATATTATCAATTTATTAGTTTTTTTTTTAATTTTTAATAAAAAAAATTAAAGTATCGGACTCATTTTCACTTTTTTAAAGGTTAGGAATCCAATTGCAAATTTCTTAAGATTAGGGACCATTTGCGCCAATTGAAAGGTTGAAAAAAAATGTGACTTGACAATTTTACCCCTGCTAATAAAGACAAAAAACAGTGCTAGGGACCATTTGCGCACCTAAAAGGACCAATTGCGCACCTAAATGTATAGGTTAGGGACCTTTCCGCCAAAAATGAAACGTTAGGGACCATTTGCGCACTAATGGTAAACGTTAGGGACCATTTGCGCCAATTTCCCAAATTATAATCATGGTTGTCAAAACTGAAATGGAGATGAAAATATTATTTTTAATACATTAGATTACATTGATTATGAGCATGTTTGGTTCATTTTTTAACTTTTTTTCTCAAACTTATTTTCAACCACATGTTTTGTGGGACCCACAACTTTGATCAACATTTCAATCACATAGTTTACGAATTTTTTTAAAATTTCCTAAAAACTATTTTTAAACCCTACCAAATATAACTAACTTTTTTTAATTTAATTTAATTTAATTTTATTAATATGTATAGAACATTCTTATCATCTTACTTCGGTCTCTCAACAATATTCTCATAACATAGGCAAATATTGACACTTCTTCAATTTTTGTTTTTTACTAACAATTATGATGTTTTGATTTACGTCGTCAAATCAAACACGTCTAATAAAAAGAGAATATACACATATAATATTGTTTACAATAAACTATTATTCCAACAAAATACAATATTATGTAGTTAATCATTACATTTTCTCACAATAAAATTAGTAATTATTAATTTTATTCTTCGTAAAATGCAGTCATGGAGATTATTAATTCTATAAAATTTGATATCTAGAGTTCGTTAATCATCAAAGCTTAAATCACCAAAATGTCTTCACTGGATTCAAGTTATTGTTGGTATTATCACTATATACAACTCATTTTTTATTGTAATTGTACTTCCATGAATGCAATATTTTTTAATATTTTATTTATTACTCTTTTATTGTTCATTATTATCGTACATTAATTTTTTAACAATTTATTAAATATACAATTATAATTTTTAAACATGTAATATCTTACGTAAAATAAAAGAGTCTTAAAATATCACTATTCATGTGTGTTACCACGCGATTCTGATATGGCCTCCACGTCAGCAAGTTCCCCATCCGAGGCCCATCGAGAACCTCATCTAAGCCCAACAAAAGCCCCATCCGAGGCCCACCGAGAACCTCATATAGGCTCTGCTAGGGCTTCGAAAGTTCTGATAAAGCACCCCGGAGGCCTATCGAACGCCTTAGCCTTCTGCAGCTAGAATTCTGCGGGGCCCAGGGAGGGCCTTGACACTCACGGCCGACCCATAGGGCATCACCAGGCTTCATATCAATTATAACTAGCAGGCAGCATGATGTGTCGGAATGACCAGAGAAATAATTAAGAAAAGATTGCGTTGGTTTGGCCCACAGATCCTCACAAGGAAACCGAATCATAATCTCTTAAAATCATGTAACGTGATAAGCTCATATAAAGAAGGTAATCTTGGAGATTGCCTTGACAAGGAATGATCTCTATCCCATAAGGAAGGAGGATCCGATTGGGTATCTGATTGATTTGTTACCTAAATTAACCAGGACTCTTGCGCTATAAATACGACGTCTCCGGTTGTTCCAAGGTACGCTCTTTTTCGTACTTGAATCCCACCCTAAACTCTGCTCAAACTTCTGCTTGCTTGTCTCTCCCACACTCAATTACTTATCTCCCCCCGTGTATTATTTCTATATACCGGCAGTTGACTAGATCGTCGGAGTACCAACGATCGTCGGACCCTTTTTCTCCGGTGATCTTGGTGCCTAACGGTCGTCCGAGTGTGCAGGTAACATACAGGTTGGCAGAAGAGTGACTGGAGATCTGTTGACACGTGGACGCTGCGGGTTCCAACGTCAACAATGTGGTCATTGAAAACGACACAGTTTTGGTTGTTAGAAAAAAAAAAAAAAAATCTCCCCCAAAAGGGGGCATCTGCATAATGATACTCATACCCTATCTTTTCCTTTCTCTTTCCCCCGCTCTGCTTCCATAGCACTTTCGCTCAACGTGTCAACGGAGGAAAGCTTCATCCACCAGAACTCAAGATGTCATCACACAAAACGTTCATGATCAAGAAGAAGCTTGTGAAGAAACAGAGGCTAAATAGGCCCATCCCATACTGGATCTGCCTCCGCACGGACAATACCATTCGCTACAACGCCAAGCGCTGCCACTGGCGCCGTACCAAGCTTGGCTTCTAAGCATGCCTTCGTTTATAGACTCTACTTTATATTCTGCTAGAAATATGCAAGGTTAGTTATACATTTTTGTTCAATTTCCTTGTTATCAAGTATTTTTTTCCACATTGAAGCCTTATTTATCCTGATGCTCACACATTAGAAGTTTTAATAATTTCAATTTGTTGAGTCAAAAGGTATGAGCTTGAAATTTTTTTTGTTTTAGTTGTGTTTGGGAAAATTATCCACCCTTGAACTTCACATCTTTTAGCGACTAGATTATTTTTATTATTTTTCTAATATTCAGTAAAGTCGGGTTATTCACAATGAAGGGCATTTGGCTTAAGCTACCGATAGAAAAATGTAAACTTGTTCCAATAGCCATTCAAGTAAAAATGCTCATCGTTATGTTTTACACTTAGATGCATAAAATGCGTTCTGCATCTAACAATATATTTATGTCATTTATAAGTCAATTGCCTATTGCAGGAAGGATTACAGTACCACCATGCAGAAAGATTGTATGTCATGATGACTTACTAGATCCCCGACAGACCTTAGCTTACTTCTAATACTTCACATCAAGTTGGAATTGGAGGTTTTGTGACCAGTGAAAGAAATGAGGTATATTTGTTACTCCTAAAATAAATTCCAACAACTGTGAAGACTATAAACTGACTACAAGCTCAGCATTAATGGCTCTGGGTAAGAAGGTTGTCTAATTATATATACATATATATATATATATATATATATATATATATATATATATATATATATATATATATATATATATATAGTACAAGCACCATATGACATATTTATTTTGATGTTTACCACAATTCCCCCTCATGAATCAATAAGAATGAGTGATGCTTCACATTTAAACACCTACTCCCGAAACCCTTAATGCAGAGGTAGATTGCTCAAAGCTATTTATAATCATTCAATCTCACTTAATTAAAGTTATTTACCTCCCAGTGCTAGAAAATAACAGTTTTTCAGCAAAGTTATTATTAGCCTCTTTAGAAGACTGCTTGGAAAATTGAACCTATCATATGTATCATACTCTATTTTAACTAGAGTCACCGACCACCTTATGATTCTATTAATTTTTTTTTTCGTGTTTTCCCTTTTCATTTAGGCTAGATAAAGGACTTCATTGATGTTTTACATTATATTTTTGTGCATGATTGTTCTTCGTAAAGAGATTTGGAGAGCTTGTTTTGATTGTTGCATCTGTAACCATACAGGTGCTCGTAGTACAAGAATGTCAATTGAAGTTTTACTAAAATGTTCCTAGAGGTATCCAAGAATAATAGTTGTATCTTATTTATTGTTATTTTATTGATGAGTTCGAGGAAATCTAAATGGGAGCTGTAAGAGAAGTTGAGGAGGAAAGTGGAGTAAGATACTCTCACTTCAATGTACAGGAAATGGAAGAATGGAAGCTTTTGAATTCTGACCATTCAACTCTAAGCCTCGTCTAACTCTCATTTCACTTACGTTTCGTGAAAATGACACCAAAGGTGAGCTATCTCTCAACCGAACCGTCATTGCGTTAAAGAACAATTACTTATGTACGTACCATATTTGGCTAAGATTATAAGTAGCTTTTTTAGAGTTTATTATACAGTAAGTATAGGCCGCAAATAAGCTAATAAATGTATGGTAAAATAGGTAATTGGGTCCACTATTAATGGAAATTTTGAAAGCATTGTTACTTAGGCTTGAAGCATGATTTGGTCCCATTAAGCAAAATTATGATGTGAGTTCTTACTATGGCAAATGGCATTTAGGTTTCTTTGAAAACAAAAGAGCTTGAGGCAAAATATTAAGCAAAGTGCTTAATCATAATTTACAACTAACACTGCAAATAATTACCTTTTTAGTTCAATCAACATTTTATTAATTTTGTTGTTCGAATATTTCTATAACTAACCTTTTCTATTTTTGATAAACTATGCACTTAATACCAGTTGGAGGCATTGGAACCTTATCTTTTAACAGTCTAATTAAAAAAACTTCTATTAGTTTCTATTATATTTAGGGTTTTGAGGAGAAATTTTAGTTATGTGTATATCAAATTTGGTGTGATTGGAGTGGATTTGGGGGAGAACACGTTTCCCGAGGGGGTGAGAATATGGGGATTATTGTGTGAATCGATGCTTTTGATTGGTTCTTGAATCATTTGATTGGATTTCATTTTTTTTTCACTGAGGAAGAAATTATTTTTGTTTGAAGAACTGTTACTACCCGATTATGATAAGGCCTCCACGTCAGCAAAAGTCCAACGAGATTCCCACGTATAGGTCCAGTAAGGGCCTCGTACATTCTTAAAGGGGCTTCGGAGGCCCACCAGACACCTTAGCCTTCTGCAGTTAGGTTGCCGCGAGGCCCATTAAGGGCCTTGGCATTCCATGCCGAACCATAGGGCCTCGCAGGGCTCCGTATCAACCTGGACTGGCAGATAACACGATATTCTGGAATGACCAGAGAGATAATTAAAGACAGTTTGCATTGGTTTGGCGCACGGATCCTCACAAAGAAACAGAATCATAATCTCCTAAAATCATGCAATGTGATAAGCTCAAATAAAGCAGAGTCAATCTTGGAGATTGCCTTAACAAGGAAGGATCTTTATCCCATAAGGAATGATGATCCGATCGAATAACTGATTGATTGGTTACCTAAATCAGTGAGGACTCTTGCGCTATAAATACAACGTCTCCGGTTGTTCCAAGGTACGCTCTTTTTACACTTGAAATCCCACCCTAAACTCTGCTCAAATCCCTGCCTGCTTGTCTCTCCCACATCCAATTACTTTCGCCCCCTGTGTATTGCTCTAATACCGGCAGTTGACTTGATCGTCGGAGTACCAACGATTGCTGGACCCTTTTCTCCGTAGATCTTGGTGCCTAACGATTGTTCGAGTGTGCAGGTAACATACAGGTTGGCAGGGGAGTGACTGGAGATCTGTTGGCACGTGGACGTTGCAGGTTCCGACGTCAACAAGAACTATTTAAGATTAGGTTTGCCATTTATATGATACGTTTTGGACCAAAACGAGTGGAATAAATGATAGTAATGTTTTGTAATTGATTTACTAAATATGGATAAATTATGTGTATTAGATGATTTACCTTATTAAGAAATTATAGCTCAGCATTGATTGTGAAATTAATGTTGAATAATGAGCAGTTGAATTTTGCTTGCCTGAGATTCATGTTGCACAAATATTTGTTTGCTTAGGTTTATTTAGTAGCAAAATAAAGGTAATTGAAGAAACCTATGGATTCAATGATTAGATTTTGGGGATTGTATGAAAAGGGATATGGATGCTTTTCATGCCTATTTCTTAACATACTGTGATGATATCCATTATAATCACACAAATTTCATTGAATTGATAATCTTCAAGACACATTGGAAATTTTCATTTGAAGTTGTCAGAGATAATGAATTACTGGAATAACGTTATGTTTCATTCTTTATGTGTAGAAACTTAAATATAACTTTTGCGATGTATTGACATGTCTTGCCTACTTTAAAATTATGATACTTAAATATAGAAATTGAAAGCTCAGTTTCTCTTCGTCTATGTGACTTACAAAATGAAGAAGTTCACGTGTCTCTTGTACACTATTATAGATTTTTAATCATTTTCTATTTTTGATAGAATATTTAATGAGAAAATTGTAACACACATACACACACTCTCTCTCGACTGAATTGTGTAGGTACGAGTCATATTTTGAGTAATTTAACTGCACTAATTTTTTTTTTCTTTCTTATAGCCTGAAATTATTCAAATCTATGGATATCAAGTTTGAATGTAATATTCTAATCAAACTGTGTAGAAATGAAATCTTATTTTCTTTTACTATGATAACATGAAGTTATTTTTCTTACCTTCCTTCACGAATTTCTGACATAACAACAACTTTTTTATCATGTTAATTGATCAACCAGATAATATTGCACGTAAGGTTGGCTCAAATACGATTTAGCACAGCAAGTACTAAAGTATACTTGTATTGCAATAAATAAAAATGTTGTTTATTCATAGGACGAGTTTATCTCTTTGTTAACCATTGGAATCTCTCAAAAATGAAAATGAATCCTTGTAGCCAGCTAATATGATTAAGTTATAGTAGATGAGTAAAACTATAAATTAAAAACAGGACGTTGTTAAGAATATTGTCAAATGATTTTATGCTTCTCATTCTTGATAATCACTCTTATATATACTTCATTGAAAAACTATTCTCATATTTGTCCTTTATTTGTCTTCGTTAGCCATTGGGGGTTTTTCGAAATGCAAAATTGAAGGGTCAATTGCAGTACTTTGTAAAATGGTAAGTGATCTAGATACAATTTATAGATGTTTATGAATGTATGTGTTTTGAGAATTGTTGTGTTGATCAATGTAATGGGTTCTTTTGAAAAGACAAGGCAAGGCTGGAGGCTAGGAATACGTGGGAGCCTCTGGAGAATCTAATGCAATGTTCTGGTCTTATTAATGCTTTTGAAGAGAGATAGTTTCTATATCTATTTTTATTTCAATAATGCTTTAGTCCATAGTTTTGTAATAGATATGTGTTTGGAATAATCAAGATAAACTCTAATTCACCATTAGTTTTTCGTGACTTTTATTGTTTGGAGTTTTTAATTTTGGTTTTTTGAAGTTAATAACAGGTAAAAGTAAGTTAACACGCATGAGAAAGCACAAACACGAGATTAGTCAAGCTCATATCAAGAAAAATAAAGCACCATCGATCTCCTCTAACTACTACATATAATGTGCCTTCACACAGGGTTATGATTGTAGAAGATTCAATGAATTATCTTTAGCTAAATAACTTAGTAATTTCAAAGAGAGAGTTTTCTTTAGCTTTGTGAAAAGATCTTTAGGTATATTTAACTTGTAAATTTTTTCTTTTGCTTATTTGTATAGTATTTTTTGTTTGTCTTTATGTATTTTGAGAGTGTGTTTACAAATATTAGCACAAATAGAGGATTTGGAATGATATATATATTTGCTTTAGCAAAAGCATGAAGATTTGTTTACGTACCAATAAATAGAATATGTAAAGAGACTAAATTGATTAAGTTAGAACTGGAGCGACACTTAAAAGTAACCTATTTATATCAATGATTACTAAAAAAGAAAGAATTTTCTTAATTATATTTATAATAAAATTGCTAACGCAAAACACAAAACAAACAATCAGAATAAATTCTCATTTATTTTATTGAGGATCTAAATTCTAATCTATTTTATTCAGTATATATAAATAAAGATAGTATATATGAAATCTAACATTTTAAATTCTTGCATATACTTTATAAATAAAAAATAATAATGAACAATTAACATTTCTATTTTGTATTGTCACTACATTTATAAAAATATTCTATTTTCTACGTTTGTCTACCTAAACAAATAAATTCATGTTATTATAAACACAGTTTAAAGTTGAGAAGACGATCTCAAATTTTTTTTTTGGTATTACGTAGATAAAAGAAATGATAAATATATTTAAAAAAAATGAACGGAAAACTCTGTAGCCTTTTTTATTACCTCGTTGAAATTCAAATCATGATTGTCAAAATTAAAAAATTGTTTGTAATACATTAGATTACAGTGAGTAATATACTCACAACTAACGTTTGAAACATTTTTAAGTTTTAATTTTAATTTAATTATAATTATTTATATATAGAGAGAAAGTTGGCACTTTTTAGTTTTTGTTTCTTCCTTATGTTTATATTGTTTTCATTTACATCGTCAAATCGGACACACCTAACAAAAAGAGAACATACACAAATAATATTGTTTAGAAAGAGCTATTATTCTAACAAATTTACAATATTATATAGTCAGTCATCAAATTCTCTCACAATAAATTAAGTAATTATTAATTTTATTATTTGTAATCCCTATTAACACATCATTAATTCTATAAGATTGATATCAATGGTTCGTTAATCATCAAAAGCTCTTCACTGGGTTCAAATTACTATTCATATTATCATTATATAAAACTCATCTTTGATTGCAATTGTACTCATATGAATGTAAATAAAATATCAATATTGAATACAATACAACATGTTATCAAGAACCGTATTTTTTTTAATCTTTATTGTAATTGCTACTTTAACATTTTAATTATTGACAATTAAAAAAAAAATTGAAAATATTAAAAATTGATAATATGATCGCAAAAGCACGTGCAACGCACGCGTGTCTAACTAGTTTGATAAAAGACAAATATATCATTTGTTTTTAATTAGAGAAAATTACAATTGAAGTCCTAACCTCTGTAAAAAATGTAAATAAGATCGATATTTTTATTTTTTTATAAAAAATTAAAGAAAACTAACGAGTTTTTTCCGTTTTGAATCAATACTTTATTGACCAAATTGATAATATATTAAATTATTTTGTATATTTTACAAACTATTATATAATAACTGAACTTTAAGCTCATAATTATTAACAAACATATTAAATAAAATTATTTTTTTTATTAAGTAATTATATTATGTAAAATTTAAACTTTTATTTTATCGTTACAACATAAAAAGAAACGTTGTCACAAACTTGATACGTAAATACTTTTATTTAATTGAGATATTCCTTTATTAACTACAAATATTAGAGTTCCAACTGTATTCTTCATATTTTAATTTATCGTTTTATTATCCTTAAAAAATGAAGAACATATTAATATTTATTTGTATTTTTTATGTTTAAAAAATATAATAAGATTGGTAATGTTATAAAATTATATACGTCATTTTGTTTTAATTTAACTTAATTTTTATTCAAGTTTCACATCATATAGCAATTACATATACTTAAATTAAACACAATAATTTTACATTTTTTTTCTTATGAAAAATTTAATTAACACGACTATAGTGATATATTTAGTATGTTAAATTAAATATTAGTTAATAAATGTACTGGACTCATTTGCACATTTGACAAATTTTAGAAATTCAATTATAATTTTTTTCTAATTAAAACTAAGAGTATATTTTGTCCTTTTCATCAAATAATGACAAATTGTGCACAAAAATACATATGTTAGGGACTTCTGTGCCAAAATATAAACGTTAAGGCCATTTCATCACTGGTGGAAAAGGTTAGGGACCATTTGTGCCAATTTCGCCAAGCAAATATACTTTTATTCTCTCCGTAACTAAAACAAAAACAATGATGTTGCAGCAAGCAGGGTCGGATTTTTTTTTTTTTGGAGGGGCGGAAAAAAGTCGTTTTTTAAAGTGTAAATTTTTTTTTCTTAGTAACAGTCCGCGCAAATTTTTTTTTTTTCAGTAGTAGTCCGGACTAAAAAAATTCCTGGATCCGCCCCTGGCAGCAAGCAAGGATTAAAATACTTGAAGATTATATATGCATGTTCTCATAGGTTTCAGTACTTAATAAATATGTTTACGAGCACTCAATACACATTATTCATCCGTAGATGCATACATAAACAACAAATAAAATGTACACCACATCGTATATTCTTGTACATATATACGAGGTAGGCAAAATGTACCACAAATCTGGAATATGATACAATTCAAACATGTGCTTTGTCTCAATTTTAGGAGGAATATTAAATAAAAATCAGAATCAGTAAATTGATAAACCAGTAAATTTAATAAATGGACAAGCTATTAATGCGGGCATTGTGTGGAAGCTATTAATATGCATTTACATTCTCTCTAACGTCTTCCTCTCCAGGTTTCCCTTCCCCATGACATGAAACATTCCCTCAGAGTTTCCCTTAGCTTTTTTCTCTTCTGAAACTCAACAGGGAATAATTAATATTAGTTTCTTCCATTTCCAGCCCTCTTCATGTTCAAGTAAGTTTCTTTCCATTTCGTCCCTTTGATTTTTTGTCGAGTATTATCTAATTTTATTCATAAAGTATCTGCCTCATTGTGTATCACATCAATTTTGATTGATCAATCCGAAATGCACGCTTTTTGAGGTCTTTTTTGGTCCCAATGGACCAGTATCGAGATATAATAATAGATATTTGCTTAATGACTTGTGCATTAGAGGGTCGTTCGGATAGATTTACTAGTCAAGAGATATCTCGACCGAGGTTGAAAAATTAAAGGAATTTTAACTGATATGGGAATGAGTGTCCGTTTCAGAAATATTAAAAACTGAGATTAGTTTATTTTGAGGAAAATACAAAAACTGAGTTTTGTTATCTGATGTAAATTGTCAATTGTCAATTTTTCATTTTATTTATTTATTTATTTTTTTGGTACTTTCAATGGATATATTTGAAATTGTGAATGCAGGACAGGAGAAAAGATGTTAGGCTATCTGCTTTTCTTTGTATTCTTGATCCACACAAATGAAGCTAAAGGTGGCAAGGGGAAGCCACCACCACTTCCTTTAAAGAAATGGATGACATTAAGTGGTATTATAATTAATTCCCCATTCTATTTTTTTTCCAGAATATTTGCACTTGTACATGGATCAACATCGTGATAATATCGAATTTTCAGGTGGTGAACCTCAGATAGTAGCGAATGGTGGATTCTCTGGACTTTTTCCTGCTTCCAGCATTATAGCGTATGACTTTGCTGCATCGAATAGCTTGCCCGGTACAATCTTGCTCTGCGATCTCCAATTTACAAGGGACGGCCAAGGTTTTTGCGAGTCAGCGCTAGCTCTTCAAAATACGACAAACGTTGATGACATAGATCCGAAAGGACAAAAGACCTACAACGTAAACGGACAAGAAATTCATGGATGGTTTGGGTTGGATTATGATGCTGATTATCTTTTCAACAATGTGACATGTAAGTCAAGGTGTGTTTAATATGCAGTATTGAATATGATACTACAGTATAATTTTTTACTTTATGATTCACTTTATTGAACGAGCCATAATGCTTTTCGAGTTTAAAGATTTTGCATTTGTTGTCTACAGTGAACCAAAATCTATTCACCAGACCACCATGGTGGGATGGACAAATGATCAATATGCCTCAAGATGTAGTGGCATACTTCAAAACCCCACCAAGATTTTGGTTAAATGTTCAGGTCTCATCACTTATCTCTTTATATATTTGATGGAATTAACAGAATTTTTTTAACTGATAACATTATATATAAATCTATGTTGCAGTATGACAGTTTCTACAATCAACACAGAATAAGTCCTGAAGATTTTATCCTAAGTAGTATGGTAGATATACAACCGGAGTTCATTTCGTCCCCTGAGATTGGTTTCTTGAAGAGTATTGGACCGAAGGTGAAGGCAGCGAAAACAAAACTGATTTTCAAGTTTCTTGGAGCAGATGTTGTGGAACCCACAACCAAAGAGAAATACAGCTCACTAGCGACCAAGCTACCGATGATAAAGTCATTTGCGTCTGGGATTGTTGTCCCAAAAGATTACATATGGCCTAGTAACAATGGGTATTTGCAGACTGCACCGACAAATCTAGTACTTGATGCTCACAAACAAGGGCTTGAAGTATACGCTTCTTTTTTTGCAAATGATGACTATTTAAGTTACAATTACAGCTATGATCCAACAAGAGAGTATCTTCAGTATGTTGATAATTCTCAGTTTTCGGTCGATGGGGTGCTTACTGATTTTCCTGTAACCGCTTCAGCAACAATTGGATGCCTATATCAGAACAAGAATGCTTCAAGGACAATAGAAACTCTAATAATATCACATGACGGAGCGAGTGGAGATTTCCCTGGATCAACTGATCTTGCCTACCAGAAAGCCATAGAGGACGGTGTTGATATAATCGATTGCTCTGTCCAATTGTCAAAAGATGGAGTCGCCTTCTGCTTAACTTCAACCGACCTTACGGATTCAACCACTGCAGCCAGTCTTTTCATGGATCAAGCTACAACAATTCAAGAAATTCAATCAGACAATGGAATTTTCTCTTTTGATCTCACCTGGACTGAAATTCAATCTCTAAAGCGTAAGTTACTCAAACATGTTTGTTTAATTTATCCATTTCGATTTGTAACACTTTCTTTTCTCTGGTTGTTTCAGCTCAAATTCAGAATTCTTTCCGAGACCTTATTAGAAATCCTCAAAACAAGAATAAGGGCAAGTTTGTGATGCTTTCTGAGTTCCTAGAACTTGCTAAGACCAAGGCAGCAACTGGAGTTCTAATTAATATAGAGAATGCCGCGTATTTAGCATCAAATAAGGGTCTGGACATAATTGAAACCGTCTCAACAGCGCTAAGTAATGCCACATTCGATAAGCAATCTACTCAGAAAGTTTTGATTCAGTCTGATGACAGTTCAGTGCTGTTAAAGTTCAAGGATATTCCAAATTATCAAAGAGTGTTAACAATAAAAAAGGATGTAAGTGGTACACCGGCTGGACTAGCGCAAGAGGTCAGGAAATATGCTGATGCAATTAACGTGATAAGACGTGATATCATTACATCTACGGATACATTCTTTACCAAAAATTTCACCAACATTATCCCAGCAATGCATGCTGCTAATGTATCAGTATATGTTGGAGTGCTCAAGAATGAATTTGAAAACCTTCTCCTTGATTATTATTCCGATCCTTATGTTGAGATCGCCACTCTTGTTGATGCACACGTAGATGGCCTTATAACAGATTATCCAGCAACTGCAAATTCATATATGAGTAAGTATTAGTTTGGTACAAATGTATAGTCCGTATCGAATGTGTCACATTAACCAACAACACAATGCCCTTTGTATTCCTGATGCAGGGTCTCCTTGTCATAATAAAGCAGCTCCATACAAAATATCAGGAGTCAGGCCAGGTGAAATGTATGCAAGTGCACAACCAACGGATCAAGCACCAACACCAGCACCAGCACCAGATAACAACGGACCACTCCTCACCATCTCAGACATCATTGATCCACCATTGCCTCCGGTCGCCAAGATTTCCCTGACCGATTCCGCATCCAATACGACTTCCACGGGCTCGACTCCGACTACTGCACCTGCACCAAAATCTTCAAGCAGTTCAGCAACTGTAACTAAGGCAGGTGTCTACATTGCTGCGGTTGTTGGGGTACTTGGTTTCTTGACACTTGGATAAGCACTGCCAATCAATTTGAGGTGCAATTCAAGTCATCCTCTCCCCAAAAATGATACTAAGATGTTGATCTTCATATGACTTGGAATATACATACGTATAAATTTTAACAAGTAAATTGAGAATTTATGTATCATGAATTACATTTGTACGAACAATGGATATTCAGCTGTGTTGATTTGTCAAACAAATGTCGTAATGATAACAAAATACATTTGAAGTCTAAAGGCCTAATTCCATGCTTGGGAAACCATTTGAGGAGTCCAAATGTGCAGTTTCTAATATCTAAGGCCACTTAAATGTTATAAATTGAGCTATAATCCCAATTTCCACAATAATTAAAATTAGAAAATCAATCAGAAAAGGAGCAAAATAAATGTAAATTTTTTACGGTTTAATATTGTCTAAAATCATTTAAATTCAAGACCAAAAGCTACGAATGAATAGTTGTAATTCTTCACAAAGAGTAACATAAAAATCTATATATAGATTTCATATTTTCCATTTGAAAGACAACTTTGATATTCAAAATTAATGTCCTTACTCTCTCTCATCTTTTTGCATCCAATAGATTATTTTGTGCATGCATTTCTCTACCAAATTTATTTATACTTAGTCATACTGCATAGACAACGTATAAACTTCGAGTATATACCTCAACATTCTTCGGTGTTCGGGTTGTCTTTGTGTTTGCACAAAGCACACAACATTAAAAGGCTTGGAAATATATCCTGGAAGTATATTGGCGTCACACATTATCGCATATATCATCTCTGATTTATGTTTCCTTCAATTACATTAAATTTGCTATGAGTGTGAATAAATTCACTCAAGTATCTTCTTGCACAAGATGCACGGAAACGAAAAGATAAACGTGACACGACATAAAACGGCACATTACACTCCCTTGGTGCATCGTCATGAATGTTAGGCCAAATCTCAAGAGGAATTGTCTGGTTTAAGTCTACCATTTTTCTTTGGAACAAGATGCTAGTAAAACATTGTATAAAATTATAATTTAATTTTGTAAATTCAATAATTTAGTTTTTAAATTTTTTTATCTAACTTTAATTCAAACTCTAATCACTTGTTAATTTTTTGTAGCATAAGGATTAAGTGAATATGTTTTCGTTGAAATCCGCAATTAATTTAATTCTTAATCGAAACCCAAAACAAAATCTACAGCAACGTGCAATTCCTAATTGTATAAATTGAAGGTATTTGGGTTAGTTTTATTTTTGGTCACTGGATGTTGAGTGAATTTTCAATTAGAATCATACAACTGATTTTCAATTTACTTAGACATGTTCGGTGTAGTTTTTTTGGAAAAAAATGGGTTTTTTTTGTACTTTATTGACTTTTCAAATTTTTTTGTAGTGTAAAAAAGTTGAAAAATAAAAAATTGTAGGCAAAAAAATGGGTTTTTTTGGCTAATAACTTTTAATTTTAAAAGCCTGTGCCATCTCTTGGAGATTAAGTAAATAGAACTACAAAATAGACGGAGTGCATTGGATATACTATTCAATAGAGAGCACTTTCTTGCCCCAAAACAATGTCAAGCCCCTTCTGATGTTTCTGTGTACAATCACCTTGTGCTATAACTCTAGAGTGGAAGTAAACACCCCCAGGGCCCAGCAGCTTTGCCATTTCCAATGCATAGGCACGTTCTCCCATTGTGTATATGTACATCTCAAACAAATTACTAGCTTCCTTCAGAAAGATGTTCACAAAAGGCATCAACTTTGTCATCATGTGCATCAAATCCAGTCGATACAGGCTGCTCTTTAGAGTGTCTGGTCAATGCAATGTAAATTAACCAATGAAACATAGAAAAGAAAACAGTTTTCATCATAAGAAAGTGAAGAAACTAAAGCAATAATGAAATCTGAAACAAAAATGCCCATTACACTTAATTTAGCACAATGTCAAGCTAAAAGGTGAAGTGACTAGTTCAAGGAGAGGTTGTTTAATATTCAGACTGTCTAGTTCAAGAATTCAAGAATTCAGAACATCTGTTTTACACAGTTTCAAATTGAAGATAACGAAATTAGCAAAATGCAGCGCACAAAATTAAACTGGAATATTAAAGACTTCAGCTGTAACAAGTCAAACAAACTCTTCAATGGAGCACTTGACGCAGGTTACGTCTTGAGGCATGACTCACATGAGGCAACCACTTACGCCTTGAGTGCAATTTGTTAAGGCCTACTCCTCGATTTACTGAAGCGTGGCTTGTTTTTTTTGCATTTTCTAAACTATTTATTACTGGACTCAGCTTTTAGAACTATTTTTTTTTATAGACTAGAATGTTTTACAAATTTTTCTGTTCTCTCTTCTCAACCTATCAACTGAAGGGGAAGGAGAAGGCACCATGCAATTGCAATTGCAATTGCAATTGTAAGATAATGGCGAAGAATTAGAAGAAAAAAATAGTAATGAGGCAGATGACAAGGGAATCAAATATGTTGATAATTCTCTTAAAGATCCTATTAGTAGCAATGATATCGGAGACTTCTAGGCTTTTTCTACTTTTAATATAAGGTTACAATTTTGTTTCATAATTACCAATTTGTTGTTGTCTTGAGGCTTACACCTCACCTCGCAAACATAAAACACCTCCATTCCCAAATGAGCCTTCTTAAACATTGGACTTGAGTATAGAACATCATTGAATCACTGAGAGATGCTGATACAGAATGCCTTTGGCAATTTCTAATGTCACATATTGGACACTCGGCAAACAATATCAGGGTTTGAAAGATAGCAGCATCAAATAAAGTAAAAAATAAATAGGTATTACATTTGACAAATTTTTTTTGTTTTGTTTTGTTAAAACTATATACTTTCAAATGACTTGTTGATAAATTCAAAAAATTATGGTATGCGATTCATTTTAAAATATTTTCCCACAAAAAAAATTATCCAATTCATTATCTCCCTTATTATATTTAATAATCTATAAAGTAACACATCATTAGTCACCACAATTGCATAAATAAATAACCAAAGTACCAATTTAGACGGAAAAAAAATACACAACCATGATCTTCAAGATAAATAGAAAAAATAAGAATAAAAATAAAAATAAAAAATACAGTAATAAAAAAGAGTTTTTAACTTGATAAAATTCATTAATAAACTGCAATCAACAATTATATAAGAATTTAATTATAAAGTTATCTTATTTTTAATGAAAAATGAAAAAATGAAAAATAAAAAGAGGGAGAGAGAAAAAAAATAGTTATGGAAATATTGAATAAAAAAAATCACATTATCTCTAAAGGTTCATAAAGGAAAAAAAAGAAGAAAATGGAAAAATAATTAGAAGAATATTAAAAAAATAAAATTGAATAGAGATAAAAATATTAAAAGAATAGAGAGAGAAAAAAAAGTTAGAAGAATATATTGAAGATGAAAAAAAAATCATATTGAAAAAAAGGAAGAATATTAATCTTAACTCTAGTTGAAGGAAAAAGAAAAGAAAAATGTTGCATATAAAAAATAAGAGAATGAAAGATGTTTTTTCTTCTAAAGTTTTTCAAAATCTTAAGAAGAATGTGAGAAAAATTGTAACATCATTAATTTATACTTTGTGCTTTAAAATTAGTACATATTAAATTCTATATAAAGTCATTAAAAATCATCAACATTTTGAATACTCCTGAATTTCGTAGGATTTTAAAAAGTCTGAATTGAATATCACACGATTTTATAAAAAAATCTATATTGAATACTTCAAGACTTTTATGGAGTTTAAAAAGTCTGAATTGAATACACTTAAACTTTTAAACTCTATAAAAGTCCTATCAACTCTTAATTGAATACACCCTCCTAAGTTTTGGTTTTGTGACTTTAGAGCCCATAAGTGCAACAACAGTAACCGACCCTGAATTTACTCCAAAAAAAAAATTAATAGGACCGGCAGGCCTACATCTCGGGCCCGGATCGGCTAGTCCAAGTCACATGCCCGGCACTATTCAGCCCTAGGTCGGGCCCAGGCCAAACTTTTACGAACATTTGAGTTTGGGCAGCAAATCACACACGTACATGTGATAAGACGAAAGAAGGTATTGGATTAACACACAACTCAAAAGCTACTAGCCTACTAGGGCACCAAAGATTGTAAATAGAAAGCACACTGATATCATCTATAGAAACAACAACATTCCCAATATACTAACGAGACGGTAAATCAAGATGCACAGTGCTAAAGAACCCTCGAACCTCGAAACATTTTATATATGATATAAACAAGTTTGCGACTTTACATTCAACATTATATACCATGTAACTTCACGTTTCAATCTTCCACTGGCTTCACAAGCATTTACAAGATTGTACAGCATTGGTTGGTTTTCTTTGCCTGTTTGTAGAACATCTGTTTCAAGTTTCAACAAGCACAAGAGAGTTCGTGTCAGCATAGCAAATTAAAGGCATTAGGCCAAATTGTGAATTAGAAAGGGGGGGAAAATAACAAAATCTTAAGGGTTTGTTCTCTTTGGTGTTTTCAACCCGTTTTGTGTTTTGTGTTTTTGAAAATAGTCAAAACGTGTTCTCTTTGCCATTTCCGAAAATATACTTTTGAAAACAATAAAAAAATTGCAAAGGAAATAGAAAACGACTTTTTAGTCGTTTTTGCATTTCCTTTACAAAATTTGGGTGTTTTCCAAAACGGCCAAAACGCGCGTTTTGGCCGTGGAGGTCGGAATTTGGAGTCTTTCATCCGGCTTTTTTTTTTTTTAATTTTATGCTAGGCAAAAACATTATAATTTAATTATTTTCCGCATTATCTTTAACAAAACGCGACTCATTGTCAAAACGGTCAGCGCGCACTAATTCCAAGCTGGAGATCAGGGGTTCGGGTCTCCACAATGCACGGCTCCATTTTAAGTAATTCAATTGTTATAAATTATTTTTAATTCCAAATATAATTGTTTTTAATTGCAAACATAATTGTTTTTAATTAATAATTATTTGTAAATGATTTTAATTGTTTTTAATTGTTTTTAGATGTTTGTAATTGTTTTTAAATTGTTTTTAATTGTTTTTAAATATTTTTAATTCCAACAATAATTATTTTTAAATGTTTGTAATTGTTTTTAAATATTTTTAATTACAACAATAATTATTTTTAAATGGTTTTAAATTGTTTTTAATTACTTTTAATTGAACTTAAATACTTTTTTGATTCCAACAATATTTGTTTTTAATTCCAAATAATTGTTTTTAATTAATAATTGTTCTTAATTCCACATAATTCCGAATTTTTTCAATGTTTTTAATTCCAACAATAATTATTTTAAATTGTTTTTAATTAATAATTATTTTTAATTCTAAGTAAGTCCAAATTTCTAAAAAAATTCAAGCAAACGTGTTTTCGAGCTTTCTGTTTTCAGAAACAATTTTCGAAAATTCCAAACGCATTGTCAAAAATCTCAAAACAAGCACTCAAAACACAAAATACAATGAATTTAAAACTCAAAACACAAAACAAAAAAGCAAAGAAAACACCACCTAAGCAACTGCAATAGCAAATCAATTTTCAAGTCTTAATAATAAATAAATTCCAAATCACGTCGAGTACTCGAATAAAGAGAAAAATGCCTATTGAGATGACGCATACTAGTATTTAAGTCTGAATCAAAAAACTTGTTGCACAAGTAACAGTAATGCATTGCATTGAGACAACACACACTACAGTTCTAAAGACCTAAAGAAAAACTCAGCGACCAAGTTTAATTTATGTAAGAAATGGTGTATTTACAATACGGACCACAGAAATCATTGCCCAGTAAAAATTATAGCAAGCAAAATTTGGGCCACTTCTGCTAACCATATAAATATCTTTAATCACAACTGAACTAACCGCCAGAGAACTGTAGACCTGTGGGTGTCATTTCAGTCAGTTCAACTTTCTCAACGTAACAAGATCTTTTTCTCAACTACGTATTGAGTGCTGCATGAAAGATCAGTCTTTTATCTCAAATTTCCATAGGTCCATTTGCAACCATATATTTCAATTTCGCTTCCAAAACGAGAAATAGAAAAGCATCTTTTATAAAACAGAAAATAGACATGCTTGATCCATCGTCAGTGCGAAAAAATGAACACGTTCATCTCCTATTTTTTCTAGACTCCTTAATCTAGACTCCTTAATCACTTGAGCTCTAAAAACAAAATTATCATGCTTGTCATAGAGATTGGGGGAAAGAGAGTCCAATGCTGTTTCAGGAGCTTTAAGGTTTAAACAAAGGAGTTTACCAAAGCCTAGAGAGAAACTCCTAGAACGGTAGAACCAGAACTGGCATATTTTGCCCAACATTTTGGCAAATCTATTGCATTTGAGTATAAAGGGAATTAGGAGGGGGAGTGTAGAACAATCAAAACATAGTTGCACATCTAAAGACAGATTTTTAGAGATCCAAATTATCAGCACCATACTACTCTTCAGGATTTTTTCGTTTCTCAAATATTTAAGCTTACCTATGAAATTTCTAAGATTATTCCTAAAATCTGGAAGGATGTGCGTCCTAAAATTCTTCCTAAAATTCTTGATCTGTCAAATTTTGTGACTTAAATTGTAATCATATTAGAACCTTGGGCAAACTGTTAAGTAATCCAATTCCTTAAATTAGTATTGAAACAACAGTCCAATTCTTGGATTGTGCACATTTGCAGGTATACATGTATTCTACACATCGGACAAGCTAATTACATAAAATGTACCTGAGAAGCTGCACTGAGATCTGAACTCTTCTCAACCAAACTATCTAGCTTCTCCCCTCGAGCCAGGACACTGTCAATAGTCTTATGCTGATTCAAAGGGCCAAAATCAAACATTAACACAAATGATAAGGCCAAAACAAATGAACAGTGACGGAAAGAAGAAGACCATATCAATTCAATGCATTGACAACACCAATTGATTCTAATATTTCACAATCATATACCCTTTTGATTTGTATAAGAAACCACTTATACCTGATTAGGCATCAAACATAAAATATCTATAAATAAGCTTCCAGCATCCATAAAGAAAAGAATTATCAAGTGGTCAATCTCATAAATCGGGTTACAAGTGCAAAGAAGCCTAGTTGTCCTAAGAGCTGATTAGAGCGTAAGTAAGGCAACTTAATAAAATCGAAGACAAGAAAGCGTAAGCATTATATAGAGCCCAAGATAATTTTAAAGCTCAAAGTTTCATTGACAGTCACATTTGTATGTTATATAGCCAAAAGAGAAAAAAAACACAAAAGATATTTCAATTTATATGATAACAGATATGTAGAAAAAGCGTACATTACTGACTGCAAGTATATTCTGTTTATTCTGTTGGGTACATTTGAACTTTTTCTAACTTTTTTCCCCCTCAGTGCAACGGGGCCAAAAGGTCTAATGCCTATGGTGGGTAGAATTCTACCCTAGCATCAATAAACAGCATATATCAAGTGCACACGGAAGGGCAAATAATAACCACATCAGCCAGCTTCTGGGGTCCCTTGTTTGCCATAAGAAATTGCACTTCTATCAGCTTCGCTTAGATATTGCACGCGATTTTGCAAGACCAGTGGGAGGAATATGATTTCTCCAATCCACAAGCAAATGACCAGTTTGGAGAAAGCCGGAATCAACTTGGATAATTTCATGTTGGGCTTAATTGAACTGATCCATATCAATAGAACAGAGTCCAACACATTGAAGCCTTGTATCCAATTACGACAATCAAACTTCCTATATCCAGATTTAGACCTGGATAACACTGTCATTTTATCCAGTTATAGAAGCGACCCTATAGGCTTTCACTTTCGCATCTCCCTAAAATTGCAGTCATGGTAAAATCCTCTTACAGTTCCCTACAAAGCATCTAGAAAAACTTTGTCTATGAATGTGTGGCTTCTGGTTCTGTTTTTGTTTGCTTCATTCCTACAGTATAGTGGTTGGCCTTCTAGAAGCTTTGCCAGAAGCAACCAATTGCTTTGAAAAAAAGATTCATTATCTTCATAAAGAAAAGGATGTCGAACGAATAAAGACTTCCTTTTAGATTCATCAATCAGGAACTCACCATCTATTTTCATTGTTCAAATCTTTGGAAACACAAAAAACCATTGGTCAATCAAAAGCTCTGAATTAGCATAGCATCTACTGACATTCCAGAAGATATTTCTGAGGAGTTTAAAGAAAATGTTAAAAAATAACAGTTAATGGCTAAGATGATAGTTGGAAAATGAAATGGGAGATTTGGAAGATGAAAATAAAGATACGCCCGCAAGAGAATGAAGCCTGAGAACAGTTTCTATTACTCAAATCCATGATCACTCGTTCTTATGATGGGACGGGCAAAGAGGTTAATATCCAAAAAAATCTTCCTTCGGACACCCAATTAGGGAACACTCTTAAAAGCCCTTCAGAACTTAAATGTGTTTAGAATTAAATGGATGAGAATATATATAACAAGTAACTGGTTAAAATTTTTGGATGGTAGCTACAATAATAATATGTGCAGAGTGCCATTGATTCTCCCAATTAGAGCTCCTTTACATAAATATCAAGAAGTGCATTATGGTACTTATCAACGTTTTAGAACCACGATAAAGAAAACAGTGGAATTAACCCATCCCAACAAACAATTTGCATCATAGGAGTATTCACTTTTAGCAAATAGTTTTGTCAAAATCATTCAGTCAGTAAATGTGAACAATCTTCCAATATTCTCTGTAACTCAGTGAGAACCAGAGATGACAGTGACAGAGTTCAAACAAAGTCCAAGATAATCACTTCAAATGAATTCTTTATTAGACTTGACATAAATCTTATCTTATCCTCTCTTGGACCTATTAAACAATGAATTTATAAAATCACTAATTCATACATTTCCATTGTTTCCAAACAAGGTCGATTCATATGTAGGCGATAATTATAGCCAGAATGACCAAAAAGAGCTAATGTTTTAAGCATAATGGGAACAGAATACTCACAAGAATAATTTTGGTTTCATCCAACTCCCTCTGGATTTTTAACAGCTTATCAGCCTCAGCAGGATCCTGAAGAATAAGAAGGCAAAATTAATAAAGCGACATAGACACAGACATACAAGGAATTGCTCCAGTTAATTTGTCATGTTCAAAACTTGGACAGAATTTAAGATGATAAACGTTAGAAAAATACCATATGTGGTAACAATTATATTGAACACACATATGCCTCCATTTTCTAACTCAATACAGGACAAAAGAATTCAAATACCTGAAACTTGGCAAGTGCTTCATTTAGATAGGGCCATGGTTGAACGCTATCAGCTTGCACAGTTTTCCAGGAATCGCCAAAATTCTTTCGGTATTCATCCAGGACCTGGCAAACATTAGCAATATAAATTTCAAAATCAATCATCCGTACATATTGTACCCAGAAAATTGGAAATTTGGAAAAAGAAACTACCTGGTTGAGCAATGAAAATGCACTTCGAACTGGGTAGTGATCATCCATAAAACCCAATGCACACAACCCATTCTGATTGTATGAATGGACCTTGTACTCTATCATGCCAAAGAATCCCAGAATAATATCAATATTTTGAGATGCGCTAAATAACATCCAAATAGTATGCACTCAATGTCATAGAGAATTGTGACATATCAATATTTTGAGATGCGCTAAATAACATCCAAATAGTATGCACTCAATGTCATAGAGAATTGTGACATAAAAGGCAAAACCTTTCAAGCAATTAGCTTTTGAACTATTGGTGTTTGTTTCAAGGGGAGCCTAAGCCCCTATTCACCCCCACCCCAACGAGCATTCTTCATAAAATTTTGATAAATCAACTCTTTGGTGGTGAAAATTATTGGCAGTCCAACTTATTTTGGATCTTCATGCGAAGTGCTTCTGGTGACCCAACTTATTGCAGTAGCATTCCACATTGGAGAACAATAGAGCATAATGTTAGGCATTCAATGTGTGGGACTCAAACCTAACTCATGACATGTAGTACCGTAATAGTATGCAATATAGATCATCAAAAAGGTTTCTTTGCACAAATACTAGAGGCCTCAAATAAACTCCTCTCTGCCCCGAAAAATACAACATAATATTTTATTTATTTATTTCCTTTGAGGGCTCACAGACTTATAAAAATGAAATAATTTGCTAACTTATTGAGAGTTTATTGGTCTCAGTGGCATTAATTCGTATAATTATGTCTTGCTAAATCTCGTAATTGTACTCTTCTTGTGCCACGTCCTAAACTGAATAAAGCTTATCTGCTAATAAGTTATGTTGTATCATAGATTGAAATCCTTGGTTACTTATACATATTTTGTAGGCCAATAGAACCTACTCTTCTACCATAGATTAATTGTAGATTGGCTGTAGATGGACGAACAACAGTAGTTTGAAAGATCTCTGTCCAAATCTTCTAGTATCTGCTTTTGTACACATATTTTCCTACACCTTATTATTTGCTTTCGCAGTGTGCTTACATCCTATAAAACCACGGTTATATCCTTGATAAGAAACCTCCTTCATGATTATCTTATTAGGTCATTCATAATCCATTTGATCAAATCAATTTCTTTGCATTACACCAAGTTCCATTTATTCACATGAGAACTAATGACCTGAATGATATGCCATACAGATAAGTATATCTACTTAAAGGGATGGAAATCCAAATTGTAGATATTATCACAATTGATCTTTTAATATTTTGTTAATTAAGAGAAATGCCATTGCTTAATATTCCATCTCCAAAATAAACACAATAACTGCGAACTGCGACTAAATGTAACTTGTAAGTTAAGTTTGATTGTGATACTGCTAAAAGACTGTTGCCTGATTCCTCTTCAATTTACTTTTTCCTGAAACTTTACCATTGTACTCCCAATGCTGAAGTTAGTGAAGGAAATATACATAATGATATGGAATTTAATACTAAATTAATGAATACAGAGGTAGGAACTTCATTATTTGGGATTTCCTGATTTAAGTCCATTTTAACTTCACATTGTGACATATTTGATTACAAGACAAACATGTAAGTAAAATTGTGAGTGTATATATGTAAATAGCCAAGAAAATTATTTCAGCCGTTTTATGTTTTTTATTTTAACCTCTCCTATCTCTTGGCTGGATGCATATGCGCCAACTTTCAACTGAGTTTAATAATTTTATTCATCTTTTTTCTTATTAATAGCATTAATGTGTAATCTCTAATGGTACATTGCATGCACTCCAATTGGACAGTATTATACTGGACAACCAATCTCTTTTGATTAATCTTGTCTACTCTCATTTAGCTCAGTGTACCAAATATGTCTTTAACGGTCTAAGTTAGTTATTTAGTAGTTTCTCTCAAGGTTATAAAATTGTGAAGAAAAGGCTTGGTCGGTTGGTTACCTTACTAGATAGTATAGGAATGGTTTTATTTATTAATCTCCCACTTCAAACCGTAGGTTTTAGGTAGGTGCAGCTTGGCTTGTGGTAAATATGTCGGCACAATTAACGGAGGTTTGATATCTTTCGGATAAGCATTAGTCTTCAAGTGGTTACGAATGCATTATCCACTACTAGGTGAGGCCGAAACTGCCAAGCGGTCTAGTAGGAAGTCTAGATATTGTGTCACCAACCAAGAAAGAATTCCTGAGTGCGATAACCAACATTCTGAGAAAGGCTCATGCTGTTAAGACGGCGGCAAGGTCGAACGGTCCAAACATCAATCACCGGAACATGACAAAAAGGTTTATCAAGGAGTACATTCGATACTTGTAGTTTATGTACCACACGTGGTATACATGGACAAAATTAAAATCGTTTTTCATGTTAGCCTTGCACTTTAATTCAAATTTACCAAATTCAATCAAGGATAACAAACTAAGGGTCCTGATAGATCACAAGAACTTCCCACTTGAATATTTCCACACTTTAATCACGTGTAATGAATTGAACTACAGAAGCTTCCCTTAATGTCAAGACGTTATCAAACCTAACATCGAATCAACAAAAAACCAAACTTCTAAACAATAATATCACCAGATCATGTCTCCTTCAGCGTGATTTTCTACATCCATTTAACAGAAAAAAAAAATCCAAGAAAATTAGAAAGTGTCAGTTAAATCCTTGCAGATCACATCGAATTCCAAATTCGATTTCAAAGAATCCACACAGTTGATCAATGACCATTTCCTTTTCAGAGTTTGAACCATTTCTGCTCCTACAGCCAGTCTAAAATCAGTCAACAAAAGCTAATAATACAATATAAGGATAATCTTCCTTAAGCATCATATAATTAGCATGTCATGGAGTAAGAACTTAAAAAAATAATAACCAAAAATCATCAATATTCCAATACAAGCCGCTTGGCTGTATTTCTTCATCCTATATTAACTCCATTCTATTTATTTTTTTCCCACCAATTCCCTCAAACTTAACCTTGCTCAGATGGAGCCTCTTTAAACATAATTGACCGACTAAGACACTGCCTTATAACTACTAAACCAATAAAATTCAATAAATAAATAATATAACTCCAAATTCCTCCCCTAAAACACAAAACAACTGCACATGTCAAAGAAGATTCCCCAAATTCAGTAATCTAAAAATAAAAAAAAAAAAAACTTACAATTCCATTCAGAAGCCCTTCACCACAGAAACCCCGGTTCGCAAAATCAATAACCCATCAATAGATCACTACACTAAAAAGATGAAATAGAAAAGTTCCAGACCTTCATGCTGGACGGACTGGCGTTGTCCAGGTGGGGTCCGTTTCGCTACGGTCCGACCCACGAAGAGAATAAACTCTTTGACGCTGGGCCTCTGGAAGAACCCGAAACGGCTTACATCCGATGCATTCGCTAATATCACCGGATCAGAAGCCTCCGGATTGCATTTCAATACCAACAGAGCCGTGATCTTCATCTTCTATCCCCTCTTAGATACTGTAAACAATATAATAAAAAAAATGATCCCTCCTTAATGTAGCTTTCCTTCCTAATGAAGGCAAAACCCAGACAAGCTGTAGAAGGGATGCGTTAACGAATTTCCACCCGTCGGCAGACCATATGAGATTATACTTAGTATACCCCTTATTTTTTTATTTTTTTGGAATTCGACCATACACGATTTTAATGAATTGATGAGATGAGAAGAATGATGAGAGGGGTGGGGAGGGGAGGGGTGGGGTGGGGTGGGGTGGGAGTTTTATTCGGGGGGAGTTTGATTTTGATGAATATGGAAAAGAATATAGACAAATGGAAGAATTGGAAGAGATATATAGATTTTGGTTTGAAATGATGAAAAACGAACAACAATGTACTTTTTTTTATGCATGTAATAGAGTAAATTTCACTACGGTCAGTGATTATATATTCAATTTGTAATTTCTACTTTTTCTTTTAAAAAGATCGCCAAGGCGTTAAAATGTTAAATTTGGCGAGCTGTTACAAGATTTTGAGAAAATTGCATATTTGATCTTAAACTTTACAAAAATGTAATGGATATACTCTTATATTTAAAAAATAGCATCGAACAATCCAAAGTTTGAAGAAATAGGTATGATAGATCTTTTGTGACGAAATTGTCATCCTATTTAAATAAATAAATAAATAATAGAAAAATAATAAAGATGTCATCTTCTTCTATCCAATCCTTTCCTTTTATTCTTCTTTAGTATCCATCATCTCTAAATGTACAATACTCGGAGATCTAGAAAAACATGGGCGTGGAAAGACCGAAGTGGGGCCTAAGGGGTACCCGCCATCGTCACTGGGCAATGCATAATTTGACGGGAAAAATTGGTGGCGTTAACATAAATAGAGGGGCTGATGAGGTTGCACCACTTGGGGTCATCCGCTGCAACTGAAGTCGTCATTAAATAGAGTCTGCTTAGTGCTGTCGTATTCACGTGCCTTAGCTGTACAAATTTCCATAACCACAAGCACCACCTGCAAAATGTTACAGATTAAATACATAATCTCGTATCATCGAAAGCACATATAAAACACAAGATTTTTGGACAATCCCTCTCATCGCGAACTACGTCGAAAAAGAATGAGAATCACAGTGTTTGAAATGAAGAAACTAATAGATAGGGAGTGAAAAAGCAAGAAGTGTAGTGTGAATGAAATAAGTGAATACTCATTGTGACGAAAGCATCTTTTATGGGTAGACGTTGCATTAGAGATAGTGGATATTGAAAAAGATGGAAGGGTTGGGTGGAAGATTGTTATTATTTTATTTTTTTAAAAGTACATTTGGTTATTTTTTTATTTTTTCTTATTTTTTTATTTATTTAAAAGAAATGGCAATTTCGTCATAAATGACCTACTATGTCTATTTCTTCAAACGTTTGAGATGTCTGATGTTATTTTTAAAAGTTAGGAGTATATCTCTTATATTTTTGAAAGATTGAGAACCAAATATGCTATTTTTTCTAAGATTTTAAATAGATTTGAATAACTCAATTCGCTTAAATGCACACATTCAATCCTACTCATTTTATGAAGGGCAATTTGATTCCACATGTACTTGATTGATCACGTGTCCGGCGAAAACCAACAAAAAAGTAAATGGAATAACACATTTTTTTTGGACACTTTGAATGCTGAAGAATGGAATCAACAGCAGCAATTGAACAGCGTAAATATTCAACATCAAGTGTAATCACTACATGGAGCAAAGAGGGATCGCACACACTAGATTTTTCCAATGTTGATAAGCGGCATTTGTCGGCATTACGAAAAACAGGGGCTTTTCTAAAGGAAATTTTGTCCATGAAATTTGAAGATGTAGGAAATTGGAGATAATAATCCATATTAGAGGACATAATGGCTTCTACTAGATGGAAGGATTGAAGAGAAGAGGAAAGTACAATCAGCACCATTGCAGAAGAGAAAAACCCAAAAATATCATAATCCACAACAATTTTCTTCTATAAAACAATCTCCAATTCTTGTCGTGCTTTTTTCTCCATGATTTGAAATCGAAATTATTGGTGGAAATCGAAGAGAATAGGGAACACCAGTGTTCCCTTTGGGTCCGCCAAAGTGAGGGAAAATTACAATTTACAATACAATAGAAATGTATTGCTATCACTACAAAAACCCCAATCCCAATGGCAATTGTACTTTGCTTTCTATAAACTTTTTTATCTCACTAATTAGATGGAAGTTCAATATCCAACTACGTGCATTGCAGTCCTCACTCTCACTCACTTATATGTTTCTTCTTTCGAGAAGACTTGGAATCAAAACAGAGAGAAAAAAAGAGAGAGATTTTGGGAGGGTTTTTTACTTTTTAATGGTTTTTACCGAACACGTGGCACAATCAAGTACAGGTGGAATCAGCATGGACTTGACGAAAATGTCCTTCATAAAATGAGAGATTGCACAGGGCACGATGATTTAACGACAAAAGTTTACAAAAATAGACGGTAAATACTTTTTGCGCAAATAATGGTCGATTTAAGGATCTAAATGCTAAAATCCAAACAATATGGATGATTTGCGTAATAGACTCAAATGATAATGACGAAATGTGCTAATTACACATATTAATTCAAAAAGCTCTCACAAGCATATTGTAAACTTATAGTATGTTTGGTAGTGCTAAAATTATTTTTTAAGTGCTTATATTATAAGTTGTGGGTGAATGTATAGATAAAATATGAATTGTAAGTTATGGATTCTACAAAATGTGTGGATAAAAAGTATGTTTGACCAATTTGACCTGCTGATATTATAATTTAAGCATTACAAAACATATGCTTAGTCAAGGACATATGGTGAATTTTTGGAAAGTTGGGCTGATCGGGTGTCTTCATTCAAGCGACGGTACATACAAAGAACAAAATATAATGTGAAGTCGAGGTTAGAAAAAATAGTCAAATCGATCAGACTCGACGATTGTAACAAATAAAATGAATGTTAGCCAAATACACATGGTGTGACTTTTAATTAAGTTGGAAATTTGGCGCAAATGGTCCATAACTTTTGTCCTCAATGCGGAAATGGTCCATAACTTTTGTTTTTTGGCGCGGACGTCTTTAACCTATGTATTTTGGTGCGTAATTGGTCCTTATTTGATAAAAAAGATCAATATACCCTTAATTTTAATAGAAATTGGTGCAAATGATCCATAACCTTTCCCTTTGTTCGGAAATAGTCCATAACATTTGTTTTTTGCCACATAAGTCCCCAACTTATGTCTTTAAGTGCGTAATCACTCATTATTTGATAAAAAGATCAATATACCCTTAATTTTAAGGAAAATTAGCGCAAATGGTCCCTAATCTTTCCCTCAGTTCGAAAATAGTCCATAACATTTGTTTTGGCACATAAGTCCCTAATTTATGTCTTTTGGTGAGTAATTAGTCCTTATTTGATTAAAAAAAAATTTATGCCCTTAGTTTTTAATTAGAGAAAATTGAAATTAAAATCATAACCTTTGCAAAAAGTACAAATGTGACTGATATTTTTATTTTTTATAAAAAAATTAAAGGACCTTTTTGAATTAATACTTTATTGACAAAATTGATAATACACTAAATTATTTTGTATATTTTACGAACTATGATATAATAACTGAACTTTAAGCTCGTAATTATTAACAAACATGTTAAATAAAATTATTTTTTTACTATTAAGTAATTATATTATGTAAAATTTAAAATTTTATTTTATCGTTGCAACATAAAAAGAAAAATAACGTTGTCACAAACTTGATGTTCAAATACTTTTATTTAATTGAGCTATTCGTTTATTAACTACAAATATTAGATCTCCAACTGTATTCTTCATATTTTAATTTATCATTTTATTATCCTTCAAAAATAAAAAACACATAATGTGTAAATTAATATTTATTTGTATTTTTATGGTAAAAAAAATATAATAAGATTGGTAATGTCATAAAATTATATACGTCATTTTGTTATTAATTTAACTTAATTTTTATTCAAGTTTCAAATCAAATAGTAATTACATATATTTAAAGTACAATAATTTTTTATTTTTCTCTTATGAAAAATTTAACTGACACGACTATAGTGATATATTTAATATGCTAAATTAAATATTAGTTAATAAATGTACCGGACCCATTTGTACATTTGAAAAATATTAGGAATCCAATTGTAATTTTTTCTAATTAAAACTAAGGGTATATTTATCTTTTTCATCAAATAATGACCAATTGTGCAAAAAAAAAAATACATAGGTTAGGAACTTATGTGCCAAAAGACAAACATCATGGACCATTTTTGCATTAAAGACAAAGGTTATGGACCATTTACGCGAATTCCTCTAATTTTAATTAAAATATTGTAGCTGAGTTCCTAACTTTTACAAAATATACAAATAAGTCCGATACCTTTATTTAATAATATTTAATTATGTTAGTGTCTTCTAGATTTCCGTTTGATTTCAATTGTCAATCTTGTCTTCTTTGTAATAAAAACCATGAACTTCCATTTGACTCTTCTAGTATTTAGAGTCTGAGGACCCCTAATTGTTATCTAGTGTGATGTTTGGGGTTCTGATAGTGTAAAATTTATTGAAAGATTTCGATATTACTTAATTTTTGTTGATCATTTCAATAGATTAGGTTGTTAACTGTAGCTTATCATAGACACCTAACAAAAATATATATATACATATATATATATATATATATATATGGGGCTGTTCTACTCCCCATGTGGGGAGTAGTTTATAAAACCCACAGCCTACGTGGCTGTGGGATGTGAACAAAAATAATCCACCTGGGCAAAAAAATTTGACTCTCACATTTTCCCCATTTCTTCCCCATTTCATCCCCATTTCTGTGACCCACAGCCGGTTCAGTCACGCGCGACTGTGGTTCGCGCGACCACGGTAGGAGCAGTGGTTCAGTCAATGCGGTTCGCGGCTCCAACGGTGGAGCAGTCACTGTGGTTCGCGCGGACTCAGTGGTTCGCGCACGCAGGTGGGTCGCGCGGACGCAGTGGGTCGCGCGGACGCAGGTGGGTCGCGCGGACGCAGGTGGTTCGCGGGTGGGTCGCGGTGGTGGTTGAAAGCGGCGGCGGCGGCGGAGGAATAATCTGATTTGGGTCACCGATTTGGGATGAATCGGGGAGAGAGGGATGAAATTTAGGTCACAGAAATGGGGAAGAAATGGGGAAAATGTGAGAGTCAAATTTTTTTGCCCAGGTGGATTATTTTTGTCCACATCCCACAGCCACGTAGGCTGTGGGTTTTATAAACTACTCCCCACATGGGGAGTAGATCAGCCCCGTATATATATATATATGTAAACTGCACTTTATCATTAATGTCAGTTGTTGATGAATGAAAATTATTCTTTCAGACTTGTATTCTCTACCACAGTTTATATGAATTCCTTCAATACATGAGTGAAAATGCACACTCTTTCTATCTTCATATTTTGTAAGAATCACAATTTACTTATTACTATTTTTCACACATTTTATAAGACCCATAATTTATAAACTCTTAAAAAAATAATTTCAATAAAATCAAACATACGCTAAAAAAAAAATTGTTGGACGGCCACAGGTCGCCCATCACATATGGTGTAAAAACCACCTTTTCTAATTTTTGTATTTGTTGGGATGGACAAAAATTTGAGGTATTAAATAATTTTGTGTGTGTGTGTGTGTGTGTGTGTGTGTGGGGGGGGGGGGGGGGGGGGTGGGGCCCAAGTGTTGATCTATCTATAATTAGATTCTTTTTCTCATAAAGAACCTTGGACCAACTGCCAAGAACAAACATGGAGAAATCCAATTGCACAAGCAGTAGCCCTTTAATCCATGCCCAGCCTCAGAGGCAGTAACTGTAAAAGAAAAAGTAATTGATCGTTTTAGGGATGTGCTAAATTTTGCCTGGGCTAGTTAATTTACTTAGGGGGCCCGTTTGATAGAGATTATAAACTAGTTTATAAACTAATATTTAGTTTATTTGAATTGAAATTGTTGACTTTTCCTGTTAAAAATGAGTTGAAAAGTCAAAAATGACGGTTAAAAAAAAAATCAAAATGGGTTTTTAAACCCTATCAAACAAGCTCTTAGTTAATACAAAATTGCTAGTTGCAGGATCCATTTACTTGTATGGATTTTAAGATAAACTTGTCCATCAAGTGTGAGTCAAGGAAGGTGAAGATGAGTCTTGCATAGTCCATGTAGACCGACATGACCCACAATCTTTAAATTGGATTGGAGGGAATAGTTTAAATTCATTATCTAGCTAATATAACTCTTATAGACCACTCCTCGACCACTATCACGTCACCTACATTAAATATGAGTGAAAAAGGTTGAAGAAAAATAGAGAAATTCATGAAAATTCACCAAAAACGAAAAACACTTTGAGAAATAAGTAACATGACAAGAAATGCCAATGGAGAAAAATGCAACGGAATTGTTACGAATTTGTTTTGATATTCGAGAAAATAGATAACAAGAAAATAATACAGAAAATAAAAACACCAAGATTTTTATGTCCCTAAGAACCAGGGTTCACCCAACCTTTGGCTACTTCCTGTTGAAACTCCACAAAGTGGATTTCGGCTTCATGTATTAACAAAATCGTTCAAAGTACGTTTCAGAAAATTACACTACTTCAATACAGAATTATGCTTTAAACTCTAACTCTTACAGATCGAGCGTCAATCAAGGATTGACCTCTTAAACAAACTCAGATGACGAAAACTCTCACACAGAAAGTATCATCGCCATGTTTATGGTGTGATTCCACCAAGAAATCAAAAGAAGAAGAGAAGTGAGTAAACGGACTGTAGTCAGAGATTGAGAGAGGAGAGAAGAAGAATAAGGGTCCAAAAGAAAGATAAGAGTGTATTTCTTATATGTCAACAGTGTCAAGTCGTCCTTATATACTCTGAATGAAGGGCTTAGATTAAAACCACAAAACCAACGATTCAAATGAAACTGAATGACTATTAGCACAAAAGCGTGAAACCACAATACGTTTTAACAACACTATTAATATGAGTACATTGTGATCAACAAATAACAGGAATAATTATAATGGTATCATCGACTTCAAAAGTTGATGAATAAATTAAAGTCAAAGATGTTGAGTAAATTAGGGTATGTTCTCTTTGTGTTTGGGTTTTGAGTTTTGAATTCATTTTCAGTTTTTGTTTTGAGAGTATATTTTAAGATTGTTGAAAACGCGTTTAGTTTGTTATTCTGAAAAACTATTTCTGAAAATATAAAATTGGAAAACACGTTCTTTTTAGAATTTTGAGAAATTGTTTTATATCATTTTATTCAATGAACATGATTATTCAGTAAAATCGAATAATTTTATGCTAATATATGATAAAATAATATATACATTTTAATGTAAGTGAATCTTACAATATTTTAAAAATAAAAATAAAATACAAATAAATAATAAAGTAACAAAATAAAAATTAATGATGTGGACTGAGAATTTTAATTAAAATAATTTTTTAAATTTTTTTATTTAAATCACCAATAAGGGCTTGAATTATTTTTTTATATTTAGAATTTTTATTTTTATATAATTTTAAATTTTATTAGAATTTTTAATTTTTAATTTTTTTATTTTTTTTAGAATTTTTTTTATTTTTAGAATTTTTGTTTATATAATTTTTTATTTAAATAAATTTTGTTTTAGTGTTTTCCATATTTTTACTCAAAACACTCAAAAACGTCAAAAACATTGTTTTGAATTTTGTGTTGTTTACTATATTGTTTTTAAAAAATTCTAAAATAAATTTTTAAAAATAATATAGTAAACAAGTTTTGGGTGTTTTGCAAAATTGAAAATTCAAAAGCAGTTTGAAAACAGCAAGAAGAACATCTTAATTATATTTACTTAATAAAAAATGAATTTATAAGTCACACCAATTTTGAAATTTGACTAATTACTTGAGCATTAAACAGATAGAATTGATGGTTTGAGGTTTTTGAGCTCTCATAATTTCCATCTTAATTAAGAGAATAGTCCAAGCAATTAGCTTTACCCTTAAAACTAATAATTAATTGAAGAAATTAATTTTTTGGTAGGATTGATGATCTTTATGCATCAAATAATTAAGCATATGTTTGATAGTGTTGAAATTATTTTTTAAGTGCTTATATTATAAGTTGTAGGCGAATGTGTTAATAAAGAGTTGGTTGTAAGTTGTAGGTCTTATGAAATATGTGGATAAAAAAATATGTTTGACCAATTTAATCAGCTGAAATTATAATTTAAGCAGTGACAAACATGTGCAAATTATTATGAGATCGATCAAATCATAAAATGTGTGGCCCACAAGTTCGAGATTTAACTATATTTAATTATAAAATGAATAAAAACACGTGTGCCAATTATTATGAGATCGATCAAATCATAGAATGTCACTGGCAACGATTAATTATGTGTTGTAGTTGATATTGTGAGATACAATGAACATGATCACAAACATTATATCAAGATTCAAGCTTGTAATTCCTTTGGTCGGAGTTTTTCTTAACATATATATTTACATCTCAAGGACTTGATATTCCAATAAATGTTCCTACATGATCCCCCATATGCATGCACAATATATATTCTGGGAATGACCGGATCCATTGCTATTACAATCTTGTTATATAATTTTTGTTCTTAGAAATTGAATTATTGTGAAAGAGATGTATAAAATAAATTTAAATAAATACTCTAGTTCAGTGTATTAAATATTTTTCTTTGAGTATACTTTAATATATATATATATATATATATATATATTCTTTATAGACGATGGTTTTTTTTGCGCGCATCAATTTTATTGTGATCTCTCCAAGAATGTTTTGATCCCATGAGTTGGGAAGAAAATAAATAGTATCTGGTAGTGTTGAAATTATTTTTTAAGCTTTTATAAATTGTGGGTCTTATAAAATGTGTGAATAATAAGTGGATAGTAAATTGCGAGTCCTACAAAATATGTAAATAAAAAGTATGTTTGACCAGTTTAAACTTTAAACTATAATTTAAACTTACCCAAACATGCACTTCAATTATACACATTCAATAAACGTCATCATTTTTTTTTTTTGTTTATTTCATCACTTCATAAAAATGATTAATCTATATTTATACTACATCTAAAAGGAGCTTAGATGGAGAAATATTTTTGGACCATTCTACATTTATAAATTTTTTAAAATTCATATTCACCTTTAGTATTCATTAATGTATAATTATTTTTTAATATTTTATTTATTACTCTTTTAGTATTCATCCTTATTTTACGTTGAATTTTCAACAATTTACTAAATATACAATTAAAATTTTTAAATATTTAATCTATTAAATTAAATATAAAGGTGAAAAGATGATCTCAAATTTTATTTTATTTTATTATTATTATTATTATTGCATTAAGTAGATAAAAGGAATGAGAAATGAGTTTCAACAAAAAAAAAATGAATAAGAAAAATTGTAAATTTGTTTATTACCGCATTAAAATTCAAATTATAGTTGTCAAAACTGAAATGGAGATAAAAAGATTATTTTTAATATATTAGATTACAGTAATTACAAGCATGTTGGTCTCAGTTCTTTTTTAAATTTTTTTTTACTCAAATTCATTTTCAACTACATATTTTGTGGGACCTACAACTTTTATCAACTTTTCTACCACACATTTTACCATTTTTTTTTCAAAATCTTTAAATCGCACCAAAACATATACTATAGTTTAGAACTAACGTGTGAAACTTTTTTTTTAATTTAATTTAATTTAATTTAATATATATATATAGAAAGTTATTCTCATCTTACTTAGGTCCGTCAACAATATTCTTACTTTCTGTTCGTTAACAATATTCTTACAACATAGACAATTATTGACACTTCTTTAATTTTTGTTTCTTACTCACATTTATGACGCTACATTTATGTCGTCAAATCAAATATGTCTAATAAAATGAGAACATACACAAAGAATATTGTTCACAAGAAACTACTACTTCAACAAATGTACAATATTATGTAGTCAATCATTACATTTTCTCATAATAAAATTAGTAATTATTAATTTTATTATTCGTAAAATGCAGTTCTGGAGATCATTAATATTATAAGATTTGATATCAATAATTCGTCAATCATCAAACTTTAAATCACCAAAAGGTCTTAACTGATTTCAAGTTATTATTGGTATTATCACCATATTAAACTCATCTCTAATTGTAATTGTACTTTAAATGAATGCAATTATCTTTTAATATCTATTTGTTACTCTTTTATTGTTAATTATTATCGTACATTAAATTTTTAATAATTTATTAAATGTACATTTAAAATTTGTAAATATTTAATATATTAAATTAAATATGAAGGTGGAAAGACGATCTCAAATTTTTTTTTTACCTTACGTAGATGAAAGAAAAGATAAATGGATTTTAAAAAATGAATGAGAAAATTGTAACTTTTTTTATTACCGAATTAAAATTCAAATCATGGAAATGAAAAGATTGTTTTGAATACATTGGATTACAGTAATTATAGTTAATAACTAATATATGAGAGGGAGAGAGAGAACGTTGACAATTTTTTAGTTTTTGTTTCTTCCTTACATTTATATTGTTTTCATTTACATTGTCAAATTAGACGCGCTTAATAAAAAGAGAACATACACAAAGAATATTGTTTACAATGAGTCACTACTCCAACAAATGTACAATATTATATAGATCATTACATTCTCTCCAATAAAATTAATAATTATTATTTTTTCCATAAAATACAACTTTGATATCAATGGTTCGTCAATCATCAAAACTCAAATCATCAAAAGCTATTCACTGAATTCAAGTTAGTATTCGTATTACTACTACATAAAACTCATATTTGATTGCAATTGTACTTCTATAAATATAAATAAAATATTAACATCAAACAATACAAAACAACATGTTATCAACAACTATATTTTTTTTTTAATCTATATTACAATTGCTATTTTAACATTTTAATTATCAAAAATTAAAAAATTAAAAATTAACAATATGATTACAAAAGCACGTGCAACGCACGCGTGTCTAACTAGTTGTATTAAAAATCTTCAATTTTTGTTTATTGTCGCACTTGTGTTCTCAATATTTTGTGTTGCATACTTATCATTAATATTTCAATAATATATCTGGTCTCTTATGAGGGTTTTTGTCCAAATATTCAATGTATTTTGAAATAATTTAATAGTTAATGCATACTAATAAATACAAAAAATAATCACATTATGGATCACTTTAATTATAATTGAAGGATTCCATTTGTCGTGCTGATCTTGTGGACCTAAAGTAGCCACTTAGTTATGTTTATTTTGAAGATACGACTGTTTTTGTCTAGAGAAAATGTACATGTGAAGCTTCATTGAAGTAATGCCACTTTGACACATACTAATATTAAATATTGAAAGTATAAACTACTTAATAAACAAGATTGGAATTGGATGTTGACGACGATGCTAAAGAAATGTCAACTTAATTGGGACGTCTCGATACATGTACTTATTCTTATTTCTTATTATTTTATACCCAAAAAAAAAAAAGAAAAAAGTTTGGTAGATTTTTTTATCATAAAAATAAATACTGGAAACTAAATTCAACTTATTCATTGTTCAATTAAAATTTAAAAGGTCAACTATTTACAATTTTTAGAAATAAATTATTATCTTAGAATAAATACATATGTAATTTTTTTTATCTAAATAATACAAAATTTTTTAAAAAAAATTTAACAGTGTTCTAATAATCTAAAAGATAATTTAGGGCATGTTCAGTAGTCATTTTTTTCTAAAAAATCCCATTCTTTTCTTACAATTTTTTACTTTTCAACATTTTTACACTACAAAAAAATTTGAAAAATCAATAAAATACCCAAAAAAATTCATTTTTTTTTCAAAAAAAAACTACACCGAACATGCCTTTAAAGTAAATTTGTGGCGCATAGCCTCACAAACACTTTTGCACTAGTTTAATAAAAACTTAAATGTTAAAAATATATTTAAATAAAATTTTAAGCGAATGAGCATCCAAATAAATATTCTGTCATAATTTTATATTTATTGATTATTTAAAAATATGAGGGAGACGGCCATACTTTGGCTATTTATTTCATACAATCAATACGAGAGAAAACGACACCATAACGGAACTTCTGAGGTTTTTTCTTGTTATGTTACAATGAACTTCGATTCATTCTTGAATCAACTACAACAACCTCAAATGTCACTCCCAGAAATTCATCATCATCAAAATGGTCTTTCATCCCACTTGGATCCCACCTCGTCTCATGGTGATGATTTTCTTGACCAAATTCTATGCTCAGTTCCCTCCTCCTTTCCATGGGACCTCTCATCGTTGCCGTCGAATCTCAATGATCAGTCTGCTAAAGCCTTGATGTTGTCAATAGGGCTTGCCGGAAATGGGATCCGGTCGCCGACTAATCCGGTCAGTTTCCAATTTTTCCTATTACTTTGTGAAAATGTATTACTGGATATTGGTAACTAATGATTGCAATATATATACAGGAAAATGATGCATCAGCGCAAGCTCTATGTAATGAATTGGGAGCCCCAGCAGCAGCGGCTGCACCGCCTTCGACCGCAAGTGGGTCAGGCGGGCCGAAGCAGAGAGTGAGGGCTAGGAGAGGACAGGCTACTGATCCTCACAGCATTGCAGAAAGAGTACGTACATACATTATAGTTATACATAAACACAAATTGTTTCTGTTTTTGATTTATTTTTTATTTGAGGGAATTTTTCTATTTGTTTCTGATTCTTGAATTTATTTTCTGTTTAATTGTTTTGTGCTGAATTCAAATGTGGGCATGCAGTTACGTAGGGAGAGAATTGCAGAGAGAATGAAGGGTTTGCAGGAGCTTGTACCCAATGCCAATAAGGTAATTAGTGTATTGTGTTAGAGTTTTATCATTTGCTTCTAAAAGGTGAAGTGACGAGGTATTTAAAATTTACAGCTAAAGATAACTTTTATACTCCATCCGTCCCACAAAGATAGACCCGTTTTCTTTATTTATCTGTCCCAAATTATAGGCTACTTACTTTATACAGAATATATTAAATTTTTATTTTTTCTAATATATCCTTATTTAATTTACATTGTTATCAACCAAATATCTCTCTCTAAATTTTCATTTATTTTTTTCTTTTTCCCAATGTAATTTTCTCTCTATCTATATAACTTTATCTCTCTAAACATTCATTTATGTTTTTTTTTTCCGTATAACTCTCTCTCTCTCTCTCTCTATATATATATATATATTTTATTTTTATTTAACTTAAATAGGAGTATAATAAGAAAATTGTGTGAAATTTTTATAATTTCAATTACATTAAATGAGTTTTCTTAATCTGTGTGGAAAAAAAAGTGGGTCTATCTTTGTGGGACGGACGGAGTATATGTTAATTTGATTCGTTTTGATAATATTGTCCCTAATGAAATGCAGACAGATAAGGCTTCAATGCTGGATGAGATAATTGACTATGTCAAATTCCTCCAGCTCCAAGTCAAAGTACTCTCTCTCTCTCTCTCTCTCTCTCTCTCTCTCTCTCTCTCTCTCATTTATTATATATTATTAAAGATTTGTGGACATGATATATTCAATTGCTTGGTAAATTGAAATTTAATTTGTGTGTATTTGTTTTCAGGTTCTTAGCATGAGTAGATTGGGAGGTGCCACAGGGGTTTCCCAATCACATTTAGTTCATGATACAATTCTTCGGGGAAGAGGCTGTAACGAAAAGCAAACAATGCCATCTTCAAATAACAATAACAACGATAACACAACAAAGACAGAGCACCATGTGACCAAACTACTAGAAGAGGACATGGGTTCTGCCATGCAATACCTCCAAGGCAAAGGTCTATGCCTCATGCCCATTTCGCTAGCCACGGCCATCTCCACCGCCACCTGTCACTCTAGGAACCCCATGGCCTCCATCAATTGTAACACCGATAACCCATTGGTCAATGGCGACGAGTGTGGTGGGCCCTCTTCTTCTAGCATCTCGGTTATGACCGTTCAGTCAACCACAGTTGGTAATGTCAGCAGAAAATAATCAAGAAAAAAAGAACAACTTGATTCAATTATAAGTGTTGTATATATTTGACGTGAAGAATATTCTGTTAAAAATGCAACTTCTAGTTCAAGCTTTGATGGTCATTTTCATGGAACCCTTTTTTTGGACAAAGTATAAAATAAAAATGTGGGAAAAGAGGGGGGGGGGGGGGGGGGGGGGGGGGGAAAGGGGGTTTTTGGCTTTTATTTTCAACAGCATCGGCTACCAAGATAAGGGTCTTTTTCTTTATGTTTATTTAAGTGTAGTAGAAGTAGAACATGATGGTGTATTTAGGTAGACTTGGCCTGGGTGAATCTTCTACTATTTCATGTGTGAGATGATTTATTGGTTCTGTTTGGTCATGAATAGTTTTATTATTTTTAAATAATAATAGATAGAAAGAGTATACTTACAACAATCTTGTTAAAACTTATGAAAATAGACTAATTCGACATAGGACAAAAAAGTGAGAGTCTACGAACAAATATTTTTGTATAATTCAGTGTAAAATTAAATATAATCGCTTCCAAGTTTTCGATATACGAGAGACCACCATAATGCAAACTAAAAATCCTATAGTCATCGTCGAATGTCTAGTTTAAGTGTGTATAAGCTGTGACCGCATTCGGATTTATCTGGATGGCGAACCAAGGGAGAAGACCGCCACTCCTCAGGATTAGTTAGGCAAAGTTTGGAACACCTGAGTCATAAAAATAAAATAAAAAATCCTATAGCAATACAATAATTTTCATTCATATCAAATTTCAATCACTAGTACAAAAAGGAAAAATCATATTTATAAAAACAAATTCATTTCAATATCCATAAATTGAAGTGTCACAAAAAGAGTTTAATTTTTTTTTTCATATTTAATCAGTTTCTTAATCACTTTTTTTTATTTATTATTGAACTACAAAGTGTAAAAATTAAACAACCGATAATAGATGTATCTCTCTATACAAGAAATCGAAGAAAAATATATCAATTACATAATAACCACACTCATGAGTTAACATCTATGATAGAGTAAACTATATAGCAAAGTATTGATACTCGACCCGAGTATCGACTCGAAAAAAGTTAGAAAGCCGTTACATTTCAGAGCCCTTCCCTCCCTCCAGCCAACAAACATAGAATACAAAAAGTTATTTTTATTTTTATTTTTTTCTTTACTTTTCTTCTTGAACATAATAATGGATTCAGGCCTGAATAATAAGGCCCAACGGCTTTAGAAATAGATGACCTAATCACTTCCTTGTCAATTTTTAATAACTGGACTGGGCCATATGGATTCTTTTGAAGACGTGATCAATGAATAGCTTAGTTGATCTAAGGCCAGTATTTTTTATTTTTTATTATTTTTTAATTTTCAGTTTTTACATACACTTTTTATTTTTATCATCAATATTTATATTTGTTAAATTGCAAAATGGTATAAAGCTATAAGCTCAACTTAAAATAAATAAGAAACTCATTTTAGCAAGATATTTATTAGATGATGACAACTAATAATTTTTAATTTTCCATTTAATAATGTTAGAAAAAAAAATCAAATGAAGTTTTTCCTATATTTCCCAAAACATTTTCAATTTATTAAATTATTTTGTATTGTTTCAAGTTGTAGTTTAAAGAAATGAGGATTATAAATTTTATAAACCTCATGCTAAAGAAGACTATTTTTTGAAGAAAACATATTTAAGCTTCTACTAATTAAATTTTAATAATTAATATTAAATAGTTAAACAAACGGCATGTAAATGGTTAGATGATTTAATATATATGGTGTGATTTTTTATTTTTAATTAAATATTTTGATTTATTCAACTATTTATAATGACAAATTTGATTTTTTTTTTTTTAACCAAAATGTGGCAAATCGCCTCTTTCGAGATCTTCTTTGACTCTATTATCTTCTTTCTTCCAACTTAGGCGGTCACTTCGCTCGCCTTTTTTGTTACATGTAAATTAGCAAAACATGGTATGCACAAATTTTTCTTTTATTTTTCCTCATTAAAGGTTGGAATTATTATATAATTACACTTCTAGCAGATATGAATATTAATATAAACCACTTGTTAGCTATTTTTTTATATTTATTTTTGAAGGGAGATTTTTAGCTATTACGTACATGTTTGATTTTGCTAAAAAAAAAAATTGATAAATTTTTAATTAAAATCAATAATTATTTTTAAAACTACAAATTTTATCAATTTTTTTTCAAAATCGACTAAAAATATGATTTTTAACAACACCAAATAAATACTATGTTACTTTCCAATGACTTGCAAGTAGGCGCATTACGAACAAAGCACAATAAGTTGGAGTAATGTTTTAAACAAACTTCCAAAACAAAATATTTTCACCCAATGCAATAGCTTACTCGAAAGTAGATGTCAGCAATTCAAGTCCGCTTATATCTAACTCGTTGTAAATTTTATAGTTTTTAAATTATCTTGGTGTCTCGTTTTCGTTCAAGATGACAGACATAATTAAGAGTATGTTTATTAAAGATTTTTATAGATTATAAGTAATGGGTCCTACAGAATGTGTGGATAAAAGTTGTGGATCTTACGAAATGTGTAGATAAAAATAATGTTTAACCAACTTATAAGAATGACAAACATATATACTCTAAATTCAGTGGGTGTGACCACAAGGGAGCATGTGGTTGTAAGAAAATTCAGTTAGTGTGACCGCTGAGGAAAATGACACTAAAACCTTAATAATAAAGACTTGGGGAAACAATGGCATGTGGTCGGGAAAACAACTTGGCTAGGTTTCTTTCTTTATCCTCAACAATCTGCTGTAGGGTCTTTCCATTGTTGTTTTTTTACAGAAATTCTCAACTGTCCAACCAAAATGCCCCATGATTGTCGACCCGATTACTGATTTACAAACAGAACATGTTTGATATGTAGTATTGAACACGATAAGATTTATACAAATATATGTAAGATTTGAACTTTTAATTTCTTACTTAATTATGTCAAATATAGTAGAATTCACGTTAATAAACAAGTCATCGGAGTAACGAGATACATTAACAAGATTTTTTATCATTTATGTAAAGACAAACTAAAAAAAATAAAATTTACTTATTCCTTTTGATCCAATGGCTAAGAGTGAATGGACATTGAAAGTTGTAAGTCACAAGTAATTGTTAAGCTTCCAACCAAAAACATGTTTCGATGATGTGCTTTTGGACATTCTTCGAACTAATCTCGATATTCACATGTTGAATCAACTAACAATGAGTTGTCGATCATATCAAGTATTTAGTACTGAGTACGATGAGTCAACAAATATTTAATATAAATTCTATTGATAAAATCAACCTGTTTCTAAGTTAGTTCATTTTTAAATTATTTACGTGTCTCGTTTTTCATAATTAAATACAGATGGGTGCAGGACCACGGAGGAAGCAGTGGTTGTAACAAAGTCCAGTTACTGCTGATATCTACAGGGCCCTACAAAATGCAGCAATAATATCAGTGTGGGTGTGTGAGGAAAATGACACAGAAACATTAATAATAGACTTGCCAAAATTATGGTTTTGTGTCTTTCTTTATCCACAACTATATGGTGTAGGGTCTTAATTTCCAACTGTCATAAAGTGATTGACAAGTTTTGAAGAAAAAGTTAAATAGAAGAAGATGTTAGGATTCAGAATTTACTTTTTTTTTTTTACTTTAATCTCAATTTTTGTAATTGACCATAATAGATTTAATGATCTCTCTTGAATAGAATTAAACTAATTTTTACACACGATCCTACGATATTTATATGAAAGATGTGAATATACAAAAGTCAACCTTGTTGAAGAGTCTTAATTATATCAAATTGTTTATTTGAGGTTAGAGTATGTTTGATAAATATTTTTTTAGATTATAAATAGTGGATCTTACGAAATATGTGGATAAAAAATAGATAACAGTTGTTGGTCTATGAAATGTGTGGATAAAAATTAGAGGTGGACGTGAGTTGGGTCAATTTTGAATCCAACCCAACACTTTTTGTTTGAGGAAAATAAAACCTAACATAACCCAACCTGACCAAGCTTGAGTCGGGTTGGCAGTTTCAGCCTCGACACAAATAATGATTTTATCAATTTTTTGAACCCATGAGTCGAAGAAGAAGAATTCAAGGAAAACAAGTTTGCAAAATTTTTTTAAACCCAATTGCTCTTCCGAGGACAACTTAGAAATTAAAAGTGTTCATCGTGGGTTTGAAGAAATCATCAAAATGTGATAAAACGGAGATCAACAGTGAAAAGAGAAAGCGTGATTCAGTGAATTGCAAAGTGGAAGAACTCAAGTTTCTTCCAATTTTGCCAGAGATAAAAGCTTGAGAAGCAAATTGCTTGAAGAAATATGTGATGAATATTCGATTTACGCTTCATCAAGGCAATCTTCAAAGGATTTTGTGTCCAAGAATTTGAAACTAAGTATTAATCATGGAACAAGAAAATCGGAGTGTCCAAATACATGCTTGACCTCGCAAGTGTTGGGTTTCAGCGACGATTGACCTCTTTGGCAGTGGTCTGACCGCCGAGTGGCTAGGCGACAGTAAGAGAGAGGCAAGAGAGAGACTTTAGGGTTGGACTCGAGCAAGAGAGAAGACTGAAATAGGGATTAGGTTGGGATTCAATTGGACACTTGTTGTTTAATGCCTTTTTTATGTTTTAGGTAGGTGGGTTGGGTTTTGGCGGACTTTGAACCTAAACCGAAACCTGATCCAACTCGACTACCTTTTTTATGTTTGTACTCGAACCCAACCCAAATAAATGCAAAAATCGACCCAACCTGGTCTGGTCGGGTCGGGTCGAATCGAGCGGTTTTGGTCAAGTTTTGTCCACTCCTAATAAAAATAATATTTGATCAGTTTATAAGTTAACAAAGACAAACATATTCTTATGATTTGATGTTGTATTTTAAAATTTCAACTTAAACCTTATATATTAATTAATATTTTCATATTTGTTCATTATGAAATTTATCCCTTAACAATTACACATCAAAAAACATGAACATGCATAAAAGAAATAAAATCAAACATGATAACCACATATGTCCCTAACGTTTATATTTTGGCAAACAAGTCCATAACCTATGTGTTTTGGTGCAAAATTGGTCCTTATGGAATGAAAAAGTCAAATATACCCTTAGTTTAATTAGAAGAAATTTAATGTGGATTCCTAATCATTACAAAATATGCAAATAGTCCAATACTTTTATTTTTTATAAAAAAATTAAAAAAACTAATGAGTATTGTTTTTTGAATTAACACTTTAGTAATAAACATGTCATATAAATTTATTATTTTTATTATTAAGTAATAAAGAGAAATCATTGTGAGAAATCATTTTTTTCCCTCTTTACTTTAAAAATTAAGTTAAATAAATAAAAAAATGACGTATATAATTTTATGACATTGAACTAATCTTATTACATTTTTATTTAACATAAAAATACTAATAAAAATTAATTTACACATTATGTGTTTTATTTTTGAATGAAAATAAAATGATAAATTAAAATATAAAAAATATAGTTGGATTTCTAATATTTGTAATTAATAAATATATAACTCAATTAAATAAAAGTATTTGAACATCAAGTTTGTGACAAAGTTATTTTTTTTATATAATAATAAAATAAAAATTTTAATTTTAAATAATATATCTATTACTTCATAATAAAAATAATAATTTTATTTGACATTTTTATTACTAAAGTGTTAATTAATTGTAATGATTATAAATCCACATACAATTTCTTTTAATTAAAACTAAGGGTATATTTATCTTTTTCATCCCATAAGGACCAATTTCGCACTAAAACACATAGGTTAGGGACTTGTTTGCCAAAACATAAACGTTAGGAACCAATTCCACACTAAGAACAAAGGTTAGAGACCATTTGCGCCAAAATCCCAAAGGTTTAACGAAATATTGGATGGATTTCATTCAAAAGGATGATTTGTACACTACATGGATAGGTAAGGGATGTAATTGTTAAAATTTGAAAGGTAAAGATAATTTGCGCATCGAGTCCATACGTTAGAGATGTTTTGGCCAATTTTCCCCACATATATAAGAAAGTTTAATTTTTGGTTCACATCAAAGACCACTAAAGAGATCAAATTTTAACACGCAGCACATGCATCTGGTCCCCTTTCCATCAGAAAATGAGGAAACAGCATATTGTTTCAAGCTTTAAGATGCATTGTTTTCTTGTATGGAGAGATACAATGGGAAAGAGATTGGAAAAAAGTTTCACTAAAGTTGCTAAAAGACTTCATAGCAAGAAATGATATATATATTCGATTAAAAAGAATCTTTCTCATCAATAAATTATTTGTCTTTAAGGATCTGTTTAGTACACAGTCAATGATTAAAAATAATAGATAAAATTTATCTTATCTTATTTAGGCAAAATTGATGATTGGATACATTTTTATCCAAATAACATTTTAAAACAAGAAAAAAAAGATACTGAGAGATACATTTTTTTTTATCAAAACAAGGATTCACTCTTTTTTTAAAAGATGAACGTATTATTTATAATATTGGTTTTAGTAGCGATTTGTAAAACAGTCAAACTCATGTTTAAGAAATTATTATCTAACTTCACTGAAAGTTTGTAAAAAAAATAAAATTACATATATAACAATATATTAAAAAATGTGTAAATAATATGAAGTATGTAAATATATATTCGATTGCAAAAATTTCAAAAATAATTCGATAGCATATAAAAAATTTATTGTTTAGAGAGAAGAGGTAAAATGTGCGGTTTGAGAGAAGAGAAAGAATAAAGTATGTATTTTAGATTTAGAGTAGATTTAAAAATAATTATTTTAAACCACCCAAAATCAGTGCTCCAAAAAACTAATAAACACCGATTTTCTCAATTTCTCATCGTTGATGCCATGCAAAATTGGTCAAAATCGATAGAAAAAAATCTCAAGCAAACTCTAAGTGTCCAACTATCCTCAATACTTACATATCTATCTCTTTCGTGATTCATCAATTTTACCTAACATTAGTTGTCGGATCCATAGTTTTATTAGTAGCCACCTAACAATTCCATGAATTAATCATGTGAGATAGATGTGACGACTTCCTAAATTTTAGTAGGAAGAGTTCAAAATTTTAATTTTACGAGTTTAGTTTGAATCCCATCCTTTTGCACAAGAGATGCACTTTCCAATACTTCAAAAAAAGAAAAATAAAAATTAACATACAAGAAAAGTTATTTATAGAGTTGAACATCCTTAATTAGTGACTAGTGGTTAAATTTGTGGGGCTACATTTGTTGCAAATTGTAAACAACAGATTCAATTTTACCACTAGCTATTTATGGACTTTCTACTTTAACCGTTTGAAATTATTGTACGTAAGATTTTCATCTACCATGTGTAAGTCTGATTAACTTTAGAAAATAGAGTTTGAGTAATGCTATTGATAGTCGCTGACTATTATAGTCAGTCTACATGACTTTACTTAATTGAAGTAATTATTAATTATTGCTGATTATGAATAATATTATTCAATTAGAGTAAATAATTACTATAATTGAGTAATGTTACATAGACTGATTATAGTAGTCAGCGACTATGAATAATATTACTTTTAGTTTAGTGTCCGGGCGGGGTTTAAACCTAATTTTAGTGATTGGTTTGAAACAAATTAAATTTTAGCACCCAATTTAAAGATTTTGTAACTTTAGTGACCAAATGTCTATTCGGCTCATAAATCATAGACTACAAAATTTCGTGCTGCCAAGATGGGTTACCAATTCATCTATCGCATGGGTTCCATCTAAGTACATGTTTGAAGCTGATTAAATTATATTTTCACTTTGTTAAATTGGTTAAATATACTTTATATCCATACATTTTATATGACCTACAATTTACAATACACTTTTTATCCACATATTCACCAACAACTTATAATTTCAATACTTAAAAAATAATTTCAGCACTACTAAACATGCGTTTAAAATATTAACGTTGTTAAGACTTAAGAAGTGCATTTTAAGACCCCCACGGACATGACGCAGTAGTAAAGTATGAGGGTTCTATACGGAGTATCGAAGGTTCGAATCTCCGGAACAATTGGAAGGCAACATCTATGTTGGAAGGCAACATCTATGTTGGAAGGCACAGTCCACAGGGAGGAAAACCATTAAATGTCCAGCCCAAGTGTGTATAACCTATAACCACATCCGAATTTACCTGGCTGGCTAACCAGGGGAAAGGCCGCCACTCTTCAGGATTAGTCAGACGAAACGTGAACACCTTAGTCATAAAAAAAAAAAGAAGTGCATTTTAAGTCTTTATAAATTAGATTAATATTTTGATGTTTAATTGATATAGAATTTTACCTTACAACAAGAGTGATTATATTGTCACTATAGTTATCTTTTGATGCCCCATTTTAATTACACTAAAGATCTTCAATATTTGTATTTCTAATTTTTATCACATTTTAATCATTAATTTTCTATTAATTAGCACATTATATCCGTGATGACGATTAAAGGTACGAATTGGATAAAAAAAACAAAATATAAGTAGAACAATAAACAAAAATTAAACAACTTTGATCCAATTAAAAAATAATGCAACAGAAAAAGGGGGAAAAAAAACTATGACACGATTCAATGAATCTCTTACTAAGAAACAGGTCAAATGATAAATTATTTACAAAGTTGATTCAACACCGAAATTTTAAATCACACAAACTACATAAAAAAAAAAACATCTCAATCTGAAACAAGAGGACCAACCAAAGCTGAATCTAAATGATGCTAATTCAATTAAGAGATTTGAGATTTAAGTTTAAATAAGAACAATAATTGATCATTCGTTGAAGCATTTTATCGAACAATCTTCATGCAGCACAGTATTCCCGGTTGTTGATGTCCAAACAATATCTTTAAGCGCGGGTTTAAGCTCTTTGCTGCAAAATTGATTGAATTCCAACGTATCACCACTAGATTTCTTCACCTCCACCACCAAAAATGAAGGCGTCACGGCAAAAATATCCGCTGCTATTCCCAGTTTCCCTTTTCTCCCTCTCTCTTGACCCTGCAATCTAACACTGGAATCACTCTTCTTGACACTGAAATTCCCCGTTTTAGCGACTTCCTCAAGCATGGAAATCACACTGCCGGCAGGCTTTGTGGTCACGAATCTTAATTCCTCTTTTTCCACCTTCTTCTTCTCCTCGAAAAGTCCCGACAAATCGAAGCCTTCAGACAATGAAATTATATGGAAAGCATTCATAGTCTGTGTTTCCTTTCCCTTGCCAACATTGACTTCATCTTCAGCCTGCTCATCTTTAGTCATTAAACACTTTGGTATTGACTTCCTGAACCAAGATGATTCCATAATCTTGGCTATACTTATCCTCGTACTTGGTCTTGGATCCAACATTTTGGCGATCAATTTCCGGGCCTCAGGTGAAACCCAAGGTGGGCACTTGAAATCCCCCTTGTAAATTTTCCTGTACATGGCAACAATGTTATCATCTTGAAATGGCAAGTATCCTGCTAATAACACATATAGAATGACTCCACAAGACCAAATATCTGCCTTGGCACCATCATATCCTTTCTTCCCAATCACCTCGGGGCGACATAGGCTGGTGTCCCGCAAGTTGTGTGCAGCAAACCATCTTGCCTCAGATGATCTGAAAATGTACTTAGCCCGAAATCCGTGACCTTGAGATTCCCTTGGTCATCTAGCAACAGATTTTCAGGCTTCAGGTCCCTGTGATAAACTCCGCGGCTATGGCAGAAATCAATCGCCGAGATCAACTGCTGGAAGTAATTCCTGGCAGTATCTTCGCGTAGTCGGCCCTTGGCAATTTTCGCGAACAATTCACCACCGCGGACTAACTCCATGGAGAAATATATCTTTGTCTTGCTAGCCATGACTTCGTTGAGCTCCACGATGTTGGGGTGCTTCATCATTTTCATGACAGAGATTTCTCGCTTCACTTGCTCCATCATCCCTACTCGCAACACTTTTTCTTTCCCAACCACTTTCATGGCCACGCTCTTGCCAGTATGCAAGTTGCGGGCATGGTACACTTTTGCAAACGTACCATGGCCTAAAAGTCGGCCGAGTTCATATTTTCCATTTAGCGCGCTGCATTTTTCTTCGGATCCCATTGACATATTCTAGGAAAATATGAAGATTTTGTTAAAAAAAAAAAAAAAAGATTTAATTTTGTGGGTTTTGTGTTGGGTCAATAAAATGTTGGAGGAGTTGTGTTCTAAGGGTGGAGGTTAACGTGTTTCCGGTGGCAATTTCTGCCACCACTAGGTGGTTTTTGGGCCCTGCCGCCACCTAATTGGAACTTATAAAGTGAAGCTCTTCTCATTTCTCTACATTCCCTGGTAGGATTGAATCGAGTCTGAGTAAATGGAATACTAGACTCGCCCTTAGACGAGACGCAATAAATTGGGCTATTTTGGTTCATGACTTCAAGGATTTTATAGAGTTGGAAGGGTAGAATTGTATATTTTTTTGTCTATCAGATTCGTTAATGTAACGGCCGTGATGAAAATTCCTAGTGACGCGTTGCGAGATCTGCAGCGATAGATGAATTCTTTGGACTATCTGAATAATTGGACCCAGCCACGTTTATTGCAAATAGTGAGTGAGTTTATTTTATTCAATAGGTGCGCAAATGGTTGCTCTCATTGTTTTTGTCTTTATTAGTGGGGATAAAATTATCAAGTTACATTTTTATTTCAATTGGCGCAAATGGTCCTTAACCTTTACCTTTTTTTGGCGCAAATAGTCCCTAACCTATAATTATATTTTGGTGTACAATTGATCCTTATTTGATGAAAAAGATAAAAATATCCTTACTTTTAATTAAAGAAACTTGCAATTAGATTCCTAACTTTTAAAAAAAGTAAAAATAAGTCCGATACTTTAATTTTTTTATTAAAAAAAATTAAAAGAAACATAACAAATTGACAATATACTAAATTATTTTGTATATTTTACGAACTATTATAAAATAACTAAAATTTAAGCTCATAATTATTAACAAATGTACTAATTAAAATTATTTTATTATTATTAAGTAATCATATTATTTAAAATTCAAACTTTAATTTTAACGTTACAATATAAAAAGAAAAATAAATTTGTCACAAATAAAAATTTTAATTATGCTCAACTAAGCTCGATTTTATACAATCACAAGGCTACTGGACCAGTCTTATTTTAAATTTTAATTTAGTTTTGTATTTAAAAAAAAAAATTTACAATCTTCACACCCCACCTCACCTCCACTCACCCCATCCCGAAAATTCGATCAGAAGAGCTGATCGTGAAACCAGGCAGGAGAGGGATTTCGCCGCGAATGGGGGGCGAAACCAGCGGGAATTTCCCCCCCCCCCCCTCCCCCCCCCCCCCCCCGCGCCGTTTCTCCCCTTTGGTTTCGTGACCAGAAGGGAGGGGATTTCTCCTCTCCTCGATCGCCGTCCCTTCTGTCAATCAGAGAAAAGGTTGTCTGCCATTTCTTCTTCTTCACTGTGGTAGGATCCGATTTTTGATAATTGATCATCAACAGCATCATCAAATATCTTGTCTTTTCCTTTATCAGATTTTTTGTCACTGTTTGAAATCTTATCTGCCATTTATTGATCAGGCAGATGCCTTAAATCATTTAGAAAGAATGTCAATATGTAAAATGTGTTATTTTGAAGAATTTACTTGTGAGTATTCAAAATATTATTACATATGTCCAGTAATAGATTGGAACAATTAACAGAAAAATTCATGAGAAAACTTCCATACTCCTTTAACAATGAAGTTATGCTTCATTTTAATGATGCTATTAAAATACAAGAACCAAGTAGTGAAAACTTTAAAGTAAATGTACAAGTTGATTCTTCCTTAGGATTAGCTATTACAATCACAAGAAACCTCCTTGCAGAAAAATGCAAAGAATGATATCTTGTTAAAAACTCAGCGGGAATTCCCCCACCCCACCCCACCCCACCCCACCCCACCCCACCCCACCCTTCCCTTTGCCTCCCCCTCCGCGGCGTTTCTCTCCTTTGGTTTCGCGACCAGAAGGGAGGGGATTTCTCCTCTCCCCGGTCACCGTCCCTTCTGGTCGAATTTTCGAGGTGGGGTGGGGTGTGAAGAAGGTGAAACCTTTTTTTTTAAAATACAAAACTAAATTAAAATTTAAAATAAGACTGATCCAGTAGCCTTGTAGTTCAAAAGCGGGTTGGATTGACTCAGTAAATATGAGACTGTATAAAATCGAGTTGGGTTGAGTATAATTAAAACTTTTATTTGTGACAAATTTATTTTTCTTTTTATATTGTAACGTTAAAATTAAAGTTTGAATTTTAAATAATATAATTACTTAATAATAATAAAATAATTTTAATTAGCACATTCGTTAATAATTATGAGCTTAAATTTTAGTTATTTTATAATAGTTCGTAAAATATATAAAATAATTTAGTATATTGTCAATTTGTTAGTTTTCTTTTAATTTTTTTAATAAAAAAATTAAAGTATCGGGCTCATTTTCATTTTTTTAAAAGGTTAAGAATCCAATTGTAAATTTCTTTAATTAAAAGTAAGGATATTTTTGTCTTTTTCATCAAATAAGTATTAATTGTGTACCAAAATATAATTATAGGTTAGGGACTATTTGTGCCAAAAAAAAGGTAAAGGTTAGGGATCATTTGCGCCAATTGAAAGAAAAATGTAACTTGACAATTTTACACCCACTAATAAAAACAAAAATAATGAGAGTAACCATTTGCGCACCTAAATAAAAGGTTGTGTAATGGATTTTTAACGGAATCCGTCCACAAGGACCATTTCCGCACCTACATGGATAGGTTAGGGACCATTGTGTCAAAAATAAAAAGTTATAGACCATTTGCGCACTAACGTGATACGTTAAGGACCATTTGCCCCAATTTCCCATCGATCAATATAAATTATTATACATGTAACAAATAAAGGGACACGGTCTCCTCCTCACCTCCCCACCTCCCCACCGTGGGAGGAGATGATCTCCCAACAAATAAAATAGAGACAGAAAAAAGAGTATTTTTAATAAAATTGTAGATTGAAAAAATTGTAATCTATATACACAAAAGAGAGTGGTAGAAATTATAAAAAATTAAATAAATGATGATTAACACACATTCTGATATAGATTAATCATACAAAATTAAATAAAATAGGCTTAATACACATTACAATAGACATTAATTTAAAAAAATAGAGGATGTCTAACACACCGTCCAAATGTTGATGGTGTGCTAGACATCTTCCACCTTTTTTTTTGTTTTGTAAGAGCATCTCTAATACACTCTGTCTATTACTTTTTAGACGTGTCACATAAGTATAGGTAGACGGAGTTATAAAAAAATATTTTCAATACATGTTGACAAGGACTCCGTCCAACTAATGTGACACACCAAAAAATAGACTCCATCTACAAATTCGTATAAATTTAGACAGAGTGACTCAGCAAATTCAAATCCAACTCAGCATTTTATTAAAAAAAAAAAAGTCGAACAAGGAAAATAAAAATTGAAGACCTGCCAATTAAAAAAATTATAAGCGATAATATTAGTTTTAGACGAAACTCAATTTTTAATATGATGCTATATTCAATAGACTTAGTGTTACATAGACTTAAAATCCGTCTATTTTACTTGCCACGTAAACTTCAATAGACCATTGGAGATGCTCTAAACTATTTAGGATGATGTGACACATTTTTTAGTACAACCGTTGATTTTTTGCCACATAAGAAAAATAGATAATATCTAAAAAAATTATTCTCCAATGCAAGCAATCAAGGACTATGTCAAGCTGACGTGACAGAAAAAAATAGACAATGTCTAGAGTTCCGTTAAACATGCAGACTTAGTAAAATTTAAATTTCATATGTAGATTTGACTCTATACATATTTAAATATAAATTTGATTTTATTTTAATAAACAAAATACATAGATAGCAATTAATAGAATGTATTGGAGACCAAATTTGAATTTGAACATCTATTCATTAGACATTAATGCCACGTAGGTTGGAAGCCTTCCAACATTCGTGTTACCTAGATAGCAATCCATAAAATGCATTGGAGATGCTCTCATCTCCAATGCTATACGCCTTCTAAAAAATCTATGTGGCAAGAGAGATAAAAGAGATGATGAGAGAGAGAAATAGAGTAGGAGGAGGAAAGAGAATGGAAAAATAGATGAGAGAAATAAATACAGAATAATAAAAAAATAGGTGGAAGGCTGTCTAGCAAGCTGTTTGAAATTGGACAGCTGTTGGACAACATTCTACAACAAATACTGTGATATGAGTTTTGTCTCATCCACCTCATCGCTTTCAAAATGGAAGGCAGTACTGGAGATGCTCTAAGAGCGTCTCCAATGGGTTATACGAATTGCACTCTATGTGGCATGTAAATATTAAATAGAAAATTTTTTAATCTATGTGACATTGATGTCTAATTAATATTCGGTCAAGCTCAAAATTGATCTCCAATAAATTCTATCTACAACTCAACACTAAAATAAAACTAAATAAAATAAAGAATAAAAGAGAAAATCTTAAAAGTATGGCACATTTTGTTTTTTCTAACATAAATTAACAAAAAATATAAAAATTGCTGAGTCATTCCGTCCAACAGAATTTTTGGATCTAAACGAACTTCTAGACAATGTCTACTTTTTTTTCATTTTACATCATCTTGACAGAGTCCGGGCCCCATACTCCAATGGGTCCATTCACTGAGAAATAGCATAAAATATCTATAAACCTTATGGCCGTAAGATAGAGATGGCAAAAAAATCTGCCTCCGCCCCAACCCGACCCGATTACTAAACGGGGCAGGGACGTGGATCATGGTCCCCACCCCAAATTCCCCAAACCCGCTCCAAATATTTTTATTTTATTTTATTTTTATATTTTAAAATTTAAATTGTATGTAAAAAAAATAAAAAATATATATTAAAATTTAATTAATTAATTAAACTGAGCGATAAATATGTATTTTTCTATACCCGCCCCGCCTCGCCTCGCCTCCCAAATATCTCCGACGGGGTGGGGATGGTAATGGTTGCCCCAACCCCACCCCGTTGCCATCCCTACTGTAGGATCTGCTATCCTTGTCAACTTACATTGGAGAGAAAATTTTTAAACATTGTCTATTTTATCTATGTGGCAAAAATATTTTAACAATTTACGGTTGCATTTGAGATGCTCTAAAGATGATGAATATTGTATGAATTCGTATAATAGGGTTGGACAATTATTAGCTGCAAAAACATACGTGTTGAGAAAATTTTGACTATAAAAAATATATACTCCATTCGTCTGGAAAAAAAATATGCTTATTTTCATTTTACATACATATAACAAAATTTTAATTATTATAACTAGAACAATAAATTTTATTTTTCTTTTTTCTAATATACCCTCTACATTAATATATTGATAATTCGTATTTGTTGATAACAAGACACATTAAATAGGGATATGTTAGAAAAGATTAAATTTAATCATTGCTCACTAAACTTTACCTTACATTACTAATTGCTCACCCAACAATAAAAAATAGCCCATTACTTATCCATCTTTCTTAGTTCTTATCCGCTTGTCACCGATTTGATTTCGATCACTCTTACCTAACAGAATGTGCAACGTGACGGATGGAAATCCGACATGGCACATAACAGCCATGGATTGATGCCAAATATGCCAAAAGTAAATTTAATATATGCTCATTAAATATTACTACTTGCTCACTTAAGCATAAAAAATAACATATTGCTCATCCATCTTTCCTAATTCTTATTCGTTCGTCACCGATTTTATCTCCGTCACTCTTTATCTAACGGAATGTGCCACGTGGCGAATGAAAATCCAACGTGGCACATAGCAGCCATGAATTGATACCAAATGGGCCAAAAGCGCAACATCAGCATAAAGTTAATGTTGAATCACACTTCTTTCAATCCCCCAAATTAAAATTAAGACTTTGAATAAAATGAAATCAACCAAAATCCCCAAATCAAACACCAAATTCACGCCCAAATCCGTTAGAACCCTAACCCCTTTCCCAGCTAAAATATTGCATTCCATTGTCTAAATTCGAATTAACCCCATGCGAGGATAAACCCTAACCTCCAAACCAATATCTTTGAATTTCATTGCCAAAATTTGTAAACCCCAAAATCTATCAAGATAAACCCTAACCTCCATATCCGAACCGAATTATTGAATTCATAATGGAAATTTTCATATCCACTTTCCAAATTCCGTTGCCAAATTTGAATTAACCCTTTGCAAGTATACGATGTCGCATTCAAGTAATAAAGTAATGAGAGATTGTTGTATCCCATGAAGATTGATCTATTTGCTCAAGTAATTAACACTAGTCTATTGAATTGTTATACACACACACAAATTAGTTTGGGTGTCTTAATCAACTACTTAAACGAAAAGCAATAGAAACAAAATGAAAGCAGTGAAAGCAGAGTTTTTGAAAAACTCAAGTTGCCCTAAATGAGATAGCACATCAGACATCGTTGGATTTTCATCCGTCACGTAGCACATTTTGTTTGGTGAGAGTGACAGAGATCAAATCGGTGACAAACGGGTAAGAATTAAGAAAAATGGATGAGAAATGTATTATTTTTTAATTGTTGGGTGAGCAAGTATTAATATCAGGTAATGTTCAGTGAGCATTGATTAAATTTACTTGCTTTTGGCTCATTTAGCAACAATTCACTAGAAATGACAAAAAAAATCCGCCCCGCCCTGCCAACTAAATGGGATGGGGACGGGGACCATAGTCCCCACCCCGAATTTCTCGAACCCGCCCCGAATGTTTTTATTTTATTTTATTTTTATGTTTTAAAATTTAAATTTTATATAAAAAAATAAAAATAAAAATTAATTAATTAATTAGACGAGGCGATAAATGAGTATTTTTCTATACCCGCCTCGCCTGGCCTGGCCTCGTCTCGCCTCGTCTCCCAAAAATTCTTGACGGGACGGGATGGTAATGACCATTCCGGCCACATCCCGTTGCCATCCCTACAATTCACGGCTTTTATGTGTCACGTTGGATTTCAATATGCCACGTAGTACATTCCGTTAGGTGAGAATGACGAAGATCAAATCGGTAACAGACGGGTAAGAATTAAGGAAGATGGATGAGCAATCGGTTATTATTTATTGTTGGGTGAGCAAGTAGTAATGTAAGGTAATGCTCAGTAATCATTGATTAAATTTACTTTATTAGAAAATTAAGAAATTAGCTATACTCTCGAGTCTTAACAATAAAAGTGAGTTATAATTTGTGACAAATAAATTCAGGTAGTAAATATATTTTTATGCGACGGAGAGAGTATATTTAACTATATAAACAATTGTTACAATTATTCAGAATTTTTCACTCGCCCAAACCCTTTTATATCATAGGAAAAATAATCAACTAGACTTTACCATATTCTATTATTTGTACAAACTACGAAGAGAACAATAAAATTTATAGAATGTTAGACCTAATTTTTCCTCTTTGTCGCGTATTAAATACAAGAGAATCAATATATAATAGATGATTACAATATTCTACATAGTTTTCTTGATTGTAATATTCTACAAAAAATTCATTCTTTTACAATTATTAGACCTTTTGATATATTTACCTTGAAAGTATCTAGTATTAATGGTCGAACTAGTAGGCGAACATTAGTATAATTGTCAATCCACAAAACACTTAAGGACGCAGTAAGATGATGTAGAGAAAACAAAAACAAAAATAGATTGAATATTGGATCGAAACTTGTTTATTCAAAATATCAATAATCGAATGATTGAATACTTTTTAACATATGACGACATTAACTTTTAGACTTTTTAGTTTAAAAAATATCTTTCATTTTGATTTGCTTTGTGATCATGTACTACCAATTGATCTATATGCCAAGAGTTTGTCCAATTGAACAACCAAATTGATTTTCAAAAGTATGGCTCTTGGTGGCATGTATTGTCATAGTAACATGCTTATTTTCAAACAACACTCATTCACTATCATTCACAAAACAATAATTATCCTTTTTCTTTTGGAATCTCTGTTTTTTATACACTTTTTTCGATAATTAAGCACTCTTCATATAGACGTGTTGAACCATTTTTTTAAAATTTCTATACGACATAGGACAAAGTTAAATTCTCTTTATAAATTAAAATGTGAAAAGGAAAAATCTCACACCTTCCATGTCTACTACAAGACACGTCCTTGTAAAATCATTGATTAAAAGATAAGATTCAAAAGTTGAATTTTGTAAATATAGTTATTTAAATTTAATTAATATTAACTATACAACGAGTTCACTACATTTGAACAATGTTTTTAATTTTATTTTAATTAATAAAAATTGTGAGTTCAATGTGTAGTCGAAAATGAGTTTAGGAAAAAAAAAAGTATAATAAAAGAATGGTAACTAAACAAGTGCTTAGTCATAGACTCATATTACACATTCTCTCTCTACTTTTGCTGCTTAAACATCGGAGGGCAAGATTATTTTTCGACATCTTTGTTTCAAGTATTCGAACTTCTTGAAAGTACTGATCGAGATCTTGCTCTCTCATCCTCCGGTTTACACCGTGCATCACACCATGTACAATTTATGATTAATTTTGATCAATTTATGATAGCATCAATAAAATTATCATTATTTTATATTCATAAGAATATTCGATTAATGTTGTTATAGTAGGTGGAGAACTTGCTTCGGAAAAAAGAAAGTATTAATAATTTATAATCTACGATAAGTAACAAAGACGAAGTAATTATTAATGAGCGTTTGGTACATGATAAAGTCTTAATATTATATATAGTAAATAGAGGTCGACATGCACAAGTTGGTGGATCAACCAATCACATGGGATTTCCAATACGATAGAAAGTGGAGATAAGTTTTTCAAAGTGGTAAGAATTCCTTTTAAAATTAATGAATAAAATACTTATTTTTATGCAATAATTTACTAAAATAATCTTTTCTATATAATGATTAATGATTATGTGCCATAGGGCATAACTCAATTGGTTGAGAAGTGAGAGTGAGGTAGTCTCAATTTCGCTGGCAACTGTAGGGTGGAGGTTCGATTCCTACTTTTGGTATAGAAGAGATTCCTTGCAAGCGCAGTTAAAAAATAAGTTTTCAACCCTGCTCCAACAAAGCACATCTTGCAATTTATATCTTCCACAAAAATTCTCGGGATTGGAGTTCAACTTTTTTTTATTAATGGTCATGTGATGCATATAACAAAATTGATCAAAAATGTGGACTGTTGATTTCTGACAGTCCAAAAGTCAACGACAGCCCACATAATAAATTTTTGCCACGATATATAATACATATTTTTCAATAAATGAAATTATTAAACCACTTAATCACTCCTAATAATGCTTTAATTCAATCAGCTCATAATTAAAGTTAATAATTCAAGTTTTATTAATTGTTACAAAATTCTCTTGACGATATTGTTGTTAACTCCTTCAGCTTTAAAGCAAACAAACATAAGTATAAGCAAAAATTGCATTGTTAGTCCCCACTTTATTGTCATAATAGCAAAATGATTCTCAACTTTTCATAATACTTGTACAACAAATTTTCAATAACGAAAATCCTCCAATTTTTTATTTTTCGCGTGACCCTTGTAGAAACATGTCTCAAATAAACTCTTTTGACATCAATCCAAGTTTAAAAGCAAAACTTGTATTCACAAATTAGTTGGACATAGAGGGACACATGACGATTTAAATAAAATTGGACGTTTTCCGCAATTAGGAATTAATTCTGCAACTATAATATAATCCTACAAACTATTAGTTCTTTTTATAAGATTAGAGACTAATTTGCCCTTTGGAAATAGATTGGAGACTAATGGTGCTATTTTTCATAAATATAATGAGGCGAGAAAAATTTTGTACAATGAAGGGGGAGTTAACGTAATTTTTTCAATTCATCTAACCAAAACTAATCTACTTACAATGAGGAGTTAAAGAAAGACATGAAATAATGTTTCGTTTATTGTATTATTTAATTTTTAATAAATTCAGAGTCGATTAAAATAAAATAGTACAATAAATAAAATTTTAATTTTAATTTTTAGCATTTAGTACTATTCAATTCATCATTACAAGCTAATATATCTACGAGAAGTAGGTCGAAAACGATACTAAAAAATTTCAACTTAAGTAAGACATGCCACTTGCCAAGTGTGTGGAGTGGAGATGAGAAAAGATCCACATGGGTACCAAGATTCTTTTGGGTACATAACACATATGAAGCTGACACTATAATGTTTGTGCTGTTGTTTTGTGACCACAAGAACTACATGTGCTTTTGCATACACTTGGAATAATATGTGCCTCTGAAAAATAATCTTAAGAATTATTATTTTAGTTTCAATTTTGAATTAATTAATCATCATTTTACTTAATTCAAACTTATTTAGATCTATTTAGTGCAAATAAAACTTATTGAATAAATAAATACAAATAAATTTTTTTTTTTCTATTTTTAAGAAATTAAACTTTTAGACAAGATGATTCAATATAATTCCAACAAGCTTTCTATATTTAATTAAAATAAAGACTTAATTTAACTTTTCAGGTGTAGATAAGATAACCAATCGCGCTCTATATAATAATTTTAGGGTTTTCATTTATTATTTCATTTCTCAACTTTCTATATATTTCTTTCAAAATAAAGGTAAAGAGAGAAGCTAAATAAATAAATAAAAATTGAGAAAAAATGTTGAGTTATAATTATTTATGGAAAAATTCAAATATATTTATTATCTATACATTTCGTAGGATCCACAATTTTAGTATTGTCAAACATGTACTTAGTTTATTTTTTAATCAATTATATTATGATTAAATAAAATAATAGCAATAATTCATCCCAATGTTCAATCATAAAAGCAGAAATGTATTTTGCAATTATTATATCTTCACAAGGAGGGGGTTGGTGGATGTTTGTGGTGGTTGGCTTCCACCAAGGGCCAAGAAATGCATGCATCTTAAACCAAGGAGTTGTCAATTTGGACTGTATTTTTTGTACATAATTTTCACAATACTGACAAGTAAGTTGTATTATTGTTTTTATATAAGCAGGTACTAGTGCTTTTATCAGAGAAAAAGCATATATTAATTGAGTTTTATACACCAAAGCTATACGGTAGTAAAACCCCAACTTGGAGAAACACCAGCCTAACCTGCAAAAACTGACTAAGAAACGATAGTTACAATCACTCCGATTGCAAAAATCCACTTAGAAACGAACACAGTCTTGAATTTACAAAATTTCTAACTACAACTAAAATTTAAACCAAAACATAAACGGAATTACAATATACAAAACTCTCTATTTTTATCTTTAGTACTGCACCAGGAATAGAACAAAGACCTCCAGTCTGATATTTACATCACTCCAATTGTAATTTTGATCTTCGATCATGAATTAGAATAAGACTCCCGTCTCTACTTATTATCAATTCGTCTTTATTATTATTATTTTTCAGTATTATTATCCCTTCCGTTATCGTCATATAAGTGTATGCAGCTCGTCCCCTAGAAAAATAACAACTCAATAAGGTCTCTTTTTGCTAAAATTTGAATAGAACTTCAACAAATGAAATATTGACAATTAAGTTGGTAATGTCTCAAATCAATTGGTTCTTCAATTATTGTCTCCAACTATGGCGTTTTCGACAACCTATGATTGAACTCCGGCATTGCCACTTTTTTCATTCTTCGACAAGATTTCGAAATAGCAAGACGCTACATGATAAACTACAACTGACATCAATTCAACGTCTTATTATTTGTTAACAAAAATTGACGTAGTAATGTGTCAATATTTTTGTGGAGATGATTAATCGAACAGTCAAATGAGGACAACAAATCTCAATTCGATTAGATATGAAACTATTGAGAAATTGAAACCAATTCATTTACTTGCTCACTGAATATTCGTTCAGAGAAATATATAGAAAAATATATAAAACATAGAACAATATAAAATATGTAATAAAAAAAGCACATGAATATATATGAAAAACTCAAAATCGAAGAAAACCTACGAAAAAATTATTAAAATCATATAGAATTTCTCGCTAACACAAAACCCACGGACCGTCAAGTCTCCATGCGCTATGATAGTTGTCCCATCAACAAATAAATTTGCACAATTAATTATAATCATTATTTCTACTCTAATTCATTAAAGTAGAAATAATTATTTATAATTAAGTAGTTTTCATGTTGATTGCTTAGTACAATAATGGCGCATTATTACAATCAGCAATCAATTATACACAAGAAAAAGTGAGTAATAGTGTAATGAAATGTTTCATGTGTTGGATGGGAAAGGATTAGAGAATAGATATTCGTGAAAATATTACTATTAATCCAAATATTCGAGTTAGTGAAAATATAATTAGTCTTATATTTAATCACTCGGATGGGTAGCATGGCGAAAGTTAGAACTAATATTTTTCATTTTCCAAAAATTTACGCAATTATTATCATTGTACAAAATTTATTTTCGTCTTGTTTATGAGCCACGTGGTAAGAAGTGAGAGAAGGGATTCTTGAGGATGTTTGTTCAAATGTAACGGCTACCATTGTGCTTCACTAAATTTGGTTTAATATCACGTCTGATTTGCTTGTTAGTTGGAACTTGTTAATCAAACATATAATCATAAATTCTAAGCCAATAATTCACTTACATTTGAGACTATTAGAAAAGAACCCATGAACAAATAATTGAGTCTTAATTTTTATTTTTATTTTATTATATTTATAAAATATATATAAGCACAAATAATGTCACATATCAAATAGATCGTACATGTGCACATATGTATCAAATAATCGGTTCTAGTACGTTTTCAAATAAGAAAAAAAAATTAAGGAATTTGGTGCAAATGGTTTATAACATTTGTCTTCAGTGGTCCTTAATGTTTATTTTTTAGCACTAATTACATACTTAATTTATGTGTTTTAGTATATAATTGGTCCTCATTTGATTAAAAAGACCAGTAATCCTTAGTTTTAATTAGAAAAATTGTAGTTGAGTTCTTAACATTTACAAAAGGTGCAAATGAGTCAAATGTTTTTATTTAATAATATTTAATTTGAAATACTAAATATATTATTATAGTTGCGTCAATTAAATTATTCATAAGAAGAAATATATAAAATTATTGTGCTTTAAGTATATGTAATTTTTATTTGATGTGACAACTTGAATAAAAATTATGATAAATAAATAACAAAATGACAAATATAATTTTATTACATTGAACCAATCTTATTATGTTTTTATTAAATATAAAAATGCTAATAAAATATAATTTAAGAATTATTTGTTCTTCATTTTCGAATGAGAATAAAACGATAAACTAAAAATACGAACAATACAATTGGAGCTCCAATATTTGTAGTTAATAAACGAATATCTTAACTAAATAAAAGTATGTGATGATGAAGTTTAAAAAAGTTATTTATTTTTCTCTTTATTTTTTTGGTTATAACCATAACATAAATGTTTAAATTTTAAATAATGTAATTACTTAATGATAAAACTAATAATTTCATTTTAACACGTTTGTTAATAATTATGAGCTTAAATTTTTGTTATTGCATTACAGTTCGTACAATAAACAAATAATTTTACATATATATTATCAATTTAGTCATTAAAGTCTTAATTGCAGGTAGGGTTCCTGATATTTTTAAAAATGCAAATAAATCCTGAACTTTTTATTTTTTAATGAATTGCAAGGCATTACATGTGGAGACTTTGAACTCTAAAACCTAAGCATATGGTTTGCTTGTCAAGTGGAAGGAGAGGAGGAAAATGGACAAGTAGGTGGGCGGGCGAGTAGGGAGACTCGATAGTAGGTCGAAGGGGACAGAGAAGTAGTAGTTATTGGCAGGCGGATATGTGGATATAATTGATCGATACTCGATAGGGTAGGTGTTGGAAGTTGATAAAGATACTGATTTTTTTAGTTTATTTTAGCTAAAAGAAATTTCAAATTTTAATAGATAAACAGATGTTACCTGCCATTTTGCACCAATGATGTAACAAACGTGATCAATCTAAAGTTCAACCCAATCAACAAATACATTTTAGATCGAAGATAAGTTATTGTAGCAGTGATCTAGAGTTTCAACAAATATTTAAAATGTATTTGAACTATTATTATTTAAAATTTTAAAATTAAACGAGTTTATGATATTATTACAAAATCACGATGTGTTGAAACATAAAATTATTTTATTAATTAATCGTTATAAAATTACTTTTACAAATTTTTCAATATTTTTAATAGCAAACATTTTAAAGCTTTCGGCACTTGTCAAAATATTAAGGTGGGATTATGGGTGGGATGGTATGGGACTGGAGATGTTGGGAAATATGAATTTTTAATTTTTTGAATTTTTTAAAATAAATAATATAAAAATAGCCTTTCTGTTATGAAACTAGAAAAATAGAGAGAAAAAGAGAAGAGAATAAAAATAATCAAAACTCTAGTATGTTCATTTACTATAACAATGACCCTTATTTATAGGGTTCCAAAGGGAGTTACAACCTGATTAGAATACACTCTTTTGGAGTAAGTAGATAACTACATAGACATCTAGATACAACTAAATAGTCATTCATCATTATCTATAATTTTACAACACTCCCCCTTGAATGACTTATTACACAATAATTAGTTCGTTATTTGACAAAAACCCAATGGGACAAAAATACCAATAGAAAGAAAGAATTATCAAAAATTGGAGTACTCAAATGCTGCCTCATTAAAACCTTGTCAGGAAAACCCAGTGGGACAAAACCTGAGCGAAGAAAAAAGAGTACAGCTACTCCTCCTGATTTCACTCAATGAAAAAAGCTTGTATCAAGCTATCTATATCTTGTACGCCAATGTCTTCAATGTCGCTATCTTCTTAGAATTTGTATAAAACAATTCTGGTGAAATATGCTCCATGTTATAACCTCCAGCAATATCATCTTCATACACTATCTCTGGTTGACTGTAATCAGCCTGATGGTCTGATGCTATTATATTAAAAATAGATCTTGTTGTTGTTCCCTTCAGGGGTCTCATATACAATTTATAATATTCGGGAGTATAACCATAGAATTATGATGAAAGTAAATATTTTGTAGGTTATAGACATCCATAACTATAAGAATTATAACACTTCTAATTGGATATCATTTACACAAAGAATATGCCTTATTAAAACCTTACTAAAAAAAACCCTATGGGAAAAAATCATAGTAAAGGAAAAAGAGTACATAAATCTTTTAATACGCCATACAAACTGCCTCATTAAAAACCTTGCCAGGAAAACTCAATGGGACAAAACCCCAGTCAAGGAAAAGAGTACAATGCGTATTTGCTCTCCCTCATTATAATATTAGTTCAGATCTGTACTTTGATCGATTGAGTTCTGGAAAAGTTGAACTATATGCTTCAGGCATATTAAATCCTCCAGGGATTTATATACATTGTTTTATTAGTCATGCCAGATAGTTGGTTATAACAATATTCATTATATGCATATATGTCATGCATTGACAGACTAACAAGATATCAACTTATGATTGTTTTACATAAGTCTTTGCGAAATTCATAATGTTAAAAGTCGTACATTACATGTTACGACTCCATTTTCCCATTTCCTTTTCGCATAAATATACACATTTAGGTGCTCTGACTATAGGTCCGGAAACTTCAGGTTTCTCTAGTCAGTTCAATTTACTTGGATTGCATCCTTTTATTTGGCCAATTAATTCTTTGACAGATTTATTTCAATATCCTTGCTACCTTTCATAATACGAAGCGCTTCTTTATATACAAAAGTGTTGTCAACAACATTTATTTTTGAATCCATTTCTTTCTCATAATGACATAACTTAACGAGATCTTTTCGTTTTATTATTTCAGCTAGCTGAACCTCTTCTGGGATTTTATAATTAGT